>OX381720.1:30367790-31046709 GCA_947462335.1 Harmothoe impar
CGAGAGATGCTCTTAATCATAATTATGACACTAATGTCAGGTAATGTGATTGTCATGTGTCGTTTATACCAAACATGTAATTAGGTAGGAAACTCTGCAGATAATTGATCTGGTCTAATTGGGTTGAGTAAAGAAGTTGCTATTGACGTCGAGTAACCTTGTCTTGCAACCCCAGTTATCATCTTGTGTAAAATTTGACGTCAATACATGGAATCCAATAAGTATTTGATTAGAGTTTTTAAAAGTAAAAGCAGGATCTCATTTTAAAAGTATGCGGTAATTTTGTGCTTTTGGAACTATCTCAAATTTACGCAATTTGCTCAATGGAAATACTTAGTACCAGGTAGGCTTAGAGCAAACAGAGAGAAGTAAAGGCATCGCCATCAATCTTCTATAAGAGGCAACTCTTTTTGACTCTGATATTCATACTCAGTTATACACCCTGATTCATGAGTTCACCTCTCTTGGACAATAAGCTTACTTATTTACTCCTCTTACATGCCTCACATGGCCTGTCTACTTATGATATACACCTGTTGCTCCTACTGTACCCTGACATAAATGCACAATCAACTTAACCTGCATGTCACTAATGTATGCAATTATTGATTTTAACTTTCCCTCTTTGATGGCTCAACTGCTGCTGATTGAGAGTCAAACTCATTTGACTGTTCTCAAATTTAGAGGATCTCAGTATAGACATTCGGTATGGAATCTTTAGGTTTCACAGACAAAATCGATCAGGTTGCAGTACTGAGTGGAAAGGAACTTGGGAGTTTTCCAATGCTCGACTGAGAAACACAGTCTACTAGTACCTGGTGTATCTCTGTAGATGGCACTACACTGATATTCCTAGGATCCCTATACACCCAACCTCTTAGTCACTAGTGCCTAACCTAGTTAGTCATTTTTTGGATCCCTATATGCCCAACATAGATTAGTTATTATTGTCAGGTTGGTCACTACTGACCAACCCACCTTAGTCTTTTTATTTCCGGGGGGAGCCACTGAGTGGTCATCACAGGTGGCACCCTCTAGCGGTATACAAATACAACACACCAATGATGAACCTAGGTTAGCCACAACTGACTGACCCCTCGGTCATTTTTTAATATAACTTTGCCATTGTGACTAACACTCATATGACCAACCTAGGTTAGTCTGTACTGACTAACCCTTTTAACCTATGGATTTTCAGTGTACCTTGTTGATGTAATCAAGTGCTGCCATTTTTTTCTGATCTATATCTTTGGATTTAGCACTGTTAAAGGCGCACTGAACCCACGACGTCATTTGCGTACAAAACTCTGCAGGGTTAGCTCAGGGAGCCAGTCCTTGAGTGCGCCTTTAAAGGTTACAAATCTTAGCAGTACACCGCACTAAGGAGACCCTGTATAAACATGCAGAGAGCGAACTATATATATATCTGAAGTAGTATAGCAGCTTTAAGAAAAGAATCTGTGTCGTATGAAGGTGCATCTTAAATATATCAGCTCTCTATACCTCAATGGATGCTGATGTACTACATATCAAGCACTCATGCAGCTCCATACACTGAAAACCTCAGGGTCGTCATTTTGACAATGCCAAAACTGACAACTTTAGGTAGTCAAAGTGACCACCTTAGGTCGTCATTGTGACTACCCATCTGAGCCATTCAGACCAAAGTTGTCACAATGACGACCTTAGGTAGTCACAATAATTAGGTAGTCAGAATGACTACCTTAAGGTTGTTAATAAGGTATTGTCCATTTGAAGACCTAAAGTCATCAGTAATGACAACTCTCAAGTCCTAGGTTGTCCCAATGACTACCCTATGGTACATAATTCTATTCCTCACTTGCTACATATGGCACACTACTGCCACCTGGTTTTTCATATTTGCATAACTATATCTGTCGTGAGATATACACTGGTGACAGGGAGCAGAGTGGTCTCTATACCTTTGGGGCCATCATTCTCACCCATTGGCAACTTATTTATAACAAGTAATGCTACTTAGTTCAATAAAGACTACACCAAATATGTGAAAAGGATGTCTCTCATTAAGAAGTGAACTAATTAGAGACTATATTCATACACCATTCTCCACTCCATCTGCCATTATTCATTATGACTACCTAGGTCGTCATAATGACTAGGCTCCTTGCTCTGGGTTTTCAGTGTATCAGTCATATTAAGGCCATCATACAGTCAGACACTACAGTGGCAGTAGGGTGGCTCACAGTTGTTATCTGGGTGTCCTCCATCAGGGTCATCTCCCCTGTTATCGCTCAGAGCTGCTCACCAGAGATGGATCCACTTCCTGTGTGACGGTTACAAGGCAGGAGGTAAATGGAGGGTAAAATGGCCGACCGGAGGCGACTCCATATCTAGTTCTGAGAACCTGGAGAAGATTGCTATCTCCATAGTGGGGTCTGTCATTACATTTTCTGTGGTTTCCCCATTTCTTTCTGTTACTTCTTTTTGGCTATGAGTTTTGTGATATGCTTGCCTATGACTCTTAGGTTTGTTAGAAAGGTTATCAGGACATAAATTATTTCTACTTGATGATATACCTCAGGAGCTGCAATACGACGAGTAAAGTAATGAGTTGGTGATATTCTAGGCATAGTTGCATTTGACACATATCTGAGAGAATACCATGTGAGAGAAGTCAACCCAAATTCAGTTTTCACATTATGAATGCAATGAGGTAAACGGCGGAATAAAGTCAGGTATATTGTTTCACTGCAATGCTGTGTTAAGAAAGGATTTAAGAATGCGCCCACGTCAATGACATGCAACTCCTGCCATTTTTATCCATCCATACGACCTATATATATATACCATTAGATTATAACACAATTAGTGACCGCTTTACTGCCACACTTAAATGTGATACACCGTGAGGGTGGCTTATAATGCGCAGGAATGGAATATCACAAGTTTCCTATGCAAGTGCACTGAAATTCTTTGACAACCAATCTCTCAGTCACCAATGTGCCTATACCAAGTTGGTCATTTGTAGGCTCCCTATACAACCAATCTAGGTTAGTTGATATTGTCAGGTTTGTTAGTACTGACCAACTCACCTTAGTCTTCTCCATTTCAATGAGGTTTAAGCAAAATCCTTTTGAGTAAGATATTAGTCACATGTTGTTTTGCCTTTGTCATTTTTGAATCCCTTAGGCATGCCTGACCAATGTCCCTATGACTAACCTGGGATAACCACTTCAGACTAAAGACCGGGACATTTAGATTTTCTGTGTGGGGCCAGCACGGGTTAGATGGCCTCATGGAGGATTTAGGGTGGAATAATGTATTTCTAGGGTTCTGAAAGCAACAGCTTCAGAATACCTCTTTTTAATCATAGCCATTTCTGAATGCTTTCCATCTACTATAAACATGCTCCCAAAGTCTGTGCTGCTCTATCTACTTATCATTTCAAATACAATTCAGTTGATTTGACTAACTGTGACTATTTAGTTCACCTGACACCCACGATGAGGAGATATTGATTCCTGCCTTTATCGCTGGTAAAAATATTTCGACCCTTCTAAGGGAAAGGGAATTTTGCATGAGCGTGCACAATTTCACCACACCCATCTGTTGTTGAGAAAAAAGTGGATCACTCCCTTGACTTCAAGATACAGATGTTTTCCTCTACCATGAGCAGGACCCTAGCTTTTGCCTAAACTAAGCTTCTGCCTAAACGAATTCCTCACTCTAAGCTCCTCTTCACATCACCCTAACATGAGCTCTCCATGTTTCCCCGTAGCTCAGCTACTAAACCGGACACTGGGCCACTCCCCAGACAGACATACTCCACACATAGTGCTCAAAGCTGCTCCTACCCCCAACTCAATAATCATTCCATCCTGCACGACCTGGTTTCAGAGCAAACACTGCGGGAATTACCCCCAAGTACCGCCTGGGCTGCAGGACATCAGGAGGACAGACCAGGTTCAGTATTCAGACAACAGGGCGATGCTAACACCTAATGCCTATGTTGTTAGGGCTAGGATTTCCTGTAAATGCTCCTCATGAATGTGTTTGATATCCCCAGAGTGTGTCTAAATAGATGCATTACAATGTTTTCATGGTATGAAAAGTATCTTAATAGCAGCTTTGTTGCTCAATCACTAGGCCGCAGTGCAGGGCTAGGTAGAATGCCAGTCTCACAATCATAGTTGATTTCTCGTAATTCTAGGGTTAGACCTGTGTCTGACCTTAGTGAGCCATGAACTTGCTGGGCAACTACATGTATCAATAATGCATTGATGTTTAGCAAACTGTTAGACCCATTCTGTGATGTAGAGTCATCTGGAAAGTACAGTGGAGCTGGAATCCAGGGGTGGCACTTGTGTGTTGGGGCTTTGTCTGTGTATACAGACCAAAGGACATACGAGCAGTGATTGATTTAGGAGCTGACTGCCCTGACTGATTGACTAATTGTCCTTGTAATGCAACATGTTATCGTCTCAGGTTATATGAAGAGAACTAACTTGCATTCATGTTATATAGTTCTCCTTATGGCAACCGTCCACTTGGTAACTTTGACCGTTTATGGGCATATATTGGTTGCTATTGGTAAAAATGTCACATATGAAGTCCCTTACCATGATACAGAAATACATTTGGGGCTCCCCCTATGGGCTAACTCCATCAACCCCGACACTGAGGGGGTGATCAGGGTTCTACCAAAGCAATTTTGTCATAACTTCTACCATAATAATTTGAAAATAATATTATATTGAGACGGAATCCTGCTCCACTCACACAAGAGCAACCACTGGTCAGTGATCTGTCAGATCACCTGCCCAGTGCCTCATTTTGGTTAACATAGGCGTCAATGGGATCACCCTGCCCAGCTGCCCACCGCTGTGGTAGAACTAGAGATCATGGCAGTGTGACTCCTACCTTTCCGTCCCATTTAAACCATGTTATGCAACCACATATCGATCCCTATTATACCCTATTATACCCTACTATTCCATATTATATCAACCACTGCTGTAAGCCATATCACCAGGTCAACCAGTTAATCAGGTAGCCAACTGTCTCATTCGTTCGGGTAAGTGACTCCTGCGTTAGCGTGTACACGCGTGCTCCAGTTTCTTGGTATCTCAGGGGTCATGAATAGCTATCTTGGAATGCTATTTCATGAATCTATGAGCCTGATTGAAGATTTATTTATAAATTAAACCTAAACGTCCCCAACAACAAAACTGCCCTCCACAATCTTGATGTACTTTACCCCAGAAATAAAAGTCAAACACTGAATGGAAAGAAACGTATCTGTTGTTTAAGCTATGGCGCTTGGTGAGTGTGGTGTCTGTTGTATGTATACTGATGTAATATTAACTCTGGTTCACAGGCTCACGAGAGAATGCCAATATGCCTGATGCAAAAACTAGTGTAGTTGCAGTGTAGATATATCTTACAGTACAGTAGTATACTCCACCCAATCAAATCTAATCTCGTCTCTCTATTCTTGATACCTGTACAACATACAAAAAGTCTTAACAGAAAACGTACATCAGTCCCTGAGCTGCATGTTTGGTTACTCACCACCCACCAAAGGCTGTCATTGCCAGACTCCTCCAGTCCCCCAGCAGTGCCCTGAAGTGGTACAGGTATGACAGGTCCAGTAATGAGACGGGCTGCTGGGTGTGGCTTTAGCATGGGAGCCAGGTGACAGAAAGTCTACCATGAGATTGGCGGCAATGTTTTTGAAAACTGTACTAATGTACACTGTATCTCTGAAGGTACTCGGGGAAATACGTATTTTCCCCCCAGAGACTCAATGATTTGTCAAGGCGCCGCGTGTTGGAATAACTGCTAGTCTTTCTGGCTCTAGCATGCAAAGTGACAACTCCCATGTACCGCATTCATTTTGGAACAAAATGATAAAAGTTACGTAGTATATTCAATTTTAATCTATTTCTTATTTCTCTTCTTGCTGAATGTATTAAGTTGGTGTGAGAATATTAAACACATAGAAGTGAAAGCTCTTAATCGGCAGCGTCAGTGTCATATGCCAAAGAGACATGATACCCGCTCACAGTTGTTGGGTGGTTATCTGGCCGTTCTCTATCAAGGAAACCAAGATGACTCTCCTGTGTCACTCAGAGCTGCTCACCATCTGTGGATCCAGTTTCTGTATGACTAAGTAGAAGGTAAATGGATGGCAACATGTTTGACTGGAGGCTACTCCATTATCTTTTTCTAGGAACTCATCGACGATTTGCCATCCTTACATTAGTTTGTTTATATTATTTATGCATTTATAAAGTAAGTAAGTTATATGTATAATATTACTTGTATTATTATGCAAATATAATGTGTGCGAGGGTATGTTGGCCCAATATTGTGATAACATAAATTGTTATGACTGTCAACAAAAAAAGAAATTGAGATTGAATCAGGCTAATTGAATTGCTTGTACTGTGATTGGCCACATTCTTCATCACTTTATCTAAAAAAACATAGATTAATTCAATTACATAGTAGTTCATGATATCTGGAGGATATAATTTGTAACGCACATGTAGCGAACATGTACCTCTTTGTCCGAGTGGACATACCCGGAAGGTGAGAGGAATAGAGCTTTTTTCCCCCAATATCCATCCTGTACATCCCCCCCCCCCCGCCCACACTTCAGATCGCCCTGCCATATTGTTCCACACACCATAAATCACTTAACACACTCACACAGCCATCATGGCCGGATGGGAACCTCCTACCTAGACCCTAACAACTCACACAGTGCCAAGCTAACAAAAGTGTGTTATTTTTATTTTTATTTTTTATATCTAAACGAGTGTGAAATGTTAAAGAGGTACAATCACCGAGCATCTGCCAGTCACATTTCTAGTGCTGTTTTAGTCTACTATGTGGTGAACTGTTAGTGGTGATTGTGGAGGTTTAAGTCAATGAACCTATGGCATATCTTGTTGTTTGAAAATGGTGGTCTGAATCATAGCAGAACTAAGCAGAACTCAGCTATCCTACCTCCATGCTGCAATCAGACTGGACATGGGATGCAATTCTGCGCTGACAGGAAGTAGTTTTCTACCAACCGGAAGTGGGTCTGATGGACATGCTCAGAGCAGTAGAGTATGGAGACACACACACACTATGAGGATGGCTTATACTATTATGAGGACTGAAATAACACTAGAGTTGGGTTTCATATGGAGGTGGGGCCGGCACAGGTTAAATGCTTTCATGGGGACAATCATGGTGGAATATGATTTGATTTAGGGTCCATTGCAAAACGGCCAATAACTTTTCATGCAGAACCATTATTTTGTGATGTTCGGATGTTCTCAGTCTACTACAATAATGATTATGCTCAAACTCTTTTCTTTAAAAAAAATTATATTGACTACAACATTGACACCTTGTGTGAAGTAGAAGGGTCAAGCATAGATGTGGGTGGGATTCATCAATCCATATGGTGGCTTTAGTCTGTTTGCGCTTTATCTGTATCGATAGAAAGGCCACAAGAGTAGTGAGTGATTTAGCTGACTAGCCCAACTGATTTTTGTAATCTGTCCACCTAATAATATTTAGGAATAGATGTGGAATAGATAAAAAAACACATTATATTATAATGTTATAGTGTCTTGTTACATTGTCCAGGTGGACACAAATTATCTCAAAACTGTTACTTAATTATTTTCTTGACAAGGATTGACAACAAAAGGAGAAACAGGAAGTCCTGCACCCATTTACCCCTCAAATAGCATTGCTCAAACCCAAGTATACCAAATCAATTTGCATCAATCTAGGTCCCTTGATAGGATTTATCTTATTTATTAATCACCATTAGTATATACATAATTGTCCTGTCGTCAATCAGGCAATCTAAGACACACCACAGTGACTCTCTGATTGGAATTAGTGGATAGTAGATCTGTTATAATTATTATGTAATCCATTTACCATCTGAGCATAGTGGTCACATGATGAGAGGACTTTACTTGTCTTAGAGCTCTTTAGTGGGCATTGGTAATGTTGTTTTATTACCAGACGCTTACTGTAATAGATAAATAGTATAATCATAGGTAATTAAGTGTTAAGGGGTTTTCAGAAAGTTGTCAGTGCTATTTGGAGCTCCTCTTAAATCATATATTACTAATCACAGATGTGTGACTGCTGTCTACCATCCAAAAGTGGTAGGGGGCTTTTCATACAATTTAACAGAGCTCATTAGTAGCTCTAAGCTTCTATCGACGTCAGAGAACTTGCCTTGATAAAATATGTTGCATAATATTTCTTGAATACATTAAAAACGTTGTAATATCTGAAAGGAGCAGGTGGAATGAATCTAATACTCAATTAGACTACCGCACGTTAATGGAGAAGGCCTGGAAAGTCGTACTCCAAACAAGCTAGAATAATGAGAACTGCAAATACATTCCTAGAAAAGAAGTATTCCAGTCACACACTGCAATGAAAAAAACCTATAACTGCAAAAAGGTTGACCAGAGTGTGATCCCCATTTAAGTATAGTATATAATAGGGTCCACGTGGCTTATGGACTGAGGTGGGAAATTTATGAAAGAGCTTAGCCACCAATCAGGTATCAGTAGCGACATGTTGGACATCAAGAAAAGCTTTGATGGCAATCTGGGAATGGAGGCAGCTAGCCGTGGCGGCCATCTTTGTCCTCAATATAAGTGACCTAGAGAGATTATATTAAAAAGTCCATAAAAGATACTAAATATCATTGAAATTAGCTGTAGTTGCTAGGAATTGCAGACAATAATCATGTGATTCCAATATTCATCATGATTTATGGATCAAAGATTCTTATTAAGGTCATTTGAAGGTCAGAATTGAGGTGCTAAATTGATCATTTACAATATTTGGTGGTCTATAACACATGAAGGATATTCCCTACTGGATCTAAATTTGCAATAGAATGTTTCCCTATATCAAGGACATCATATTCCATCTGATAGGATACAATCTCAATGTTATATGTTGCCATGGGAACTTACAGAGCACAGCTTATCAATATTCTCCAAATGGTATACATTCAATCAACAGGTATTTCATGTATGAATTCCATTGAAGCTACCCAATTAATTTCCACTAAGACAAAATGACTAGGAAATGTCATTGATATGGGGTTAATAAATTATTTGACCTCAAACTATTTCCTGAGGTAAAAGTGTACTTCATAGTTTGTGGCCCACCTCTGTTGATAGGATGGAGTTTTCCAACATCTAAAATGTCTGAGATCAGCTTCTGAAATTCATGAAAGAGCTTAGCCACCAATCAGGGACTTTTAGGGTCATGTTGGACATCAAGAAAAAATGTTGATGGCAATCTGGGAATGGAGGCAAGTAGCTGTGGCGACCATCTTTGTCCTCAATATAAAGGAATTAGAGAAAATATGTTGAATGGTCCATGATAGATACTAAAGGTCATTTAACTTAGCTGTAGTTGCTACGGATTGCAGAAAATAATTATGTTATTCCAGCAGACATCATGATTTATGGGGCAAGGATTCCTATCAAGGTTATTTGAAAGTCAGAGCTCAAAGGTGAATTGGCTAAGAATGTGTAAAGAATATTCAAAACTGATCTAACTTGCAATAGATGATTTCCCTATATCATGGGCATCACATTCCATCTGATAAGATAAGGTTATAAGATCTCAATGGCATATATGTTGCCATGAGTACTCTTAGAACACTACTTATCAATTTTCTTGAATGTATACCATAGATTTTATCAATAGGATTGTATTTCATTACTGGCACCCAAATATCAATGATAATTAGTGTAGGACTTGATGTCTATCTGCTATATATAATGGCATTCTTCATATCTCTAATAAGTATAGTTCCTGCTACCAGCGAGAAGGGGCAGCACACGGGATCATTAACAATGATGGATTTTATAACCCCATTCATTCCCACAGTGAAGAGGCAAGGCAGGAGATTGATGCATTTAGTATTGGCATACATGTCTATAGATGTGTATAGCTGTTTAAATAGTATTTTGATAAATAATTCAAATGAAATACTCTGAATGAGATGACCGTTTCATTATCAATACTTCAATGAAACATACCATTTGAGTTGAGGATAGCCTACAAAGGGCATCAACTAAATGTGCAAATAGATACACAATTAGTGGTATATGAATCATCTTTCACATAAACCGACGTTTACAGCAATAGCAGTTTCAGGTGCACACAATGTAATGAAAATCAATCCCTCACTTCACTTAAATGTTTTACCTGTTTGTGCAACCTACTCATATTACCTATAGATATGCGATTTCATAAGAGTTGTTCTGTTGTGGTACAATTTCATTAAATACATTAATACACGCTCATCGATGCTAGATGACAACGAATGCGACCCTTGGACCAGCCATAGCTTTGAGATGATTATATCGTGGGTAAAGATTATCAGGATTATATGATTTTTAACAGGATTTCATTTATGTTTCTAATATCAAACATAATATCATAATCCAGCAACTGTTTTATTATTTACTTCGTCGGAACCATACTGGGACCATAGCAGTATCTAGAATGCAGTAGGTAGGATTGATTAGCATGTTCAATTTGAATCAAAGGTTCATGGCATCAGATATTGGCACAACACTTGGATACTTGTTTGGGGAAATGGTTGCTGCTGAACAAACATTAGGGTGATTTATGGGAACTAGAGGATGGTGCGCTGACAGAGCATGTTAGATGCAAGTTGGACCTGTCTCATGTTCATTGTACAATTATTCGTTAGGCTAGACATAGGCTATAGTTAACACACAAAAATCAAGCTTGAGTACATTCAGTATGGTATTTATTGAAAATCAGTAGCTACTACGAATACCTTATAACGGAGTTGAATATAGCCTAGTATCTATCTAGGTAGATATTCAAAATGGCTGTCACCTACCTCTAAGCCATTTAGGCTGGACCTGCATATAGCTCGTTAGAATAAAACTACACAACGTTCTAGATAAAGTCAGCAATAGTAAGCTATACTTGTCAGCTGATCATAGTAGTCAAGCACTATATCTAAACGGAGGAGAGTTCGAAGTTAACTATGACCTCCATCTAGATCATCTCCCTGTTATATTACTCAGAGCTACTCAATGGAGATCGACTTGCTGTGTAACGGTTATACAAGGGAGAAGGTAAATGGAGGGTAAAATGGTCCACCGCAGGCGACCCGATAATATCTATTTCTGAAAAAATTGCCTATCTTCATATTGCGCAGGTGATATGATTCCGCTTGGCTTCATTTTCCCCTGTTCAGCTTTGTATGTTATCTATCAGTTGTGTAGTTTGGATGTCTTTTCCCCTGGCCCTACCCAAGTATGTTCTATGCATGAAGTCTTATAGTTACATTGTATTGGGGATTTATAAGCTTTTGAGCTATAATTTAATTTTGCTTAGGGAGTGTTCATTTATTAGTTACAGGGGGTGGTGGGTTTGAGGGGCGGGTGGCATAAAACTTTGTGCGTAAAGATTTCATAAAATGTTCAGCCCCTTTTAAGCAAAAAAAAACAATGCACGTTACTATAGTTCAAAGGGGGGGGGGGACGAAAATTTATTGGTGCCTTTGGCAAGGGGGGCACAAAACATTCTACGTGCCCTCAAGGGGAGGGGGACGTAAAAATCTTTACAACCCCCCATGTAAGTAATAAATGAACACTTTAATATGGCCATAATTTCCTGGGTCAGTCAATCGATCCCTTACATTATGACTGTTGAATAGGGCTGAGGTCTAGTACCCTTATCATGGTGTGTCCACCATGTCTGGGGTGATGATATTGATGTTGGCCAGACATTAACGGATTAACGGTGCGATCAGGTTACCAGGGTTATGGATCACATGGGATCCTACTGGACCATTGACTCCACAGGTAAGAAGCTAATCTGTATCAGAGGTTGATCAGATAATACCTGCATATTACCACCAAGGCCACCTGTCAAAACCTCGATGGTAAGGAAGTGTTAGAAAAGGGGGGGGGGTGGGGTTATGGAATTGATTATAGGTAATTTCTGCTCTCTGTTTAGTGAATTGTGAGGTTTTCGTCTTTTCATTCCTTTTATTTCTGGTGTATTTTTCCAAATTCTTGGGGCCCAGATTAACTTTGACCTCTTCTCAAATCCATTTCGCCCGGTCTCTTTCCACTCATCTAAAAACCACAGTTGAGTTATCTCCCTTCCCTCAGTTCCATAATATCCATACTGAATGGACACCACCTACAGGAACAGAATTTTCTCTTATTGCTTGAAATGGCACTCTCCCTAATACTAGTAATAGACCGTCCCTGCCAGACCACACCCAAGAGATTATAATTATGAAGGTGACTTGACATTATTTAATATAATTATAATGTACATTATATTCCAATATCTCCTAGTTGGAAAATGAACTGTAAAATATCAATGAGGGTCCAATCTTTCTCATAGTGAACTGTTATGAACTCTATCCCTAAATAGACACTCCCTGCCGAGTCCCATCAGACAGTGATGATAGCAATGGTGTATGGACTGACCTGCCACAGTATCCTTATTGTAGCCGTCATGGAGTAAATTTGTATAGTGAAGATTTATGAGGGCTGCACACAATGCTGTGACTCAGTAAGCAGAGGTAGCGGCAGCATAGCGTGCCTGCACTGATAATCTGTATGCTCTGGTGCCCAACCAGTAGCTAATATAATGTAACAATTTAGTCACTAGTGGTTAACCTAGCCAGTCATTTTTTTGCTCCCTATACACTAAACCAGGCTTAGTTGACCCTGTCAGATTAGTCAAACTGGCTAACCCATATCAACCGATCTTAGTCTATGAGTATTAGGGTTAGTCTTTTTGACAAAGACATTTTCATATTTTGTTTTACTTTTGTAATTTTGACTTATACATGATGATCTATGACTACCCTGGGATAGCTACTACTGACTAACCTCTTAAACACACACAATATCAGTGTGATGTTTGTTATGCCAACATATTGTATGCTATAGAATTATCCATGTGATATAACCTCAGTTTGCTACAAGTCCTATATCGACTGCAGCTCATGGCTCTATGATAATGACAGTCACTATAAATGGGATAGTCTAGTGAATTAAGGAAACGAATTGGCATTATACTTTATTACTGGATAAAAGTGCCAAAAGTTGTTTACACATGGTTTGAACCAAGAACTTTCACTTTTGTCCTTGCTCCAAAAGAAATTTCCATGCTATCACCGTTTTTCAGCCATTTTGAAATGTGATCATCAAAGTCATTGAAATAAACAGGAAATCTTAATTTGTAGAACTTTTATAGAAATATTTAGGGCTGAAACCATACAAGATGCTTAACTGGTAACTATAAATGTAGGTTAATATCCAAATCTAAATCATGCATTAAAAATTCAAGATGGCTGCCCTTCATAAAGATGACTGTCAGATCACACGAAACCATATTTTTCAGGTTCATTTAGCTGTTTCTTTTGATTTGAAAAAAGGCTGATTCAGGGGGAAGGGGGGGTGGATGCAACAGGATTGCCCCCACCCCCAACACAAAAAAAGAGAGAGGAGAGGAAAGATGGAGGAAAAGGAGAGAAAGAATGAAAAGAAAGATTGGAAAACTAGCTCTTAATTTAAGAAAAGTATTTCAGGGGAGTAGATAGTATCTTTTCCTGGAGGGGGGGATTCATATATTTCTGAGCAGGTGGGGGAAAATGTGACTGGGGGGGGTAGTTCTAGTTTTGCCCACCAGGGGGCACAGTGATAGCAAAAGAGTGAAAAATAGGCCACAGAATGCACTAGGGTACTTTTAATGTAGAATATTCTCTTCTAAATAATCGTTGGTGCAAGTGTTTTCTATTTATTGTGGGACATAATGCATTTAAAGCTTATTGACTGTTTTCAGTTATACGTTTTAACTCATGTTTGAGAAGTGATTTTGACAAAACGTGCAGAAATATTTGCTATATTTTATATAGATCCTGTACCAGGTTATTTCCAAATTCCCCTGAGAGCAGGGGCATTGTCACGCCTTCTGCCACCCCCCCCCTCCCCCCATTCCTCTTCTCAGGTTTGGGAGGGGGGCATGCTGCAGGCTGAGGGATTTCTTGAAGATGGAGGGGGGGACGTGGTCCCTCCCCTACCATACACCTCCAATATCCCTCAACCTCACCTTCCATTCCATGTCCACTCTCCTCCCCTCCAGATCCCCTCCCATTCCCTGGCCTACCCCTGTGGCCTCTATGACCTCTACGACCTCTGTGTACTCAAGCCTAGGGAGAGGGAAGCAGTTGGAGGGAAAGGGAAGCATTAGAAAAAAAGGACATTCAGGAAATAGGATGCAAAACAAAAGAGTGTGGATTCACAGTCTTCCTTTTTGAAAGAAAAATCAACTAGAACAACCCCTGACTGCTGGCTGCAAATGAATCTATACAGCTCTCAAAACCCACCAGAAAGAACCCTTTTGCCTCTAGATCTCAAAAATATCCTGTGGGTACCAAGCTCGCTGTACCCTGCTTGCAACTTTATATGTGACCTTAAGTTTTTATAAAAGGTCCACAAGTTCAGTTAAGCCCTCCAACCGCACCCCTTCTTTCCCCTCAATGCCACTCCCTCCTTCTCAATGTGTTCCAATATAAGTTATAGGTGGGGGGCATGCCTTCAGGTGACAAAAGTATTTTTCCAAAGGATCTCTCCCTCCAAAAAAATCCCAAACCAAATGATAGAGGCTAGATATAGATCAGACCTTTCATAAAGTGTGTGCAAAATTCATAAGAATGGACTATTTGAAGGCTATAAACTCAAAATTGTCTTGAGGGGGCATGCCCCCAAACCCCCCAGTGTGACAACTGCAGTTTACTTGTGGTGGCTGCAGCCCTTCGTTTGCGGTGTTCTGCTGCAATACCCATTCCATATAGTTAGATAATCCAACTACCACCACTTTTGTAACCTAACAGGGTATAACATACATGAAAACACATAGAATTACCCTTAAAATATATGAGCGGTTAAAAAAGTACTATTGAAGGTTTGTGAAAGTAATTAAAATGAAAGCATCAAGCCACAATTAGTTTTGCCTTTCAGCTTTAATTTTGCACCCATATTGCATTTTTTGGGGGCTGATTCTCTCATATTTATGACAATTAATGTCTATTATATGTGACTCAATGCTAGAAACCTGCAAAAGATTGACTTATAAAATTATTATTGTCATCTTTCACATTTTTCAGGAAAATGACCCAAAAATAGTGTTGTAGGATACTTTTTGCTTGGAGCAAGGAAAAATATTCAATAACATATATTTATCTACCTATAAACCAACTTTGGTACTTTTATCCAGAAATAAAGTATATTTCCCTTAATTCACTAGACTAGGAAGGCTGTTTCTCATGGAGAGAAAGTTTTTTTTAAATATTAACTAGATTAAAGGTGCCATGGGTATAGACTATTCCCGATACTCATGGCTTCAATTACATTTTTAATATGGTTATGGACTGTGAAACATCAATCAATTACTCACAAATTCGCTACTCGATCATTATAAAGTAGGCGATCATTTATCTGATATCATATATTATTTCTGCCGCGTATTACAACTGTTAGTCAAACTTGAGTTTGAGTTTTGCATATTAATTTAATCACCTGGCCCGAAACAACACCAGCATATTTCCATCAATTGCCTGCTTGGGATTGAGTTTAGTTTAGTTATTGTTCATTTGGAATTACTCAATTTGTCAATGAGGTGTAATCTGGTTGTTATGCAGACCTGTAATATCCATTAGTTTTACAATGCAATTGTGTGTCTTTTTTTTTGTTACTCCTAACCTTATGTTTTAAAACTTTAGCCCCCTAGTGAATAATACTTTTTTTCAGGGAGATTGATCATTAGAATGTGTGAACAATATTATTGCTTCATTTTTTTTATGAAATACGGCAGTGCAATTGATTCTTTTACCCCCATGGACATCCACCCCTTGGACCTTTACCCTCTAAGACTTCTACCTCTGGGGACATCCACCTCATCTAGATGCCCATATGGTTGAGTCACATCATGTGGAGGGGGTAAAAGTTCTAGGGGGTAGATTCCAGGAGGGTACTTGTCCTGACACCTGTTTACCCCATGAATTGAATTGAACATTCATAGTTATTTTCTTCTATTTTCAGCATAATCTATGCAAGATCATTTTGCGTCAGCAGAGCCCTGTTTCATTTGGTGAGTAGTATCTGCTATGATTGACTTAAAATTAGTGAAAACCATCAAAGAAGAGGACATTAGTTATTCATTTAAGTTATAAACCACAGCCTTGATAGAGGTATTTTTCCAACCAGGCCACATTAAATTGAAATATGGTTTTCAGCAATTTACTTTATACGTAAGTGTTCATACACTGGGCAAAGTCCATTAACAATTGTCATTGGCATTAACCAGTTGTTGGACTATGTTATGAGTCCATAGGCTGAAAGGGTCATACCAATATCCAGACGTTACCGATTGACCATTCCCCAGATGACCCTGCCATATTGTCAGACAAACACCGTAAATCACTGACCATAATCAACTTCAGCTCAGACTTTAAGTACTGCTATCCGGCGTTCATGGACCATGGTCCATGGTCTTTCAGATTAATACGATTATAATTCCGAAGAAAATAGCATTATATGAAGTTGTATAATAGTTCATTCTTTAATCTCTCGATAATGAATACAGGTATAGTGAATACTGGCAATTTCGCCCCCTTATATTTCCCTTACGATTTCCAATGACAGACATTTAAACTGTCACAAAATGTGTTGTGTCAATGGACATTTACCTATTTTTAACTGGTGTGTTGGTCTGCATCTGAACATAGCTGAGCTATCCTGCAGTTATCCTCCCATTGCACTCTCTGTCAGACACAAGGACACTACAGGCCATTTTCTGCTCACCGGAAGTAGTTTACTGCTAACCGGAAGTGGCGCTGATGGACATGCTCAGAGCAGGAGAGAGGGGGAGAAAGAGAGAGTGAGGTTGGGTTATGTATAGGCAACTGGGATATCACCAGAATTGGGTTCCATATGGAGTCGGGAGCACTGCATGGTCATATTATGGACTCATGAGGACAATTCAGCTGGAATATGATTGGATCTAGGGTTCAGAGGGCAACAGCTTATACTGCTCTCTTTTCAATCATAGCCGTTTCTGATAGATGTCGCCGAGTGACAGACCATAACAGATATCATATCAACAAGATTCTGATGTGATATTACATATGATGACATCTAATTTTAACTACCTTTGCCATAATAGTCCACATGGCAGCTACTTTCTACCATTTCACATTTCCTATAACCAAATAATCATCATTTCCTTTAGTAACCTCAGATCAACTATGACCTAGGACCATTTCTAACTAGTTTTCATATGAATAAAGGTTTTACCCGCTAGACAGAGCTGAATTTACTACAGTAATCTTACTACAGTAATCTATTTTTAAAGGTTTACCCTAACAGCTACCGGTAAACTATTGATTAATGCCTCCCTCTGATGTTAAACAGCTGGTAATCTGTATACATAAACAGGATTGAAAAGGCCGGTATAGTTATTTCGAATTACAGAACTGCTTCTTAAATTTTGTGATACCAGTAGGGCTTTCAGCGGGAAGTTAAATTCCAATAGTGATGATTAATTATAATTATTCGCTCGACGAAAGGGAGTTTTATTTGGTTGCTAGCATGAGTTCAAATACCATTTTAAATAGAGTGCATGGACTCTTGGCATATAATTATGCTTAAATATGTAACACTTTGATACAAGGATAAATTAGAATAAAGTAATCTGCTGGTTTTCAATTATTTTATAACCCTAACATAATCCCCACCACCAGTGAGCTGCCTCACACAGAACTTTACCCACCCTGAGAACAGCTGTCCATGGTTCTCCTATACTAAACTGCTCCTCATAAGCAGATGGGCTCCCCCACCTTGAACTCTGCCCAATGTTTCTTCCACCCTGCGCTGTTCCTCCCCCAAACCAAGCTAAGCTGTTCGAATGTTGTCCCACTGTGAGTTGCTCACACCACTGACCTGCTCCCTGCACAGTGCCATCCTACACTATAGAGTTCTCAAAGCTGCTCCTCGTCCCACTCCTCTCACTCAATAATCATTACATCCTGCACGCCCTGGGTTCAGAGCAAACACTGCAGGAATTACCCCCAAGTACCGACTGGCCTGGAGGGGGAACCAGGTTCAGCATTCAGACACCAGGGTGGTGCTAGGACTTGTTGCTTTTGGCTCAGCACTATAGGGTTGTGCTGACATTCTGTAGGGTATCCATTGCAGTGGTTTAACTCTATACTTCATATGCATATTGAAGATTGTTTTTTTTCACCATCCCAGAGTTGCTGGATGAGTAGCACAAGCAAAATTGCTAGCGTTAGGATGAGTGTGATACGCATGGTCATTTCCATCTGGCTGCTAGATTATAACACCGTAACCCAGCCACTTGGTTGCACAAGCTTTCACTCACAAAGTAGATGATATTAGTTTATGCTTTGGGGAGATTTCTTCACATAGGAGATACAGAGGTTAAATTGTTCATATTCTGTTCAAAATATATAGCACTGAATGTATTGAATCTCACAGCTACATGATATCCACTAATCCTTGACATGCACACTTGCTTTCAGCAGTCAGTTTTATAATACATCTGTGATGTGTAAATCACACCTTGGACATCCCAATGTCTGCAGGACCTACTCTGTGGGACCGATAGGTACTTAGTGAACTGGAGGAATGGAGGGCAGGAGGGGACAGGGGCGAGCTCTGTGTGGAGGCCGTCTGTGTCAATAGCTGTAGACCTGGTGAGGGACCCTGTAGCAGTGATTGATTTAGAAGATAACTAACCAGACTGATGTAAACTGTCCACTCAGTGGAGTTCTTACAATGAAATTGGGTGAGCCCAATTCACATAGTATAGAAGAAGACTGCATGTATCATAATTGAGATGGTAGATAGAAAGGAGATAGAAAGGTCCATAATCTGTATTATATAGTTTCAATGAGCTAGTGCACATTATAGACACTAAATTATCATTGTGAGACATACTTCTGTCACATGACTATATGTGCGAGGCATTGAATGCTACTGCTTATGAGTAGTTCCTTTCCGTTAGATATTGTTCATAATCAATTACATCCACGTATCTGATTAACCATAGTCATACGTATCCTTATGGCTATGATTAAGTACATTATATAGTAATTTTTGCCAACATTCATGATTAAATCATAGAGCCGGTTTAATTTAACAGATTTTATTATCTGGTGACATTTCTAATGACTTCAAAGACTACAATTGATTATATCAAGTTCACTGTGCAAAGTGTTAAATGTCAACTGGTAAATTCCATTTTATGTTAAACTTACAAGGTATGATTGAAAATGACTTTGCTAGATCTATGATTTACACAATAATAAACATCGGGGGTTTTACTAAACTTGCAAGGGCAGGGCTAAACCGGCTATTCCCAGCATATATGATGGTAAAAGAAATACCGATCCCCATCCAGCTTACAATTATTTACAGCTTACGATGTCATATATGCATCACCCAGCCAACACACCCAAATGGGCCCCATATGGGCGTGTCTCTGGGCACCCTGGGCTAGCCCATATCTGGGTATTAACTGGTATTTGTCAGGGCTTCCAGATGGGGCCCATGTGGGCTCAGCCCAGAATATCAACATGCCATGTTCGCTCTGCAAATTCTTCAATTCATACTCATTTCTGAAAATATTGAATTAATTTACATTTTAAATTGACGTTATATGCGTTTTTGTAAAAGTGGGGTTTATCTGGGTTGGAAATGGGCAAACTTGGCAGAGGTGACCTTGGGTTTCCCATGGGCTCAGCATGGGCAGCCAGATAGGGCCCAGGTGGGCTCAGCCCATGTACTGAACTTAGTTTAAAATGGATTTCTTGCATTGCAGATACTTTGATTTATCCTCACTTGTCCCTTTTTTCTAGAAAATGCAAGTCCAAATTATTTTTCTTATACTATGTTGTCTACCTGGGTTTCACCTGGGCTAGAGCTGGGCTAAGTGGGCTGAGGTCTGCATGGGTTTTCCTTTGGGCTTGGTGTGGGCCCCTGGTGGGCCCCATGTGGGCCAGCCCACCAACTTCACTTTCTGGGCTAATTCTACCAACACAATTTTCATGATCATGTTGCAAACACCGTTCCCCAAAAGAGTGGGGTTCACCTGGGCTAGCCCTGGGCTAAGTGGGCAAGTATTGTTCCTGAGCTTACCACCAGATGTCATCATTGAGAGTACATGGGATTTGATATCCTATAGACATTTTCTTGTCTTTATTACAATGAGCCATAAATTCACAATTCCTTTAAAACCATTGAAATGAAACAGTTTTCACAGTATGTTCATATTATATGAAATTGTCTACACAAGTTTGCATATGAAGAGAGAAACAAGGAGCATTCTGATACTGACACCTTTCCCCAGGTTATGATCATAGTATATGATCCCAGGGCTCCCTCAGGTATATCAGACTTACAGGAACTCTGACTGTGTCAGCGAATGTGATCAGAGTTTTAGTTAGTCAAAGGATGCATTTTGCTTCTCCTCCTTAAATAAAGGGAAGAGATGACATTGAATGCAGATAAATGAATTGACCCACTGGAATACTTGTTGGTAACTACTCTTAACATGTGGTTATCAACTACATAACAACTAAGCTTATAACTAAAAAAGAAAAGTTGTGTCCGTCCCCCCAGCCCCTAACCCCCAATTACGTGTTACCCAACTAAAAGAGCCCACCTGGGTCCCACCTAGATCTGAACAGGGCCAGCTCACTTCAAACCTGGGCAAGCCACCTGATAGCCCCGGTCAAAACAAAGTGGGCCCCAGATGGGCAGCCCATATGGGCCCCATAAGGCAGCCCATCTGTGACCCGCCTGGGGCCCACTAGGGTGTGTTGGCTGGGCACCTAATTCCCTACAGGCCTACACACATATAACATCGCAATGGAAAAATGATAACTATAGCAGCTACACACAATACATAATACCCATATTTTGGATGTTATCTGATTTAGGTGTCTGTAAAGGTAGCCTTAATATACGCTTTGAAGATCTCCAGATGTCCAGGCAGTGCTTACATGTCGTGAATCCGCAGGGGTTTGCAGACTGTGTGTGCCTTCCCTCTGTTCTAGGGACACTCAATACCAACAACCAATATTAGGTGAGAACACTTAATAAGGCTCGTGTAACCGCCTTGTTCCTCCGATCACACTATTTGTACTTAACTCCTCCCCACTTCCACCTCCCAGGTCCCCAGCCTGATCTGCATCTTAATGAACCAGTATATAAAGTATGCATTCCACAGTCTGCTTGTTGGGCCTGATGTGCCATAGTACATATCATTATGGGTTATATTTCTGTTACCGCTTCGATGTCCTTTCAATAGAACGATAACAATGAAGAGTATTGAAGTATTGAATAGTTTATTGAACACATCACCTACCGTAATCTATAAAGGAAAAGTCTTTCAATGAACAAACAAGAGACGGCACAGATCCGATTAAAGCAATGATAACAATGGATGTGAGTAGTATTGTATGTATCGGAACGGGACTATAGTTAACTACTGTTTATTACTCAATCGACCTGCAGCCAATCAGAGGCCTCCATTTGGTCACGTGACCCCCTCATTTGCATAATTACGTAATAGGCCACGCCCCCTCATTTGCATAACTACGTAATAGGCCACGCCCCCTTGATCACCAGCCAATCAGAGGCCGCCATTTGGTCACGTGACCCCCTCATCTGCATAAAAGGCCACGCCCCCTTGATCACGTGACCCCCTCATTTGCATAGTAGACTACACCCCTTTGATCACCAGCCAATCAGTGGCTTCCATTTGGTCAGGTGACTCCCTTTGCATAATAATGGATCACGTGACCCCCTCATTTGCATAATAGGACCACACCCCCTTGGTCACGTGACCGGAAGCGCTCTTTATTTGGAAAATAGGCTACACCCCCTTGGTCACGTGACCTGACCCCCTCCCTCATTTGCATAATATAGACAATAGACAGACCACGCTTCCCTTTTGGTCACATGACTTGGACTAGCCAATGGGAGGCTTCTATAAGGGGGGAGGGGAGGGGAGGGGGGGAGGGGGGCACTTTAAGATGCATGGGGAGGGGAGGGGGGGGAGGGGGGCACTATTTATGGGGTGGGCGGGCACTTGGGGGGGAGGGGGGGCCTTTGGGGTCTGCTCGGGAGAAAAAAAAAAAATTATCTGATCTCTAGGGAATCGCTTCCTCTCTACCCCCCTTTAGGGGGGTAGGGAGGAGGCGAGTCGGAGGTGACTGTAGAGGAGTTTTTCGGTGACTTGATGACTTTCAAACGACTGTGCTGATAGTTGATGAATTTGACTTTTTGACTTGAATATTTCATGCGACTTTGTGACTTGTAAGCGAAAGCGAAAGCGACTTTGCGGCCCGTAGCCCCTTAAATAAAGAGGTGACTTTGTAACCTCAGGGGGGAGATCCTTCTACACCCCCACGGAGTAGAAAGGATCTCGGTTGATTGACTGTACTTTTACTTGTTGTTGTAAACAAAAAAAAAAAAAAAAAAAAAAAAAAAAAAAAAATCAATGAATAGAACGACCCCCTCATTGCTAACAAAGGAACGCCTTTTGAATTACACAAATGACCCTCTTTTTGTAGGGGTTAGCGGTAACTCGACTTGAATTAGAGTATTAGGGAGAGCAAAAACGCGACTACACACCGTCTTAGACTGTCGTCTTACGGACCGGATAACAATAACCCTAGTTACCTCGGTTACTGTTGCTCAAGAGACGGCGATGGATCTGGTCACGTGGATACTGAAAGAAGGTCTACCTATAACCACCACGCTAGTTTGAACGCGGCGGGTATGAGTCATCATGGGGGCCCTTGACGGGTGGGTCCTCCCCATGCAGCCGTATGTCGAATTTAAGAAATGCCCATGTCACACGTCACTAAGGGAGAAAACGTTTTTTGAAAATATTTAGAACCCGAATTTGAGCATTCTGGTACATTTTTAAGGACCCAGACACTGCAAAGCCGAGTACCATCCAAGAAAAAAAAAAAAAAATTTGGCGAAATGTTTAGGCTTGAAATGGCACTTTTCTGATGCACTCTTTGAACATTTTTTTTTTTCCTCATGTCACTATGGTCCATGGCACATGTGGGACTCAAGAAATGCCACATGTCCCATGTCACTTAGATGTCCGTGCCCGTGTCGTCGTATCGAATTTTAAGAAAATGCCCATGTCACCATATCGAATTTAGGGGTCTAGTGACATCAGCATGTCCGGCTATCCTCCACAAATTTAGCTCTAAAATGTTTACTTTTTTTTGGGGCTGATTTTTCATCGTTTTTAAAAAACAATAGGTTGTTTGAAATGTTTGCTGTTGTAAATAGAAACAAAAACAAAACAAAGCGCATGGTAAGATTATGTCACATTGCAAGTGGCGGGTCCGCTCGAGGCTTATTCAGCCTCTTCGTGGATCCGCGACTGCCAATGTGATCATATACTAATCACCGGCGTTTACGGTATTATATACTAAGGTATGAGACGGGTCTTACAGAAAAGGTGTCTAAAGAGCCCTGTGACCTGATTGAAATGACGTCAGCGTCGTCTGCTCGTCAGTGCCCGGCTGTAGCCCGTAGGACATGTTATTCTGCTTTTCTGGATGTTTTGAAATATTTTGATTTAACTGTTAATACCTGATAACAAGCCTCTGAAGCAGATTTTTGATCGAGCACCTGTTCTCTACTCTTCCATCGATTAGCTGCTTCAGCAAAAAAAAAATCGCGCGCGCGGTCTAGTCTATATGACGGAGTCGCTAAAGCTCTGTTTAGAGAGTGGAACTTGACCTTGAGTATAGACTCAGTACTAACTGAACGCCCCGCGGGGTCACCCCTCACGTGGGAATATGTACAAGCTCTGGTTCTTCACTTTACGGCTTGACTAAAACTGAGACGCGTCCATGATAAACTCTAGCCTTTTTTTTTCCTTTACTAGGATCGAGAGAGAGATTTTAAATGGGGCGGTTATCTAAATAGCGTGGAACTAAAATCAGGCTGCGGCAGATAGTATCTCTGCGCACCTCAAGACTCAACGTAACTTTCACTCTCCAGCAGAAGTTTAGTTGTGACTAATGATGGGCGGCGACCGTCGTGCACCGGCGGACATTGGAGAGTGTTGGAGAGCTGAACCTTACAGACATATAAATCAATCGCTTTGGTGGAAATATCTCGCCATAGATTGGAACCAAATACTTATCTAATGGAATCGTTATCAGTTTTCAGTTTTCTTGCCGTACAAAATTTATTTCCCACTCTTCACGTGGTGATAGCTGAAGGTCGCTCGTCGTAGGTACGTGTGACCGGAACACCCTTTTTGTTTTTGGCGCGGGTTGACATCAGATTTGTACCGTACTGTCGCGATTAAGAGCTCTGAGGGAGGGCTTTTCAATTCGGTGAAGTTCTTACTCAGGAGCTATATACAAGCTAGGCGCTGGCGCTTATTCAAAGTCGCGATTTTAGTGCTTGAGAAAAAACATTTGGAGACTCTTATACTCCGGCGCTTATAAAAGACCGGCACGCTTTTCAACACTAGTTGCTTTATCGCGACCGTACGGTATGACTTCGGTGTCAAAAGATCCCAAACTCCAAATAAGGAAGTGAAACGACGTCGTCTGTCTACCTCGTGCGCGTCATAGCGTCGTCGAAAATAGTGTGACGTCAGCATCTCTCAGGCGGCTAGGAAGTCAGTTCGACAAAATGGCTCACGGAGTGAACTTCGTGGCCGTTTCTCGATCTATGATCGATGCGGCCGTGGAGAAGGAATTCGTAGCCGTGCAACAGAGAGAGGAGGCGGAGAGACAGAACTTCGTGGCCGTTTCTCGATCTATGATCGATGCGGCCGTGGAGAAGCAGTTCGTAGCCTCGCTACAGAGAGAGGAGAGACAGCGGACTGCTGCTGAAGCAGAGGGTGTGGTGGATGAGCTGATCGAGAACGTCGCTGATCAACTCATCCGCCGGTGCGTGGAGCAGGTCAAGCAGCAAGTCTGCATGGAGGAAGGCCTACCGCCCGCCGTGCTGGAGGAGCTGCTGAAGGACTGCCACGCGTTATGACCACGCCCTCCGCTTCAGCAGCAAGGTCCCTGCGACCCTCTCTCTACCAAACGGTCCTTTTAAGGACCAACCACTGATCACAAAAGTTGAAAATCAATCTCAATATAATATACGCATCAGAAAAACCCCTAATACGCTCTACACTGAAACCCTGTTGAGTAGGTAGATCGAGTTGGGCATTTTTTTTTAGGAAGGGCAATCAGGTCATCGTGTGGAGATCATCAGGTGTCCTGTGTGTGTGTGTGTGTGTGTGTGTGTGTGTGTGTGTGTGTGTGTGTGTGTGTGTGTGTGTGTGTGTGTGTGAATTTTATACAAATACAATTATTCATTCCTTTCAGCAAGAAAATTAGCTCAATGTAATCAAATGATTTTAACTGCCCTACTTATCAGGGCCTTGACGACATCTGACCGCCCCCCTTTTCAGGATCTAAATGGAAATTCACCGCCACCGCTTTTCAGAGTACTGCAGCGCCATTACCTAATTCTTTTTGTATGTGAAAAAAAACACAAAAAAAAACAGCACTGATAAGGGGTTTAATTAGACAGATATTGGTTTCTACACTATCAAAAAATAAACCCTCAGCGCTTTAATGCTAAAGGTGGCAATAGTGCTTTAATGCGCTACGCCCTTTGTCGATATGCCAGTGTATGCATGCATGCAGCCTTGGTGAGGAACTCTGAGTGCTGCATTCATGACTTATGACGACAACGGGCACTGCACATTAAAGCGCTATGCGACTATTAAAGGGTTAGATCCAGTCTTGCTCCAGGCATCCAGAATGCTATACCCAGAGTTGGTGGTCTGGTCCAGACTGCTGTACACAGATTGTAGACGGGATGGCGGGTTGCTGCCGGACTATCCCTCTGGTACGATATGCGGCTGGCGCGGCCGAGCCTGTCTTATATGATGCTGAGTCTAACTATGTATTAGATACCCTACGAGTAACTGAGAGTATGTCAAAATAATCACGGCAAACTGACTGGCGTCTTCATAGGATCATAGGGTGGTTATTATTACATAACTCAGTAACCTTTGGTTATGTGTTAGATAGAGTACACTTGGACACGGTTATTCCATATACCCACTGCCCCACAGGGTCAAGACGAGGTGATTTAAATAATAAGACCCAGACGGGTAAAATAGCCAAAGTCAACAATGACCTGTTTTTTTTTGGTTTTTTTTTAGCCAATATGGACAAAGAGACACGGGGTGCTGTACACAGGTTGTGGACGGGCTGGTGGGTCACTGCCAGACTATCTCCCTGGTCCGATATGCAGCCGGCGTGGCCGAGCCTGTCTTATATGATGCTGAGTCTAACTATGTATTAGATACCCTACGAGTAACTGAGAGTATGTCAAAATAATCACGGCAAACTGACTGGCGACTTCATAGGATCATAGGGTGGTTATTATTACATAACTCAGTAACCTTTGGTTATGTGTTAGATAGAGTACACTTGGACACGGTTATTCCATATTCCCACTGCCCCACAGGGTCAAGACGAGGTGATTTAAATAATAAGACCCAGACGGGTAAAATAGCCAAAGTCAACAATGACCTGTTTTTTTTTTGTTTTTTTTTGTTGTTTTTTTAGCCAATATGGACAAAGAGACACGGGGTGCTGTACACAGGTTGTGGACGGGCTGGTGGGTCACTGCCAGACTATCTCCCTGGTCCGATATGCAGCCTGCGTGGCCGAGACTGTCTTATATGATGCTGAGTCTAATTATGTATTAGATGTGCTACGAGTAACTGAGAGTGTGTCAAAATAATCACGGCAAACTGACTGGCGACCTCATAGGTCAGTTATTATTACATAACCTTCGGTTATGTGTTAGATAGAGTGCACTTGGACACGTTTATTCCATGTACCCGCTGCCCCACAGGGTCAACACGAGGTGTTTAAATAATAAGACCCAGACGGGTAAAATAGCCAAGTCAACAATGTCCTGTTTTTTTAGCCAATATGGACAAAGAGAAACGGGGTGCTGTACACAGCTTGTGAACGGGGTGGCGGGTCGCTGCCAGACTATCCCCCTGGTCCGATATGCAGCCGCGGCGTGGCCGAGACTGCCTTATATGATGCTGAGTCTAATTATGTATTAGATGTGCTACGAGTAACTGAGAGTGTGTCAAAATAATCACGGCAAACTGACTGGCGACCTCATAGGTCAGGTATTATTACATAACTCAGTAACCTTCGGTTATGTGTCAGATAGAGTACACCTGGACATGGTTATTCCATATACCCACTACCCCACAGGGTCAAGACGAGGTGATTAAGTAATACGATCCCAGACGGGGGGTAAAATAGCCAAGGCAACAATGTCCTGTTTTTAGCCAATATGGACAAAGAGACACAGGGGGTGCTGGGAGTTGGCGACAAGGGGCAAGACGGGCAAGACTACTTCTCAAAATAGTCAATGACAATGGCCAAGACCTAGTTCTTAAATTCGACAAGACCCATTGGTATCTCTTATATTTGACAAGTGTCACATGTGCCCCGTCTGTGGTCCTAATAAAGAATTTCTAAAAAAAAAAAAAAAAAAAAAAAAAAAAAAGTAAATTTTCTGCACCGTGTGACAACGACCGATCAGCTACCAACCTATTTTTGGTTATTTTTCTATTTAGTTTTTGATCAGCGCACTTTATTATCGTGGTTTTTTTAAAAATTTTTTTAATCATAAATAATATGTAGACTTGGAAAAAAAAAGAGAGCTGACATGTCGCTGTTTTGTCACTAAACCCAAAGACCCACCCACCCCGTAGGAAGGGTAGACGTTTGTGAACGTTCCCTTAGGTCTCTATTCTTTATTTATTGTGTGGCCCCTAAAGAGGGGCCAACCAACTGACACTGTCAGTTGGTTAGTAGATGCTACTCAACATGGGCGTAATTAATTACACCTAGTGTTGAGAAACAACATGCCTGAGCTCAAAAGGCCCCCGTTGGATGGGGGCCCTTGTGGCACAACGAGTTGATTCGTTTTTCAGATTACCGACTCGGCGAGAGTTTCTGCCTATGTATCTTTTATAAAGCCTTAGATATGGTGTGGTATTTTTCATCTCGCTATAGTTTAGTTGGTATTCGAAGAAACTGCCTCATTTCTATCAGAAATACACAATATTGAATTGTTTTTTATATTTTAATATATTCAGAAGCACACTTTGTTGCCTATATAGCTCATTATGCGTTGAAATGTTCGCGAGCATCGTAGGAATGTACAAATCCCCTATTGTGGCGCCATCTGACGAAAGAGCAAGGAACTATACGTGACCTGAACCCCGCCCTCAGCGCGTTCGTTATTCGCATCTTTGACAGCGACTAAGAGACGCTCAAACTGTCTCTTATTTAGTTTGAACTTATCACAAATTTGTCTTTGATAGGTCGTAGATCGACTTCTGACTTTTTAGTTAGAATAAAAAAACAAGTGACGCCGCCACAGACCCGCGCATTAACGCGCTCCGCCGTCTTCAGAGGGCTGAGTCTATAGTACAGTAGATTCTACTGTGTACTTACACTAACAGTGCTACATATACATACCTGAGTCATAAGTGGTTTTTTTTTTTTTGTTTTTTAGGGGAAAAAAAGTGATCTACTCACCCAAACCGCTATTAGTAGGTAACCTGTATGACCCATACCGCAAACATCTGCCTCGTGACTGATAGTGTACCGGTGGTGAAGTGCTGTTGCAAGAACAATTGAGGCTCTTTATATAGCTGAGAGAGCGAATGGACTAATCTTGTTTTCACCTTGAGCCCCACCCTATTCCAGAGAGGGTATCAAAAATCGCATGTACACGTATATGGGCTTATAGCTGGTGAATAGATAAGGCGGGGCACCTGTGTATACTAAGACTCCAGGGGGCGTTTTAACGACAGGTGTGACGCGCCAGCCCGTGGAGGGAGCTTTTGTTTTCACCTAGAGAGCGTATACAAAGCCTACAGGGGGTGATTAACGCCAGGTGTGACGCGCCAGCCAGTGGCCGGATCACCTCATCTTCTAAGCTTTTGTTTTCACCTAGAGAGGGGATCGAGAGTGTATACAAAAAAACTACAGGGGATGTTTAACGCGGCCAGCTGCCTACATGCTATAGCCTAAGCCTGTTTTCAGCTAGAGAGGGATCTACATCACCTAAGCCCTTTTCCACCCTTAAATCGATCTGATAATTACCATAAAGAAGAGTAATGCACGTTACATGTATATGGGCTTATAGCTGAGTAAGAGCTTAAGATGCTAGTCAACTGTGTATGCAAAAAAACTACAGGGGGTGTCTAAAGTCGATTGTCATGCGCCAGCGGGCGGACAGAAGTCTGCCACTCTAGCTGTGACTACAAGCGCGTGCGTATGGTAGACAGCTTAAATCAAACACGAGTTAAGCTCCTTATAGCTTCCTACTGTCTGCGGATTCGAGTCTTTTGTTTTTTTCATGTATTTCCTCGGAGGGTCGAACAGGATTAAAGTTGTAACGAACCCGCACCTACACAGGTAGACAGCCGGTCGCCTTCCTAGTGAGAGTTTTCCTCCTGAGTTAAGAAGCTTATCTCGGAGCCTAGTACATAAGCGAGAGTGAAACATGAGTCCCACACACTTCTTCAACCACCTTCAGCATGGCGTCATCAGGAATCACTCTACGTTCTACCGAATGTGAGCAATCCCAACACTACTACAGAGCCGCGACAACACCACATGAGGAGACGTCCATGTTTACTGATGAGTCAACAAGTAGCAAGGTGGAGGTTGGTTTTTATCAAGATTCGTACGGGTGGCTGGAAAGTGTGAGGGCTACTTCTGCAGCTAATGCTGCTGCTCGTGCAAAACGTGAAGCTCGTATCGCTGTTCGTGCTACACATGCTGCATACGAAGTTGCCAATGCTGCTAACAACGTTGCTGTTACTCTCGCCGCTGCTGCTCGTGCTGCTAATCTTTTTGCTACTGTTTCCGCTCTTGCTACCGATGCTGCGGCTACTGATGCTGCAACGTCTGCTAAAAGTGTCGCTGTTGCGGCTGCTGCTAGGGCTAATGCTATTAATGCTTGTACAGCTGCTAAAAAAATAGCCTGTTTTGCTTATGCTAGTCGCAGTGTCGCTGTTACGGCTATGACTGATGCCCATGATGCTAAGTTACGGGCTTTTGCTTTTGCTGAAGATGCTGTTGATGCTCAAGATGTTGCTGCTGCTGCTGCTACTGCTGCTGATGATGCTGCTGCTGCCGCTGCTGCTGCTGCTGAAGATGCTGCTGCTGCTGCGGCTGATGCTCTAGACACCTATGACGCTGCTGCTCTAGACACCTATGACGCTGCTGCTGCTGCTGCTGCTGAAGATGCTGCTGCCGCTGCTCTAGACACCTATGACGCGGCTGCTGCTGCTTTTGCTGAAGATACTGTTGATGCTGCTGCTGCTACTGCTGCTGCCGCTGCTGCTACTGCTGCTGCCACTGCTCTAGACACCTATGACGCTCCTGCTACTCCTGCTCTAGACACCTATGATGCTGCTGCTGCTGCTGCTGCCACTGCTCTAGACACCTATGACACTCCTGCTACTCCTGCTCTAGACACCTATGATGCTGCTGCTGCTGCTGCTGCTGCTGAAGATGCTGCTGCTGCTGCTGCACTAGTCATCTATGACGTGGCTGCTGCTCTAGACACTTATGACGCGGCTGCTGCTGCTGCTGCTGCTGAAGATGCTGCTGCTGCTGCTGCTCTAGACACCTATGACTGAAAACATAGTAGGCGTTATTTACAAACACTGCTGTTACCTATGCCTAAACTTAGTAGGTCTTATTTACAAACAAGAGAGCCACGTGGTGTTGTTTACAAACAAAGAGAGCCACGTGGTGTTGTTTACAAACAAAGATAGTCACGTGATGTTGTTGTGGTCTATCATGTCAATGAAGGGGTCGCGTGATCAAGGGGGCGCGGCCTATTATGCAAATGAGGGGGTCACGTGACCAAATGGCGACCTCTGATTGGCTGGTGATCAAGAGGGCGTGGCTTATTATGCAAATGAAAGGGTCACGTGATCAAGGGGGCGTGGCCTATTATGCAAATGAGGGTGTCACGTGACCAAATGGTGGCCTCTGATTGGCTGGTGATCAAGGGGGCGTAACCTATTACGTAATTATGCAAATGAGGGGGCGTGGCCTATTACGTAATTATGCAAATGAGGGGGTCACGTGACCAAATGGAGGCCTCTGATTGGCTGCAGGTCGATTGAGTAATAAACAGTACTTAACTATAGTCCCGTTCCGATACATACTATACTACTGATGTGTGAGGGTGTTTGTAAGTTTGGTTGGGATTAGGATGGATGAAATCATTCTGATCCATTGACCTTTCTGATGATGCCGGATGCCTGCACAATCCATGCTTATTTGCCTTGATGAAAAGAGGTCTGTTGGCAATTGCGCTGGAATGTTCTCTAGGTTGTGTGGAATACCTGCTTTAGAATCCTCTTCACACAATTTCTTATTATTATTCTCATTGCAGGATACACAAAGAGGAATGGTTTGACTTGACCTGCTCTTTTCTGCTGAAATCAAACTTCCTTTTTTTAGAACCGAATCTAAAGGTTAACGTCACTTCTGGTATTATCAATGACCAGTCCATCTAAGGGAAAAATAAAGAGAATATGTCAGGTTATCCGACACCTACCCTCTTATAAACTATTAGGAGAAAAGAGAGCCCATTCAGAGTCGATTTGGTAGCAGTGATGAATAGGCATTTCACTCCTCGCCATATAGATCTCTGTCAGTCCTTGTATATCAGTTGGAGTAAAGGTCTATCACAGGTTAGTCGGATTTCCTCAAAGTCATTGCCACCTCTCTGAAAGCCGATTTACTATGCACCCTCTTTACGCATTCATACAGTTGCTGCTACCTGTATGCCTTCTGAGAAGATGGGCTTCCTGGCTGATGTTGAAAAGAGAGAAGGTAAATGGATGGGGAGAGATGGTCTACACATCTAGTTCCGAGAACTGCAGTGAAGGCGCCGGTTTGCAAAATTGTGTCGGTCACTTCTTGAAACTTTAGCAAGCTTGTATTTAGGTATATCGGATTATGTGTACTCAATGTACCTCGAACTAGTGCTCCCATCATTAGGTACTGTATTATTATTATTATCATTGTGATACGAAAACAGTCCCATTACGTATAAAAACGGTGTTTATGGAACTGTGCATAGTCTCAGCTGTCGTAGGGCTTCACATAGCTTTATGTGTCTATAGCTTAATCATGGAGTGTACCTGGCTTAATGTAGCGTGTAATGCTCTTCTCAACTCAATACTATCTATTTTTGCTTCTGGATAAGATGTCTGACTGAGGCATCAAACGATGCCACATTCTGTATTATAGTTGGCTGTACTTTGATCATGAGCAGACATCATACCACCTCCCGGTCAGTAATGGCCTGACATGTGAACACACTTAGCTGACAAGTACAGAGCTCTGTCATTTATTTTGGTCCTTTGGATTTACCTGTTGACTGCAAGTGTACAACAGAAATATTATTACTAGTGCCAATGTTACTTTTACGTATTACATAGTTTAAGCAAAGTGATATTTGAAAAAAGAAAAATCAGAAGCGCATTCAAATGAAATTGTTTGTAGAATCAAAAACCAGAGTGAATAAATAAATAAACCACTGTAGTAAATAAACCAAACTGATTTAATATCAAAATCTAAGCATTCATATTGGTACACATTGTGACAGCTTCATTCCCGCACCTGAGAGTTTCTGTTTGAATAATACCAGTCACATGTCTGGTGTCAGATTTAACTGCATCATGAAGACTATTAAATAAACTACTTTTCTAATCAATTCACCCACATTGCCAGAACTGTAATGTTTTTCTTCGTACAGTATATAATTCGTCAGATTAGTTTTGAAACCGATCGCTGGTGTTGGGCTACAACAAATAATTCATCCAAAACCTTTCTGACATTTCTATTGATTGCTTTATTTATGATCAATTAAGATTTTGTGACATCAAATATTGGCAAAACGATTGACAAGGTTTATATTGTAGGAAAAAGGACAAAATAGCTGTCACTAAATGAACAGTGATTTATGAGAGCCAGAGGGTGAAGAGGAATAAAGCTGCATGTGGATGTTTCACTTCAGGGTACCTAGCACAAACATGTTGTGCCATCATTGTTTAAATCATTGTAGATTGCTGAGTATATTTCGTAAAATGATCAACCTTGCAGTGTTCATTCCATCCCCTACTGCTACAATTTTAATGGAATTTATCTGGTTAAATCTCACTACGTGTACTTTGCATCAAAACGTCAAGTGGGGACCATTGTGCTTACCCCAGGGGGTATGGGATGACTAATCTGTGCAATCAACTTTCATGGAATACATCCCATAGATAATTTCACCTCAGGTGGCTGTTGTAGCACGGTAGATATAAATAATTACACATACTACAGTAAGTTGCCCCCCTCACTTCTCAACTAGAGGGAGAAAATGTCCGGCAACAGGAATATTGTGAGCAACCAGTATTGGCTAGATTCGAGGCACCATACATTATAATATCCGATTTTTGCAGACTTGAGCCTATCAAGTAATGTCTTTTGTTAGAGAAGTATGACCATCGGAAAACATACAATTCACTATTTTACATTCCCAAAGCTCTATCATACAATTACCTGCTATCTAAGGGGAAGGATAGTTCGAGGTCGCAGATTACAATATATACCAGATATACTGCCTACCCCCCCCCACTTCCCTTACCCATTAGAGTACCACATTACCTAACCATACACCCATTCTGCCATGTCAGCCATCAGTGTATGCCATATGAGCCTATGTACCAGTTAATTAAGTCTCACACAGCACAATAATTTATGAGTCCCAGTCAGTAATCAAACCTCATTACCCATGGCTCTTACACCTTCTCAGAAGACTTATAGTTAGTGTCAGTCTTAGCTCGCTGGTGTATGGATCTCAGAGGTCGTGAACTATACTGTATTACTCAATATATGGGCATCAGATTCTAACCTCACACCGTGGGAAGATGCAACATGGCGGTGTAAGGCCTTTGGCTGCAAATTCTCAGTCGGCTATGAAGTCATAAAGGGTATGACCTTTGATCTGTAAGCACTATGGATTTGTCAATGCAGTGTGTCGGATGCAAAGCTAGATCTCTAGACCTATCAACACGCAGATAGACAGACAAAGACAGATAGAATTCTTGCCACATGGACGACAGCCTTAAACAATTACAGACTATTTGAGTCGTGATAATTCAGCACTGAGGTGAGGAGGAATCAAACTTGCGCCCAACGAAGCGCCTATCCTGCAAAAACTAAAGTTTGATAGGCATGTTCCAATGGTCTCCGATTTCGCTGTTCGTCCGACACATAAAGTCCATGGGTTATCACACAGAACGTTGTTGCCTTCTTACAATATGCCTCAATAAAATCTCCACGAGCCAAAAAGCTGCTATAATGAGATGGTTTCAAATCTAGCCGATTGAATTCTTCCTGTTGATGGGTTACACATTTTATTCTCTCAGAACAAAACGATTGTAACTACATATCTTAAGAGTCTGGGCTACAATATTTTTGCACTTCGATAAAGATGTACAACAGGTCAGCTGTTTAAACCTCAGACCAGGTTCCACATGTTGCATTGCACAACAACCCAGTAAATTAGCATATTAGTGCGAGGTTGTCCCGGCCTTGGGCATATCAAAGCCAATACAATGATACTGCCCTGGATGACCGAGATATTAGAACACGAGCTAGAAATGCAAGTTTGCTTAAATTTTTATAGCCAAAGGATCGGTTTCACAGGAAGAGTCTAGAGTACCGTATTGCCACCAATGGGAATGGACACTATGTTAATCCTTAACAAACCTGCATTCTATAGGTGGAATCATAAATATAACCAGGGCCTCGATTCATAAGTTTATACTACTAAGTAAATTTTTGGGTTACAGTCGTAAGTAAAGCTACAACTTTTAGAAAAAACGATTGCATACCCATTTCACAAGAGGAAGTAGTATCTCCTTCAAAAACAGTCAGAAGTAAATTGATTTACGATTAGGAACATCTGCAGTTGTAAAGTATAATTGAAATCGTATGTGCCCCTGTCGTACAATGTGGGGGAAACCAATTTATTTCAATATTTATTGCAATATTGGGGTGTTTCCAATCAATATGACGTCATTTCCGGTGAGGAGTTCCCACCTAGTCGTACAAAGAAAGTTGAGGAAATGGTTATGTGAGGCTATCTCAAAATATGACACCTGTAGACTGACAGGCACCCTATATTTCTATATAGCATATAATAAAAATAGTAAATAAACCAGGTCGGAAATTTCCTTCCTATCCTGCTGTCATGTTATCCCACTGCACCATGCGGTATACAAAATACAGTATGATTTCTTATAACGACCAATGTTTTATTTATATTACATCCACTTGATAAAGCATTGTATTGTAATACACAACATATTGACATAGTGCAGTACATGTTTCTCTTTCTTTTGCACCAGGTTTGGAATCTCTAAAGGTTGAAATGGAGAAAAAATCATTGGCTGAGATGAGTTTGGACCCTGTCTCAGCCAATGATTGTGAAATGACATAAAAAGGACTTACGACCAGCTATTACCCTTGTTTTGTAAGACTTCATGACCAGTAATATTCTTACGACTGCATTGTGAAATGCACTATATATGACCTTACGACTGCAAAAGGAACATGTCTTTAACTTACCCATATGACAATGTACTACACCTACTATTTTGTATGAGAAATGGTAATGTTCTGTCGTAATAGTATTTGACTATCGTACATTGTTATGAATCGAGCCCCTGGACAACCTGCCTCCCCCTACCCTAACTCCAACACTCTGCTTGTGTCGGACACACTCTTCAACCTGAATCTCTCTCTCTAGATGTAATTATGTTGACAGTCATCTGATAAATTTAGTTGAAACACATGATAATACTCTAACAACATGAGAGTTATATTACACAAATATCATGCTGGATACAATACTATCGTCAAAAACATCAACCCCTTGGTTCAAAACCATCGAGCCTAATGTAACATTAGCATACTAACACTGGGACCTCTTGGAGGTTCCTAACACTATCTACTAGCTTTTAGCCACCAAATACTTTGCAGGGGATTAATCAAATCCCATTATTACTTATTAGCTATTAGCCTTTACTAATACAGGTCTGTAAATTGGCGTCTGTCTTCAGAGCCAAAAGGCAAATTAATTGCATGATAGCTGCAGAACAGCATTATGTGTTCATTATCATAATATGAAAACATACAAACTTTCAATGTTGATATGCCACATAAGCTGCATTTAAATGCAGGGTAAATGAAGAAAATTCAGACTCAGCCTCAAACAAGAGAACTGGCTTGGGTATCCCCAGCGCTTTCAGAAGCTTGCCCTAATTTGTTGCGAATACTTTCCATTGGATAATTTTGATTTTGCGTGATAGGTGTCCCCATGCCATATCAAGCCATCCAAATGATGGCGACACTCAGAGGTTGAGTAATTGTTATGAATAATTTAGTGGATCACCTTCATAAATTTACTGGGCCCCAGACAATTAAATTGCATGGCAAATGTCTAGGGTCTGGCCAAATAACTGATAATGGGCATCCTAGATAGGATGTCAAAATTTAATATTGTAAGTCAATGAATGCGTAATGGATAGTCCACAATTGATTGGTTTAACGGTGAAATAATTTATATGCATGGACAGGGATCCAATGATTAATGATACTTCGGATTACATTGTATGTCATTAAATAAATGAGTGGTTGTATGCACGAGGGAGAGGATTGTCAATTCATTTATTTTATCCAAATTATGGCAGACACGCACAATGTGTACTACACCATCATTGGCTGCCAAATAAATTGAAAATGAATTTTAAAGCACTGGCCATGTTGTCATAATGGTTACATACGTTTTCTTTTTTTCACTGCATTTTTACCATACACTAGAAAGCTAGGCTCTGTCAGGTTGTCATATTGAAATACCAAAATCTACAACTCAGAGTCTGCAACTCATATAATACCACCCAATGTCATTATTTTGACTGCACGAAATGTACAGTAGGCAGATGGGGATTGACAGACTATCCATCTAGTGGTAGACATATACACCAATAATCCTACTCTATGAATGAGCATTGCATCAACTTTGTTCTAAGATTTCATAACTAACACTTGTAGCCTAAATGCCCACCCCTTTTTAAATAATGTGAGTGATATATCATTGCCAGACAATACAAAGGAGATAAATATCATAGGTATAAACTATTGATTAATGCATTTTCAATGCTTTCAATGTAACAGTAATGAAGCACTATTGAATTGGTTTCAGAGAGTATTATGCCAAAATATTATTATGTAGTATAGGGGTATCATCTGCCAAAATATTATTTTACAAAGGGACTGATTACTTGGTGTGTTTCGTACGCCTAGACTGTCTATACTGATTAAACCCCGATTAACTCCACACGAAGACTCACAAACTGCTGGTAGTGTATGGTGTAGGAGGGTGCACTGCTATTCTTTGGCTCCATATACGACCAATCTCTCAGTCACTATAGTGCCTTACCAAATAAGTAACTTTTTTGGCTCCCTATATGACCAACCTAACTTAGTTAATATTGTCAGGTTGGTCAGTACTGACCAACTCCCCTTAGTCTTTCCATTTTAGGCTAATAACTAATTCACCTTAGTCTTTCCATTTCCAAGTCCTTTTGAGTAAGGCATTAGTCATAAATTATGTTGTTTTGCCTAAGTTGTTCCTGAATAGCACTTGGTCATGCCCGACCAATGTCCTTATAACCAACCTGGAATAGCCACTACAGACTGAGGGCCGGGGCATTTAGATTATCTGTGTGCACCAAGGGTGTAGGCGTCTGAAGCTGTCCTCTGCCACTATTGATAGCCGTGATCCGGCGTGTGTCTCAGACGGTATCAGGTTGGGGAGGAGTTTGGTTTCTACAATGCCCCTCAAAGGCAAAGGACCACCAGTCAGGACAAACGCAAATCAATAGTGGCTACTAAGTACAGGGTACATAGCTGGTAAAGGACATTGATTGTTGCTATGTTTATCTGATACTAGCAAAGTTTCCCTTACCTAGAGTCAGAAGTATGTGCTATAGCTCTTACTTCTAAAAGCTGGGCACACTTAAACCAGTTGCACATTTCTGAATAGTATGAAGTATCATTAACACAGGTTTCAATTTGTATCTCTCAAATCATCAACTTCAATTCAGCGAAACCCTTTCTTAAAGGGAAAGGACTCTAAAGTGATTTATCTCTCAGGCTTTATTAATCCATGAGGTTTGCTTACCACTCAGAAGCGGACTTCCATGGGTTGGAATCTCTAAATTTCTCAGAGCTCATTGGTAGGGCCTACTAAAGATAGGGTAAGAGAGATTTTGGTTCGTACGTGTTTCCCACTCACTTTCAATATCCTCACTTCATATAGTAAAATTATAATGTATACATATACACTGTTTGTGTACTATAAATAAATAAAAACGGCTTTTAAAATGGTTCTAGGAGAAGAACAAAGGCAGTGTGAATCTAGGGCTGGGTGTGTGGATAGCACTATATAATCCCAAAAGCACACGCTGTCATTGTCAGTCCTCTCCACTGCCTCTAGTAGCCTGCAGTGTCCACCAATGTTGCAGGTATGACAGGTCCAGTATAATGTGTCTGCTGGGTGTGGATCTAGCGTCACGTCACACATGTATGTCCTGAACTAAATAGACAAATGCCAACGCCCATTGATACCATCTCTGTTGTATTTCTTGAGTGGGGGCTGGGGCCATATCCCACGAAGCCGCAGGCTGAGTGGGATATGCCCCAGCCCCCACCAGTGAAATACATCAGATATGGTATCAATGTAGTTGGCATTTGTGTATATTTTTTATTTGAAGCCATTTTATGAAGAAAAAACAATTTTTTCTTAGCCCATTGAATACGGCCACATTGTATTCAATGGGGGCATTGAATACGACCCTTCAATGCTAAAGCATAGGAAGTCTTGTATTTCCAAAAAATGAAAGCTCATTGAGACCATTTCATAACATATGAAATTTTTGTTGTATGACACAGACATGGAATGACAGCTGGTTGCAAACGTTTATACCATTGCTACCTGATGATTATTACTTACCTACCTGCAGCAACCACACACCTCTCAATTACATGACAGAAATGGTTAATAACAATTCTATACTAGATGTGTTGGTGAATGATAAAGTATTACTCACAAATATTGTTGTCAGACAACGTCTCAGCTAACCATTGGAGCTTTCTCATTTCCTTCATACCTTTCATACACAGGTATTGCTTTTTTGGTAAAATGTATCTGGCGGTTTTGTATTACTGTTTCAGATAAACCATACTTGTACTCATACATATTGCCATGACATTCTATTGTATGAAGGGTCAAGTCCTTGACAGTGGAAAGGGAAAATATCCTATATGTCAAGGATAAACAGTAGCATAGCCTGCTAGGTATGAAAGTGTCTGGAGGTCTTCACAAGCCTTTGTACCATAGCAATCTTATCTAGCAAGCCATATCCAGGGTATTCATGTTCCATCTACGTTGATCCGTTGGCTGTAAACTTTACTATAATACAGTTTATAGTCCTTAGCTGCATTACCAGATTACAGCCTAAATGATGAGCATTTCCTATAATAAAATTTGACAACAGGTTCTGATGATGTTCAGGATCAGGTGGCTTCTATCTGCCATCAGCAACATATATTATTCCTCCAGTGGGTAGCAGTATAGGGGTGTTCAGGTTAATCCAATAAATAGGAGCCGCCAGCTGGAAGCAGGGAGCTCATTCTTCATCCTGTCAGCCCCAGATATTATCACTCCAACGGGTCATTGTCCTCCAGAGGGATTCATTATGTTAACAGATGAACTGTCCACTCAGTTCTACTCAAGTGTCCTGTAGGATATTAGGGGTACGGTTTAATAGTTCCTTTATAGCCAGCATCCTGGTGCCACCTATATTGGATACTTGTGACATGCTACAACATTGTATGCGACTGCAATTATGATATCAAATTGCAAAGTGTCAATGAGTGTGCCTGTGGGTGGTGGGACTGCCTGTCCGGTGTATAAACTATCTACCCATAAACTTTTCCTTACTTCTGCTTCTACTTTCTTTCTTGTCCTAATTTTTATCAGGTGTTAGTTAACCTTTTCCTTCCGCCCTAATACTCCCATCTACTTCTGCCCCTTATCTGTGCCTCAATGACCACAAGCACAGAGAGTAGGTAGTATTACTAGTAGTAGTATATGGAGGCCGACAAATTGTGCCAAGAGAATATTCATGCTCATCCCCCCGGTATGTTTGCCTCCAGGTAGAGTGCCTACAGTAATTGGATACCAAGATACACTAAAATATACGCGTTGTACTGTCTGTACTGTGTAAGTGTATGGTATCATCTTGGTCGCCTTTGCATCAAACTGTTTCAGTCACTAATGATACCTTTTAATAATATTCCCTGATGTATACCCTACCCCTTAATGAAGGGATTGACGCGCATTGCAGTCTATTTATATCTCTATCACATAACCCTCCCTCCATCCCCCTACAATCTACCCACATACCTCTCGTTTGACCCTCCCGTAGGTGCCACTTGAGCTAAGTGCCGACTCAGGTGCTCGTGTTGAGTGGCTCGTGGCGGCCCTAATGAGCAGCTAATGAGCTGAACGTGTTGACCCTGGTCATAGGTAGAGTCTACTATAGTATCATACAGCTCGGGGGCTAGCATACCTTCATACAGCTTAAGGCTACGGGCTTAAATGATAGCCTAGTCCACTTTTCACTCAAGTCACATCCTGCATTAATACTTGTAAGATGGAAAGTGGGGTCCATAACACAGAGAGAAAAGAAGTAGAATCACTGTGACTTCCAACTTGATCACTGAGGTAACTCTCCCCAGGACTCTAAAAGCGACTCCCTAACATTAGCAGGACTCTATAATAACTCAATAATGACTCCTATTCTAAGACTCCTTAATGATTGGGAGTCACTTTAGAGTCGTGGGGAGAGTTACCTCAGTGATCGAGTCCAGACTCCCATTTGGGAGTCACAGTGATTCTGCTTCGTTTAGAACTCTATGAAGGATACATCAGTTTTCCTCTGTATGCGCAGGCATCTTTGCTCTGTCTTTAAAATACGTCACGACATGTAGGCAGGTATCAGAGTCACACACATCCTCGATATACCAAGAACAAGTTGTGTTCCCAGAGCAGAGCCAACCGCTCACGGGGTCTATTTGTGCCGGGGACAAGGGGAGGTTACGGGAACAAGCTGCATCCCGGTTTATTCTACCCGGGACCATTAATTATGCCTACCTTATAACTAGCTGTGACGTCATCCATGTGCGTGACGTCACCCACAGGCGTGGTACCTCTATGTACAGGTGGCATGGTGTAGCTGCCACTTTGGGTAAGAGACCATTAAGATCTGTATGGATCTACCCTGACATGTAACTAGAACTTGCTCTAGCATCCAGTTAGTTTCTCCACTCGGCTATCGATAGCTGCCTATAGGAGATACAGAGTAACGTAAGTCACCATTCACTTTATTGTCGCTATATATGATGTACAATGAGGTCACTTCGTATCAAACCATTTTAAAGCATATATTATTATTGGAATGGATCACAGAGACTTACTTTGGCGGCAGTTATAGTTAATATGTCATTGGTATGATGTATGTCAAATGGTAATCAACCATAGGTCAGCCTGTAGGTTAGCATTGCTGCTTAGCAAAACTAAATAGTTGGATATAGTTATAATTATTCAAAAGGGTTGCATTACGTTTTTTCCTGGAGTGTAGCTTCAAAATAGAGTAATTCTAAATATTTGGTAAAGTTATTTTGAATTCGAATAATGACTGAGAAAACTAGTTTTATATTTGGACTACTGCATAATCTGTGGTGCCTCCTGATGGATGGAGTGTACAGTCTATGGTTCCCCACAACCTTATGTAGGCAATATTCTTTTCTTAACCTGGAAATCATGGGTTAAAGAGTGGAGAGAGAAAAAACGGTTGGTGGGGGGTGCTTTTTTCTTTTAACAACATGCAGGAGGGGGTGGTGAGATTGTTTCTCCTTACATGTCTCGCCATGTCTTTCGGTCTGCCATACGTTAATTAAGGGAAAAGACCGGCGTTATTTTAAGTGGCCTTCTATCAGTAGTATAGGTATTGATTAACAATATTATGACAAGCACACCATTTAAACCTAAAATAAACAGTCGTTTTAGAGAGTGATGTCACAAGAGACCAAAAATATGCCTGGTCATGATAAGCCTATGTAAATGCAGTCAATACTCGAACCACACAGACTTGCAATATGATTGTGATGTAACATTTTAATCATCGTGTCTCCCTGCATTTACCCTTTTCAACCATTAAGCTTCACTATATAATACCGTTTTAAGGGGCAATATCACACTCACACCTACCCACAAAGTGGACTAGAACAGTGCTACAAATGTGAATGAGACACCCTCGTTGCTTATGCCACTTTAACCCAGGTTGCAGGTATGCGACTGAGGGCAATAAAGTCTAATTTAGTCCTACATATAGGCATGGGGGAGTTATATTATGACCCTGAGAACCCCCTTAGCATGTACTGGCCGTTACACAAGGTGTTACCGTTGACTTTTACACAAGGTGTTATTTGCCTACGAGCAAGGAGCTAAAAACGGGTTAGTTTTGGGTTGTCACAGCATATCTTCTCCCTGTCTTGAACGCTCTCTGTTTCTATGTATTTTGTGTCTAGAAATACCAGGCATTTTATTATTACCTCTAAACTTCACTTGCGATTATAGTAATGTGAATGATTTGTGGACAATATACTTGCGGTATATTATATTTTATTCAGTCATTAATAAGTTGAATATGGCCCTCAGGGAGTTGTAAGGAAAACAACTCCCTTATCTTGTTCACTTAATGTTATGCACTCCGGTGAGGTGTGGGGGTTTATACGCTGGTTACCTGATTTATGTTGAACAATGAAGGTAGAGTATACATTCTGTGGTAGTTACGTTTAATATGTAATAATTAATCTGTTAAAATGCAGGTCCACTTTCTTTTTGAATGACGAAGCAATAAAGAAAGTAATACAAGCTTAGCTACCATTATGATTGTAAATTGTCTGTCCTCATCCACGTGACCATATTTTGATCATAAATTTTGTGTTATCAGATTATGTTATGAGTATCGATTCAGGGCTTTCCTTGTAAATATTAAATCCACTTTCAGGATTATAATCATGTGATATCTGTATCGAGCTGCTTTTGAAAAATATAAGTATAGGGGTAGGGTGTATCAATTTAAAAGATGCATATATCTTTGTTGTCAACCATAGTATTATTATTATTATCACACGTCGATCAACTATCATCAATGTGTAATGAACACTTATAATTAGTTCTCGGGGTTGTAATCAAGAAAGATAATTTCTGGCGTCTCCCTATACAGGATTAGTCCTGGACTTCATCCTATAAATGCCAGGAAACATTAATGAATAAAAATAATTTATTTATCTAAAACATCAACAATTTAAGATAAAGGTGAATATTAGCTGACTAAGTAGCAGTTGCCTTATACATGGAAATGAATTATTGCCATCCACTAAGGCGCCCCTAACAGGTCTAGCATCAATCTCAGCGCCCAAAAGGTGATGGAAAGAAACCGGCTCACATGCACGTGTCCCAAAGTACTACTTCAAATAAACTTGACAAATCTGTATAAGCAATTAAGCGACTCCAGAAGGGTAACAAGCTACCTGTCCAACTGAAGCGTTTTCCAGGCTACAGCAAAATGGTTTAAAAAAAGTGACTTTGTGACCTGGGCTCTTAATTTGGGCGACTTTATGACCTCAGGCGAGACCCCTCTGCACCCCTATATAGACGATCTAAAATCTAAAAGAAAACGGGGCTTGTGATTGCCTGACAGAACGCGGGAGCTGGCCTGTGATTGGCTGGTGGGAGGTGAGGGTGGGTCGGGCAGTATGGTATATAAAGGCCTGTATTCTGACAATGAGACCAAATTTGTCTGAAGTCCCCCCTGAGGTATTCACCAGCGTCCAAGACACGTCTCTGCTATCAGCGCTGTAGCTACCCCGTACGGTGAGTTGCCTCTCATTTTATCCCTTGGTGTAACTATTCGTTTCAGTCCATTCCCAATATTCTAAGGGCCAAGTCCCCCGGGCCAAGTCCACACATGTTAAACCCACCTCGACCCTTCCTCTGTTGTTCAGGGCAATTATCTTTCACATTTCGTGCATACTTTTAATGTAATTCAATATTAGGGTAAATTACATTTAGCTTATCACGTTACATGGTGGGCATTGGGGGCAAACAAATACATCAGTTTTGTTAGATAGCTGTACAATAATCTGAACATCGTATTGTACCAGTATGCATATTTCAATGTGGTCTTACACGTTCAAGACGGTTATCAATCTAATTCAGGACCATATCTCTATCATCATATTAATTGCTATGGATGTATCAATTATAACTGAGCGAGACATTGTTCATATTTCACCCCAAGTGCCCGCCCCCCTCCCCAGAATCCTTCATAAGAAACATCAGCAACTGCAACCTTCTTTACTGCCTCCATCCTAAGCTCCACTCCTTTCCCTCATACAGAGAACAATGAAGTTGCTGATTCTTGCCCTGGTCGTTGTGGTGGGGAGCGCCGCGCCCCATGAAGCTGACGATAACCTTGCCAAGAGCTGGTGGATGACGATGATCAAGCGGACAGAGGAGGCCCCCACCCACGCCAGGGTCGTGACCATGGAATGGCTGGCCGAGCACTCGATTGCCAAACGAGGGGGTGAGTATATCCTATTAGGCACTAGCAAGATACTGGTGGTGTCACCATGTGTTCCTCTGGTACCAATTGTATCCCCCTAGTCACCAGCAACCAGTTCAACCAAATCTCATGTCCGAGATTAGGGTACAAACATGGTATGAGTATTGTGAGTGGGTTGTACCTGGGCATTCCTAATGTCACCTGTCCCTCATAGAGTAGTGGCTAGCATGGTGGATTCATGATGCATAGGCCCTAAGGTCAAATCCCTGTCAAGTCATATCTTCGTGATCATTCCATGCATTTATATTCTTATATATCAAATACATTTTGGTTTGATAGGTAGAAGTGAAATTTGTGTTCCTTGTTCCTCAAAGGAACTATATGTATAAATAAGAACAGGTATTGGTTGTTAATGGTATGGTCACCAAGATATGACTTGACAGGAATTTGACCTTAGGTCCTCTGCATCATGATTCCACCTTGCTAACCACTACTCTATGAGGGACAGGTGACAAAAGGAATGTCGAAGTACAACCCATTCACAATACTAACAGCCTGCTTAACCCCTAATCTGGACCACAGGCTCTGGCTGAGCTGGTAGCTGGAGAACCGAGGGAATACAGAAAGGTACAATTGCAAATGGCGCAGTACACTGGACATCTAGCTAAGGCGGAATATAGGTAGATCTACCTTGAGTTATGAGCACGGCTATCTGTTCCTAGAAGCAGTGAGCCTCTAACACGCTGAACATGTTCCTTTTGGTTTTTATCTTACAAAGCATACAATATATCATAACTTCTGATATCGAGACTTCATTTGCATGTCCTCATGGTTCACTTTGTTGTAATTATTTATTGAAACTCCCTAGTGACAATAATACATTTCAATCTATCCATTCGTCTAGATGATTTCAGAATTCTCTCACGAGGAGGACTTTGGCCTATATGATTGATATTCTATACCACCTAGTCTCCTATTATAGACATTCATTTTATCATCAAATTTCACATCGGCAAATCGGTTGCAAGGCTATGTCTAGTGACGTATTTACCACTAGTTATGCTCACATTTGTTAACATTTTGATTTCGATTTTTAAATTATATTTTTACCTCTTCAGGCTTTATCGCTACTTGTACCGTAAATTCCCGCGTCTTACCCACATCTCGCGTATAACCCGCACCCCCAACTCAGGAGAATCCTATAACCCGGTTTTGTATCTGAAAATGTAAATTTCAGTACTGTTCTATAGTGATAAAACCCTGGTATTACCCGCACCCTATATATAAGCATGTCTGGTATCAAATGGAAGCTGAGGTCGGTTCGTGTACAACCCGCGGGTAGTACACGGGAATTTATAGTCCATCTCGAAATACCCCCCACATGTGTACTGCTGTATCAGTGTCAAATGTATGTTGCAGTGTCTTGTCCAGCACACTTCTGCCTTCATGGCGGACAATGCAAGACGGTTGATGACATCACCATGACGGGTAGCAGCTTCGTCTGTCTTTGCAATGGTGACTTTGCTGGATTCCGTTGTAATGTCGGTGAGTGATGCTTAACCCGATAGTGGCCGCCTTGTACATTAATACAGTATGCCATTCATCGCCATTTGCTTCTCAGATCTCATCTAGTGGTAGGTTGTCTCTGCCCACAGCATTATGTAACAAGAATGCTGTCTTCTCCTGACAGCTATGCCTAATAGCTAAAATAAAACCAACTCTCTAGATATAGGGCAGACTACCTACCCAAGCCCAACTCCACTGTTGCTGTAGTGGTACCATCATTGGGACCTTTAAATGCCTTTAATTCCTTACCCATACCATGCAAGGGACAATGAACCTGGCCATGATGTGACGTATCATATACTACCACCTCCCACCAACTACCTAAAGGTCAAATCCCACAACGCGAGAGAGGGCCAGAAAATGTTGTGATTTGGCCCTGTTGGGGATATTGGCCCCTATATTGGCTAAGGCTGGCCAATAATCAACATATTATATCTCTCATGTATGTGTTGTGTTTTGGCTTATCACAAAGATCAAACAAGTTTGATATTTTCTCCCTATTACACTATGATTTATACTGGGGGGCCACTCCAGATATTTTATAGGTAAGTTTATAAGAAATAATCAGTAACAATCATATTATGAAGTAACTCCCCTTGTAAGTCGTAACAGTGCAGTCCAATAGGCAACACATTGCTTCCCTAAATTGCCTACAGTGGGATTTGGAGGTTCCCATATATGCAGTAGAAGTGTTTGATTTACAAAATCGGCAGCAGCTCCCTGCTGACAGAAGGCCAATTCGCAACACTTTTCCACCCATTTTTCGCGTTGTGGGATTTGGCTATAAAACATTCGCCATCTTGCTTCCTTCTGACCTTGCTCCTTTGTGTTTGCTTGCAGAACACCCATGTGACACTTGTCCAGAAGAAGGCATCTATTGTGTCAGGTCATCCATTGAGTCCACTGGCCGCTACTGCTACGACAAGAACTACAACCTTGTCATTGAATAGGATACAGTCAGGAATAAATCCAGGCGATTGAGCCCAGTGCTTACTTGATGTATCGATTAGGTGATAATAAACCTATTTTTCTGCAATTAGTTGAGTTACTACTTATTTGTTCAATTTACTGAGCAAATTCATTGGGCTGGCATTTGCCCCAAGAATACCCGTGTTAAGTGTGCAGCCAAGAGATAGACACCGGGATAGAGTGATTCTTGTTGTTAATTCAGTATAGCATGAATAGTGACCACCTGTGCGCTATGTTCTGACTGAGTTAATGCACAGCCTCGTACATAGCGTCATAGGGTCATGAGATCACAGGTAGTGGTATATGGTACCTGACATATGATTCGATAACATCTTAAAGCTAATATATTACATGGTACATCCCAGTGAACACAACTACGTTGGTCAGATGTAAAATTAATCTAGTATACATTGATTTTTGGTCTGAACTACATAATTTTAGAAGGTTTATGAATGTCAAAACATTGTATTTACCACTTTCAAACCTACAGGTCTGATTTACGAAGCTCAGATAAATCTATGTTCAACTGGGATTCAAACACATTACATATAATTCTACATAGTGGGATTCAGACAAAAACTTGTATTATATTGCAGTCAAATTTACATTAACAAACAATATTCATATGTACAACATAACCACTATAATGTCATTTCATTCTATATAGTATATTCAGGACTGTAGTTCAACTGAACAGCCTCACAGTATAGATCTGTTAAATAGTTTGGGCTGCAGAGAGGCTTTGTATTTCTTCTGTTACCACAAATGTAGTGTCCGCTCAGTAAAGTGCCGCAAAACACATATTTACACCCAATACTTTAATCGACTCTCCTTTATATATAAACATTCTATTGAATATGGTTTTTATTTGCATGATATTGAATTCATAATTAATGGGAATATACTGCTTGAATGTGGTAGATTTGTTAAAGAGCTGTAACCAAGCTAACAGAAACACGTTATTTTACGTCAAAATAACATTTTAAAACTTTATATAATGTTATGCCATACTAAGGAGCCTAAGAGAAACGTTATATAACGTTATAAAATGATGTATAATGTTTTTTTGTTTACTGGGAACATTCTCTCCATATTTGATAGCGCTGCCACCTAGTGTGACACTGAGAAGTCATCTCCCCACTTGAAGTTGAAAAGTTACGTCTTTTACCGTAGATCTATCTACGTAGATTTATGACGTAGATATACATCTCAATGAGGTAGATAAACGTAAGTCAGACGCCTACATCTGTTGAACATAAATAAACCTTAACAGTTTGACTTATACAAACCTTCCAAAATTACCAATCTCAAACCTTCTGGTTGGAAAACTACCCAGAGAAACCTCTGAGCTACATTGGAAGGGTGTTTCCTGGGATGATTGGTCAACAGTAGTCGGCACCATCAGGTGGTAGCCATTACCTGCACCGCCAGTGGTCTGGTGGTGCAGAAGCTAATTACCATTTACCTTGTGTTTACCTGGCGCTGGGCTTTGACATGTGCACACCCGAGTGATTACATGTATGGGACTTTATCTAATAACTGTCCAACTGTCTGAGAGGTGACTGTAGTGTGATAGGGCTAGCTTTGTGATATATGGATTAATTATAATTGAGGCTTTACTGGCTTGGCTAATCTGAGGCACCTGGAAATATAATGTGTTCTTTATGACCTGCATTAACATGGGTATTGACAGAATTATACTGACTAATGATAATAAGGATAATTACATGAATGTTGACAATCAATAATTATGACACCATAATTATGACATGTACTGGGAAAAGGGACCTTAATGCACCCTGCACTAAGGTCCCTTTTCGCAGATCGTGATTATTATGATATAATGTTGTAAAGTAATGCTCCGTAATCATAAAATATACAATTGGGGTAAAAGGAAAGAGGGGTTCTACGGTGTGACATAATGTTTATATATGCAATGGAAAATGTGCAGTTAACACGTGTTTATGGTGGCTGTTTGGGATTAGAAACAACTAGTGCCTTCAATTGAATGACAATAAACAAGGCATACCGGTATAGACAATAGACAAAAGAAATTCAGGCAAACTCATTTTCCTGCAGTTCACAGTTGATGATATTTAAACTTTGATTGAAAAAGTAAGGTCAGACCTATTAAAGTGTGATGTCTGTGTCATTTGACATTCTGAGGTAGACGGGTACCTGGATGGCTGGAGGATCGGTTCAGTCTGTTGAACAGGGAACATCAGATTTTTTAGGGAATTTTTATTCTACGGTTATAATACTGCTTTTCAAAGATTGTAGCAATTTCATATTATAAATTCTATGAATGTACAATTATTTTGCCCACTTACTATCTGGGAAAGTTGTAAATTCCCATCTCTTGCTACCCCTACAATGACAGGCGGGGTGGAGTCAGGGAGTGGACTGTACCTTCCATATCATATCTATGTGCCCATGTTAGGAAGTAGGTAAAGTCAGAGGCAGGGTCGAAATATAGGGCCTGACATATCAGTCCATTATCAGTGGACACATCCTTTGAATGACATCCAACCCAGCTAACGTTATTTTACGTCAAAATAACGTTTCAAAGTTAAACAGTGACTCTTCGTTATAACAAACATTGTTATAAAAAACACTTGCTTATTAGTAATTGATTTCGCACCATTCATATCATGTCTATACAAATGTACATTGGTTACTACAAAATTTGGTTACAAATGTATAAAAAACTAATCATTATGCTGATTTTCGAGTGTTTGTTGTAATGACGTTTTACTGTATAACGTTTTGCCATAATAAGGAGCCATAGAGACACATTGTAGCGTTGTATAACGGTTCTTTTTGTTTACAGGGAATCTATGTTCCAACTCAAATTTAACCAATTGCCCTTCCACATTCCAGATTCCACCTCGACAGTCGGTCAACTCACCATGATCCAGCACACCCCGCTTTCTTCATGACGCAACCCGGTTTCAACCAATCAGGGGCCGGCACCACCCTGACAACGTCACTTCCGGTTCTGGTCACCACCCTGGCGGCCCCTGGTGGTGGGGGTGCAGGTGACAGAATGCAATTTTCAATAGGGCTTATAGTCCTCATCGTTCTAGCTTCGTTATGCGCCATCTTGGGTGCTATATATGCCTATATATATTATACGAGGATTAACCCGCGTTCCGCGAGAAACCGGAAATACATGGAATCTGCGCCAAATGATGATGGAGATGAGGGGAAGGTTACACACACTCATATGTTCCTCTTCAGGAAGTCATAGCGTGTGCTCTGTGGTGTGTTGTCATGTGAGTTGAAAATGTTGATATGTAAATGTTGTATTATATTCCATTTAATTTTAAAGTTTTATTTTCCTGTATAAATATCTTGGGAATATAACCTGAATTAGGGCTCCCTATTAAGAGACATGCGAAACTGAGGTTGAAAATATCGAGCTGTTCTTTATTCACCAGGAGTTTCTACCATGTGATATTGGCACCGGCAGTACACCCACCTCCCAAACTATATATGAAATGATCTTTTATCAGCTATTCTTACAGTGCTTAGTTTGTTATCCCAAGTCCAATCCTGTAAAGTTGTGAGGTCCACACCTGTACACAACAATAATAATGTGCCTCATGGACTTATGACCAAAAGAGACAAGTGAGCAGTGTAGGATGGACATCGGTGGGACTAGCCTAACAGACAATGCTTTTATGCATGCTAAAGTCTAGCATGTATCTGACGCCACCATAAATTATACAGAGGATTCCCCACCACAGCTGGCCTCAGCCTACTTCAACAGGAAGTGTGTATGGAGATTGTGTAGGACCTTCATGTTTCTGTTCACCTCACCAGACGCATCGGCCCCGCCCTCTGGTGGCTGTGCAACAGAACTAGGGAGGGACGCAGGAGAGGCAGACGAGATTTAATCAGGGTGATGGATTAGACGCGTTGACATGCGCACTGAAGACACACCACGTGTCGCATGTTGTTTGCTACATTGACACATCTCCTCCACTCTCCAGGCATTTGTTGGTTTCCTACTCGTGCTCACATCTCTGCCCATATTGAACTATTTTGAGATTGGAGAGAAGCAGATCATGAATACTTCCCTACCTTCTAACTCAATCTTAAAACATCCATGCACGAAAAAGAGTCCCTGAGGCCTGAGGTCTGATCTTGAATTTGAACCTCATTGTATTTGCTGCTTCTGACTTGGTTTTCATTAATCATTTAATGATAATATTTCACACAATTAGAAAGAGTGCAGTCCAAATAAAAAAGATAGCATTTTTTGCTGATTCAAGAGGTGCAATGGATATGAGCTCTCCTTGTGCAGAGAGCAAAAGCTGGTTTGGGCAGAGATACAGCGACCCACCAGAGCAATGGAGCGTGCTGATCTCTTGGAACAGAAGGATTGGCTACGGGGACACTCCCTGCTCGTACGCTCCCCGAGCAGACGACATTTTGTGATTTCAACAATAAGAGGATCAATTCCTCCCTGCCCCCATTCCTCATACAACACCACCCACTCATTGTCATTCCCCGTCTCGTGCCGTTGACTATTTCAGAGCATTTCGTTTAATGACATTGCGTATGCTAGTGGTCATTCAATCAACTTCGCCTTGATTGACTCGCTTTTCCCTATTAATTTATTTTCATCGACATTCATGCAAGGAATGATGTAAAATGACTGTCATCATATTGAATGATGTGATTAAAGAGGGAGAGAACTTTGAGTGGATATTCCCAGCTTATTGTACATAGAAGAATAGATAGGCTTCAACAATGCTTACTCAATATTTTTGTAAAAGTAGTGGAACTGTTCCATCAATGATTCAGACCAGGACGATGAGTGCTAGTCATGCCACCTATCAGCCAAAGAACACGCTAACGAGAGCCCATCAGCAATGTCACAGTTCAGACCAATGTTTAAAAACACAAAATGGTCGCCCCTGTCGTGGTGCGGTGACTTGAACTTTCATGTTTTTCCTTCCTTCTGGGATGTGACCTTTAACTGGAATGTGACCTTTAAATGGAGGATGGCCTTTAACTTGACCTTCGGTTTTGACCAGAACTGGAATTTGGTTCCCTCCGGTTGCTCCCATCATGCAAGGCATCTTTTGGGATCAAAGATGTCTCACTCTAATTTCCATGTACATAAAGAAAAATAATTTTCATGTTGAATTTATGATGATCTTCTAACTGAGAAATGTACTTTTCTGATTATATAGCTGACAAGGGAAATTGTGTCTATATAGTTCTCCGTATCATTTGATTATAATTTGATGTTGTATAGTATGTGTGTGCGGAATTGAGAGAGAACTGAAGTTGTATTAAATTTTATCAAGAATATTATAAATGAATATATCATAGTTGAAAGTTGATATAATGAAAATGGACGTTGTGAGAGTTCAATCGCTGGGTAACAACTGAAGTTAAACAAACTGAGCTTTGTGCTAAATATGTTTATTATGTTGTGTATAATGGTGTTTATGAATTATCTGGTGAATTGACCAGGATTATAATAATATCAGATTAGGTCTGAATGTGATCTATCCCGGGCTATAACTGTGTTAACTAACTTACCTGCCCTTATGTTAGGCAGAAATGGTAATTTCACATGCCAATGTTATATTTTAAATACCAAATATTTACTTCGTTATCCTCGTTGAAAATACATGTTCTACTAGTTTGTTTGGTTTAGTAGAAACCTTACCTATATGTACCAAATTTGTGAGGGGAATGGAATCTATGTTAGCACTATGCCTAATGCCCCAAGGCAATATTCTAACAGCAAAGCATAGGAAGAATACCACTTTTTGTCATAGTCTGTGAGGGTATTGTGTACTATTGCCACGCCATGTTCCACTCTGCACTACAGTGATGGCTGCCCAAGTAGACTAAAGCTGCAGCTGAGCAGTGCAGCTCAAGTCTATTTAGCCTGGAGGAAAAGGTAAATATTGCCAGTTGGCATTCTACATGCACCGTGCAATACTGGGGGGCTGTCACTGGTGTGATGCCAAATTATGGAAGTGTTAGACAATGTAGCTTAGAGAAGTATTCTATCCTGGGCAGGGCTGCTTAGACAACATAACCATCGTTCAAGAACATGATGTGTACATTGATAGTTTTGTAAGAGATAACCACAACTGTATTAATTGTTTTATGTTTCATCGTGCTAATGTCTCTATAGTATTTGATGGATTCACTGCTAGTGTGTACAATGCATTTATGCTATTAGTTATTCCGACACGTTATCATCTATTTAATTGCAAATATGTTGTTTTATCACTCTGCGGCTGAAACATCCAAGTAGCCTTGAGCGAACCTTTCTATTTTATTTTCTGTACCTACACTATTTCTGCACTGCACCAGCTGACTATATGATCAGCATGTGACACTGACATTTTTAAGGCTGTCTCTTTGCAGACACTGCCGTCTGACAATAAAGGTAGTGACGGCTCTGACACTGTCACTGTCTGACTCTATGTATACTGAATAAACCATGTGGTCATTTGGGTGCCCTATTCAGGCACCCACCTGCCTTGTAAAAACACTCCACTGGCCATGAGCATAGTTACTATGCATATGTGACAACTCATACTAATGGTCAGGACCATATTCCCTCTAATATACTGTATTAATAAGGAAGTACCATGCATACATCGCCGCGTTTTCCCATACATTTTATTGGGGGTTAGTTTGGCTTAGTCCTCTGAAATCTTAGGCCGATTAATAGAGAACCCATAAGTTATATGCTCCAACCCTTAGCGGGATCCAGGCTATTTGGGTCAAAGACAAGTATCACACCTGATTCCCCTAATTGTCATAGCAACTGTTTAGTAGGTGATCTATGCATTATCTCTGCGCACAAAGCCAGTTGAACTCTGATAATTTAGTTCTTGAGAACAATCGTCCGATGCAATGACTGTCGCTTTACAATTATTAGCATTCGGTCGTGCAATGTATTGCATTACTAACCTGCAAGTAGGCATGTCATTTTTATTATCAAGACTAATAAACTATCAGGATACTTGGGGACCATAATCGAAGGTTATATTTCCATCCCCATGTCAGATAGGACTTAATGAATGATAGCATACTACTACTACACTACAAGTAAACTAGTTCTGCACCAAGTCAGCACAACTTTAGATGCATGGACATGTAATGTTATCTGAAACCATGTTAATTCTACATGTGTTTTTGTCATCAAGTATTCCATGAAATACAGCCCCTGGATGCTGCATCCGCCATCCTGTACCTGTCTGCTGTCTGAATGCCTTATCATGTATTTGTCCTCCAGGGCGGGAGGCAGGCTAGTGCTTAGTGACTACGCAATGCTCTAGATGGCATCACCAACTGCAGAAAGGGACATCCCCTTCTGGGCACAGCATGCAAAGGACATTATAAATTTTCATTACTGTGTGAATAATTTTGTTGTTGAATTGACTGTGTTGGTAGGGATTGGTACACAGCTATAATATTATGTGTACACATTCAACAGCCGCTATAGGAACCACCCTTGGAACCATCCGAAACATAGAGAGGTGATCGCCTTAGTCTTTGAAGTGCTACTGAAAAAGTTGATTTATTATAATCTTTGGTATGGCAGGGAGGATTCGCCCTGTAATTGACCCCCATCCAATTGTCTAAAATGTGTTTCATAAAGACCTAATAACTGATCGATTATACAGGCATGTGACTCATCCAACTGCCAATGCAAAATTCTCGATAAAGTATCCAATGAGTACCAAATATATCTACTGAAAATCTTTTTGAAATGCCAAAATATTCCACATCTAACAAAACAACTATCACTGACGATCAAAGAGTCATTGTGTGCTTGCTGCTGTGACAGCACTATTCCCCCTGTAGATAGGAGACAGCACGTGTAGACTGGAGGTAGATATGATATGGGCCCACACGCCCATTGTCAGACACGCCCCTGTATGCTATAGTGTGGGGGCGGCGTCAGCCATATTGACTCTCTTGTCAGAGCCAGCACTTGGGAGAGTTGCATAACAGTGCAATTTCTTAATATAAGGAATAATGGTTGCAGAAGCACACACAATTATTATAAAAGGATCAGACTGATTTTCTCGGGATACTTTGATTTGTCAGTGCCCAAAGTGAGTGTTGTTGATCGTCAATTCCGGCATTACTGGACCACCTCTAATTCTAAGGTTGCTTTAAAAAAAAGGCCATCCAATTAAATGTGAATCAATTGAAATCTTTCTTTCACCTGTTTCGTTCATAATACTTAAAAACCTACCCCTGCGTCCAGGTCTATTGAATGGTGATATCCTTGTTATGCAACGCCCCCTGGAGTATCTACATTCCATTTTGTAAGGGAGGCCTGTAGCTTGGACTGGCTCTCTGCCTGTTGTTGGAAGATGGGAGGAAATATTCAATATCAAGATGTAATTTGTGTATTTTTCTGTATTACATGTCACATTTATTGAACACCAATACACGCGGGCGTCTTCACAGACAAATAGATTTGTATGCACGAGTTTTGACAAAAGAAATGTATGGAAGATCTATAATAACTGCTATATTCAATGATAACAAAACTTTGTACATGGTAACACTATAGTTGTAATAATTTGTTATGTAATCAACCCCTGTAAATAATGTCTTACAGTTCAAATTTAGTTTAGTAATGATTGTAAAATATGATATTATATACATGGATATATTTGTGAAAATCAATGTATATATGGAAAATGAACTGTGCCAATATGAGAAATTGCAGTTCAAACAAAGCCAATAATCACATTGTGCCGTGATCATTTGCACTTATCTATGTTGTTCGAGCAAATAAAGATTTGTACGAAATACAATTATGCCTTTTCGGTTTCCTACATAACTTAACACTTTCTTCCATTTTATTAGTTATATTATACGTGTGACTTGTTCTTAAAATGAAATAGCAGTGAAGTGTAAGATGTTGTAAGGGTAAGGTTTAACATGTACTGGAACATGCTTATTCTACCCAGTAAGTATCACACCTTAAATAAGTACAATGTAGTTGCATTTCCTCACTCATGTATTCAGATCTGTAGACACCTTTATCTAATTGTCCAACATATTTAATAGCCTTTAGTTATCACAGATTGCGGACGTGGTTTCCTCCGAAAGTTGTGGTCGTACAGATAGATGCCTAGATTCTAAAAGCCTTTCCATAAAAGGATAAAACAAATAAATTACGGTATAGCTCCTACTACAGCACCTGCAACAGCATCTGCTAAGATGATTTCCCCTACAGTTGCACGGGGAGCAGGGGTAAGACTATCTGCTATAATGGCTGCTGTCACAGCTGCTGAGGGTAAAGCGTCTTGTGCCATGGCAGCTGACGCCATGGCCGCTGACGTCATGGCCGCTGACGTCATGGCCGCTGACGTCATGGCCGGATTGGTGGACGTTGTGTCCATGACAGCCATGTCCTTGACGACCTGAGATGCCATCTCCTTGTAGGCGCGGGCAACCATGGCGTCCTCTACTGCATCCCTCAGGGCTGCCTCAGTCTCTGGGCTCGATAACTGAGAGACAAGGGAAAATAATTACCAAAAGGCCTTAAGAACCAGCCAAGTATGAGCCTGCCACATGAGATATTTTTTGTTAATTTAAAATATTGATATGGCTGTGTCTCACGAACTTGGGCCAATGTGTTGGTCTATGACCGGGTGCTGTCTATGAGGGTGCCATCTATGACCGGGTGCCGTCTATGACCGAGTGACGTCTATAACCGGCTATCTAAAAAAGTTGTTTTGGAGGAATAAAAACTTTAATTTTCTAAAAAAGAAATTACAATTTTTATAAATAAAAATTGAAAAATAAATTTTTATTTTTATTTTTATTCCTCCAAACTACTTTTTTAGATAGCCGGTCATAGACGGCACCCGGTCATAGACGGCACCCGGTCATAGATGGCACCCGGTCATAGACCAACACATTGGCCCAAGTTCGTGAGACATAGCCATATTCTGCACATCCTTCCATAAGCCTACTTCATTTAATGGCGAAAAATAAGTGCTAATGCGTTATTGGTGTATACCCAACCAGGGGGAGGGACTGTGCCTTATATTATTGGTTCCGCTTCTCACTACTAGGTGCATGGCAGCGAGTAGGGAGCCTTCTCCGTGTGTATTGACTATAACTAATATTACTCCACATAGATCTAGTACGTTAGACCCTCCAACTGTAAACGCCAAAGTCATGCTTGCCAGCAGGAATGACCTAGAAAAACTGTTGGTTTTCTCATTATGTCTTTAAGCTAAATATTTTATTTGAATTAAGAAACAGACCGCGCAAGTGTAATTCAATATAGTACCAGAAGTTACAGGGTTGTCAATACACCTTTTCCCCAAAAATGTCTTCCCAAATATTTTCAATGCCAAAGGCTGATACATACAAGGAATAGTATGACACGCAGAGTGGGTGGAGACTTGGCATCCATGGCTCATGGAGTTGTATATATTGACACCGACATAACAAAAGGCTAATACATGTACAACCTAAACACAGCATCCAACACCCCAACACGTAACGACTGATAACGTCAGCTAGACCTTGTGAAGTGACACATGTGACTCATGGAGATCATATGCACAGAGAAGCGTCAATCCATTACCAATGATATCAGATTGTAACATTTCAGGCATTTCCCAATGTGGTGCAAGACCCACCATGGTCTCCAACATCGCAAGCTCCACACTAAAGCTAAAAATTAAATTATCTCTCTCTGATGTCACATCAGACAGAGATAATTTAATACAATGTTGGTTATTGCACTTATTATCATGAATATTATATGAAATACCCATCGGATTGACACATTTATACAAACCCCTTTTCTTGTGGTAATTATGTTACATGCATCATCACGTGCGACACTGTATATAATATATATCATGGTATAACCAGCAAACTGTAGCAGCTATCTTGCTGGATAAATTTCCACTTCATGATCTCTATTCAGACTCAGATAAATAGACAAAGGTGCACGAGTAGAGTTCCTCACTGAAGGTGATTAAATCACCCTCAGTGGGGAACTCTACGAGTGCTCCTTTATGTTTATCTCATGTCATTATTAATAATTTTTGTCAAAATTCCACTTTATTACTCTGAAATGCTAATTCATAGTGGTTGAATCAACAATTTTGATCATTTAACAGGCGGTGAAATATGGACCAGGGTTATTTCACGGGGAGTATTAAATACGGCTTTCCTTTAGGTTAGGTCAATGGAAGTACCGTATTCCCCATGAAATAATCATTAAGTCCTCATACCTGTGCTATGGACTTCCTCCTAATGTCTCCACCGTAGGGGACGGCCATGGTACTGGCCATGGACATCCTGCGGTCTATGCGAGCATCTAACATCTCCATCTGCTCCAGGGTTGGGGAGGTCTGCTCAGCAGGCTGTACCATGACAACTGGGGCCGTCTCTGCAGGCGCTGGAGGGTCCTTCTTCTTCTTAGGCTGAAAGAGTAAGTATGAGGTCGAGATCGCTTGTTTTATATAGTGAACCTGGGACCAGTTTCTAATTGGCCACATAATTCCACACTTTGCATCGCCTATAGATGTGACCAGAAAGACCAAAATCTGTTAAATTTATCCTGACTGATGCAAGGTCGATTATAATTGATTTGACAGTTTATTTTCTCACACAGTTTTGAGTGTAGTTAGCTCGAAACTCGCCCTAGAAATATCACTTTCATCGCATTACTAGATTACGTGGCTTTTATGTTGGATACTGCCCCAGCGTATGAGGATGGTCCTGAGAACGGCATTACATTAATTCGATTGGATTCTCCCCACCATGATCGTTCATAAACAGCTCCATGAAAAACATTTTAACATATCTCATTAGTTTATTGTCATATACAAACATGTGATATCATTTGATATATGAGTTACCTGGTAGCCTCCCTTGACGGCGTCAGTTGCCATGGCGAACAGTGTAGACAGCCAGATGAGACTGGTGAGGATCCACCCTGCCACCACCAGCCGGTACCAGCCCAGGGCGGCCGCCTGCGTAGACTGACCTGGGAGTGCAGAACGCAGACAAAAGGGGATATAAATATAAATAAATGGACTAGAGTCTACAGGTGTTAGTCTGTTGACTGGGTCATTTCATGAGTTAAACCTTGCCGTACTCTGTGACGTTGTTGCCCTAGTGGCATGCGGTCGATGTTCAACACGTAAAATATCGTCTATAGACTGAAAAAGTAAACTTGTCTCCAGACTCGTCGAAGTGACTATCATAAACTAAACAAGTCAAAAATTGTTAAACCTATCAGGTTACCATCCCACAAATAGAATCTGGAGCTGGCTGGAGCTTGGCACATGCCAAGTGGGCCCTCTATCTCCAGCGAGAAGACCCGCTTTCTTGTCACTCAGACGAGTCTTTGACTTGTTTATTTTATGACCGTCACTTGGAGAGTCTGGAGGCAAGTTTACAGTTGAGTGTACAGACTAGCAGAAGTCCACGTTTGTTTTTATCTTTTACGTCTATTGATTCAAAATAAGGAACAACTGTGTATAATACCGACGTCCCAGCTAGCAGATAAAACTTATAGCGTTATGCCATAAAAGGGAAACTTAGAGAAACGTTAAATAACGATATAAAATGTTGTATAACGTCTTTTGTTCACTGGGATTGGTCATTCAATGAAGGGGTGGGGACAACATACATGGTTTCTTGCGTTAACTAATGGCCTTGTTCTATTCCATAAAGTTAAGGGGTAATTCATGTCTCCATGACCAACACAGTTATGGTACAGCCTACTGTCTGCTGACAGTCACCAGTACCACCAGTTGCCACATTGATATCATTATATTATTCCCAAGGAACACATTTACATCATCGTGCTCAAAGAGTTCTCGCTGCTTCTTGTTGATTATAGAAGCCAAAGACACGCTGTTATCACCGACGTAGTAGCAAGTATTCCCACCAGTAATCTTCTAGCCCGAGCAGGCATGTCATTATTAGATCTCGGTTATGTTGTTTACATCTTTATCAGCGAAAGTTGTTGGATATAATAGCAAGGGATTGATGCTACCAATTTGTATTCTTTTGTAAAAAGTACATCGGAGATGTTTTGCAACTTCCCGGAAGTGGTAGGGATAATCCGAATTTGATACTTAGATCGGCCCATTCAGGCACTACAACCTAATTAGAACTATAAATGCCAAACCTTTAATCTCCCTGATGTGAATAAGTGATGAATAGTTGTCAAATTGTTTAATCAAACTTCTTGAACACATCCCTTGCATGAACTTACCTGGTACAAGGTCACCAAATCCAAGTGTTGAGAGTGTGACGAAACCGAAATAGAGAGAGTCGGTGTAGGACCAGCCTTCAACCTTCCAGAACATGATAGCAGCGAGCAGCAGGAACACACAGAAACCCACTACCTGTGTACAACAGAGGCAATGATATGTGATTTAACAGCTATGATAATACACAGGCTAGCCATTTGCTGTTATGAAGTACAAGATAGAGAATAAGGTGTAAACATGTATTGTATCGTATACAGAACATCAGCACTATGAAATAACACCATCAGCATTTACAGCTACTTCTCCCCAAGAATGATTTATTCAATACAAAATATATCTATTTGAGGATATTTTCTTTTCAAAGATACATGGTATAGTCCTTGCATTATCTAGTGAAGAACATTGGGTACTGGATGGCACTGGATGACATCCTTAGCAAAATATTAGAAACCATTGTTGGTAATACATTATACAGTCAACAGCCTACATCAGATAGGATAAATAAACAATCTAAAAAGGAAAGTCAGGTACTACATTTACACCTACCAGAGTAATGGCAGTCTGGAGGACGGCACATGCCCTGGAGGAGGGCCTTAGACGTGCTAGACGTCCTCCCAGCCCCATCAGGAGCAGCATGGTGAGAGGGATACCCAGCAGGGCGTAAAACACCAGGAAGATACGGCCCGAGCTCGTCAAAGGACTGATGTGGCCATACCCTGCAAGGTACCAGTAAAAATAGGGGCAAATAGTTATACTCGTTCTTTTACTGATACTGGGTGGAGCTGAAGGTTTATAGAAACCTGTACAAAAACCTGTATTTAAAAGGATTACATATTATACTTTATTGGGAGACAACGATCTTACATGTATATGTGTTTGACCACCCTCTCTCGGAATCCTCTAATGGAGTAGTGAAAATTATGGGAACCTATCTCTATTTTATAAACTGAAACTGGATAGAGCTAGAACTGCATCATGAGGACAGCATGTTGAATTGAGGCCGACTTTGCCTGGGTCACATCCCCATTTCTCTGTACTACTGTCATGAGGTAGCACCAGAAGCACCAGGTGGCAGCACCTACTGCGGCTACTGTGGCAGCACCCCTCAACTGCATCTCCCAGAAACACATGGGCCAATACAGGTCCAGTAGTTTTCATGTTTTCCCGTTTAGTTTTGCACATATATATGAAGAGTTTCGTTGGAAAACGCAACAAATCCTTTCCAGAATTACAGCATGTAGTGATTTCTCCAAAGCTACCATATTGGCAATTATAGTGCCTCGGATATAATGTGTACATCAGAGAGGACCTAAAGACATGAAAAATACAATTTTGATAAAAAATTGTTTCAAAATAGTATTTACATATTCCTGCTCTATACCTTTGTCAAAAATTGGAGCCATTTTTCAAAATGGCGCTTATTGCGTTTTGGAACCAAACTCTTCATATATTTCGTAGCTAAATACTCTCCACTGTCAGTATCAAATTTTCTATTTTATTATGTGATGGGTCACATGGTGATTTTTATTGGTCTATGCCAGGAGGTAGCAGACCTCATAATGTTTTGAAATAAAGCATGGTATTACACCGTACACCTAGTGAAGTACAGTACACATTGATAACAGATGTTTGCACCTACCAATTGTAGTTAACACAGTTGTAGCGAAATAAGCAGAGCTCATGATGTCCCAGTTGGTGGCGATTGTCTTGTTCCTGAGCGCTAGTACCCCGCGGGAGTACTCTGTGATGACACGTTCTGCCAGGTACCAGTACTCCGACTCAGACACACACGGGTAGTCCCCTGGTTTATCATAAAGATTAAATGCAAATAATTATAGTTTGCTTCACCAATATATAAATAATATGAAAATAATTTGATTAACCAGCAAACACATTATTCAACGTCTCTTTTTGAATAAAAAAAGGAATATTTTACAATTTAGAATCGGTTGACGAGGATTGGGTTTTCCCTACCACTACTCCTTCAGTACTAAATCAAGTAAGTCCCTCCAGCTCTTTTAAATGGATTTCTGGGGCTCATGACCTCAATCTGTCACAGGGCTTTGCTCTGATTGGTTCACAGGAATTCAGGTCACATCCTGGTATTTTATTTTTCAAACTTTTTCAAAATTACAACTTTCACTTTTCAAAATTGAAATTTTAAGTTGTGGATTTTGCAATCCTTTGTACCCACCAGGGGTGTTTTGTTTAGTTTGAAATATTTCTAAAGAAACTTCAGAAAAATATAACCAATCATCAGTCCACTGTTTAGTTGAGTATGAGTACTGAGGAGTTTCAGCTGTTCACAGCTTCATCAGGTGTATTGCAGGGAAATAACATTTTATAAATTGTGCATTTATATAAATGATATTTTATTTGCATTTTAATTTGGTTTTTCTTAAAACCAAATATTACTCACTTTTTGTGACCTTTGTGAGTCTTGGTCATGGCTGTGTTTACCATAGGGAGGAGGGCCACACAAGGTGGGCCTGTTAGAAGGTGGGTCTCCTTCTTTAGGTCTTATTATTGGCTTGATTTAGTTCATTTGGGATAGCATTTAGGTATAGACTCGGAGATCAATCTATAATTGATATTGCCCCTACTTTATGTTATTTACTACAGGTGTCTACTGCCAGGGTTGTTCTCAAAATTAAATTCTAAGAAGTTACCGGTACTTGTTAACCATGGGCGTAGCTTAAGTGCGGGGAAAAAATGACGTGGCCTTTGGGGGGCAGAGTCTAACCATAGCGATTTTCCATTATGTTCATCCCTGACGGGACGAGCGTTTTCAACCGCTGTACCCATTTCCATTCAATGGTTTTCCTCAGTTTGTTGGCTCGTTTTGACAGTGGGTGTTCATAGATGAACTCCAAGATGTACACTTTCATGTCTCGGTCTTTTTTATGACCAGGTTTTTTCCCCGCACTTAAGCTACGCCCATGGTTAACAAGTACCGGTAACTTCTTAGAATTTAATTTTGAGAACAACCCTGGCAGTAGACACCTGTAGTAAATAACATAAAGTAGGGGCAATATCAATTAAATATTTTACAATTTAGTGTTAAGTGACTTGGGATCTAATATAACACTTGATGAAATATGTTAAACAATACCGTATTTTAGGAAAGTTGCTCATAATTCAAAACAAAGGAAAATATTTTCCAAAACTTACTTAGAAAGACTTTGGTTCTCTGCACGGACTCTTCCCTGAGGCGGGTCTCGTTCCCTGCCTCTATCATGAAGAATATGAAGCCACCCAGAGCGATGAGGCACACCACAGTGATGAACAGCGTCAGCACCACCCGCCACTGCATCTTGACGTCTTAGTGTGTCACTCTATGGTAGATTGTAAAGTAAAGACGAATGAGGCACACCACAGTGATAAGGAGTGTCAGCACCACCAGCCACTGTATCTTGAGGTCCTAGTATGTAACTGTATAGACAAGTATAGACAAGTGAGACACACCACAGTGACGAAGAGCGTCAGCACCACCCGCCACTGCATCTTGACGTCTTAGTCTGTAACTGTAAGGTAGAATATAGACAAGTATAGACAAGTGAGACACACCACAGTGACGAAGAGCGTCAGCACCACCCGCCACTGCATCTCGACGTCTTAGTCTGTAACTGTAAGGTAGAATATAGACAAGTAAGGACAAGTGAGGCACACCACAGTGATAAGAGGTGTTGGCACCACCCACCACTGCATCTTGACGTCTTAGTCTGTAACTGTAAGGTAGAATATAGACAAGTAAGGACAGGTGAGGTACACCACAGTGATATGGAGCGTTAGCACCTCCCTCCTGTCACTGCATCTTGACGTCTTATTTTGTAACTATAAGGCAGATTGTATAATAATATACATGTAAAGCACACCACTGTGAAAATAAGCTTTAACCAGCACCACCCGCCACTGGATCCCTATGTCTTATAGTCCTTTACTGAAATGGAGTTTATAGCTGAAGAGTTTGGATGCAAATCCACCCTACATAGGATTTTCGTTTTGGGAACCCGGGGTCAATTATGGTATTTTGGCAACAAAGTGTGTCCTTCGCTGGCTATAATAACATGAAAATTGTAAATCTTGGGAAAATTGTCTGAGGATTACATCATTGCATAGTAAATCATTCGCTTCACTCTTACACAGTAACGTCAAAGAGAAAAGTTATAACACACCAACAGCTTCATACTTACTTGTCATGTTAATCAGGATCCTGATTTTAACTGTTATAATATATTCCAATTGCAAAAGAAACAACTGCTGATTGCACGTGTTTCAATATGGACAGTCTGTAGGTGTCGAGAAGTACATTTTAGAAACCTAATTTGATTGATCCGATGTGGTTTGACAACTGTTGTAATACTTCAGAATCCAAAAATGATTGGAAATCTAATGCGTTTTATAGAAATGGAATGTGTGCATACCCTCTTATGTGTAGCCCCACTTGATTTGCAGCTTCAGTATAATCCACCTCCTTTGGTCACACTACCACTGTAGTCCTGTCTGGGTTCGTCCCTATTTGAGTGAATACCCTCTCTTCTCACATGCTTTCTCTCCTGTTTCACCACTCTCGCTCAAATGACACATCCTGCCATATCTCTTACTATTCATATGGACAATGAAACATTTGCGATGATGCAAAATTAAATCACTCTCTAAAACAGGTTTCAGTCTACTCAACCCAAATCGACATTTTACCATTAGTGATTGTAGATACGTCCAGGCAACATTTGTAGTGTAAATTAACATTTTAAAGTGTGTATAAAGATGAATATCTTTTTGTCTGAATACAGTGAATATTAGATGCAGTGAATATATATGAGGGACTTATTTGCATGTCGTATCACTGTAACGTATTGGTATAGGGACGTCCCTCCGTCCCACACAGAGATGGACAGTGATAATAGTATTTGTGAGACTGCCTCTGATTGGCTGCATTACATGTGTTGCAGTGTATGAAACCACACTAAACATTAGGCTGAAGCTGTGTCATTTTCTGAATATCAGAAATACATAGCAAATGGGGCTACTGCATTGCAGAGGATATCAAGTTTCGGCCTAAGTTGTATTCAAAATGAAACGGAAGCATTGCGTTAAAGTACTGAATCCTGATAGGTATAGTTACACGTTTAATTACTGGCTGCGCTGCCCTATTTGGAATAAAAGAAGCATGAGGCATTTTAACGAGTCCCATGATTGGTAATTCAGCAGTTCAAGCGTATCACATTAACTCTAGTCATCTTTGGAAATATTTAGGAATAAATAATGAATACAAAAAGTCAATGTCTGGTTTCTGGACAGATTACGCTGTTTCATGGTGTACATAAACCAGACAAGTGTACAGTAATATACCAAACCACAGAAAACAGCCAACACTATGTTGACACTATGGTTATATAATCAGACAACAGTATGGCAAACCACCTTGGTGTACAACATGTCTGGTGGATGTAAGCTATTTCCGTAAGGAGAGTATTTATGCTGATAATAGCTACAGCATAATTATATCAGAATAATTATATCTTGCCCCTGATCGATTTGACTCTGGGAACTTTAGTCACTGAGGCATGTTACATTGGCGTAGGAAAAGGGGCCCCGCTGCCCCCCCCCCCCGTTTTCCAACCACTGAGGAGGGGGGGGGGGGAGGCTGAATATGTTTGGGCACCCCCAAAATTTGTCAAGACCTGTAATATAATACATACAATTTTCAATTCTTAACTCTTCCGCATAGGGAAAAGTGGGGACAGAGGGAGCCGGGCCCCCAAATCAGACCTAAAGGGGGCTCAAATACTACTTTTTCCATACAATCTAATATAAGGATGTATATGATACATCATGCATAAAAACCGATACTTTAAGTTGGCTGGAGTGGGCCCCGCTTGCCCCCCCCTCCCCAATGAAGATTTGCTTCCTATGCCTCTGTATTAACCCTTCCTTTACCGTACACGCATTATTGTGAGTTTACTGTACAGGACCGTACACGCATTTGTGCGAGTTACTCGCCGATTTTGGGCCGATTTTGGCCGATTTTTGACCCCCTGTGGTTTTCCAAAAGGTTGATAGAATCCTATGATTTTTTCTGACAGTGTTCTATGGCATGTTGTCTCTGCATATCTTAATCGGTTTGTACATACATACATTAATTCTTCTAGAAATGCTGGGCATCTCAACTTGGACCAGATTTATCTCATTTTTTATATGATTTCAGCAATATTTAAGGCAAAAATTGTGGAAAAATGTCAAATAAAATAGCTTTTTTGGTGAAAAAATGGTTTTGCCCAATTTTTTATGCTGAAAAAGATGGTACTAAAAGTTTAGGTCAATTTTGATGCATTATGACCTAAATATAAGTTAACATGGCAAGATATACACTAAAATAAGCCAAATTTAATTTCAAATAGGGCTTAATCTCCCTTATTGCAACACATAGGGCGATTTAGGGTATCTTACTTTCTGCGTATGCAATACTGTTCATTTTGTCATAGATGTACTTCTTGTTTGAGCATTTACAAAATTCTTTCAGTTTCTAAAATTATGGACCATCCCCTACATCTTGATATTCCATTTAAAATTTGTCTTCTAATAATCCTTCACACATAGATATAATCCAACATATGAAAATAATATTTTCATATGTTCGATTATATCTACTTTTGACCTTTTTTGATTAAACGATGGACATGTTAACATCCAGGAAGCAGTGTATTGTAATATATAATATGTTGTGATCATTTTTAGTATCTAGAATTTACACAAATTTAGACACATAACTACGGGTAAGTCGACTACACTATCCATTGCATAGTTCTGGTTTTGGCACCAACCACCAGACGTCACCACTATGGCCAGGCTGATAGTAACGGTGATAGCAGACGTGTACAGAATGTGTCGCCACTGAAGTCCATGGCTATGGGCGAAGGTTGGCGTGTAAGCTCTGCAGCACCTTCATATAAATTATAATGGAAGAGGACCGGCGTGGCTACCTAGAAAACTCCAAACATTGCAAAATGACGGATTGATGATTGTCGAGGGAATATTGGAACCGAGGGATGCCCGCGAAGATAGACTACATGAAATACATGAGTTAGAAAAGTTTGAACCCTACTGAGAACGTCAGCAATTCTCTTCATCATATGGCTTTAATTGAGACGAGAGCAATGCTGGGATCTACTAAAACTCAACAGTAAATACTAAACGTGCTATACATGGTGGCACACTCAAACCTACATTTTCTTTATTTCATTCTGCGATCATTATAGAATAATTTCTCTCTCATAATTTATTCTGACAGGAAAGTCTTGATATAATTATGCCAGACAGTGGAAGTCTTCCATTGCTCAACTTTCAAATACAATCTACTAGTACCTGGTGTATTCCAGATGGCACTACATTACTTATGTAATCAAGTGTTGAATAGATTACTGGAGGCATTTTATTTTTCCTCATCTGTTTCCTTAAATTTTGTATGTTTAAAATACACAAAATATATAGACAGAGCTGCACGCTAAAGTGACCTCGTCAGTGGTTATTGCACGAGTGGGGCTCGGCCCGTATTGCACACTGGCCGAAGGCCTAGTGCAATATGGGCCGAGCCCCACGAGTGCAATGACCACTGACGAGGTCACTTTAAAGTGACGCTCTGTATTTATTTCAGGGTTTATCGATCTAAAATAGACAAAAACTACCTTTATGTGCATGAAGACGCCTTGTTTTGGTCCTCGGGATCGCCATCTTGGATTTTGAAAGTATGTGACGTCACATGACGCCATGGCGACGCCATAGTGTTGCTATGGCGTCGCCATTTCGACCCTCGGGAGCGTGCAATACGGGCAGAGCGGGAAATATGGTCGAGGGTTATTTCACGCTTTACTGGCATACGGCACTGCCATAGGTTTAACCTTGATAGATCGTATCCACCATGAAATAAGTTAGGGTAGTACATTATTTGTAACAGTATACTTCAACAAGGGTAGTGTTTATGATAATTCAGAAAGTGAACTATCTATATATATCTTAAGTCGTATAGCAGCTTTAAAGCTACCTTTATATACTTTGGCGTGGATGAAAGAAAAACACTTTTACATACAATTACCATTCTTATGCGAATAATGATTAGTACTGTAATCTTCAACTTCAAGTTTTAGGCCTGGCTACTTCGTACAAAAATGGGTTAAATGGTTTAGTGCACCTTAGCCTATGAGTGACCACTACTTACACTGTAAATCCATAGATTGGAAGGGTTAGTCAGTACAGACTATCCTAAGTTCGTCATATGTGTGTTAGTCATAATGGCAAAAATGACTGAGGGATCAGTCAGTAGTGGCTAACCTAGGTTCATCATTAGTGCGTTGTATTTGTATACCACTAGTTGGGGCCACCTGTAAAATAGTATGATCACCACTTCGTGGCTCCCACTGGAAATTAAAAGACTAAGGTAAGGTGGGTTGGTCAGCATTGACCAACCTGACATTGATAACTTACCTAGGTTAGCCGTATAGGGAGCCAAAAAATGAGTAACTAAGTTAGGCAATAGTGACTAAGAGATTAGTCGTATAGGGAGCCTAGGAATATCAGTGTAGTTACTCAAGGAGATGTCATGTTACCCTCTCGCCATGTTACTCTTAGAGGGTCAATTAACGTACAACGTGTTGCAGGTATAGCAGAACATGATATACTTTAGCTTATTTGGCGATATGGGGGTTTAACATATCATGGAAGGATAAAACTATAAAACTGGAATTCAATTTTGGCTTTTCCGGGAATTAATTTTCTATGCACCCAAAAGTGCACCTATCTTTCACTAACAAGTTAAATGATGGATTACATGTCACGCACTAACGGCATGCAATGTTTAATTATGTATGACCAAAAGTTCAACACATTCTATTCTTATTGTTTTCCCTTACTCCAGCTAATCAGGTATAGAATGCTCATTGTATGCACAATGGTGCTACTATCATTCATACGCTGATATCATTGCGAGATCTGCGGTGATACCAGCTCTATTTCTCAAATACATTGTACCATTTCCTGAATTAAAGCCACAGGGAGAGAAAAAGGAGGGTGATTATTGTGAGCGTCTGGCTGATCACCTTTCTAGCTAGAGTCGAGCATGCCTAAACTAGTTCACTGATATTCCTAGGCTCCCTATACAACCAATCTCTCAGTCACTAGTGCCTTTAGAACCTAGTCAGTCATTTTTTGGCTCCCTATACGACCAACCTAGATTAGTTATTATTAGTTATTATCAGGTTGATCACTACTGACCAACCCACCTTAGTCTTTTTATTTCCAGGGGGAGCCACTGAGTGGTCATCACAGGTGGCACCAGCTAGTGGTATACAAATACAACACACCAATGATGAACCTAGGTTAACCACTCTGACCCCTTGGTCATTTTTGAATATAACTTTGCCATTGTGACTAACACTCATATGACCAACCTAGGTTAGTCTGTACTGACTAACCCTTTCAACCTATGGATTTTCAGTGTTATATGACATTACCTAACTGGACATCGTCAGTCTCTCAGTTATCACCTTATGGTATCTAGCCTATGTTAATCGTCTAAAATATCAGTTTATGAGGAGGTAGACATATCGTATTCCTCAAGTAATTATCTATTCTGCGTTATTGTATTGGGTCTCCCCTAGGAGCAAACGTGAACTTCATGAATGTTAGTAGTATAATATGTATCGGAACGGGACTATGCTTAAGTACTGTTTATTACTCAATCGATATGCAGCCAATCAGAGGCCTCCATTTGGTCACGTGACCGGAAGTGACCTACTTAGGGGATTAGTGGTGACGTCATGTGACCTAGTTAGCCAATCAGAAGCCGCCATTTGGTCACGTGACCGGAAGTGACGTCATATGACCTACTTATGGACCGGAAGTGACGTCATATGACCTACTTAGGGGACCGGAAGTGACGTCATATGACCTAATTTAGGATCACGTGACCGGAAGTGACCTGATGAGTCACGTGACCGGAAGTGACGTCACATGACCTAATGGACAACTGGAAGTGACGTCATGTGACCTCATTGAGGATCACGTGACCGGAAGTGACCTGATTGATCACGTGACCGGAAGTGACGTCACGCGACTTAATGAAGAGATTGGCGTCTTTAAGGGGTCACGCGCTTTAAAATGTGATATATATTTTTTTTGGAGGAGGCGAGTCTCTTATTTTTTTTGTAAACCAATAAAAAAAAACAATATAAGTTTGTTTTTTCATTTTATTTTTTATTAGCGACTGGAAGTGACTTATTGAACTAGGTAGAAGTGTTCTTTAGAGTGTATAAGGGGGGAGGGGAGGGGAGGGGAGGGGGGGAGGGGGGCCCTTTAAGATGCATGGGGAGGGGGGCACTTTTAGGATGCATGGGGTGGGTGGGGGGGAGGGGAGGGGAGGGGGGAGGGGGGAGGGGGGCACTCTAGGGGGGTGGGGGGCCACTCTAAGGGGAGTTTGTCTCTTTTAAGAAAAAAAGAAAGAAAAGAATTTAATCAAGAGACACACTTCTTCCTCTTGAGAGGAAGAAGTGTGTCTCTTAATTTTTTTGTTTAGGAAGTGATGGTCTTTAGGATCACGTGACCGGAAGTGACCTGATGAGTCACGTGACTAGAAGTGACGACGTCACATGCCCTAATGAGGAGATCAGCAGCGACCGGCGGCGGCGGCGGTGGCGGCGGCGGTGGTGCTGGTGGTGGTGGTAGTAGACGTTACTGTGGTCAGAGGTGATATGGTTTTTTTTCCAACAGAAATCAGAGCTTTTATACAGAGGGAGTTTAATCCTATTTCCAACAGCACCCCAGCTGTCTAGCAGCCGCTCCGCTCCTTAAGAGCTTCTTAAGAGCTTAGATGACGAGGAGTATGTCATCGCCATCTGTGGAGGCCAGCTGAAAATGTCATTTTTTCCTTATCCATAGCCTTACCTCCTACCCCCTACCTGAGGACGACTCTCTCTCCCTTTGGCATTCATTGTAACAAACGTCAGAGGTCAGGTGAAAATCGGATTTTCATGCACAGCCTTAGTCAGCTGTCACCCCTATTGAACTAGCCAGCCGCCGCCGGCCGGTCTACTCACCACGGCAGGAGGCGGTGATTTTTTTTGTTTTACACTTAAGTCGCTCACCACATGCACACGACTCTACTCACAGACAGACACACCCGTCTTAGGGGGTCCTGCTTCACGCCACACGCCTCCTGTAGTTTTTTTGTATACACACTCTAAGCTCATGACTGCTTAATCCTTTATACAGCTAATGCGCGTTGAATTAGCACAGTCGGTACACTGCCCGCTAATGTCAGTCGATCTCTCAAAAAGGGGGGAAAGGGATCCAGCTGAAAACGTCATGCATTATGTCTTTTGTTTCTCTTTGTGAATGTCCGCCGGTCCGCCGGCGGCAGCAACCGCTTAATCCTTTATACAGCTAACGCGCGTTGAATTGCTGAACAGGGCAGTAAGTAGCTTAGCTCATGTCAGTCGATCTCTCAAAAGGGGGGAAAGGGATCCAGCTGAAAACGTCATGCCTTATGTCTTTTGTTTCTCTTTGTGAATGGCCACCGGTCAGCCGGCGGCAGCTGAACAGGGCAGTAAGTAGCTTAGCTTAGCGAGAAGGCGTATATAAGGGGGCTGGAAACACCCATTCACTCACTCAGTCTTTTGCTGCTCTCTACAGTCACCACCATGAGCAAAAGACAACAACTAGTGCCGTCCAAGGATCTAAGCAAGTTCAAGAACAAGAAGAGTACGCAGAACAGCGCTCGTTTAGCGTCAGCTTCTCCTCTTGCTACTGAAGATGAGACTACCGCCGCAACCGCTTGGTCTTATCATCCTCCCGCTGTAGCGAGCGCTCGCAGCAGTAGTAGTAGTGGTAGTAGTAGTAGTAGTAGTAGTAGTGGTAGTAGTAGCAGTACTACTGGTAGTAGTCGTCGTGGTAGCGACGTTGTTACACTCGCGACGGTTGTTGCTGCTAAGCGCGCTGCCGCTGCTACTGCTGCGCCTGCTGCGGCTGCTGCCGCTGCTGCTCGTGCTGCTGCTGCTGGTGCTGGTGATCCTCGTGCTGCTGGTGCTGCTGCTGCTGCTGCTGCTGCTGCGCCTGCTGCTGCTGCGCCTGCTACTGCTGCGCCTGCTACTGCTGCGCCTGCTGAGGCTGCTGCGCCTGCTACTGCTGCTCCTGCTGCTGCTGCTGCTCCTGCTGCACCTCTTGCTGCGACTGCCGCTACTACTACTGACGACAACTCTCCTGGCACAGCGCAGTACTGGCAACCGGGTTTTTACCTGCCCACTACTGTTGCTGATTTTGATGGACCGCAGCACGTTGCACAGCTCCTCTCCACCACTACATCAACCGACGCCATCGACGCCGCTCACGCTGAGACTTACAGCTATTCGGACACTCAGCCCCAGCAGCGCGTAGTAGACATATATGCCCTAAAGCAAGAAGAAGAAGAGGAGAAGGAGAAGGAGGAGGAGCAGCAACAGGGTGAGACAGAGAACGACGCTGACGACGAGGCGTACGACGAACCCGAAGGGCTACGGGTGGGCGGTACGTTTTTCGACCTCACTTCCACTGGTAGCGCGTCCGGTCCGTGGTGACTGCCCTCACCACCACCTTACGAGGGCGGCGGCGCTTCATCTTCTACCGCTACACTCAGCACCGACGGCGTGTGGCTGCCCTGTTCCAACAACGAGTCGTCGGATACCAGCGCAGACGCTGCTCCTGTTATTGGTTCTGCTGCAGTAGTACCTGTATCATCATACTTCAAAGGAGAGCCGTTAGGATACTTGCCAGACGCTATGCTACTGAAAATAAGTAGTAAGTTGCCGACATCAGATTACATACGGTTAGGTTCATACCTTAAAGTGAACTTGAAGGACATGGGATATCTCAGTTGTGAGAGAAGTGTCATAACTCAAGCTAGAGAAATGTTCACTACTTGGTACCAGAAAAGTTGTACTACTAGGTGGAAGGAACTACCAGCCGCCTTGGAAGAATCTTACCGTATGGACCTCATCAAATTCTCACGTGAGTACATGGACAAGCATGACATGTGGGATGGCTTAGAGAATGGAGACATGGAGTGGAAAGTGCAGAAATATTTCTCTCTTTTAGCTGAGCTCTGCCCTAGAGACTGGAAGACCATAGGGATCTACTTAGGGTTGACTTCTCATGAAGTAGCTTTCATCTCTCAACCTGTGCCTTCTGACAGGACTGTGAAGAACCCTGTCTATGAAGTGCTGAGAGCTTGGAAGTACAACGAGACGTCTGAGCCTATGGCTCTGATGAAAGTGTTGCAAGACGACATGGGTCGCAGCGACGTCGCAATGTATGTTCAAGGGTTGTATGCAGCTGTACCCAAAGACATAAAAGTGAGCTGTGTCACTCCAGTGTTGACCACTCTCGTCTGATCACTGCAGTAAGATGGACGTCTCTAGCACTGTGGAATCTGTTGAATTCGATCCTAGACTACAGTCACCTTTCACTATGCTAATAGCAGGACCTACATCGTGTGGTAAGACTCGTCTAGTATTCGAAGTGATAAATAACGTTTATTTTTTTAAAATAATTGGTAACTAAGTGAAAAAACAAAAAACAAAAAAAACATGACGCAGTACGTCTGCGAAAAGTGTTTCAAAATTTTTAAAAGACCGTACAATCACGACAGACACGTAGAAAAATGTAGAGTAATACCTAAGTTTTGCCCTCTATGCGGCGAAGGCGATTGCCGAAAGATCACCTGTCGACGCGAATCTCTGGACGGGGTGACTATCCCTCCGCGTATATGTGCTGTACCGAACGGTGAGGAAACGTTCACGGCGAATTGGCCTGCAATACGAACGGGTGTCAGGATGCACGGGACTCGCGTGAGTGTAACAAATGTCAGACTACCAACCGGCGAGTTGAGTGACGCTGTAGATACTATGCGTCGCATTCACTTCACGCAAAGATTCAGATACAAAGTGGGTTTCTCGGTAGGCTTACTCTTACAACACAGAGAAGACAAGAGCAAACTGCGCTACTTTCACGCCTCCCAGAACAACGCAACTCTCATACAACCGCTCCCTACTATAACTAATTCAGAAACTTTGGAAGAGCTCCTCTCAAAGATGGAAAACACCGTCGCTTGCGAGGAAGTACGGAAACTTTGCGACGCTGACACCAAGTGGCGCGTTCTTTTTCCTACCAATTTGAACATTTGCGTTTACATGGGACCGGGGGAATTTCCCATAGGCGGTAGGATCAGTCAGGCAGGTCGAGTTGGAAAGAGAAGCGGTGTGCTAGATTTTCCCAACAAGGACAACCTCTGCGTCTTCCGCTGCATTTCCTTTCACTTATACAACACCAGCAAGCGCGCTTCAGATTTGTTACGTCAGTTCTGTCCCGCTGCCACACCTGAAACCTTTCCGGGTTTGAACATCCGCGACTTACCCGCGTTAGAGAACTTGTTTGACATACAAATAGCGGTTTACACCGCGACGCGTCAGGTGCCGGGGCGGAAGTTGAGATGACGCGTTACTCTGATCAGACCGCCTTCCAGAACTCTGGCCGCCCAAGGTAAAGTCAACCTACACCTGACGGCGAAAGACGGTTTGCACGTCTCTCTGGTCACGGACTTCAACGCGTACGCGGGCATATACGAATGTTGCAAGTGTAAGGCGGCGGTATTCACCCCTTCTCCAGGCGGCTTCGCTGCGGCTCATACCAGACACCCGTTAGTTCAACTGAAGAAGCGACTTCTGAGATACATCCGTCAAGCTCCAGTCGTGGGCTTCAACTCGGGGCGTTACGACTTGAACCTGATCAAAATACGCCTTCACTCGTTCTTTGCCTCCGGAGACCGAAGAAACCAACAATTCAGCGTCATAAAGAGAAGCAATCAATACTTGGCCGTTTACACAGAGCACACGGTTTTCTTGGACGTAGTCAACTATTTGGCACCCGGTTACAACTACGCGAATTATTTGCGAGCTTTCACCAGAAACGAAGAGAAAGGTCACTTTCCCTACGAATGGATAACGTCTACCAGGAAACTGGGAAACAGAACACTGCCACCCAGATCGGCTTTTGACAGCGAACTGACAGGCGTCCAAATGTCCGAATCGGACTACGCCGCATGTCAGAAAGTTTAGTCCGACGAGAAGATGCAAACTATGAGAGATTACTTGATCCACTACAACAACAAAGACGTCAAACCTTTCATAGAGGCTCTGAAAAATCACGCTAAATTTTTCCAAGATCGCGGCATTGACATGTTGAAAGACGGGATCTCTCTCGCCAGTTTGACTTTACGGTTCCTCTTCCAAAACCTAGAAGCTGCGTTCACAACGTTCCCCCCGTTCGACGCCGTCCTCCACGCTCTGATCAAAGAAAATCTAGTCGGTGGTCCTTCCATCATCTTCCATAGATTTCACGAGAAGGGCACCACGCGGATAAGGGAGCACAAGTACGGCGAAGAAGCAAGAACGTGTCAGCATATCCTAGGCCTAGACGCTAACTCTCTGTACTTGCGCTGCATGAGCGAAGCGCACTGCACGGGCTATTAGGCGGTGAGACGACCTGAAACCGAGTTCAAGCCCGAAATTAGCCAAAGAAACTCTCACAGCGCTTTGGAGTGGTTACGCTTCGTAGAGCACAACCGCGACGTGAAACTGCGCCACGCTTTCAACGGCGGCGAGATGGATCTAGGCTGTCGAAGAATTCGCGTCGCCGGGTTTCACGCGGCCTCTAATACGGTTTTCCAGTTTGACGGGTGTTTGTTCCACGCTCACGAGTGCATACCGTCGCACCGATATCAGTGCGCTTCACTGAGGGAGGAGAGTCGCGACAGAACGGCTAGAGTAAGCGCTTACTTGAAAGCGCTAGGTTACAAGCTGGTCGTCGTGTGGGAGTGCGAATGGAGAGAGATGAAGCGTCGAGATGAACGGGTTTAGACCTCCCAACAACACTGGAAGGTTGACGCTTTGAAAGTGTCTCGAAACGCTATGAGCGAGAGCGACATCCTTTCCGCTGTCAAAGACGGGAAAATGTTCGGTTAGTTCAAGTGGACATCACTACGCCGCCTCACCTACGAGACTACTTCGAAGAAATGACCCCCGTTTTCAAGAACGTATCCGTTTCAAAATCAGACATAGGACCTTACATGTCAGACTTTGCACAGGAAGAAAAGCTGTTGAACACGCCTCTGAGATGTCTGATATGGAGTTACCACGGAAAAAATATTCTCTTGGGAACGCCACTTCTCAAGTGGTATTTAGAGCACGGTTTGATAGTCACCAAAGTACAGCTGGTCGTAGAATACCTACCTAAACGCTTATTTGCCGGTTTCGCGGACGAAGTAACGGCAGCGCGAAGACGTGGCGACATGAACGAGAACGAGAAAATTCTGTCAAACTGTTACAAGTTAATGGGAAACGTCACGTACGGTAAAATAATCTGCAAGAAAGAAAAACACACGGCGGTGAGATACACTGACAGTCGGAAGTTCGAACTATTGGCCAATTCGTTGCGCTTCAAAAAGGCGTCCGAGTTGAGTTCTGTTTGAAGTCGAACTACAACCGAAAACAGTCAAGAACAATCTCTCTTTTCAAATAGGGTTCATGGTATACCAGTACGCGAAGTTGAAAATGTCAAATGGACACCAACAGTCTTTACATGGCTCTCAGTGGTGACACGTTGGATGACCTAGTCAAACCTCACCTGAGAGAGACGTACTTCAGAGAGAAACGAAAGTGGATTCCGACAGCGGTGTGCGACGATCACTTAGAGTTTTTCGTGAAGATAAAAACGGAAAGAGTGCGAGAATGGTGTCCGCCGCCAGGCGGATGTTGTGAGAGACGTTACCTTCACGATCTGAGAACTTCGGGGGCTTATGAAAGCGGAGTGGGAAGGTGACGGGATCCTAAGTCTCAACCACAGGCTGTAACTGAGTCCTGCTGCCTTGTATTGTGTATGTATAGTATATATGTAAAGGTCTGACACTCCTAGTCCCTGGTCATCTATCCACTTGAGGCGGCAGCACTGTACATGGGATTGTAGGTAGACAGTGGCACCATCTGAAGTACAGAAATTTGTAGTTCCTAGATTTCTACTAGATGGTGCCACGGTCTGCCTACAATCCCATGTACAGTGCTGCCGCCTCAAGTGGATAGATGACCAGGGACTAGGAGTGTCAGACCTTTACATATATACTATACATACACAATACAAGGCAGCAGGACTCAGTTACAGCCTGTGGTCTCAACCCTAAGACTTACATTTGCTACGATCGAGTCAGCGGCACCGGTGAAAGAAAATCCAAAAAATGGAGTGCAAAAGGTGTACAGAAGAAACAAAACCCTAAAGAACCAGACGACTTCTTGGATGTTCTTCGCAAACAAAAAACTCTCCTTGCGGTAAATAGAAATTTCAAAGTGGTACGAAACAAAATGGTCACTTACACCATAGAGAAAGATGGCGTGCGCTACTTGTATTATAAGCGTCGCGTGCATTCTGACGGTGTGACAACGAGTCCTTTAAAAATATGAAAAAAAAATAAGTGTGTTATTGATTGATTGAGCGCATCTTTTCAAAAATAGAGTGTTTATTAGAATTGAAAAAAATAAAATAAAAAAATAAAATAAAATTATTGTTGTGTTTTATTTTCATACGTCTTCTTTTATTAGTAAGTAAAAAAATATTATAACAATTAACTCGCGTGTCCTCTTAAAGTGTCACTTCCTCCGGTCGCTGCTGATCTCCTAATTAGGGCATGTGACGTCGTCACTTCTAGTCACGTGACTCATCAGGTCACTTACGGTCACGTGATCCTAAAGACCATCACTTCCTAAACAAAAAAAATTAAGAGACACACTTCTTCATGACCCAGCCAATCAGAGGCCTCCATTTGACCGGAAGTGACCCCCTCATTTGCATAATGGGTCACTTCCGGTGTACCAGCCAATCAGAGGCCTCCATTTGACCGGAAGTGTCCCATTATGCAAATGAGGGGGTCACTTCCGGTCAAATGGAGGCCTCTGATTGGCTGCGTCATGACCTTGACCTCTAACTAGGTCAAGGTCACGTGACGTCACTTCCGGTATGCCCTTATATGGGCATGTGACGTCACTTCCGGTCAAATGGAGGCTTCTGATTGGCTGCATGTCGATTGAGTAATAAACAGTACTTAAGCATAGTCCCGTTCCGATACATTATATACTACTAATGTTTTTAATTCATGCTGAATGTGGAGACTATTGGACTACTCCTGGAGCTAGAATAATATGTTGAGGGGTGAAGGACCACAATGGTCATGCCACCAGGTACCATGAATGAATGTAACACCAAGGTCACGTAACCGGTGACTTCTTGTACCTAGGTCATTTTAAGGTCACCTATCCCTTTCACTCCTAGGTCAATTAACTCCAATAATTATGTGTACCTGGTTACCCTTAAGACAACATTCAGTGTCAGGTTCAACGCCCAGTGGGAACCCAAGTGCAAAAACACAAATTAATATTGCAAATTAGTGGTCTTAATTATTCACCACGCGCACTATAATTACAAAACACGGGAAAGATCAAGGAACAATGTAGGAAGTTGGAAATGATAAGGAAGGAAGGGCTTTAAGCATGAATGGGGAGAGTGGAAGGTGGGAAGGATATTTTGAAGGGGGAGAGAAAAGGGAGCGGGTAGGGGAGGAATTGAAAGGAAGGAAAGAAGGGTTGTAAGAAGGATGAAAACAAGAAGGAAGGAAGGACGGAAGGAAGGAAGGAAGGAAGGAATAGAAGATGTATGGTCTGGTTTTAGAAAGGAAATGATGAGGACTAATGAACTCGTGTGGAGAGGGGTAGTAGGTATACAACGCCATATAAGATATTTCAATTCATATGAAAGTTTAGAGCTCTATAGAGGGAAGCTATATAATTATAGTTAAACAATCAGACACTACAACATTACCCAAAGATCCAGCCGTAGTCCACACACAACTCATTTCAGATCAATATTATCTGGAAAACCCCACTAATGTCATGTCTATGCAGGGGTTGCTTAAAAATGAAAATTACCTAAAATTAATATCTGCATATATACATCAATACCTCAGGGTGAGCCATCAGACAATACACTTCTATTATAAAGTTAAGTCGTGGTTGGGTCAGGGAATCCCAGGTAAATTTCCACCTGTATGAGTCATAGTAAAGACACCCACACGTTATGTAGATGTACTGTTTTACATCCATCCCCAGGTGGTGGCTGACCACATAGTCATGGAACTGGGCAGCTGCTTCTCACAATGTAACATTGTAGTCTATGTAGTGATACTAGGTGGCGTGTAACCTCCAGGCAGCGCTATTGTGTACAGCGTGTGTACAGTCAATGACAGGCCAACATGTCGATGGTTGCAATGGTTAACCATTGTATTGGCTGGCTCTAGAGAAAGTTCATATCAAAATGAAACTTTATAAGTATGTCTATTGTTTATCAAATTGGTAACATTCATCATATTAGTGACACGTACTGGGAAAAGGGTCCTTAGTCCACCCTGCACTAAAGGCCTTTTTTTTTTTAGCAGACCATGTAATTTATTAAGTTGTGCTATCTTCAGTGGAGACACGGTACTACACCATAGCTAATGTTATTTTGACGTGAGTTTTGGGGCTCGACCTAATGATGTGACTGTCATAATGTCATATAGGCCTCTATCCTGATTGATTACATACCAGTATATCGTGTATACCCTGGCCTCCTGGCCTATCCGACACATCCAACTACACTGATAAGAAACCAGTAAGAGACTAAAGTGACTACCTAGCTGCCCTGCTTCCGCATAACTATTAACTACCCTGCCTTCGCATAACTGCTTATAATTAAATGTTGTCAACTTCCCTGTCAAACTCTACTCTCCATTTCTTGACTGCCTTTGCTCTGCGAGAGTACATGCATTCCATAGTGACTAACTTTATAGGTCAGGAACTGTACAGTACGACCACGGAGGCAGTACTGGGGATTCCCAGGTTAATTCAGACCGTGGGAATGTGTGGAGATCAATATGTTTATATCCTATATTCACACCACCTATATACACTACCCGACACGACATTACTTTGTGCATGTATACGTGTAGAGTATCACGCCTACATTTCCCAATAGCACATCAACCTTATAGGGACAAGTCCGTTGGGGTTCCCTATGTTATTGAATACGGCAACAGCTAGTCCTGATGACTGTGTCGATGACTGCTGGGCACTGTAGACAGGTAGACTGATGGTTATAGTGTTGTATGTTGATAATGTGGATGATAAATGGATGTTTTCTCAAAAAGTCCTTTTTTCATGGGGGCCAGGGGCGTGGCAACCGGGGGGGGGGGGGCGGGGGGTACATGCCCCCCCCCCCTTTTGATCGACCCCAAAAAAGGTCAAACCAAAAAGGTCAAGTAAAAAGGGGCCAAAAAGGGTCATAATACACCTCAGTCCCCTCTACTTTGAAACTGCTTGCCAAGCCCCAGGCTGGGGTTTTATTCAAAGAACTGTTATTTAATACTTTATTTTTATTCTCAAAAGCGTTCCGGTTTGCCGAGCCTCAAGCTGCATTTGATCAATCATTTTACGCATATCAACATGCCTTGCCTTTTTTTTAAATCCCACATAAAAAAAAGAAAGAAATGTGCACTTGTTTCACACCACATCACATCTAAAAAATAAGTAGTTCAGGATCATCGATGCAGGACGAACGGATTTAAACCTAGTCCATTGATAAAAATAATTGGGGAACAGATTTGCCTAAAAAAGACAGATTTTATCCAAAAAAGAAAATATCTATAGGGTCTGGATGAAAAACTACAAAAGACGGTCAGGTGAAACTAATTGAATGCCTACTAGCGGGAGTCTGGCAGACACCCAAGTTCAAGCCCGCCTTCATTGGGTCATATCCAAGTCTGGTTTGTTGTGGATGGTGTGTTGTTTCACGGATCGATTTACCACCAATGCTAATTGTTTTCCTCTCCCCCACCCCTCCCATGATTCACTTTCAGCAATGATGAGGACCCACGTTGAGTAGGTTGTTATGAATTAACATGTGAGCTGCTCTGATTCACGGGATTCCCGCCAAATCGTCATCAGACCATTACGTAATCACAGAGGTGGCACTCTCCCAACACAGTTTTAGATCGTGTTCCTTCTGATAGCGAAAGGAGAGTCGCAAAGCAGACACAATTTTCTCAGGCTGTAGTCAGAGATAGATTTTTATTTTCTTTCTGGAACCATCTCTTGGGGGATCTACTATATCAAGTAGGCCAGATTCAAAAAGTGTGCATATATAAGGGAGGAAGTAAAGAGTCTGCTTGGAGAGTGAAATTGCAGACGACATTTTTCGCATCAGTCTGGATTTCCATACTGGTTTCCGTCGAGTTCCCAAGCCCCGCCCATATACAGAGCAGTGCAGCGTGGGCACCAGCGGATCCATATCGAGCTGAACACACGGAGCGTGCGGCGCAGCAGACACGGGCGGGGGAACAGCGGCAGGTTCAAACTCAGAACGAGGCGGAGAGGAGACGCAGCTCTGTGTTGACGAACGCTGGGAGAAGCAATAAGCTCCTGAGTGTAGTGTTGGACAGCTGGAGGAGGAGGGAGGCAGAGGAGGCAGTGAGGGATACACTCTGATACACCGACCTGTCACATACTTATACATGTCTCATTCAGTCATGGCTACTACTACACGTTGGATTAACACACTGTACTGCAGGATTATCCTGGCTACTATAAGCCTCTCAGGTAAGACTGTCACCCCCTGTTATAGCCATCTTTATGCCTCTGGGGATGGTACCTGTAGCCGAGCCTGGGGATACCTGTAGAGCACTGCAAGCAGCAGTACTGGGAACTTATTCAGATACGCATCATCCCATATAACATGTCAAGGAATATTATGAATGCTACTGGTCATTAATGATATTACCAAAGAATATCAAAGATCAAAATAACCAACTATATTCATGGTTCTTGGACACGTGTACATATATCCTAAAAACAGGAACATTTCAGGATGCGGTTTTAAAAGAAAATGAATTCATTGTTGTACATGTATAATATGTTGGCCCATCCTAGTACTTAGATCTAATGGGACTATTATCATTGAACTTGGCAACCGGGTCTGCTAAGCAATAACCATAAAAAAGCAAATCTGTAATTCGAAACACTTTACATTTATACTAATAGGGCAATATAGTAGATATATATCTTAAACGGGACATTCCATGTTGGACCGCGCTTCCACCTTCCCATTGTCTTAGTTATGTCTTGAGTCAGATCTGCTCGGGGATTTCACATCTGCATACAAATTGGTATAGGAGAGCAGTATAGGAAAGTTCTTTAATAAAGGCAGTAGACTCCATGACCCGATCCTAAGTTCATATTTTTGTGAGTATGTCTCATTCATAATTTCAAGCAATTTAGATAACCTGCATAGCAATTTGGAGGGATACTAATTATAGAAAAAAAACTTTTCTAATTTCTTGACATTTCCTGATAGACCATAACTATGTATTACTTCCTCCGAATACTATAACTAGGCTATAGTATTTGGTAGTAACTAATTGGTCCGATGTACACATAGTATAGAGTGTCTGGACTTAGATTCAGGTCACCACAGGTGTGTGTGTCAGATGATGCTAGGTGGACATTAAAGAGACATCCAAGTCACTAAGACACAGGAGGGGAGTAGTACAGGGGAGGGGGGGGGGGTCAGGTGTGTATGTGTAGGGAGGGAGGGGAGTAGTGGATGTCTTTATTCTTGCCTGCGGGGGAATTCTTTGTCATTTCATTCACAGCTCGTCAATCTGTCTGCATGAATGGTAGATGAATGCAGCCTGCATGTCACAGGTTTTTATATCTCCATTCAGCTGTTCAGAGCGTGAAGACACTTTGTAGCTGAGGAATTCCTACATTTGGAAGTTCACACATTTAGTATAACACCTGAATATAGTCTATTCTATCAAAGGCGTGTGTATGTTTTAGCAAACATAATGGTTCCTTGTATAAATGTATGATACAAGTGGGCCAACAGCTGCTATAATTTGGGATAAATACTGCTGTCTTTTGGGTGATAGGTTATGCTATGTCAATTATGCAATTATCTTTTTGAGAGATCTCTGTCTGTCTCCGTGTGTGATGAGCGTATGATACATAGGTTATGTGTAATTTGCATAATGTCTGATGTTTGCATAACAGGGGGTAACTTATGATGTCTCAATCACGAATGTTTTATTTCACTGGATCACTACAGAATAATGGTTACACTATAATACTATTTAGTTTATTGTAGACTTTAGTACTTGTAAAACATAATATTAGACTTATATTCTAGATTGCCTATGCTCCAGGAAAACTATAGGTGGCTGTGCAACTTGTATAATATTGACCAACACGCAGTTTAGGATAATTGCAAAAAAGAAACGAAAAGAGACGATCCTATTATGGATAACCTATTGTCATGGGGATGAATGATGGGCTATGGTTTTATCTCTCGAATAAATAATCATATCAATTCTTCGCCTAGTCCTTCCTTTCTTAGAAGGCTTACAGTTAACACACATATCTGGCTCGTGTTCCTTGTGTAGTGTTCAGGTATTGAGTCCTATTGATGTTTGGTTGCCATGGTTACCTGAAGTTGTTGTTGGCCTGGTTTGGGTCACGCCTGGTTGGAGACCGTACACCGTGGTTAATGTGTTTATATGGCATACAGTACTTCGACATGCACTGCTAATAAGCAGTTATAAGAGGCTGGATAAGGGAACTAATGAGTCACACTCAACACTGTTATAATGAAAAAATAACATGTTTGGCTAATGATGATTTAATTAGCAATTTTTGTGTGAAGGGCCTGTGTGATTACACAAAGGGTACAATGGTTGCACATGTTCTGTAGATGAATTATTATGTGATCAATTGACATAGTCTCTTGCATAGTAAGTATGTCTTATGGATGGCTCAATCTTAATACCATGTTTCAGTTTTAGGCAATTAACATACTCATCGCTCATACAAAAAATATTGGATGAAATTTCAAACAAACCATTGACATAAAAAAACAACTGATAAGGACTTCGTTTCCATTGGTACCCCGGCATCTTAAGCCATGCATGCGACTGATAACGAGGACCAAATCCATTTAAAAGTGCAAATGAATTAATGGCAAAGTAATTATGCCTCACAATACAAGTCACCTTCAATTATTGTTTTTGCAAATGCTCCAAATGCTGGTAGGCTTTAGACCTTCAGGAACCTTTCTATAGCAGAATTTCTATATCCATGCCTCGCGTGCAACCCATAGTTACTTGCAAATGTAGGTAGCCTATAATACGTAATGCCATTTGCATTAATCATTTTGCTGTCGGTGTTAAAATGTGAGACATTTTACTATGAGGAATATTTCATAGGACGGGATAGGGAAGGGTTTGTGCTAGGTGTGGTATGAAGGAATGAAAGTAAAATAAAGTAAAACGACCATCCATTATCACCCTGACAAGCAGCTCGAATATAAATAGGTGTGCGTTTATGGCGTAAATTATGTAAGACTTTATTGGCGAAGACTCAACAGTGTCAACCAGTCAATATCTGAAAGTTCCAGAGGTGTGGAAAAGGAGATAAATTGTGACGCAATGCACTATGCATTTATTATTCAATAGTTTACTCTAATACATAATAAAAAGGGCAAATACGATGAAAGGAGCAGCACAGTAAATACGGATATTACAAATGATCAATACATCCATACGTGCATTACTGTGCACTGTTGGACATCCATGATGCCACACTATATTTACAATTAAACTTATTTTCTACACTGTACATCATTCATCTATGATAAGTTGAAGTAAATGAGTCAGGTTACCATGAATACAACCGCCACTAATACCTAGATCACTATTCTGTGTGCTGACATTCAAATAGTAAAGTTGTATGGAGACACCTGTTTGTTTTGACCATTTTACAGTGTGGGTGTATTATTGAAATCCAATAGAAAATGCACAATATATCATGTTACTACATACGTGACCTAACAATATGTATACATAGTACAGTTATTGAACCACCCATACGTGTACTCTCCCAGCAGATGTTTCTGACATACTATAATTAATTACTTAGTCTGCCAAAACCTTTAGGTCATGCCTTACTGCTGGGGTGCACCCAGATCCCAAAGATAGGATTTTGTATTATTTTGTACAATACAGCGATGGCACCAGGTGATTGATAAGAGAAAATAGAATTAGGGGTAAAGGTGATAGATAACCTGTGCTCATGCGATTTTTGTACTTGATCATAATGCCCCCTGATGCTATACGATAACGAACCGGTGGATAAGTTAATCTCATAATTTATATAGTGGGTGATGCTGGGTGTATACGCCTGTATCTGGCAGGCACATTGTGATTTAACTATTATAGAAGCTAAAAAAAGAAAGGTTTATCAGTTTAATGTGGCAGCTGTGTACTGAGTGTACCAGATCTCCATAGACAACAACAGGTGTCTATATTATACCATGTCATGCTGTCAATGTCGTGTTAGTCTCTACCTAAAATATAGCATCAGATAATAAACAGGAGTGCTTTTTCTTCAATTTCCTAGGGATTTAATTTTTTAAATTTCAGATCTAAAAAAGAGGCAGTGCAATTGCGCCCATGAATACACATGTTTGAAATAAGGGTTTAACCCATACAGGCCCATAACTATTTGACCAAAGTAAGATATCTGCAACATGATTAGTGCATCATAAGTGAATCTGCAACAGTTGAATTTACTGTTCTGACATAGGGTTCATATTACATTTCCTGAAAGCTGTTGCAATAACCTTTTTCATGCTAGGCCCTCTGTCTGAAAAAATACAAATTTTGGTAACCATAGCACCAGAAACATTCCATTTGTTTAATTCATCAGATTTTAGACCAGATTGGTTGTAATTTGAGCCATGAGGAACCCTATATTCTGTTGCCATGGTAACAATGAAATATTTGTATCACATCTCCAACATGGGAATGGCATACAAGGTATTGAGCTCTGTTACATAGTTTGATGTACTTTTCCCATATTGCATTGAGAACTATATGATGATAACTAAGATGAGAAATGATAATCATCATGGGGGAGAATACTCAAGCTCAGGCAGTGGGCGAACTTGAAATTGCAGATATTTATTATCATTTTCCTACTTTATCTGCTCTAAAATTGTAAATATCTGTCGGATAACAAATGTAAGTACATGTATGAAATGCTGACGCCACCCCGGAAACGTTGGTATGTCTTATAGTGGTACACACTCAATATTTATATGATAGAACCATGTCAGACTTTAGATATGTGCAAAATACGCCATTTCACGCCATTTTACGCCACTGGGCCCCTAATATAAGGGTTAAATAAGGGAATGTTACAATCTGACTGTCCCACTTTAGTGAGGCAAAATTAATGTCAAAGAGCCATGATCGCAAAGGTGAAGCTGTTTTTCTAGAAGGTGGGAATGTAAAAGATGCTATCTATGGTATAATTATAAGCCTTTGTCTGCAGAAAGCTAATTTAGTCTGTATACCATATGCATAACATGGACAGTGATGGGTGAATACACTAATACATCTCATTATGCATACCATTTGGTTTCTGATTCTATCTGTGGGCACTAGATAAGCTTGGGTTATGAAGCACAGCTCTAAGGTTCTATTCATAATCAAATTACTGACTCGATTGTTGATAATATAGCCATGGCTTATGACCTCTTAGTGTATTGGTTTTCACTGATGGGGATGATGTAAGAAGCCTGTGTATTGTATATTCATTCAGGCCATAGAATAACCATGATTATTAGCAAAGGACGGCTGAGTCATGGAAGATCAATATTGTAGTCACTTTCATATTTGTGTGTTCTACTGCCAGCCAATATACTTATGCAGGTATATGCTATACATAAACAAAAGTATTATTTCGGTACTGAATGTCGTCTTGATGCAACTATCCGCTAGACCCAACATGGCTTTTATGAAGGGAATGTTGATAGAAAGAAATAAGGGAAGAACAATTGTTGCATGGTATTGCTGTAAATTGATCAAGGCTTAATGTTGAATCAAAAGGCTGAGGTCAGTGTTCAAAGCAACTCTTGGCCTGTTGGCATCCATGTGTACGGTCATGCCGACTACGGTATGTCAGGTCAACAGTTGGCTGGACCTATTCATCATGAAAAGATCTTGCACATGGTTTCCCGTTATTGATACGATCAAGTACAGTGCCAAAACTGCTGATGATACATCCTTAGCCATTGGATTACTCAAGGTCAAAGGTGTCAGATATGTATAGTTGATATAGTGCTGTTTATAATAATGATATGTTGCACCTTTAAAACAGACTGGGCATGTTACAGCCTTAAATGCTTTCATTAAAGTGAATCATACATGCAGTCCTAGAGATTGTAAAGCATACACATATAGAGAAAACCTCTGTCACCGTTTTGTGGTAGCATGTGGTGTAAGGAGCCTTACCATACGCCCAGTGCACGATTATCCTGGATTATCCTCACTTTGGTTCAATAGCCACGGTTAATCCCTGGTGAACCCAGTATACCTAGCCAAGGCATTCATACCTCAGTTTAGGGAGAGCTATATGACTGGGTTCTTGCACAGTGTATGGCCGTTGTACAATTTTTTATTGCCCTGAACAAATATATTGAAGATAGTTCGTTTTCAGTTCATCAGCTGTTTATCTCAAATCCACTAAGAGGCCGGAAGCATAATAAGTTACGTATCAATATGAAATTATTATCAATATATAATGGAATTGTTTAAAGATACTAAAGATAGTTTACCAGAAAGTAATTACTTTAAGTGGCCCGCCACTTCAATGATATGAAGCACAGGGGGTTATTAGTATTATTAGCTAATGGTACCATTAATGTGGTGTGAAAAGTCTCCAAACCAAACTGCTACCAGTGGGCCCTGGTCAGAGTATTAATTCACTTAGATCTCAGGGGCTGGTACTGGAGGATATGGAGGGGGAGGCTAATAATGAAGGATCCTCTCCAGGTCTCCCAGTCCTCCAGGGTATCTGGCTACAGACAAACTCCCATAGGCCTTATTCTGTTTGTGAGTTTCTTAATGCGATAGGTCAATTCAATTCGCCACTTAGTCACAGAGATGTACCATACTTGAAGAGACCACTCAACTCTGTCCGATATATCCAGGGTATGTATATCTACATACTGAATCATTGGTGATGTTTGATAACTATTTCGCTTGTCGAATAGCAGCATTTGGGGAACCATGGAGCAAGTATTGTTCTACATTAAGTATTATCCCACCAAGTACAAGTCTGGTTCCCTGATAATTACTCGGATCTTCCTAATTGTATTATCTCATACTTGTGCAATTTCGCAAATGAATTAAATGCACTCCAAAGCAGATAATGACATTCCTGAAGAACCCTCAAGAGAGATTATGTCACATATCTGACATAAGCTAATAGGCTAGTGTACAATTACCATACTCCCAGAGCACATACTCCCCAGCAGTAGTCGTACGTGAGTTGAGTTGGCCTTCTGGTGAACTCTCTTTAAGCATGAATTCCACTGGAGATGTTTTTCTTTATGTCATCTGTTTGAAAAGAATACCGCTACTCCAAACATTATCACCCTTTCCCCCGAAGACATTGGATCTTAATTGTCCCCATCTGACATGTGTCCAATGGACTTATAACGTTGAGCCAACACCCCAATATCTACCTATGAATAAAAGATCACCAAGAATTGATGGACATACATTAGGATGTCTCTGAGGCAGGGTCAGGGTTAGTATGCTGAGGGTGAGCAGGATAAGAGGCACTGAATACAGTCGTAAAGACCTTGTATTGACTTGATCTGCTGCAGGCTATCACACATGGCCCACTGGGGAGGGCTGGCTGGTACTGGCCTTACAGGTTACATGGCCTTACATGGCGTGTGATAGGGGTGGGGGTGAGGGTTGGACCCTGGAGGGAATTAGGTGCAGTTCCAGTTCTGTATTTTGTTCCAACTGCTCTGCCAGATTTATCCTCGTGGTCGTTCACATAATTCTGGTGTTTTGCCAGCCTTATTATATCCCTTGCTTGTTTTATAACTGCGAGTGCATGGATGCAGGGACAGGGGAGGTAAGGCCTGCTATTGACAAGGTGAAGTAACTTGAGTCTTCTTATAGTCACATGAGTTAACTATCGAGGGATGATTTTAGAGAACAATTTGAGGTGTAGAAGGGTTCATATGTATGTAGGAAATGTAGATCTAAGTAAATAGCATTAGCAATAACCTGATTACATTGATATTGTGATGTTTTCCCTAGGCACTGCTATCGCCTGGGCTTCAGTAGATGTTCCTCAAGGATGTAGGCACCGTGCCCACGGGAGTCATTCTACTGGTTTTTGGCATCAGCTTTTATCACTGGCTCCTACTTACTCTTTTGTTATGTATTCAGTGGACTTTTTTCTCTACTTGGATCGACTATTTTCCTTAACTATTAACTATTTTGTGCTAGCATCATGAACGTTATGAAGTCTTCCTTGAAATTCTATGGCTCTGTTTGTTTATGAATATCTCATTTTCATTATTGATGAATCACTAGACAAACGGTGACCAACTTACACTACAAATCACCATTCATACTTTGTAAACATAAATAAACCAGACTTGAATTAGTTTGATATCCAATCCCATTAAGGCACTTAATTATGGCCTGTTTTAGACCAGGTCAGGAAGTGACTTTAACGAGACCTGTGTGTCCCCTAGTGAAGTGTTCTATTTCGGGCAGTTTGCTTTTCATTAGTGGTTAATGAGCTGGGAGTGGCCTCCATACGACTTTGTTGTTTTCTGAAATCCCTACTCAGTGTTTTCCCATGTTAGGCTATTCCATTGATTAGCATGGGAGGCATAAGGTGAATCTGACTACATGTTGGGATGACATGGACCCAGATTGGGTGGAGGATAATCCCTTCTCTCCACACCCATCTTATTTACTAAATCCTCATGTGGGGAAAGACATTAAGGAAGAATCGTACAGGTATTTGTGAGCAGATTGCTGACCGAAGTGTATGGGAGGGGTTATTTAAAACCAGTGAAACAATGATACCATTCATCAAGTTCATGCATGACATTCAGCCATCGGTTTATGCCGATGTCATCATGCAAATATGAGATATATCGGTTCCACATCCATATTCAAATACATACAGTGCAACCGGCTGTGTTTCAGCTGAATCAAGGTATAATGATACACATCATTCATTGGGTCGTATCAGATAATGGGAAATATATTTGCCTTTTTCCCATTTGCTATAATAGTCTGGAAGTTCCCTCTTTGTAAGACTCTAAGTAGTCTAAGTATAAAGTTGTATACCTTTCCAAGCTCCACGTACTTTTGAAAACAGCTACATTACCACATCAATGATTCAATGCATGTCTGGTAAGAGCCTTCTCCAAAACAGGCTGCCTAAAATCGTTCCTGTGCAACAAAGGCAAATATTTTTCTCCTTTTTGTCCATGCTGGAAAAGTGATCAATAACGAATAAAATCGCAGTGCATGCTCCATGGTCGATACGCATGTTCAGACCTCACAATGGTAATGTACTGTCTGGCATTGATAATGGCATTATGTGTTAACCACCACAATGCAACTGGCAGTATTTTTTGGGATTGTGCTTATCTCTTTTCTCTTGGTAAAGAGTCGATCAAAATAACACTCCCACGTGTTTACATGCAACCTCTATTAACCTACTTCAATGCGATCCAAACAGCTGAACCTCAAATGGTTATGCAATGTGTGCAACTCCTTCATGCTTCCGTCGATCATTTCGCTAACTAGCTTTTATCATGTTAAATGTGCAATATGAGTCTGAATTCTAACCATTTATGTAGACATGTTGCTTAAATAAACAATTGTGATCATCATTTATGAGAGACAATGCATTGGCATCACCTGATGGCGATAGTCATACAATGTCAGCTTATAGCTCACCGTCAATACCTTCAGTGTTCTCATGTTTTAACAGGGCCTAGGGCAATAGGATTTCCCAAGAAACTAACAACAATAGAGCTTATGTATAGGATTAGAGGTGTCAGTGACACATTATAATGAGGTATTGAAATGCAATAAAATGAAGATCCAGATACACCAACTGCACTGGAATGTGATGGGGAAGGTCTAGCCATTGTGAGAGAACAACGTGTACCTGAACTGTATTATTAACACGTTGCAACATTATTTGGGGATCCATACTACATGTACATAGTTTGATTTCAGTTTTTCATTAATTAGTGGTAATATATGTATTGATCAGCATGCGTGAGAGCTTCATCTACAGCCGCTCCTTTTTCTTATGTTTCAAAAGCTTCTCCCTCAATGAATGCACAATTTCTATTGGCATATATCACTGGTCTATTTCAGCCACAGAAATATGTCGCCATCCCTATACTAACAGGGTTCAAGGTTTGGTATGTGCAATTCTACTGCTAGAAGGGTCTGAACCTCGCCCCTCATTGCCTGTTATTCAGGGACATTTATTGTTCAGATAGTGCTAGGTCAAGGATGTGCAAAAATATAGTATCCCCGGTGCTATTATTTCTATTCTATGGTTATTATGAAGTAGCTTCACAGTATTTCTACGCCATATTATGCCGTTGTCTGACAAAGGCTAAGAAATCGGCCTATGCCTAATCATCAAGGCATCCATGTGTCAAATACCTGGTATTAGTCTACTGAATGGGTTGACACACTTAGTGAGAGTATCTGTGACATGTCAGCTAAGTCTTACTGAGTCAGGTCAGGTGTGTTAATGAGTCTTTACACCCAATTAATTGTGCATAAAGACAGACAGGCTGCATTGTAACCACCAAGGATTCTTCCCAATAAATTGGGTCAAGGAAGTGGGTGATACAAAGTCGCCTGGTGTGTACTGTAATCTTAGTCATATTTTATTTTAATTGAACGTATTTCAGATATAAATCCTAAATCTTTTGATAAAAAATTCATTTTATCTGAATTAAAAATCAGGATAGAACAGGGACAATGTCTGATTAGCCACTGATATTGGAGCCAGGTAGACCATTGATCCATGTGGTCAGCCAGGCCAAGAATAGGGTACTGTAATGCACTGGACTGGCTCCATTGCCTACTGGGCCTTCAGCCAGCAGGTCCAGGGGATCAGTGGTGCATTGGGTCAGGGAGACTGGGGTGAGGCCAGGTCGTTACTCCAGGGTCAAAGATCAATACTTCTAAGGGATACCTATAGGGAACAAACTAGAAATATGACTGTTAAAATCGAACAAACACTGCTTTTGTGAGATACTTATACACTGGACGAGGCTTCATTGCAATATTATTGCCAATTGCTTTCTCAATAGACACCATATCTGTCAATTAGATGGTTGCCAAGTTTCTGAAGACTGGTCATTAATCAACAACATGGCTGTGATAGACCTGATTTATTTGCCAAGGCTTCCTCCCTTTTTTATATCATAGAATTAAGTAAATGATGTTAATGCAAGACGTTCAGAGCTATCCCTGTGCCATACCCTGGGGCACTATTGAGGTATATCCTGGTGAAATCTATCTTATGACAGAGAACACAGCACAGAATCACACTTACACTCCCCTGACGCCGGAGGCTATACCGACATGCATTAGAGCAGCTTAAAACACATCGTGACTGTCGCGTAGAAGAGGAACTACCTCGGGTAGCCTTCTGTGTCATGTTTCAATGAGCAAGGCAAAAAGTGACTTTTCACCTGAATCACGAGGATTGACTCATAAGTGGCTTACAATTGCCAATGATCATAATCTGTGTCTGGTGATTTGAGTGTAATCGTGTGAAGGTGTAGACCTTCTGTAAGTATGATAGGAACACTGTATAGATAAAACAGAGATACTAGAATCTCCTTAAACAGATAATTGAACTTGCAGTACCGCACACTAGAAGTAGAATTGTATTGTACATACAATATTTATTTGCAGTTCACCAAATATACCATGAATATTCTTGGATATATTCTTCTGAGAAAAATGAGGAGGTGATAGGTTTTACTGTATGTGGACTAATACAGTAATGGCATCCATCCCATTTCCAAGATCAGTTTACTCTCCGTAGATCTCTATCAACATGCGTCGTGACACGGGGGAATCTATTCCTACCTGACTACATGAATACTCAGAAGAGTTAGGATGGATAATGATCATAACAATCCATACAAGACCCAAGCAGTACAGCAATTAACAGTATTTTACACATTGTGCACACCCATAGGGACAGAGAGTGACAGAAAAAACAGAGAAATGGTGGAGCTCGGAGGGAGGAACTTCGTCGGACAGGCTTAGCTATATGGTGGGGCTCCACTACCCGATTTTTTGGGTTATTCTCACGAGCCGATCATACAGGGGTAGTGGACTAACTACCGTTTAACGGAATTCTTATATAATTGCAAGCTGTGGAATACAATAAGACAATCTATAAGGTTATGTATTTCCTCAGGATAAAAATAAACGAAATAACAACAACAACAGGTCATTATAGTTTGTTCAGGCATAAACAAAAGCCTACATAAATCTATATGGCCGATTAAGCCATTAATTTCCTGTGTAAATTGTGCATGAATCGGTTCACAGATCATGCCAATGAAACTCAAACTGGTTTGATATGAGATCGGGAGTCAAAATCGACCTGAGATGCAAAATCGGGACCCAAATCGGGATCTAAATTGTGTTATACAGCTTAGCAATTCTATTTTCCACTTGTTTATAAACACAAACATTGTTTGTAAACATAACCCTATGGCAGGGTCTATATAAACTCCCTGCTTTAGGTATGCAATTGCTATCCTACATAACTGAGTCAGATTCGTGAGAATTGCACCGATTTGTGAATAAAATCGGGTAGTGGAGCCTCACCTAGATAGGCATGGATAGGTCTCGAAGGAGGCAGGCTTATGCCTAACATCAACAGAGCTCTATACGGCCGATTAGGCTGTACATTCCCAGAGAGAAATGTGAGTCATGTTGCCAAAACGAACACTTCTGCAGTATTCTAGCAGCAGTCTCATCTTAGCAATATAAGGGTAGGGACAATGTAGTGCATTCTATCGACTTAGTAGCCATTTAAAGCACATAGATATAATGCTTTCAGTTTCTTTTGCCCTATGCAATACAGGATACAGAATGATTAATAATAATAATAATAATAATTATTATTATTATTATTATTATTATTATTATTATTATTATTATTATTATTATTATTATTATTATTATTATTATTATTATTATTATTATCATTATTGCTTTTGTTGTTCACTTTAATAAGGTATGTTTTTGCTATCCTCTAGTGTGCTCTTTATTCATTTTTTAGAAACTAAGTACCGTGAAGGTATGTACATGTATAACAATCAACGTTAGCTTGTTACCTAGTGTTATTCACAGTATTCTACAAGCCCTTCTAATATTTCAAAACCTCATCCAAAATTCCCTTTATAACAAAGAAATATGATATAGGATATGTCATCAAACCTAATACTGACAATATTAGCTTATAATATGATGGACACATATTGTTGACTTTTCCAATTGCTTTCAATGCCCTGCGATATCATCTTTCCAATGAACATGGAGGGCCAACTCAACCTGACAGTAGCCTGTGAAATGCTATCCCATAATTTCATTGCACGTGACGGACCCCTGGTGCCCTCAGTCCTCTATTGTATTATGTGCTGTACACCGGATAGCGCTGAGGCTGGGGTTAGACAACCTGGAAATCTATAATCAGATAGGTCGGAACTATAAAACAGGATTCTGTATATTAACTTCAGCACCTCTTGATTAACCTCGATGTGTTATTGTCTCTTGCCACTAGTGCATGATAAACAATGGTATGGTTTGAAGTTTTCATTGTGTTATATAATTGTGTTACATACAGCGGACTACCTCCATCAAATACAGCAATGTTAGGGTCATGAATTTTGCAAATTGCTGGTTGTTGTCATTGTTTAGTGTAAGGGATGAGATTAGGTGAGTTGAGGTGAGATTAGACAGTCATCCAAATCCTAGTTCTCATTTATAAATTCATGCTTTAATGTCCCCATGCAATTTCTGAGGGTATAGTGTTCCGGTAAATGTTTCCAGACATTGTATAGTAAGTAGTTCCATCCACCAACGCAGTGGGGATTGCCAGCAAAGGTCCCAGACTTCCACCTAGTGAGGATTTCAGAAACTGATGCAAGGGCTTTGAACGCCCTGTTGGTGTCATGTAGTGACGTCATGCTGATGTCATATTTTATCGTCATGCTGAGGTAGTATACACAAATAGAGTCGTGTGGAAAACGCAAGGTTGTGCAATGTCATGTCACATCAGTTTGTGGATATAGAATATGACTTTCCATCATCAATAGGACATGTTGCAATCCTGAGAAACTCGGAAGCTTAACTCAATATCATGAGATGATAACCATGCATGCTGTAGGGCCTATCCTTTTCCTACACCCAGTATCTTTCAAGAGAATTATTAGGTTTGCATAGTTCTTTATAAAGGGATAACTAATAATTGCAGAATATTCTCAAGGGAATAACATACCGAGTAAATAAAAGGGGTCCTTTACATGCAAGTGTCTGACAAATTATATTAATCCTATATTTGCTAACCTCGATTACAAGTGGCTGACACATTATATTAATCCTATTTGCTAACCTCGATATGGCTCTTAACTAAGAAGTTAGAGTCATACATTTCCCTGCCCGCATTTCGGACCCTTTCCCCCCCACTATATTGTTTTCTACACCACACCTGCATTATTGTAGCGTGACAGAAACATGGGCTGTTTTGTCTGACCATCCATTTTGGCAGTGCCGCACACAGCCAATTTTAGAAATGGCAATAAAGCATGCAATCCCAAGAGGATGAGTTTCAAGCAGTTTCCAATTCTGAGTTCCTACAGTCTACTTTCAAATGGGTATTCTATATTTGGCCGAGTCTGTTTATTCTCGAGTTGGTTTCTTTTCCCACAATTATACAAGTTGAAACGTAAAGTTTGGAGAAACAGTTTGGATCATTATACATACATGTCTGTAGATGTAAACCATTTTTTCCTCATTTGCCCACAGTTACAATGGCTACGGACGTCCGGTGGGACATGGCAGAGTCAAAGTGGGATGCGCACACAGAAAACACAGAGGTCAAATTAAAGTGTGTAGTACGTCATCTAAATTCAATGTTCGCTGCAGTCTCCATAGAGAGGACGTCAAATGGCAAGACTCAGTTAATAGTCACCAATCAGGTAGGAAAGCACACTGTGTCCAAATATATACTTTATAAGAGCACTCTTTGATAGTGCTTTTCTGAAATCATTGCTGTCACCTATGATATCACCTGTTCGGATATAAAGTGTAGAGGTAAAGTTCCAATGAGCTCAACCCGCCAAGTGAACGGTCCGGACCCAGTGCCTTAAGAAAAAGATTAGGTCTTCAATCGATTGTGTGAACTAACCTAAATACTGCAAATTAATGCCAAAACTTAATTCAATTCAATTTGATCCGCTTTGATATATTTCATATTAAAAGAATTGACATGAAGGGGTCCTGGCAACTCCTAAAGCAATTTTGTAGAAATAACTTAGTATAAACTAATGTCTCTCTGGTACCAGGTGGTGGAGGACGGCTTCAGGAACCTGTTCACGGACGGCGTGAGGAGGTACTCGTCACGGTTTGAGCTGCTCCATGAGAACTCCGGCTATATGGGTGTCCTACAACTCACCATCAAATGTAAGTATCATGATGAAATTATATTCATTGACTCATATCAACATTCATATCAACAAACATATCAATACTTGGCTGCGAAGCATAAAAGCTACGTGTTGCTCATGCAGATAGAAATGCAGTTATTGGTAGTTCTAAAACTTGTCCAGTTGCGGGTGGGAGGTTTGGAATGCTTACAACACATGTTTTTTCAGACACTGCCGTCTTAATAATTTTTTTGAGAAATAGGATGTAGAAGGGGCTTATGTGTTTTCATGACTTTAAAGGCCATTTTAAAGGACATGATTATTAACAATACATTCCAATATGAATGTTTCATCATCACAAATGCAAGGGAAAGTATGTATCAATATCGTGTGCCCATACACATACAAACATGATAAGTATTGTCTCCTTATTACAGTAATACAAGGAGAGGATGCGGGACTGGTACGATGTAGAGCCGAAGGGGAGTCGACACCACTCAAAACACTAGCAGTAAGAGGTAAGAGACTGATACTATCTCATCACATTCAAAATAATTATAGATGATATTACTATCTCAGCATTGTATGATATGTCGAACAAAACTCTCAAATTACAAATTGGAATCTCAAATGCATGGGTACATTAATATCAGCAAGACAAAGTAGCAACTATTTTTTAACTTGGGACATGAATAGTCCAAAACAACTTCCCCATACCACTCCAGCTATTTACAATCCCTGGTTACTTCATTTGATATGTCAATGGTTAACCCTCCATATTTTACCCATAGTTCCTGTTGACGCGGTGTATATGCGCATGTTCAACCCCAACGACACTTCCGTCCGCGTCCCAGATGGCGCCACTGTCTACATGCGCGAGAACAAGCGCAGTGGCGTGGCCTGCTCCGTCGTGTTGCGCACGCAGCTCATCGCGCCGGAAGTATGGCTGACATCCAATGGGAGTAATGTCACGGAGCTATTCTCATTGGAGGAGCCTGTACTGGTGGAAGGAGGCGGGAGGCCGAGTTATATGTGGCAGTATACGTTCTACACCTTACGGCCCAGTCACCAGTTGCATGACCACCCACTGAACTGTATGGCATATAGTGTGGACTTTGAAAAGGATGTCAAGATGGCAACTGTGAACATGAATATAGAATGTAAGTAAATATACAATGTATTTGTCGTATAAGGGAAGAACAATAATGATAAATATAATACAGCAATAAGGCAAAGTAGCTGAAATCCCCGTTTTTGTTCCATGTACCTGCCACACCCTTTGAAATGCGAAACAGCAAAAGGGACTTGATAAATATAAATATTCTTATCAGCTTATTAATAGCGAGATGTTACAACCAAGTATAATAATATGGGGGTGGGGGTCTTCATGTATGTTTCCCACATACACATATATATAATATGATTGTGCTTACTTATTTTAGTGGAACCTACCTATGGTAACCCCATAGTTAGGTATACCTTTATAAAGAAAAGAAAGACATAATATTGCATATATATATATATATACTAATGACGATTTCTATACTTTATCTAATTGTAGTCCGGCCTACCATACAGTGTACAAACTACGAGTATGTTGGGCATGTTGGAGGTGGCATCACCATGTCATGTGCTGTCAAGTCGAACCCCAAGTCACAGATCTCATTCAGGTTTGGGTATTATCTGTCGGACAACGAGTACAACGTGTCAAAGCCATTCATGACAGACGGCAGATACATCTTTACAAGAACAGTAAGTAGTGATAAAAACTTAAAAGATCTTTTAGCATTTTCTTCCTAGTCTTCGAGTCGCCTACATATATATATAGGGGCACGTTATAGCAGAATCAGTGGCCATTTTGTCAGGGTGCAGACAAAGTTGCTTTTACCTGGGGCTCCACTAACCGATTTTCTGGTCCATTCTCGCAAAAGTAAGTCTGTCAGATCATGATTACATGGATGATCACATGTTAGGGTTCGTTTATATTTGCTTTTGGGCCCAATTTGTGAGAATAGCTCCGATCTGACAAAGAAGTCGGGTAGTGGAGTTCCAGTTTTTAGTATATATTTATATGATTAGGCCTATGTTGTCTTTCTTTTAATGGTCGATTGCAGCTAGATAAGGCAGCGTTGGGTTTCCAAAACAGTTAATTCATCAATATAGATACATATTTCCTATTGGATCAGTATCAATATAGTCTTGGTGCCACGCCCAGAGACGGCCCAACGTTATCCGTCCACATACACAATGGCGGATATCTGACCTAGACTGAAGGTGACCAGAAAATGCTGCCACGCTGGCAGAAGAAAGGCTTCCACATCCTGAATGTAGAAACCTAAATGAAGAGAAATATTCAAAATCCAAACTGATGACTAAGTTTGAAAAAATATTATGACATAGTGCAAACAACTTAGTATCAGTTAAGTTCCCAACTACCATGCTTCATATGGTTGAAGTGAGAGAATTAACAGACGTGATCACATAATTAGACAGAACAAAGTCATCAAAGGAAAAAGCACCTGAGAGGATAGTAATGTAATTAAGTTCAGCCTTTCACGATCAATAAAATCAATCTCATTATATGCACACTGTTTTAAAAATTGCTCTTCGGTAATCAAAAGTCGCACCAGTAAATGTCTGATCACCTGACAGTTATCATGCCGTTTACATGATATTTCGGTCGTCAGTATTGCAGTCTTTACTATAAAGTTTTATTGTATAAAGAACCTAGAACTACTGACAGTAGAATTAGGTTGCATTGAGGTATATCCTCAAACCTCCTCAAAGCAACCTAGATCTTATCAATATTATTTCTAAACAAACGTTAACCTACCTCAAATTTATAAAAATTCTGAAACCAGATACATATAGCTGGTTTCAAAGTGTCCAATTTGGCTAACATCAAGGCATTCTTCAGTGGAATATAGTTCATGTATCAAATCCCGGATAGTAGAAATGTAGGAAAGGAACAATGACATACTAACCAAAAAGTGGGCCATAAGTCCACCCAAAGTCTCCTTCTTTATGCACACTTAGATTGATCACTTATCTGTGTGTGTAGTTTATAGGTCATCATTCATTCCCCTTTATTGATGCTCGTGTGTTGGTGCTATGGGAATGGCCTTGGGTCAGGAAGATAGGCTATACTATAGGGCTCCTCGGATTAATCAATACAAGTAATCAGGCCGAATGGGAAAGGCTTGTTTTTCTCACAAGAGTGGTCTACCCTAAATATCGTGAATCGTGGGTTTACAGTAAAGACTGGATTCCAGTGGCATAAATATAAGAGCAATATAGTACGTTATAACTGTCAGCCAATTTACTGTGGTTGAATAATCACTACTTTAACAGTAGCTGTTTAACGGAAAAGTGGTAATAATGCAGCCCAAAAGATAAAATGCAAATGTGATCCGATCCTTTAGATGGCCTCCATACCCTTGATATGCAGATTCACCTTAAATTGACCTGGTACCTTTCGGCATATTTTCTGTTCATGTAAATGGTGTTTGAACAATACTATGTGATGCATAGTAATCAGTTTCAGTAATATACTGAGTATTGCATATTTACAGATTTATACCCAATTTATTTCTTTAGTTTACATGTTGATCTTTGGAGCAATTTTTATTGAAACCTAATACTTGATATTTCTAACTACAGACAAATTAAAACGGGAACATGAGCAATGTAAATAATTATGTTAGAGGAACATGAGACTACACATAACCTAACCAGACTATTTTCCCTTCCTCATTTCCAGGAATCAGAGGGTGGTGTGTCCAACATGTCCTTCACCATGAGAGACCTGCGTAAAGCACACTTTGAGTACACCTACAAGATGGACACCATGAACAAGTACGGCTCCACCTCAGTCACACTACTATTATATGAAAGTGAGTATACATTTCTACTACTATAATCTTAGATATGACCTTGTAATTCATCATTGGGTTATTGGGTCATGTAAATCTGTAAAATAAGCTTACGGTTATGGCACAATGCTGCTGCTAAGTGAAAAATTAATCTAAACATTGACATTCTTATATAAGAATTGACATTGCACTGCCTGCCAATGAAACAGATGGTTCTTCGTGACAATAGTGCCAGTACCTAGATTTTGATCTTACCCATCCATGTGTGAGTCATCAGTTTACAGTCGAACCTTTTTAAAACCTCTGCTAGCAGATCCTTTAAAAGATTATCAACATCTCAGCATCTCAATATTATCCACATTATTCTGACGAGCTTATAGTTTGGTAGTCGTTGGATGATTAATTATTCATTGAATACCAAGAACATTAGAATGGCGATTTGTCAGTCCAATCGATAACCATGGGTGTGTTTGCTCATACTGCTTGTTTTATTGATTTCATTCCAATAACCATTGGTATTAGCTATTCATACCCTTCCATTTCGGTGCAAATATTGTAACTTAAATGACCATAATAACCCATGCTACTATGATTAGCTTCCCTAAACCCCTACTATTGCCCCCAAAGTGATTACTTTGATGTCCTTTCTGACTATAAATCTCCATATAATTTGCCTCTCCTCATTATAATTAGGGCTATTTGTCTTGTCTTGCACACTGCATGATGATTGATTTTAGCATTATGATTGACTGTGTTGGGGTTCTTTTCCCTCAAATATAAAAATGAGATATGCATTCCACCATCTAATATTCATCCATTTCCTTTCTTCTTACAGACATGGTGATTGGAGCAGCAGGTCACATATGCCAGCCTGTGTTAGCAGCTTTCCTATTCGTCAGTTTATTAGCCAATCAAGTCACAGCTTATGTACAAAGATGAAATGGACATCTCTTACTAACTTGAACAATCTAAGGAAGCTCCTCCCACCAATAGTAATTATGGATATCTACAGGATGGGATGTTGGTTGAAAGGAAGGCTGGGATGTGTATAGACAATCTGATCACACTAGCAGCTAACCAGTCTCCTTTGGCCGTGTTCACATGGATGTAAATTTTCTTGGTGCTTATCGTAGATTAACCAATCGGACAATCACAGACACAGCCCACTATTGTCTAGCCAATGTGAGGTTTTGTGCAAGCTACGGTGATTGGCAGTACACAAATGTCAAAAAGAAGTGAGAAAAATGCACCTAATGATATTGCTCCTTTTGAGAGACATGACTCAATGGAATTTGTACATATTTTAGAATTCATTTAACATTCCTCATGCTTATATATAATTATAGTCTACAGTCATATACAATAGTGCATTACAAGAAACCCATTCATGATATCATTACGTATTACCTCATTTACAATGTAAAACCCATCGATCTCAAAATTATTCAAACTCATAAACTATATAAAAGTCATTCCCCTGATGCTGGGATAGACTTGCACACATCATTAAACCACAACATAGGGCCAGGATACTACCAAAGGTCTGGTGCATATAGACTGATAGAGCAACCAGCTCTCTAAGCCATGCTGCTGTGTTATGATAGGAGTGAGATGGATGGACTCTGTGTGGCTGATACCTATCATGGATCCAGGCAATGCATACTAAAGCCCAGGCGGCTCCAGCTTGTCTCCTAAAGGGGAGACCACCCGCCTACAGAGGTGCCGTAAACGACTGTAAAAGTCACCACTAGGGCGACGCATAGGGTCACTGAGGGAGAAGTGACCCTGATGACCCGTATGGATTGACCTTAGAGGACAACTGAGTTATGACCTTGAGGGCAATCTTCACACATGTTTGACCCATTTATGGCTCTAAGGATTTCAGTGTGTGTGTGTGTGACCATGTAGATGATATAGGGTGTGACCTGAAGGAAAGAGCTTTTACTTTCTTAAGAGAAAGTGTACTTATATCTGACCTTCATCTGACGCTGGGGGTTATTTTCAGTGGACACTTGATTAGATCTTTAGTAGAGTAGTGATGTTTAGGATAAGTAGCAGTGACAGTACTTTGGATACTGCTTGGTAACTTTGACACAGGGTATCCTTGTGTTCAGTAACTTTTTTTTTCTACAAATAAAACTTTCAATAAGGTTATGAGAGATACTTGTGGTGTAAATACACGTGTGTGGAAGGATGATAAATGCCAGGATGTATATATTGAAAATCATGTTAATAACACAAACTATACATAGCATGCTGCCATGATATTCTAGAAATGAAATAACTGAAAAAAAAAAACCTCTGAGGTGCTGAGAAAGCCACTGCAGATATGAGAACAGGAGGTTCTTCAGAATGATGTCTGTAAATAAAGAAAGAAATATAAAACATACCACCATATTGTATCATTCATTTCTCTTTATGATGTATCTTTACATCATAATTATATAGTATGTCCATGAAGAGATATTGTATTCAGACTGAACACTCTAAACTCCCTTTATATATTAGCAGTGGTTACGGAAACGGGACATGTTTGTGTGGTTATCATCTCTCCCATAACTGTCATCTGTGTGGGCGTAATCACACTGCCAGATTCTATCACTGTAGAATTGGAATGTGCCCTGACATTGTGGCAGAACATACATGTTACATAATCAGTACCTTATTGATCTATGCCCATCCCACGAAAAGAAACACATAAAAGGATGTGTCATAACAGGTGCAAATATCTAACAGGTAAGATCCCGTTCAATGGCTAAAACAAAGAAGAAGGAAATAATTATATATATGTTTTTCTTTTAGAAATCCCATTGGTTGACCTGTACACGTCTAATATTGATCTTATGTCCCAGGTGTGCAGCATGTCTGTGCCTGTGCTGACCTGTATACTATATACTACCCTGACACCCACACACCTGTCTACAGTAACCCTACCACAACACGATCTTTAACCCTTTGCGGTTTGCATTTTAATCTGTTTTTTCATACACTATAATTATGGAGCTATCTGGTTAATGCAAATAGAGCTATTTGGAGCTACAACCTAACAAGTGCACATCTGTCCGCCCTCATGAATTGATCTATACTAGAGCCAGATTCCCATTGAACAGCTGATGTCTCTTAAACAGTAACAATTAACAGACCAAGATAAAATTTAAGCTCACTGTTAGAAGTGAAACATTTGAACATACAGAAAGCAAACCAACAAACAATACAACAATAATAAAGGAAACAACAATAATACCTAAAATTGAATTGAAAAGACTTATGAATCATATGAGAGACCACTTTAGAAGGCATTGTCAGTACTAGTGCTGCCAGGTGGTAGATAATTGCAGTCCTTAAAATAGTTGGTGCATTATGCTAGATGACTGTTGATAAGGGTAACAGAGTACAAGTGTACTAGAGCAGATGGGGATCCCATGTTGGTGCAAATTTTATTTATTTAATCTTTCTATCAAATTAAAACGTAATAATTATGATACGCATATTCAATTTAATATTGGGTTATCTGTGGATCTAAACTTATGAAGAATGATTCCTTATTTCAGGAATGACATAATATGACATTATGGTAAACAGGACATAATTATATCCATCTAGCGCCATATAATTAATCATTCGCTCAAACGTATGCAAAATGATATGCAATATAGAATACAAACAGCTATAGAAAATCAAGCAGTGTTGGAAAAAGTGATATGAAGATTGTAAAATGTAGAGAAGATATGAAAAGTGCTGACGAGATAGTCTTATTTGAAGTTGATAACTTAATTGACACTTATCTTCTTCTCCACATAATTAGGACAATCTCCAACTCTGTGGCCATATTGGTCACCTGTGATTAGGGAATCGTCATCACAAGGGAAAAGGGGGTTGGCAGATTCCCACACGAGCGTGTGGAACATTTCCTGACCCCGAACCCCCCCCCCCCCACCTTTGAACTTTAGTAACGCGTAGGTTTTTTGCTGTAAAGAGTGACCTTTATTTTACGCCTCCCCAAATCCGCTATCCCCGCCGTGCTTAAATGATTACCATCCCCTTAGTTCCAATGAGTAGGTAGCTGCTGGACTATATCAGCCGCAACCAAAACAGCAGATTGCTCCTCCTAGAGCTGCAGAGCTCAATGACTGGGTGAGGAGCTATTTTGGGCCAGTGATAAGTGCCACTGTTGGGCGGGTTTCTGGCTGCTGACCCATCTCGTGTTCTTCCCCTCCTAGTGCAATAATCCAATGTACCGGGTGATCCAGGATTTGGGTAAATTGGCCTGGACTGGGTACAAAAAATAGGATGTGTACCTAAGTGGCCAGGGGGGAATTACGGGTGGGGTGGGGCTATGAAAACAAGAAAATTGCCGACATAGAGTACATCACGTTAAGATAACAATGTCATTACAAAAACATTGATAGACACTATGCCCAAAGTAATAAGTACTGCATAGTAACAGGTATACCCGATTCAATCTTTATGATTAATGCAATGATATCTCGATTCCTTCCTTACAAGCAGAAGTACCAAGATATGGGTCCTATATATTATACAGGAGGGATCTATACAATATAAAAGCATACACACCAATGTCCATGTGGCAATACAATTACTGGAAATAGAGACATTTCAATAACAAAAGATGTTAGCATCAAAGTTGAATTATGTTTGCATACCACTACTCAAACCATTGCAACATATGATATCAATTGTTATGATGCTCTTTACGTCCATCATTTGACCAGAATAGCCCTATATTATTATAGTATCATGGGTATAGTCATGCCCAACTAATCCCAGCCCCTCTCACCAAGGACACATGTCACATCCCTGAGCGGATTGATTTCCGATAGATCAGGCCGGCTGCCAACACACTGACGGGAGTAGCTCATGTGTAACTGGGTCAGCACCGGCCGGTCTGGGAGCTGCTCACAGGGATATCAACACACACCTGCACACTGATATATTGGGGTGTTTTTTATACTGATATCAAAGGAATAGCTACAGTGGGTGATTCTCTGGTGTTTCTTTGTAGTTTCCTTTAATATTATATATTGCTTTATAGACCATGATATTCCCTTTTATTTTTAGGCCTATCAGACAGGGGCATCATTACAGCAAAATATATAAAAGATCGATCCTGGTCAGATAATGCAAAAATAAACCATAGTAGGATGGTCCTGGAGTAGTTAGTTTGTGGCTGGCAGTAGACATACATACTTTATATAGGCTTCGATTTAGTGCTGTTTATGGTTGGGTGGGATTACCCTGTCCCAGGTAAAAACGGATGTTGGTTCCCTCAAAAAGGAAGTTCATTAGGGAAATCCCATGAAGTCGGTGAATATTTAACTTTGATAATTAACCAACTTGAACAGGACTCTGCCTACGATGACAAATACACAATTTCCTCGATGGGAAATGAACTAGTATCACTGTGTGATTAATCATATATATACATGTCAACCATGTATTGCCTTCATTGCAAACAAGACATTACCAAAAAGAATGAATCATGAATTCCAAGCCTCTCAGACAGCCCTCAGGTCCTTACCTGTTGAATGCTCTGACGCCTGGGCTGCCCCAGCGTCTGCATATTATCCCATGTACCATCTTAAGTAGGAGGACACCCTGAGGACAGTCTGTGAGTCGCACCTGTCGCACCTGTCAGCTGCCTCCTGGTGCTGGGTTTAATGTGTCAGGAACCACCCAGATTTATAGGATACAGGTGTGCAGAAATAATGAGGGCTGAGATAGGGACAGACAGACTGTGTGGGTAGACTCACTCAGGTGTTTCTATTTTGGTTAATTGCAGATATCTCAAGGTATATCCATGCGTTGTCAATTGAGTAGCCGACGTTACATTATTGTCAAAGTTCAATTGACTGGAATGGCGCGAACCATAGTTCTGTAGCCTAGCCGCAACCCAGTAAAAATAAATGAAGTTACAATACAATAGCAATGGGTATGACAGGGGATTTGTTAGCTGGTTGGTTCACTTAAAGAGTATTGTATTATAAATGAGGGTGAATGTGTTATAATATCCCCATCATGACACCTGTAGGAAATAGCTGTGTCACAGTAAAAAGCACATGGGACACACCCTGTGCCTTTGAGTGCAATACATGCAGTTGAATAGGCCCCTACGTGCAGGCTTTGCATGGCAATGCAATAGGTGTACATAATTCATGTATGGCACTACAGCAGTGAGGGAAAATGAACCAGCCTTTCCTCATTATTCGATATACTTGTACTGTATACTATGGGTACTCAATGGGTGGTTGTTTATGTGTCTGGGTGTAGTCGGGGTATATTGTGAAGATATTGTGAACTAGATTGTTGGTAAATGAGCATAATTCATTACTCGATAGACATCATGTCTGACTCAAATATAATCAATGTTGAATGTGTCGCGTTTACTGTCTAACGTTATGTGCCAATGGCGCTAGGTGGGATAGTATGCAAACTGCATGGAACAAATATGCAATTAATAAAAGTTAATAGATGCCCCTTAAGAAGATTTTGTTTCATTAAAATTAAAATTAAAGTAGGCGATCCACTGTTCAGATGATCAAAACATCCATACACAACTGTAAACTATCATGTTGGGAAATCTGAGCAAACAGATACGTCTCATTTTCTAAAAATGTATTGACACATGTTATTGAATTCAAAAGACTGGTAGACAAACAAAAAACCACCAAAACATCAACGATAGAAATACGTAATCGGTTTTTCATTGAAATGTCAAAAACTACTTACTTATAGTTTTAGGCACTTAGGTGCTGTTATGAACACGGCACAGTGTAAAAGGTGCTGAACTCCAGGGTTCAGCAGGTTCCATTTGGCAACGCCTCTGTGTAAGGGACTACTTTCGTGCTTCATGTCTTTCTTGGGACCCATCACCCAAGGTTGGTTTTACCCATTGCCTTTGGATTATTCTCATAACCATTCCCCAAATTCCTTGTTATAGTGTTGCCCGAACTGTGATTGTGATGGCCTCTGTGTGCCTGGTCCCCAGCCCCATTTTGCTAGTAGTATAGTGTTCACAGTCCACACCAGATGGAGTCGCTGTACAAATCTATCGTGGGTGGACTGTCCCAATGGCGAAGGTCCGTACAGGTCAATGTACATCATCTAAAAAATGATAGAAACATAAAAAAGGGATAAGGTGTATCAATATAATCAATGTGTAAACAAAAACAGAGTTCAATACAATTTATACGGTGACGAAATCATTATGGTGAGACATTGAGACAATATCGATGAGAAGTGTTGGGCATAATCATCATAAATTTCCGTTCGGCCACAACATAATAGCGGGAAGAAAGGGTAAACTTCTTAAATGCTTAGCAACATAAAAAAAAACACTATTTACTAAAGCTTTCATCTTTGCTATAACTTATAGTTGACATAAACCCCACCAGATGGCCACCCCCTCACTCAGGCCTCACTTGTATCAGACAGTTTCTATGGTTTCGTTTCCATCATCAATCAACCTGTTATCTTTATGACGGGACTATTCCAACTAATCGTATGAACTACACATAGAGCTTGTTTATCTTATTATAATATGCATAAAGTATAATGGACACGCCAAAAAGGCTGGATAAACCTAGCGGCTAAAGTATCCTATACTATTATAATATGAGAAAAATGGTATGGATTCACTGGTTTATGAAAGGGGGACTGTCCTCTCCAATAATCACGGCCTTCCTTATATAAGCCTATACATGAGAGTGGTCTGAGAAAGTGACAGCTGAGAAACGATGGGAAACGGCAGGCCCCATTAACAGAATCATCAAAACGAGACAATTTAAACATCATACGTCATCTAACACGTCATGCAGTACACGTCATGTAATACACGTCATACGTCATAAACACTAACACGTGGTCATCGACAGCGTCCCTATCCCATCATCCGGTCCTCGTCATGCCTTTGATCACACCGAGGTCACGTCAGGGGTCACGTCAGAGGTCACGTCAAGGCCATGACGTCACGGCCAGATGACGACGTGACCTGGTAACCTTGGTAACGGAAGAGATAACACCTGTGTCTGTTGGACTCACACATCCATCAACCTGTAGACAGGGACCGTCTGATGTTATCTACACAACCTGTTATTTCATTGTATTACTATAACTAAACTCAAAAGGTGTCAGCGTGAGGTAGTGAAAAGTAATTTGGAGAGGGAGGAGGGGGAGGGGAAGGGGAAGGGTGATAGCCAGCTGCAGATGCTGACTGCCTTTTCGCCAAAGCTCTTTCACTATAAACATTCATTTATAAACCGTTGGAAACACTCCTTCTAAGAATCAAATCGCGTTTGATAATAGCTTTTATTGATAACAAAAGGGAGGTCATCACTGACCTATGTTATTCTTTGGATGCAAATGTTTTAGCACTCGTGGTTGATGTCCAGGTGGTAGCTATGTGATCACATATCTGAAGATTTTTGCTATATTTTATCAACCTCAATTAAGCCTAGTTATGCTATATTAACTTCTTTAGCAATAATTATGGAATAAGTTATTATTAGATACTTCGCAGCTCTTTGCGTCTGTATGTCAATTGTCTAAGGTAACTGAGTACATTTGTACTGAGTAACGGAACCCACAATTTAGCGTTTGCACTACAGGAAAATGCTAATAGATTTTCGCGCGTGCCTTGTAGAATTTGCCATCCTTCAATATTTTGGAGTGTTGCTCAAATTGGTCACCCCCTCTTGACAATGGCCGCAGAATGGTTGTCAAGCCGACCAGCTGACTTTCAGATTAATGGTCTTCAAAAAGTGTTGGTCAAATCAATAGATGCATCGGGGCGTGGAGAAAAGCGGGCGTGGCTTGTGTGCTGATTAGGGGTGAGGGGGCGTGTCCAGGTGAGGTGATTGACGTGCAGGGGAAGCGGCAGGCAGGGTGGCGGATGTGGAGGATGTTGGTGGTGCTTTACGAGGCTCCTTCCCTGCAAAATCAGCTTCACACATTAAAAACTGGCGATGAAGGCAATACGGCGATATTACATGACATATTGTGTGTTTCAGTTCAGCCTGCAATATACAATACTCAGAAACTGATTGGGCAGCCATAAAATCAACTTACAGACAGCCTCGAATCACCTAAAATGTAAAGATAGATGAAACTTATGGAAAAAAAATCTCAGGTCTGCCTGGTTTTGTGAACTTAACTTAAAAATGATATCTTTTCTGAGGCCTCTGTATAATATTTTCTAGGCCTCAGTAAAGATATCATTTTTAACTTAAGTCCACAATGAGATGTGCTCTATTGTGTTCATAGGACCCTCACCCCAAGACTCACACCCCCATTTTTGGAACCTGCAACACACCTGTGGAAGGTGCAGCAATTACAGTAGAAGACTGAAAGAGATTATAACTGGTCACCTTTACCAAAAACACTTTTTCCCTGATAACAATACGGTCACACATAAGGATAAGCCAACAATATCCTAGAGTGTAATGGTGTCTACATAAGTACACAGTTCTCTTGCATGGCAGGCACCCCACACAGACTGTGCTGTACAGAAGCAGCACGTTGAGTAAACTGCAGTACAGGCCATGGAGCTGGTGGTTGCCTCTGTGGGTGGGACATCAAAAGGTGATTGGTTTTCTGCCTGCAGGGTAAACCACTTTGTCCTCCTTCAAGCTGTAACGGTGTCCGACGTCTGTAAACCACGCCTATACTACAGTATTAGAGCTTGGTGAAATAATACCTAGACATAATTAGGTCAAAAACCTTTTGCAGAAAGAATGATTTCAAAATAATGCCTGCATGCACATTCCTGGAAGTGGAACCTACAAGAAAGCACCATTCTAACTTGGGTGAACTCACTTTTTTTCTTTTTCCTGTAAAACATGTTTTCTTTTACTGCACGGGTCTATTGTATAACTGTAGGTTGCGTTGTCAACTATTGTTAACTTCTGAACAGATCAGCATTACTTCGACTAGTTTCTCACGGTATTTGGTAAGAGTTTACAGTCAATAAATGGGTCAACTGTCAGTTGTATCCTCTTGAAGATCCTGCTCTTTTGTGGAAGACCGTTGGATATATGAGAGACTGCTATAAAAAAATATGTAAGGTAGGTATAGGTAGCACGTGGTTTTCCCACTAGGGGGTATGTCTTCAGGATGACGTGCTATATAATGTCTAGAGACGCCTAGGTAGAGTTCAGAAGGCTCATACTATAATTTGTAAGTTGTGACAGTCCACGGGAAAACCAGCCTTATGCAAGGGGTGCATAAGGCTGGTTTTCCCTTGGACGGTCACAGTTGGTCAGTACTGCTTTATATAGTTATATTACTTCTGTATATTTTGTAGTCACTTATACAGTTACTCGTTACTTGGAGGAATACCATAAACCAGCGTTATTGTATTGGGTGCTTCACCATTGTGAAAGACAATAACAAAAAATACTTCCAATCCAAGCAGTCTTCGCTATCCGGTGGCTTATTAACAGTGGCTTTGTGGTCAACCACTAATACTCCCTCCATGAGGAAATACCGCTGATTACTATTCCGGGTACATAAAGTGAGCTCATGGGATGTTTTGATTACGTATAGCTACACAATCTACGGATAATAGTATCTACATAGCCATATAAGGGCATGACCACAATCACGTGACTTCCATTCATAAAAGACTCCCAATTACTACATGTACTGCCGACCACTGGTTGGCTAACTGTTTTATGACGTCAGATCTATTATTAGCTCATGACCCATGGACCAATATCCCGCCAATAACTCACATGCAGAGGCGGATGGGAGATGGGAGGTTGGGGCTTTTGGCAAGCTTGGAGCTAAGAGAGTAAATAGTTAATATCTTTACGTAATACAGATAAACGTTATGAGTGTGTACATACCTACCTACCTGGTGGTGGCAGTCTATACACACCGGAACAGGACAGGGGGATTATGGGTAGAGTAGGCATAATATTAATATGATTGACCACCATAAACGGAAGTGGACTGACCCGTCCCAGTAGGAACCCAAATGAGTCACCAAAAGCCACCTGGCGGCAAAAGTTAGAATTAGGAGAAGGAGCCAGTTGTTCTTTGAAACATTACAGTCCTAGTGATTAAGCCCCCCCCCCCTACCTACCCACCTTCCTCCAAACCCCATCCGTCCACCTGATCATGCCTGCTATATAAAAGCCCCCCTCTGACTACAACACCATACCATTTTATGGAATTGCCACTGAAGTTAACAGTCACCTATTCAGAACTTTCCATCAACCTCTGTTCTTTTACCAAAGGAGTTGACCAAGGAAAAAACATTCAATCCAATATTACTGAATTTTCAGCATCACCATTTAAAGGAGTATCTAAATTGTAAAACCAAAGGCGGTATTTTGCAGTATTTACATAGGGTACTTCTGGCATCGGAATCCCAGACTTAAAGCAGTACATGTAAAGGCTACCTGCCAAACCACACACATAACCCACCCATTACTACACACTCAGGAGCCTGCACACACTCACCAACACACTCACCACTACCCCAGTTGGCCGCAGCCCAGAATCCGGCAGGAGAGCGGCTGTCACGCTTGGCTGGGCCGAGGGGAGGAGAGTGAAGCGGGCGGGACCGGAACGAGGCCACAGATCGCTGCTAGGCTTGTCAGCTTCAAGCAGATAGAAGGATACTTCTGTGGGCACAGTGTGTGCACGGCATAGGGAGAGGAGTAGCAGCGGATAGGGAGGATACAGGAGATACACACAACCCCCTATAGTCACCAACATGGATGCTTTACCATTGGTGCTGGCCTTTTTGGCATTGACAGGTAAGTCTCTTTTTGATGTGGAGCTGAATGCATTTTTCCTGGGTGGGATTCTGATTTGCAGAGCTTCAGGCCAATTGTGTGTTTTATTGCAGACCAAGCTTTTTGTCTCTGCTTCAAGAATGTTGGCACAGTAGAGCAATGCCTTAAAAACAGTAGGAATCCAACAGGCTGCTGTCATGCCTCTCTCTGTATGCACACCTGGTTAAAGTAATGCGTATATAGACATGGCACAGCCTCACATCCCAACCTATCTGTTTATACAGTGAATCCGGAAGGTGGGAGGAGGGGCCTTAAGGCTATGATCTCTACCTTGCATGCTACCTTCTATTGACTGTCAGTTAGGGGAAGCCCAGGGGTTTGTACACCCTTCAGGTGAATGTTAATTAAGGGCAGGTAGCTAGGTCAGCAAACCTATAAGAAGTAACAGGTACAGGCAGGTCAACATGCACAGGATATATGTTCTCACCTGGGACTACCACTCTCAACCCAACCCTAGAATAACCCAATATTTACATAGGTTACTGTGTTTGTTCAGGGAATGTGGTCTGCATACCGAATTGCATTTCGTACATGTAGCGTTCTGACCCAGTGGATGTATATCTTATACAAGCCTGCTGGGAGTGCTACATTTTAAAGTAGAGCAATAGGCCATAGCGATCCATTATAGATGTTCTACCTGAATTTCCCCTTAGACTTGTACAATGGGTGCTAAATATACATTGTTAAGTAGCCTTTTGTATAGGGACCCAGGGATGTATACAGTCATTTTACTCAACTAGAACAGACCAGTCGTGAAAAACTTTAAAGGTCCATCACTGTGTAAGTGTTATAACCCTAATAAGTTGATGAGATTACAACTGAGATGTGTCATTGATGTATTACATAATTCGTCTATTATAAACTCAGAATGTGCTTTATAGGTAGGATTACTGAAATAAAAAGCCATTGCTTTCCTCTCTGAACTATGAAGTTTGTGTTCCACATGGAACTATAAGTACACGAGTTCATGAACTGGTAGAGACACCCATTGGAGGATAATACACACCCTACTGATCCAGCTTTAACAGAGATTTACAGAAGTAATGCCCCATTATACAGGGGAGATCCCATGGTCCCCCAGAGTTCGCGGTCTGGATAAAGGCCTATAGTCAGACGTACACTATCATAGATCTCTAAAATCTCCCAGTCGTCTCCAACAGCAATATCAGTTATGACTAAAATCATTTCTATGAGACTTTTATGAAAAATCATTTCCTTCATCACACAATCTAAATCTCAAAATAAAGTCTATCAATTCGTTTCCATTCAGACGCTATACATTCACAATGCTTATTCCATACCACAAATACATCTCGCTGCACAAAGCAATAATACATGGTGCTTTTAAACATGATCTTTTAAGCTCCTTCCTATTGGCAGTATCTATAGATACCCCTGCCATCCCAACTTGTCCCTTTTAATGCCCCGACACATGGCCTTTTGTCATACAAAATGCGTCCAGATTTGGCCTTAGGGGCCCTCAGAGAAATGCTTCTGGGTGCACCAACCTCTGGTAGAGTGGCTTATGGGGGGTGGGTGGGGGTCGGACCAGGGATTTGGAGTAGGAATGGGGGAGTAATTACTATAATTAGGAGGCTATCAGAGTGAAGGGGAGTAACTCGTCAGTGTGCTAGGGGCTAGGGTGGGGATTATTGCCTTGTGGTATGGAATAAGCATGGCGTTTGCCTACTAGGATAAATCAGTTTCACTTGTGAAATCAATCATGGTTCTGTACCGAACTAATGGATAATAATGTGAGGTGAATATAAAATTATCAGAGCCAGAGAGGATAATATGCAAAAGTTCTGTTAAAATAAAATACAGAGAAAGAGGGAAGAGAGCCATATATAATTATAGAGAGAGAGAACATATAAGGCAGCCAGACGAGTGAAAGAATGGGAAAGGGGATTCTAGTAGACAGAGGGGAGATATTCACCAGCCAGTATTGGCCATCGGCCCTGATTGCTAACCAATCAGCAGAGGTGTTAAGAGAGGTTAATTCAATTGCATATCCATACATCAGGCGTGGCACCCCAATTACAATTGGTCCAACATCATTATTAGCTTAATATAACAGCTCACTTGACCCTGCTGCTTAACTACCTCGGGACCAACACATCTGCATTGATTCCACACCTGCTTTAAATATTTCCCAGTACTCATACTTGGATGAAATTATCAGCACTGCATGTCTGAACCATGTGTAATGATATCCTGCTCCTGTCATTTTTATTGTCAGTCTGGTGAGTCTACGTGTGAATCAGAAACTAATTGCAACAGTTTCTGCTTCAAATACTTCCACCCTACTCCTCTGTGCCAAACACATCATACCAACTTCCTACAGGATGTGATAGAGGTGTGTAACAACATTCTACAATGTATTACACTGCGGCAGCAAATACTCTAGTTTTTAGGGTAGGCTAAATGCCTTGAATCACTATCAGAATGTGATTGTGGTAAAAATAAACATGTTTTAAATCAGGCCTACATAATTACACTGATTTTATACATATAATTACACTGAATAAATTCTGTCTCAAGCCTACACTAAACAGGAAATACCCTGCCGGGTGTCCCTATAGACATTGCTTGTTGGACACAGACCAATAAACATGTAAAGGGGGCATAAATTGCATTGTGGACCCCAAAAACAGGTTATGGGAGACACCAAAGGCCACACCGCCCAGACAGGTGGTAAGGGTTTTCAGAAATCTCCACAACATCCCATATTCCAATTCTGTACAGCCCTATCATTTACCACCACAGGATAGTCGTTTTTCACTATATCATGTCAGAATACTGGGGATGAATTGGGACAGGGGCCTTTTGTGTGGCTCCTCTTTTCTCGATAGAATATAGAAACTAGATAGTTTAGACCGGGCCAAGCCAGTCTCCCTCTTTAAATGCCAATAACATCACACCATCTGCTTTTGAATGAGGCTGCGTGGAGTTAGCAGTGTAATAGAATGGTCTTCTTTTATATGCACGGGTGGTTGGTTGCCAATAGAAGAACATGATGCATGTAGATGTTAATGTGAAGTGAACATTTCACTTTAAAAAATGCATCACTTATCCCGGGTAGTTATAGTCCATTGCTCTTCGAGATAGCTTTGACACTTAAATAAGCTATTTGCATTCAGCCTCCTTTATAAGTTATTTTTATTGGTCACTTCCGTCTTTCAATAGGACATTCACCCCATCCCTCCCGTATGTCCCTCTCTGAAACCATCTCCATCATGTCCGTCAATCATCAAATCTCTTTGGCCATCCCCCGATCCATGCCTCCTTCTCCTAATTTTTTCTTCTCCCTTATCTCATCTATCCAGTCCCCACCGTTCCTCCCTCTTCCTACGAATACCATAGTACTACTACTAGTACTACCACTGCTCGTAGGCTCGAACCTTTAGTATCGTGTTTTAATATAACTATAAATAACGTTCTGTCATTAAACATGCATCACTTACCAAGTAGATGAGGATCAGAATAGAACTTAGAGTATTTAGGAAATAAAAAAGCTAGTGTTTTTCAAATGACATTTACTGTTGGTGACACTGGCTTTCCCTTTTCCTGTGTCCCATCCCCTCCTCACTACAAGCCTCCACTCACTCTAACTTACCTGTCTATTCCACATCCTCCAGCCCCTCCCTCCCTCCGTCCCCCACTCTTCCATCACAGACCCCCATCTGACCACCCACACATACTATGCCATGGTACCTATCTCTGTAATACGACAGCAATCACTGTTGTACATGCCTTTATTGGCCTCGGGGCAAACATAGATATGCGACAGATTAGTGTAGCATGTACCATCTGAGCCCTCATTATGGACGCTGGTATGCCTTATTTATGGATGCTACATCCTGATGCTATCAGGGATGTTATGCCTCTGGTTATCCCCCTTAACATTGTTCCCTATATGACAAGTTTAACCACTTATATACCCTATACAAGACCATGTATGCATGGCTATTGGAGCGAGACCAACTTCAAAGAAAAAGGGAGTTGTTTGTTTGGTTTGAACAAGCCAGCTTTTTCCTGATATTAGAGAGGAGGTGCATTGACTTACAATGAGCCCTTGTTCTGGCATTCAACAGGGATGCTTACATCGTAGGATATTGACCTAGTGCTGAACATTATACAGAGAAGTCACTGGCTTTACATAATATGAATACAGAGTAATACTGACACAGCCTATGGATCTACATAATCATTGCTTTGCCTCGGAATTATTGATGTTTTAGTTGTATATTATTTACATTCATAAACATTTTACATTACATAAATATGAAATGCAAGATGTGATGCTATTTACATTATATATGACGCTTTTCTATTTTTCATCCAACTCCTAGCTGCCTTGTGGGACTCACCTTTGAGAATCATTATATATTTGAACTATTCAAACTCTCAAAAATTCCTAAACGTAACAGAGTATCAATGAAACCAGCCTACAACCGTTCAAAGGGAAAATATGCAGCAGTTGAGATTTAGAAATAAAACCATAAAAAGTGTCACACAAGATAAAGCATTGAGCTCGTCCATCTCTGTCTCTGGTCTACATGTTAGCACATCGTGGTGTCGGTCTGGCACATCCCCTCTGTGTGTGGCGGCACTAAACGCTGCTGTCCCCACCTTTGTCACCTTGTTCCCTTTTTACCTCTATTATCGTCCCCACCCCACCGTCTGCCTGGGTGACCTGCACCTTTCATAAATCACCAGGACACCAGCAGAGGCTATTCATATACACATCACAACGTGACACAACTCTCGCCCCCTTCCAACCTCCTCTGCCTTCCTCCTACCCCAACTCCACCCCATCCCACCCAATCGCAATTTGAGGTTCAAATACTTTCATTTATGGAAGGCCAACCCCATCACAACGTTACCCTTACTGCTGTTCCATAATGTATTGTACTGTAAGCAAAAGCATGTTATACGTATTAAAGCCACCAAGTGCACACTGCAAGATGAATTTCTGACACGGGCGGTCCTTTTAGAAAATGATAGGATTATATCCAAACTTACAGCTTTTGGCAACATCCCCCATAGTGCCAAGTGGGAGCTCAGAACCAGCAATTCACAATTAACAGTCCAACCGTAAATCTCAATTGTTACTTAACCCAGTATTCTTCCAAGCGGCTTGCCATACCTTAAATAAAGCCCTACCACAGCGTCCCCACGCGCCAATTCTCGTCACTAGCCCCTACTCACTGAACCGTGACCCTGACAAAGGTTACCCTGCTACAATAGGGACCACCCCTCCTCACCCCTTCCTCAACCTCTGTGTCAATGTGAGCATAAAGTTAAATTTTAGCTCCTGAACTCTACTCCTGCCCTTAGGGAATGGTTACACAATAGAGGTTCCAAACCTAGATTGGTGGTAATAAGAATTCCTATTCCTAAGATAGTGTCGTGTATATCTGTTATTAAGGTATTTTAGATGTTATTTCTTGCATCATATAATTATGGGCATCTATAGCATGTTCAAGTTCAACAATGATATCCAAATATTCCCTCATTTGGTTTGGTAAGACTTAGCGGATAGTGCAAAAATAGTGCGACAGAGCCAATCCAAAGTGATCCAAGAAGTCAGCCTTAAATGCACACAGTAGTCAGGGTCTCGGCTCATCTTGGTTGGGATAAATCACACTAATAGCAGTGACACAACACACCCATATAATAACCCCCTTCGTCTTGTTACATCTAGATTTATCATACCTGTTACACATAGACATTGTGCTAAACAGAGCATGCATGATACAGGTCATAGATAATGACCTAAAACTATTCAAGTCATCCCAAGGTAACCCACATATATCATCCCTTGACTCACTAGTATAATGTATGCAGTGTCATAATTTATCCGGGGGGTTGGATGGGGGGGGGGGGGGTAGGGTTGCGAAGAAGATCATGGGACCATGGCTCCCATTACATTGCGGGGGAAACGGATATGAGGATCTTATCAGACTGGTCTGGCTCTAGTTATAAGTCACAAAGAAAAAATCCGTTTATATATAAATAAGTAATTTGTTGCAGACGTAATGGACTCTAGCATAGGGGAGGTTTGTGACACACACTTAGACTATATGAATGTGCCCAGGAAATCCCCATTCATGAAGAATCTAATGTTGTTAAATAATTAGATAAAAGTTATCAGATATATAGGAAAGTATGCATCCAATTCCATAGCCACTGTGCGAATACAAAGGGCTAACTTTTCACAACGAAATGGCAGAATGCCGATTATTTTATTCTATATGGCAATGAGCCTTTTTATGAAGGCTATTTCATAGTTGATATCTCAATTCTCCCCCAGTCATTGCCCACATTAAGGGGCATTAGCAACTTTAAAGTGGGATTAGACACCTATAAATCACCAACACCATGGTAACAGTGTCAGCTTATGGAGCATGCAGGCTGTACAGAGTTAAACCACTCTAAACCCTTTGTACCCCTGGCCATCTGCCCCTCAGCTGACTCCCCATTCAATCAACATTCAGGTGTTTACTTATAGTGCATTTGGGCAGTGGTCACTTGTGGGCAGTGTTGACACATTCAATGGTGACATAGGCAAAGGTTGAATTAATTAAGTGAATGACTGATATATGTATGTTTACATAGGTGCAACAGAGGAGTGTGCTTAATACTGACAGCAGGCAGTTCGTTTGAAAATGCATTTATAACAAAGAGGTTTGTCCAGACTCCATTTTTAACGATACTTGAACAGGCTTCTTCAATAACTACCTAACATCCCTAATTTAGGTCCCCTCTGATGTAAAACAAACCTTCAAAGCTTCATTTTCACCACTCATGCTTAACCGCATATAGTATACTACATGTACAACAGGACTAGAAATATGACTGGTTGACGCTTGTTGATTATGCCGCTTTAAGTTGTTGAGCTTCTTTGGATACCTGTTCAAGACATAATAATTATGAATTTAGCAATTAATCGATAAAGCATTGACATCGTCATATCTAGTGTTTTACTGACATATTCTGTGGTATAGTTTTTGGTACGCAATAACAGAGGTTCTCCTAACGTTCTGACTCTTCTTCTGAGCTTCATCTAATTGTTTTGCAATTAGGTGACATTTATTTAATGAAGTAAGTTACTCAAGAGTTATTCATTTTGAAATCAAAGGAACTCCACATCCTCATCTGCTGGTTTGATTATCATGATTGAATTCCAATAAATACGCACCTCTTTAATTATAACCGTACTCTAATTGAGGAGGGATTAAGTTGTACAAAAATGCATCTATTCAAAAATATTAGACCTTCAAAGGACCTAAGCTGCTCCCATGAGGCTCTGCTCACCCCTGAGTGACTCAGTGACTGGTACCCAGCCTGACAGAGTTGCTCATAGTCACCCCTCACCCAGAACCAGCGCAATGTTCCAGCGTCCAGGGGCCGGAAGTGACTTGCATTTTTTTTAAACACGTGACCCACTTTGAATTGCAATCAATCAGAACTGAGTGATTTCCTGAAGTAAAAAACGACAAAACGTGGCATTAGAATAGGGATGAATAAAATAAAAGAATGAGCGAAGCCTGTTTGGGAAAAGGCAATTCCAATGTGTCTGTTCATGCTGTCCTAGTTCCGATGGGACTTGTATGAGTTATGGAATGTCAGCAGAAAAGGCAAACAAGTGCTTTCACTCTCGTCACCCCCATGTGAGCAACTCAATGCATGGCCACAGTCCCGAGTCACATTTGTAGCCATTGTGGACACAATATTTGTCCTAGGGTCACCACAAAGCTGTGATCCATTTGCATGCATTACTTTGCAATCAATAGGTAACACCTGTATAATAGTTTGCACAATGTATGGTAAAGTCAAATGATTTTATGATTTGGATCGGATTTTCCATGTAAAATGTGAACTTAACAGAAAGGTGACCATGTATCCGAGAACCTATTGTAAATTTTCTTGTCGTAATTTTTACAATTTTGGTGTCTATCAACAGTTATCATATTCATATTTTAAAAGGGGGGAAATAGCAAAGCTTATCACACATTATCAAACTAATCATTAATGCCCTAGTGGTGTAATCTCCACGGTTGAGTGGCTAGTTGACATGCTGTTGTCTACCTATCATGGCTTACCACAACAGATGGGTTCAGTCTCACCCATCCACAACCGTTGTCATAGCAACACATTAATAATCTCGATAACCCTGTATAGTGTCCCACATGGTAAAGGCAGACCACCAGGGAGTCACTATTGTAGGTGTGGCCAATATAGAGGACTATAATTATAATCCTTTATCCTCTGATTATCGCTACTCTGGTGTCTGAGTATGCCTCATTATTAACCCTTCCCCCTCCTCCCTCTTCATCACATTCTACTTCAGCTCATCCCCCTTGTTGTTTGTCTATTGTGTCAGATATGATGCCTGAATGCTCACAACCATGACCAAGATCTGCACATTCTTTATTATGTTAATTGTTTGGCATGTATTTACAGCTATATTATACAGTATATAAACGTAACAAATCAAAATAATGAATGTGCTTTTTAACGACATTAGAAAACATACATGTATCAATCGGCTCCCTTTATTCTCCCTCAACTGTCACACGTCACAATAATCAGACCACAATATTTATTCTCTCCCAATCCCAATCGCCTCTTCTTTAGAACCAAACCCCAATGTGGGTATCTCCTGACCATGTCCCCTTACCCGGGCTGCAGAACAGACGTCGCTATCAGGGTTCAACAAGCTGATCCCTCTCCATCTATCACCTCCAGTGGGTCAGGGAGATAAGGGAGGTCACACAGGGAGCTGGGGGACAAAGCTGGTGTGGTGTGGCTAATGTGTGGTGGACATGATTGTAAGGAGACATTGACACTGAGACATGTGTAGGCTGCGGCCAAAATAAAGGAGATAATATTATATAGCTGGATTTGAAGAATTGGAAAGCATGGTTGAAGCAGATTCGGTGGAGGAGAGAGCGAACAGGAGGTAGCGAGAGACAGACTCAGGCAGAGACAAAGACAGAGATAGAGAGGTAGAAAGAAACAGGGAGACAGAGAGCCAGGGATAGAATCCTCAGTTTAGCTCAGTGACAGTGATTGAAATAATACCAAAGACCTATCAGGACACAATCTTGGTTGGGAGCGTCACAGCTTTCTTAGATTATTCAGCAGTAGGATTTAGTTTTTGCACTGCAGCAAATATCCTATGAATACATGTCGTATTGTAGCTGCTTTCCGATAACTATTCCAGCTTTCCCATTTTTTAGATGCATAATATATGGTACAGTCTCTCCTGCATAATATTATGAGCTCCTATTTAAGTGAAAGGAATGAATGTATGCTCATTGGTGAAAGTAAACCTTGAAAATCCCTCTCAGAACCAAAATTGCATCCAAAATGCTGACAGTTAAGCACTTCAAATTGCAAAGCACAACGTGTGAAGGCAGCTTTCATGCTAAATTTACGTTTAAGAAATCTGCACATTTAATACCTGTTAAATAACGCCCATCTCTTCTATTCCAGGTATGGCCATCTCTGCACCGAGCATCACCATCTCAACAAACGTGGACACCACTGCGGGTCCCATCACCCCCGGGACAAATATAACAGTTACTTGCCAGGCAACCGAAGTGAGCCAATTTACAATTATCGAGCTGCTAGAAGATATCCCACAGAAGAGGGCAAAAGTGGCTACACTTCAAATAGTGGAGAGTGGTTATAATTCCAGAAAGGCGACTGGTGGGACAAACCGATATAGTTCAGTATACACCTATGATCAAGATACACAGATGGGAACGATGCAAGTTCATATTAAAGGTAAAATGATTGATCAGTGTGTTTTATCAGAATGCATTTTAGATAAGCATATAAACTTCTTGCTTGGTTATTTTGTTTATGTCAATTAGTACAGTAGCTGCCCCAACATAAAATTTTGTAACAGTGGTCTATACTTGTTGTGATGTTATTCTTTGATATATAGCTTTTATTTTATCCCATTTGTGACGTCGACAATGCATTTTGTCCTAGCAAAAGACAACTCGAATCTTCAATGTGTAACAACATAATTTTCTAGCTGAAATCAATATTACATTATGGGCGTTTACTTTCAGGCATATTTGCTGAGGATTCAGGAAAGTTTCTCTGCATGCTGAAGGGCGACAACACTGAGATCTCATCGGATACAATCATAATGAAAATTAAAAGTGAGTACTAGTGTCAGCTCAATATCCTAGCAGTAAGTCCATATGGGGCCAGTTTTAGTTTTAAGGTGGGCTGTCTGCTTTGGGCCCAGATAAGTTTTAAGGAGGGCTGCCCGATTTGGGCGAAGATAAGTTTTAAGCTGGGCCTCCACTAACCGATTTTCTGGTGAGGGTTTGTTTATACATTGTACTTGCATTCTTCTAACGTTGGTTTGGGTTTGTTTTGTGAGACATGACGAAATTGAGATATATTTATAGAGAGTCCCATCTCACAGATGGACCGCCTGATTTGGGCCCAGATTTGTTACAAACTCTGGCCTGCCTGATTAAATTTTAAGATCAGATTGGGTTTGGACCTGGAGCAAACTGACCTGCTAGTTCTGGACTTTGTCACTATAGATGGCTATACTATTAATTAGAACCAAAGTAGGAAACTAAGACGTAGAATATATAACATACGAACAACCCAACTTATTGAACCCAACCTGAGCCCAAATTGGGACCGTTGGTTCGCCTGGCTTGGGCTAGATATCTAAATAAGTAACCGATGCCTTTGGGGGGTAAAAACGGTGTCTTGCACAATTTGGGGAGTTATTGTGTATTCTACTAGGGATGTTACCAATGGTATTGATGTATGATTACTATGCCCAATATATTATGAACCTTCATGAAAAATGTATAGGATTCCTCATGATAAATTTTCGAATGTAAATTATATTTCAATAAACTTATTATTCTTTAAATATTTTGATATCTTAATTGATTTAACTTTTCATGTTATTTTGCCTCCGTTGTTCTTAGTAATTGTAAGCTAGACTATTGGAATCCACATCTAAATCTATCAAATATTCTACACCCAAACAGCTCCGGTGATCAACGTTGAAATGGGAATGGTGTACCCGAACGGCACCGTAGAGCGAGTGGCTGACAATGCTGTGGTCAACTTCACAACCGGAGCATCAGATGGCGTGGCTTGTATTGTATCCATAGCTTCCTATGTTGTCAATCCTGTCGAAAACATCACAGTAAATGGTGGGGCCTACTCTGAATTCAATTTGGCACGGACAGGAGGCACTCCCAAGCCATCTGCAGGGGACAACACTGTGTATGAATACATCAATAAGTACACAACATCTGAGCCTCACCACACCCTGGACAACAGTGTAGTTGTCTGCAAGGCCTACGCTGAAGGATTTGAAAATGAAGTCAAGACAGCACAAGTTCGAGGTCATGCCACATGTAAGTAAAATAACTATCATGTAAGAAAAATGGTCAGTTGCATGAGGAACTGTGGGGAATATCTGACCAATTTGGCTGACTAACTTCCCCCTACTGATAGTGTTTCTACACCAGACCCAAAAACCCTTGTAAAAAAGCCAAGCCCGGGACTCCTGGGGACTTTTGACAGGGTAAATCTGATATATAGACAAGCAATTCGTGCGAAAACCAGCTTTCTTTGAATTTATTCAATATTTAAGTCTAAAGTTGCTGTACTAAATAGCCTAGAGAGGTCAGCAAGGCTCCATGCAAGGTGCTGCCACCTCTCGAGCAAAGTACGAAGTAGATTACCTTTATTGAATATTGTGAGGCTGGCTTTCCAACGAAAAGTAATTTATTAGATAAATGTCTAATGATCCAAAAATCATGAAAACAATTCATACAACATAGAATCACGATGAAAAATGGCTCTAAACATACTTTTCAGGGAAGGAAGCTAATATTACCGATTTCTTTGATATTAATCACAGTTTAGTTCTTTAATTTCTTATTTTTTGCGGAAAGCCACTCAACTCCAGAGATAGGGCTAGATGCCCCCACCCCCTCGGTACCATCGCGGGGGGGGGGTCAAATATTAGGGAGTTTATGAAAATTTCACCAAAAATGACATACAGTTTAGTTCTTTAACCTGTCATGTCATAACCAGCATAAAACATTATTTCATGTTTGCCGCTTTACTTTCAGACAAACCAGTCATAATATGTGATGACATAAGACCAACGGCCATAGAAGGTGGTAATGCCAAGGTGACCTGTAATGTATTTGCGAAACCTGCCACCACGAGCATCAAGTACAACTTTGGGATGACTCTGATAGACAACTCAGAGGAGGTGCCAATGGGTGTGACTGTCTATCTCACAAAATATACCTTTGAAAGAACGGTAAGTATTTAATTGTATGAGAAAAAAATAATGTGCGAAGACGAATTGCCTTTAGTATATCATTACATCACTGTATGAATAAACTATGACTCTGTATAAATAAAACCTTCTCATTCTGGTGAAAAGTAATGCCTAAACCTTTATGTGTATGTATTATAATCAATACAGGAATTCCCTAAAAAAACGGTGACTTCCAAAAACGGGATTCCCTAAAAAAAAACCGTGGGTTTCCCGGCTCCCCCTGATGCCAGTGATTCTCCGGAATGTTTTTTACAGTGTATCCTGTCATTCAGCAGTGATAATCACCGTTAATCTTATCAGAATACCTACATTTCTTGTATGATTGTCTGAAGTTCACCATTTTCTCAATTTATTTCAGGGTGATGCAACAAATTCCACAGTTTCATTCACTGTTAGTGGCTTAACTCCTGCATTTTTCGATAGCTATGTGTACCAACTAAAGGCCGAATCTACTCTTGGTTCGACGATGCAGAATTTTAGCTTTAAAAAGGGTAGGTTAATGTGTAATTTATTCTGTTTTTGCTCCTCAATTATTTGTATAATATTTTTAAAGTCTTCATCAATTTAAGTTAATTTATTTATACATTATGATTAGTGCTTGGTGAGAAAGTTATGTGGGTATAAAGATAAAAATGAATAGACTGGTCAGCATTATTAGCGAAACAGTATCGGAATTATATTCCCCTGTCACTCAAGTGAATCCTTTGTAAAACCTTTTTTCATAATCTATTATATTGTTCAGAATATTGACAACAACAGCATGGGTACTGCAGTTAAAGCTAGTGATTTAAGATACATGGCATTTCTTAATGTACATAATTTATATTTTATTGCCCTTCATCTGAACATTTGGTACATATTTCCTCAATGTTAGCATTGTCATCTTTCCAACAGGGACAGTATCCGGAGGCAGCAGATGCTCCACAGCCATGGTGCTCATTGGACTTTTATCCACGGGACTGCTCTGCATAAACACGGTGCTACACTTGTTATGAAGAAACTGTTACGAGAGAACAGATTACGTTAAGGATGATTAAAACACACACCTGTTACACAAGTCTGCCAGTGTGCAGGAATAGATCACTCTCTTCCAGACGACATGTTCATCCAGTCACATTTCCAGTTAGATACTGCAGTTATCGAAATGTTCTCTCGAGCTGGCCTCAGCACCAGCATTCCATGGAAACAAAAAATGTAATACAACATTTTTATTACGTTATATAACGTTTCTCTAAGGCTTCTTACTATGGCATAACGTTATATAAAAACGTTATTTTGACGTTAAATAACATTTTTTGTAAGCTGGGTTGTGGCTATCTAGACCTGTGTGGTACAGAGAAGTACCAGGCTACACACTGTGACGTCATTGTCTTCAATCCAGACGGGAGTGTACATATACTAATAGTTTAACCTTGATTGGATCTTACCACCGGCAATGCATTGCGAAGATCTACAGTTGTACTAGAGCTGTGGGTTTTCACACCCACTGCAGCATGTGCTGATACTTACGGAGTTCTCTATTGAGATTCATAACTGTAGTTAAATCTTACCAAGGTATCATTTGACAGTAGTTGGAGGGCTATCTAACTGCCCTCATGCATATACAATGACTAATGGGCATGTAGGGTAGTATCCATGGCAATCTCTCAGATCTCATGTCCTATTGTCAAAATGTCGTCCCTATTTATACAAAATACTGACATGGTTGCCTTACTATTTCACTCTGCGGCCTAATATTGATAAACTGATGGATGCACTTATTCCATATTATGTAATCAGATTCTGCAATCTAATCGAAGGATTTCAAGGGAGCCATCCATTTTGAGCAAAGATCTGAACAGTTGACATATTCCTTTTGTATGACAACAAGTAAGCACTTTATCATTCATCATTAAAGGATTTCGAATTACGAGCATTCCATCATGTTAATCAATGTTTCTTTTACATTATTAGACGGTTGTATTGCTGATCTTAATTGAGGAAAAAACTTCATCTAATTTAGGAACACTATTTCACACATATTTGGATTCATCTTCATCATAATGTAGTAATTCCCATTAATCATCATCAACATTTCCATCCAATTTATTCTCATTCTCTCCCAACAGATTAATATACAATTAATCCATTCAATTAAATTATGTTAAAAGGTATGCTTTGAGAATCATGAATACATTTCATCAGCTAATGAAATAGATTTTTCAATTTGCTGACTAATATGAATTGGAATACACTGAGTTTTGTGTCAGTGGATATATAGATGACCAGGAGCATTGATAAGAATACATGATACGTCTGGTACTGAATGTGAATATAGTATAGTATGTGACGATGCTTACTCTGTAAATATATTAATATGCTGAGAATGATGAATGACTGTTTCCTATAGAAGAACACCTAATGCACTATTACACTCATGTCACTGTAAATACATTATTGTCAGATAAATATGAGTTTCAATTGTTTACTTAGAAATTCACAACTAGCTACTTGTGCTGCCTATAATTGTGAGTACGCGATTTAACACCTTAAATCTTAGAAAATGAGAGTTACCTGTCATTCTGTAACCCATAACTGATGCGGGGAGTACACTTGTTATAATCTCTATCTAATACTGCATGTAATGCTTAGATGAAAGGATGATTACCGAACACTGCACATGTGTAATACGATCTTGAAACCTGGGAAATGCATGTAGTATGCAAGTCTCCACAAGAGGATAAAAACAAAAGACAGAAGCGTGTCCACCCTCATATACATAATCTATCTATTGTTGCAAATTGAGTGTGTAAATTTGGATATCATGTCCCTCTGCTACTTATTTTTGATATCATTTCATTTTATTTGTAAATAAACTCGATATATATATAACAACGACGGTGTTTCCATGTGGTATATTCCCCTGATATAGATATCATTCACATTTTGAATATGTACGAATTTGCTTTAATCTGTTCTCATGGCATGTATGCTTTACTGACACTTATAGGAAGTTCTAAGAGAGTTGTCACAGACAGAAAGGGGGTCATCGCAGGGTTTTTGTGTGAGCGGTCAAAAATATTATGGTCACCCTGTGAGAGGGGTTGAACTTTTTTCAGTCCTGCCCTCGGCTGGTTGAAAGTGAGCGTGGCCCACTCCTTAAGCACCCTTTTTTCACAAAAATGGGATGATATCTTCCCCCCCCCTCAAGAAGGGTCCACATTTTCTTGGTTCCGCCCCCCAAGGGGTCTCCCCCCAGATCAGAAAAAAGACCACTCCCTAATACAAGTGATTATGGTAAGTATTATTATCATAAAACTAAATAAAACCAAACAAACAAGCACTCATCATTTAGCAGAAGCTCAGGGTAGTTTCTAATGACCTTGGCCTGGTCTCATATATTGAAGCACTGCCACCTAGTGTCAAGAGCAGGAACAAGGATTGGGGTGAAGAACAACCGAGTGCGTGTTTAACGTGGTTGCCTATCATGAGTTGAAAATAAAGACATGTATGTTTACTTCAAACCTTTTCCAAACATACATTTGTTTCATTTGGAACCAAACAGGGCAAAATAATGCATATCAAATAATGTAGGTCATGAGCTACGTGTTTTTTTTTGAAATATTGAATTTTGTATAGAGTATTTCTCTGAGATTAAAGCAGAAAGTACGGAGCTCCCGAGCAGACTTGAGGGAATATGTATTTTTCGCAAGCTTTGCAGCCAGGTATTATGATCAGAGGTATTAGATGTAGTTCTTCAGAAAACCCTTCCCAGATATGAGATGATGTTTCTCTACCACAATTACTGATACGATATCTCTCTCATTGTATCTATTCAAATATCATAATCATATAAATGATATAAAACAGCTCTCCAAACCCTTTCACACTATTTCACATGTTGGATCTGAAAATGATATCAATTTTATGTTTTCAGTATAGTAATCCTCGCGAGTTCAACAATCAATTTGAATATTTTTCTATTTCTATTTAGAATGAAATTCATGTTACCATAGCGACGTCCTTTTATTATAATAGTCCATTTTATGGGGGGGAAATTAACTATTTTCTCTACGTAAAAAGGACCTTCGAACCTTCGAACATTGTCTGATTCTTCACAATGTTGGCTTTTTGTGGCACCCATGAGGGCTTTAATACACCTATCGTATATCCGGTAGCACTGCAGTCATAGAACAAAGTAATATGACCGTTAAAATGTTTTTTAAACTGAACTTTAACACATTGAACTCTATCTCTTATTGAATTACTATGACGGTAATCTTTTATAGACCACAGTACCCTTAAATGAAAAAAAAACGAGCCAAAAGAGTTACAGTAATATCAAACTTTTATTTAGCAGCAAATGACGACGTGTAAACAATAGTAGTCCCTCGAGAGAACAATGTTGTGGTCAACGCCATTAAGACCCATAAGTGACGTCACAGAAACCAGAAAACTGAGGCGTCCCCTAGGGGAACGCTACGCTGTGACAACAGTAGCCACATGTCGAGTGAAGACAGCGAGAAATATATCACCAAATTGGCTGTTAGTATGTTCTACGGATACTTCAATATCCGGGTGCCAACATTATCAATTCTATATTGATATCCATACGCGTACGACACCGTCCATCTTCTTCAGTATGTAACACACTAATCAAAATTCTCTAAATTTTTGTCACATGACTTCTTGCATGAGATTCCTTTGATCACGTCAGATTGCAAAGCTGAATGTATTTGATGGAGCCGGTCAATGCGCATGTCTCACTGTCCTCCTTCTCCCAGTGACCACCATCTTGGGTGAATGCGGCACTAGAAAGCCAGGATATATGTATTTGTATATATATATATACGTAGACGTACACCAGCTATTGCCAATCAAGGGCTCTGTTAATCAATTAAACAATCAACCGATTGGGTTTTATCCGTTTTAATATCCAAGGTTATAGGGAGGTGTGTTAGCGTCTAGATATATAATTATGTAGAATATGTTCGGCCATGTCCTCGAACTGAGTTAGCAACATCATATCAAAATATAAATATATATGCATCGTGTCTCACACTGTCAATAACAATGCACATCTCGATACATAGACTAAACGGAATGATTTTCTCCAAATGGAATGTTTAATTTCATTGACCATAGTATTTAATGGTCTTATACAGAGTGTTCGCTATCAATAACAAACTTATATCAAGAGGGGTTTTCATTTTTTTTCTAAATAGGCATGTTTCTTTCTTTTACCTTCTCCTGCTCTGTTCTATGTATTGAGGTGTAGACTGTTTGCCTTCATTCTGTAGAAAAAAGAAGCCTAGTACTTTTAAGGACAATGGAAACTTTAAGAAAAATAACTCTCTTTGTGTCTCGACACTGCAGTAACAATCAAACATGCTTGTATATATTCTTTACACTTTCCTTTTTCCACGCAAAGATCTATGCTATAGATGTGACACATGTGACGTTTACAGAGACTATCTGACAGATCTTCTAAGTATGGCTACTCTTGTATACGATAGGTCATTTGGGGGATTGCGGGCAAGACTACAACAATTTAACATCCAAACAAAAATGTGGATGTCATGCTAACATGTATATTATGGCGAGGAGGCTCATGCTTACTTCCTTACTAGGATACCTGTTACATTGAGTCATACACATATTTATATAGATATAGATTGTCTGTACAAGGAAAATAAGCATACATTGCATGCTTCATACGTAATTATGTGTCATATGCTCATTATAAGGATATCAATAAAAGTTATCAGTTGGAACTACATACATATACATGCACACAGTGTTGTTCTTGCTTCGAGTCGTTTGTCCAAAGTTTACATGTTGTCGCATTCTTTTCTAGGAATATTAACATATAGCACACAGTTAGTACAGTTTACCATTCGATGATCAATATATAAAGGCACATCCACCATCCGAATTAGCTAGCCAGATAATCAAATACATAGACTGAGAGGACCTATACATACCAACCACAATACAGAATGCTGCGAAGCCCGCAAAATGGGTCGCTACATGGTAGCGCCACCTAGAGAAGGCCCTAACTCCAGATGGGGAGGTTGGAAATGAAGCTTTATAATATAGCTAATTTAATTTTGAAGGTAGAAAGTAGTGGTGTTTATATCAGCTTTTGATTTATGAGTCATAGTTCCATTATGAGGATATTGAAATGCTTATAAAGATACCTCAGAGATAGACACACTCTCACCAGATATAAGATAACAGTAACATTTTACACAATAATCCTTCTGGTACCTTCAGCGGTGCTAATGGCATTTCTGACACAAATAGTGGATGCACACACAGCTCTTCTACTTAATTATTTTCTATTTTGATATATGAAATTCACATGATACTTGGTAACCTCACAGGATTGCACCTCGCAGTTGCTCAGAAGCAGAAAATGGTTACCCTTCTTAAGAAGGAGAAAAAAAACATTTACAAAAAGAGGGATGGTTGTTCTAGGTTACGATCAAATTTTGTATTCAGCAATAATCATCTGTAATACAATGCATGAGTGTTTTTCAGCAGACACTCCATGTCGTATTTGGATATGGAATTATGCACACAAAATGTTATGAAGTTCTTGGTTAATGTAAAAATGACTAAGATGCCTGCAAAAAGTAAGAGATTTTTTTCATAATGGGTTAGAATTATATCTCTGCACATCCAATCCATTCTTGCAGATATTATTCTGGGGTTGTCTAACTTGCAGGTTAATATCAGGCTGCAGCAAGCCAACATAACAGTATCTATGGTGATATCCAAGAGCTCAGGAAATGTAGGCTTGATACACTATCAAGAAGAATACTGCACCTAACTAGACCAAAGTGCTTTGCTCTTTCACTATTCATGATTACAGTGAATAATGTAATCCGGTAAATCGTCACCTCACAAAAAAAGACAACTTGTTTGCTGATCGATATATATATATATAGAAGAAAGCCTCTCAACCTTGTCCGAATAGAAACCTGTACGCGACGTTAACATGGCACTAGTCTTTCTAGGTCTATTATGTACCGTTACTCATCACCAGTCTAACCACTCAGCTGCCCACACTCCTTGAGGTTCTAACTACACATATGTCCTCAACATCATCTACGACCATCCAACTAGAGATTAACTTGGTTTCTGAAATGGAGTTTCTAAATGAACACTTATAATTATCATATAAACAACCTGGCTATAACAACATAGCTAAGCACATGCACAGCCTATGTACAGGGATGATATGAACAGAGGGCTTGCGTTTGTACACAACAGAAATATATATGTCACTCAATGTTTTTAAGCACAAATTCTCAAAATAGATGCCTTTACCATCATGGTAAATTCTCCAAAGCCATTTACGACTGAAATAACTGCCAACCATCAGCAACACCATTGCTATCAAGTAGATGCATTCTCCAGAGGTCATCTCATAAATATGTGTCCTAGAACCTTTGAGATTTTCTAATTAACGGAAATAGAGGCAGTCAATACAGTCACATATGTCTATTTAAACCACATTTGTTTCAAATGAAAAGTTAGCATAAATGTGGACATATTATTTTAGTGTTCTGACTTTTGGGTGAAGACATAATTAGTCCTATTATAACAGTCAATGACTGGCTAAGATGCAAAATATTCAAAAGCTGCCATTAAAACATCCTGAGCTCTGCAGATAGCATCAGGCTCCTCGACAGTTATATTTCAATGATTGTTATCATTAAACATGTTTTTAAAAGGTCTTACATGACATACGGAGGCAAAACATGTGTTATATAAAGCTTTGATCTCCGAATCATCAAAGCAAAATAAGATGATTCATATTTATTACATAAACTGTTACAACCTAACCTCAACAAGTCTCCTCAATAGTAACCCTTTTGTGCAAGGGTATGGAAAGATCAACAATTACCATCATGTAAATCTGGTGGAGATGCCTTAAAAGCAGATGTTTATGCATAGTTGAGTAGGTTAATGTGTTATGTTGCAAGGTTTATCACCTCAACCGATGGCAGCAAAGACTTAAGCTTCCATTAAGTTAGGTGCATACAAACTTTCAAATAAACCATCAATAATTTTCCTCTGTTTATAGCATATAAGCACAGACAAGGGCATTGATTTCCAAATGCATGGCCATTGCATGTTAAAGCAGACTGTGGCTAGATCCCCACATACCAGCTTATAGTACAACTATACTTTTATCAAATACACATAGAAGGAATTACCAGGGATTATTGACAATATGAATACTGAATGGATTATGTGGAGAAGATCCAGTGGTTTCAAGGAAATACGTTGATTGGAATCAAGTATGCACCTAGGTTCATCAACTAGGCTAATCAAGGAGCCGACATTGACATAGAATGATGAGTGAAGCCAAAAGCTATTATTTTAGACTTTAGTGAACATTAAAATAATGATTTTTGAGTACACACCTTTTTCACCAAAAATGCTTGTTAATTACATGTACGTTGCATTAGTAAATTATTGTATACCACATTATTGTCTAGATACAATGGAATACTGAATATCCAGTCTTTCTACACGGAATAGGTGGTGAACACAAAAATAACTAGTGTACCATGATTCATAAACTGTAAACGTACTAATATGGATCTCAGCAATTTAATGATTGACTAGGTAGTATTTTTTTTCCATTTTTTCCTTCAATAACTTTTTCTTCTCAGTTAAGTGCGCACACAGATCTACTTAATTAATAATTGTGCTACGTCTGATGAATACTACACATACACTTCCACTGAATATAGAGGAAATTATATCAGTAAATAGGATACCACCTTTTTGATCCCAGACTGGAATTCTTACCATCAGAGTTCATCAATATAATAGTATGATGTAATGAGAACAAAACACACATTTCCCAACATTATTCTTTCTAGTATACTAAGGGTACCTGGCCTAACATTTCTCATCAATAGTGAATATAAACTCTCCTAAGATTGACATATATTTATAATGGTCACAATTTGATTTGAAGTATTGTATTTTCTTAGACTTCATTAGTCCTTGCTATTTTGAGAGGTAAATAATCATTTGTATTCGAGGTGGTTTGATAAGCCAACAGATGAAACTAAAGTTATCATTTGGGTAGCAGAGTATGATTATCACCAGAGACTTGCTTCTTTATCAGAGGTTCTCTAATTTGTTTATATATTCCTGTAGATGATCTATGATTCTTCATACACCCAATGTTATATAAGCGGCAGTGATTCCTACAATGATTCATGACGAGATACAGTCAACCTATCCTTCATTTTCAAAACATGGATTTCTAGTAGGTTGGGCCTTCCACTGAATTGATGATCTTCTATTAGTATCGAAAGCAAAATGCGAAGAGTTGAAATGGTTGATCTCTCTTCTACAATCCTCGGTTGAAGATTCCAAGCATAAAGACTGAGATGATAAGAATTCCTGTCCATGATGTAGATGGCTTCACTGCACTACCATGCACAAGCATCTCCTCTGCATTCACTGGTGGATTTGTCCCTGAAAAAAGAATCATTGTAATGTAAGATATGTTGATGTGTATACATATATCTTAATACAACCGATTGGTACATGATAATTACTTTTTAAAAAAAAGTATGTAAATTCATAACCATCAACATGAATTAAAATAAAGAAATACTATATATGAAAAGAAGAAGACATGTATTATTTTTGACTTGTGACAGTGGTGTGGTCCGGTGAATAGAGCAGGTGGTGTTAAATATATAAGCTTTGTCTTCAAAAAGTAGATATGACTTCATAGGGTGCTCCACACTCTAAAGATAGTTATAAAGTTTTACAATTGAGACAGAAGCAAGGTAACATCAAGTGTGCCTATAGAAAGAATAGCAGACAGGGTGTCCTTTACATTAGCTTTATCTAAGTCACTAATGTTGATTCATCATATGTCCATTGAAATAATATTTCCAGGAATGGAAATGTCAAGTGATTTTAACATCAGATAAAAATTGGTCCTTCGAACTCTCTAGCACACAGTCAGCAAGTCAATAAATAATACGAATCTAGAAGGAAATTCCTAGGACACTCATCATCATACTTACCTTTTCCTAATCAAGATACCTTTCTGATATATAATATTAAAACAATACTGTCGGTGTAAATTCCTTCTTTAAATAGTATTTTCTCGTTGGCTGTAACATCATACACGCTGTCCTCCGGTTAGTATAGCACTTAATCATAACATTCTTGTCACAAGCTCTTATACCTAATCAATCACCATGCAATTTCATAACTATGCCATTCTTATGCTGCTTCTATCCAAAGCTTTAATTGTCTGAATTATTACCTACATATCCTATTCAACTTGGGTATTTTCAGCTTGGTGGCCTTAAAAACTACATATTTTTACTGCAGCAACAATTACATCGATTACTAAAGATCACTGGGAATATATCGGGTCACACCTGTTTTAAAGAAAACTCCAATCGATCCTAAATTATTAATGCAAAGAATCTGATCCTTGATCTGTGGATGTGGCTAATCCTAACCAATTCGCAATTAAAATGATAGTAGCCTACCTAGTTGTCTATTGCCTAAATTGTCTGAAATCTCATCACTTATCCTAAATAAAGTATCCTTTGCTGAATATTGCCCTCATGACAAATTGCCTACTCTTAGCCCTGTCTCCCTCTTCCACTTACCGTCCCTACCGGCAATTGAATCACGGCCGGCATTGCTCTCCTCTGGAAAATATGCAGAAAGACACCATACAAATATGACGGAGGCTATCTATAAGCCAAAAAGAAAGGTGCTTGGGCAATACACAGTAATAACACAACCGCATAGACAAAGAATGTCACCAAAGCGTGTGGTTACCACTGGAGGAGCATCTTCCAGTTTCCATGGCAACGCATGCAGCTGAAGATGCTGGAGTGGAACAGGTAGGGGGCAGCACTGGTACAATGTAGAGCTGCGGCCGGGGGTGTCACAAGCGTGCCAAGGACAGCCATGCATGCACAGCGACCAGAAGCATATCAAACACATGTGATGGAGAAAAAGTAACAGAATACGCTACAAACATGGAATATAGTCCTTGCCGGTTAAATCATTTCTGTCGTTGTATAAAGGGCCAGGGATAAATGATATTTTGTCGTTAAGCACTTCAAGGTGTTAAACCCTCCCTTCTCCTCCCCTGTTTGTGGGGTTATTTTTTATTATTATTGGGAAATGAGATAACTGAAGTAAATGTGCTAGGGCTGATAAGTCTATAAATGTAAACTGAAGAAAAGGGGGGTGGTGATGCTGTGGAAATATTTCATGTTTGTATCGTAAAATGAACATACACTAGAAGTGAAAGTGCGATAACTGCTTAAGATTTCAAATTATCTTAATAAAGTCAACCGGAAAATAATTAAATCCAGTCGCTATATTTCTATTAAGGTTTCTATATTTGTTGGTGAAAGGAGTTTAAGCATTACTACAGTTTTTGTTTAAATAACTATGATAATTTATTTCTACTCAGTATGTTTTACATATCCATTTTCCTTGAAGGATACTATATACAAAGTGTTAGTTAGATACAAGCAGCATACTAACACCATAATTCCGTTGAAGCAGACTGTATTACTGGAGGAGTAATTTGACAGTTTAAGGATTGAGTGTTAGTCCCATAACTGGTAGTAGGAAAATAGTCAGAAAGATGGAGTTGACTGAATTCAGAATTAGTTATTTTAGAATAGAGTCTGCTTCTTTGAAGCACTAAAATCACATCGGCTAAACATTCCTCTAGTATTTGAAAAAGTCTGGTTTACATACAATCGATGTATGTGAGGGGGAGGGAAAGGACGAAGATGTAACCATATATGGAATCCTGTTTTGGAACCTTCAAGAAACACCCACACTCCATGCCAAAAGGTTTGAGATCAAGCTTCAGGAAAACATATTGAATTCCTCTTATGTGTCGAAAAAGTAAAATAGCATTTTACTTTCCCTCTTGTGTATTCGCTCCCAATTTAATTCTGTAACTACATAGGAAAGAAATCTGATGTCTACGGAAAAGAGGACCCTCCCAAATAAAAATAATCAAAAGATGTCTTTGCTGTTTGATCAAAAATAATGGGGTTTTACGGTGAATTAAAACGAAAGTCATATTTTTACTTAATGGTTGCGAAAATGAATATTTCAAGTTTTTAATGTGAAATCCTAACCATAACATAAGTTGTTATCGGTAAACCTGGGGACAGTTCTCACGTAAGCAGAGTGGGGAGGTCACACATGGTTTCATCTAGGAGAAAGGGGGTGAGACGGTAAAACAGAAAAGGTGCTTCAAGGAAGTGATTATGCAGCCACAGATGTCACAACAACCTCCCGTGTATTGTTAAATTCATGAATATATTTCAACGAGGATTACTCTTAAAATAACACTGAGATTAATGGCTTTGTAATAAAGCATTAAGACGCCGATTACTTTACTATTCCAATTACATTTTGAGTAGAAAATATGCTAAAAGCTTTCCCTTGCACAGATTTTGAAATTTGTATCAGAATCTATACAATCCTCGGAAAACACCACGTAACAAAGTTATTGTTATATAGTTTGTGCTTGGACATGTGAAAACACCTTAACAATCCTAGATAAACTACTTTTGAGTAGTTCTTGTGATTGTTATACTGTTTGTGATATCTGTGTTGCTAAATGTACACACATTTATGGTGGATTTTGAAGAAGATGAAGATTTTCTCATGAGTATTGGGGAGGAAAGGGGATAGTATTGTGTAAGGAGAGACTTCCTAGAGAAAGAATGATTTGTTTACAATGTCGACTGTCAAACAAAAGCAGCAGAGCCAAATTATTGTGAGAAAATATCCCAGCATATAAGAAATAGGTAAATAGAATTGCATTTGTGCGATGTTGTTGAGTACTTATTCTACCTCCGATAAGATTCACATGATACTAGTTCCTCCAAGACTGCTCAAACTTTATTCCTCAATTTGTATCAGCAACGGAAGTAGAATAGGTCACAAACTCCTTTATTGATCATCGGTGCAAACGAGGGTTTTCTCATCTGCAAAGATGTTTTCAGTCACACTGCTACTACATATGTGTCTCTACATCAAAGCATGGTAGGAAGACCCTTCATTCATCCCCATGTATTTGGAGTGTCCTGTCCCTATACCTTGGGATTAAATAACTTAAGGGTAACAATGATAAAGTGACCATATTGAAGTAGCGTGGAGCTCGGGTACAAGCAAAGCGACTGGGGTTAATTGCTCCGGCATGAACAAACGAAGACTACAAAATTAAGTCAAAAACCACATAAAAATCTACACTTATACCAAGTACCAAGGGAGGCAAACATTACAACAATGATAACAACTAAGTGACTTATAAAAACCATTTAAACTGTAGTGGTCAAGCACTTAGGTGTTCACGTGAAAGGCAAGGATGCGGCGATGGGTGCAAGCGGGCATTCAGGGAGACCTTACAGGACCTTCAACATGGTTTGGGGGGTCCCCACTGGTGATGGATCCTCTCCTGGCAGGGGTAGGCCTTACCTTCTTTTACGAGTCGTACCAGGGATTCCTTCTCACCGATGCCGTTCGTTACCTGAAGGTGATAGTTACAGAAGTGCTCCTCTTCCACCTCCTTAATCGTTATAGAGAGCTCATACTCGTCACCGCCCAGCGACTGCAAGATGGGGAGTTGTAAGTTTACGCTCTTCACGTTTATTCATTGCGAACATGGAATATGAATTATTTCTTTCTTATGTCATGATTTTAGTTGTTTAGGCAAATTTCATGAAATAAGTAGCACTATTCATACTTAATCAAGGCACTCTAATTGTAGCTGAATCTACTGTGGTTCAATTAACTACGGTATAAGTGTGCACTGGCAGTAACATAATTATACTGTCGGTTTACAGTATAAAAGGATGTATTTTGGCTACTGTATATATACAGTGTGTCCGATATAATATTCCCTTGCGACAGGTAGACATTTCAGTTATGATACTGCTCTACTATGTGGACACCTACCTCTTTGATGGCCACAAAGGCTCCCTGCTCTTGACCACTTTCTAACGTGGTCTTGTTATTCCCATTGCCGAATATCCACTTTGTAGTGATTGGCGCAGGGTGCATCTTCCCTTTACAGGCAATCTTGACGTCAGGAGTGCCTGCCTTGGCATACAGACGCTTCTTACATACCAGCTCTGGGGGATCTAAGGAAATACGATGCATTGATTCATGAATTAACATTACATATTAATTTCAGGTTACATTAGTCAAAGCTACATACATCATGCTGTCAAGATTGTTAGAAATTATCAATCTTAAATTGTTGCCTATCAATTGAATAAATATTACTTAATATTATGCTTTATACGACCAGGAGACCATTCCTTTTACCTATCCTAATGATGAAAGTCATTTCTAGTGTATAGTATCAATCAAAAGCAATTACTCACAGAGTATCTCGAGCTTGGCTTTGGTGCTGACGGGAGGGAAATGCTTCATCTGCGCCGAGCACGTAACTTGTTTTCCATTATCATCCTTATTCGGCCTATCTGTCATATACTTGTAAGTGGCATTGTATGTCAACAGCCGGAAGCCATCATCATCTGCACCATTGTCTGATGAATAGTCTCTGACGAAAGTCGAAGTCATGTCCTTGCCGTCGAAGGTGATTGCGGTCTTGGGAGCCTTGTTGTCACCATCTTGGTAGATGCGACACATGATGGCGCTCTCGACACCGTGTCGCATCTGGAGTGTACCACCAGTGGGAACCTCCACCTCAGTGCCATCCTCCAGCAGGTAGATGAGCTTCACCGATTTCGGGGGCACTGGAAATGAAAAGAATTGATAAAGTTAATTTGTGAAAGATTTTTTTATGGTTTTGGATACGATGGGATCTTGAGAATGAAGACTAGAGGGATATCTATGTGAAAGTATATGAAATTGCACTAGATATTGGATGTATTAGCCAGCTCTAATACATAGAAAACAACATGCAGAAGATCATTGACTTTTGTGTCATCTCTTCTGCTTGCTCTATGCTATCAGACTCAACATTTAATTTTACCAACCGAGATGGATGCATACAGGAACATTTAAGAGGTCAAAAAAATCATGGATAGCTTGCATACCCGACTCCTCCCACTGCTACCTTGCTTAGTGTTATTTTTCTTGCTGTTGATCCCTGCACATTTTGTATCTGGTTTCTCTACTGTCTACTGGTGCCAACCCATCTCCGGCATGTCCCTAATGTCCCTGCTTGATGAGAAGGGGTCCTGCTACAGCATAGCAAATAGCTTCAATCTATCTTTGTAGGAGCACAGCATGCCAGACCCTACCTACAGCATCCCATATCACCCCCTGCTGATATGGCACTGGTATACTGCAGCTGCCCTGCAATGACTAGGCCATGGGATTATAGAGCATAATATGGTTTAAAACGTTGGGAGCATTCAGAAATCCTATTGCTGCTTTGGTATATTCTTGACTTTTCACCCTGATCATTATATGTGACGAAACCTGGGAAATCGTAACATTAGGGGGAATAGCCTTAAATGCTCTAAACATGATATTTCAGGAGATACAGTTAAAAATGTGAATACTGAAGAGAAAATTACCTTGGACTAACTTTTCCCAAGGAATCTTTTGAAGCTATTTTCAAAATTCTATTTTCATTCTAAATTGGTCTCATTTGGAACGTAAAAAGAACGTTTTTAGCCATTTTTAGCCCATTTGTTGACATTTGGTTGCCATGGCAACCACCAATTCATTCTTTTGGAACAGAAATTATCCCTATCCAATTGTCCCATCCATGAGGATTTCAGAACTGAAAACAGAATGCTAATATTCCTACCAGATCCAAATCTATGTACAATAATATGCATTTATAAGTTTAATTTCTAATAATTATGATTTATATGGATTATTTGAAAATAGATTGATATGTGATTGCATTGCAGTCTATTCTGAATTCCTACATGTTCCTACCATCCCACATTTGTACGGAGCCCTGGATAGGACATCCGTTTTCTATATTTTTTTCTTCAAAGTTCGTTTCCCCCACTTAATATTTCGTTTCCCCCACTTAATATTTCGTTTCCCCCACTTAATATTTCGTTTCCCCCACTTTATATTTCGTTTCCCCCAGTTAATATTTCGTTTCCCCCAGTTAGTATTTCGTTTCCCCCAGTTAATATTTCGTTTCCCCCACTTAATATTTCGTTTCCCCCACTTAATATTTCGTTTTCCCCACTTAATATTTCGTTTTCCCAACTTAACAGCTATTACAAGGTCCCATTAGGTGTAGCCCTACCTATGTATATACATTAGGTGTAACCCAACCTATGTAGGTACATTAGGTGTAGCTCCATAGAATATCCCATTAGCTGTAGCTGTGACCTGGCATTAGGTGTAGCCCCCATCTAATGTAAATAGGACATATCATTCACCAACATGATCCCATTAGGTATAGCCCCCAGATACTGATATATTAGCTGTACCTGTGTCCTGGCATTAGGTGTAGCCCCGACCTATGTAAATAGGACATAATTACCATTCACCAACATGATCTCATTAGGTGTAGCCCCCAGATATTGATATATTAGCTGTACTTGTGACCTGGCGTTAGGTGTAGCTCCAACTATGTAAATAGGACATATCAATCACCAACATGATCCCATTAGGTGTAGCCCCCAGATACTGATATATTAGCTGTAGCTTTGACCTGGTGTTAGGGGTAGCCCCCAACTATGTAAATAGGACAGATTAGTTGCCAAGAAGATCCCATTAGGTGTAGCACCCACCCATGTATACATGGCATATATATTAGGTGTAGCCCCCACCTATATACATATGCATTAGGTATCACATAGCTTTCACAATGATGATCATAATTATTAGCTGTAGCCCCCTTACTAATATATGCAATAAGTATAGCCCCTATAGGAAAAATAATTCACCAAGATGATCCCATTAGATGTAGCCCCAACCTATATATAGATATGCATTTATATAATATAATATATATAATTATATGCATTTGGTGTAGCCCCACCTGTGCATATGCATTACGTGTATTCCCTAAAGGACATATCATCTCACCAAGATGATCCCATTAGGTGAAATACAAAGTCGGGGGCTACACCTTCTGGGATATTAGGTGTATTGAAAATCCCATCAGCTGCAGCTGTGACCTGGTGTTAGGTGTATCACCCACCCATGTAGAAGCTGTTGGTATAGCCAAACTATGCATATAGGGCTATGCCTAATGGGATCATCTTATATTGTACAGGGGTAATAGCTAATACATACATGCATAATAGGGGGGCAACTAATACATTATGTTACACCTAGTGGGATCATGGTAATCGTAGCTATTTGGGGCTACACCTAATGCGTACCTACGTTGGGCTACACCTAATGAGACTGAGTGTCCGCATGGAGTTATTAATGATAGGTGGGAATGTGGTTACACCTAATGAGACTGAGTGTACTAATGGAGCTACACCTAATACAAGTGACAGGTAGCTACGTTTGGCTACATGTAATGAGACTGAGTGTCCACAATGGGCTATTATGAATGATAGGTGGGAATGGGGTTAGGTGTAGCCCGATTAAATGGGAATGGATGACTGTTACTATTGTTTCCGTGTGGGCTACACCTAAAGTGAGTGCATGATTGAAACGTAAGGCTACAACTAATGGAAGTTACACCTAATATAAATGAATGATAGATGAGACTTGGTGTATACATGGGGTCATGAATGATAGGTGGGAATGGGGTTACACCTAATGAGACTGAGTGGGCACATGGGGCTACACCTAATGAAACTGAGTGCTGACATGGGCAGATGGGCCTACACCTAATGAGAGTGACAGGTAGCTAAGTTGGCCTACACGTAATGAGACTAAGTGCTGACATGGTTATGAATGATAGGTCGGATTTGGAGTTACACCTAATGGGTATAAGTGATAAATATGTAGGACTACTCCTAAGGTAGCTATATGGGGCTACACCTAATGGGTAGCTAGGTGGGCTACACCAAATGAGACTAGCTGTACACATAAGGCTACACCTAATGCAAGTAAATGGTAGCTATGCTAGGCTACACCTAATGACACTGAGTGTCCACATGGGGTTATTATGAATGAGAATGGGGCTACACCTAATGAAACTGAGTGTACACATGGGGCTACACCTAATGTGAGTCAATGGTAGCTATGTTGGGCTACACCTTACTATTGTTATTATATTACTATTGTTTCTATATGGGCTACACCTAAAGTGAATGCATGATTGATGCATGGGGCTACACCTAATCGGTTTCAACTAATAGGAGTTACCGTATTCAACGTAATAAGCGCCCTCCCTCTAATAAGCGCCCCCTTTTTGGGGGGAATATTTAGACTAGAACTATTGCTCAAAATTCACAATACTAGAACTACCATAAAATTATAAAAATTATTTTATAAGCAGATCATGTACGTCACCGATCATGTACGTCACCGATCATGTACGTCACCAATCATGTACGTCACCGATCATGTACGTCACCGATCATGTACGGCCACCAATCATGTACGGCCACCAATCATGTACGGCCACTGATCATGTACGGCCACCGATCATGTACGGCCACCAATCATGTACGGCCACCGATCATTTACAGCCACCGATCATCAACGGCCACTTTTTAGTTGCACTGATTTGGTGAGAGTGAGCCATATATACATAGCTTGGGGCTACATCTAATGCCTATATGAATACGAGGGGGCTACATCTAATGCATATGGCATCGTCTTAGTGACTGGCTACCCCTAAATTCATATATCTATAGGTGGGGGATACACCTAGTGGGATCATACTGGCAAATAATGTGTCCTATAGGGGCTTCACCTATCATTCATCAAGATGGTCCCATTAGGTGTAGCCTCCACCTATTCATATATGTTTTAGGTGTAGCCTTTATAGGACATATCATTTACCAAGATGGTCACACAAGGTGTAGCCCCCACCAGCCAACCTATTCATGTATGCATTTAGGCCTGTGTTACGTAATTATGGAGGGCGGTCTGGCATTTTGTTACGATGTGTTACAAGGGGGGGAGGGGGGGTTCAAAAAGTGGCCAAAATTGTGTTACGTAATATTTGAATGGCCCCATAGATGGGGCTACACCTAATGTACATACATAGGTGGGGCTACACCTAATGCACATACCTAGGTGGGGCTACACCTAATGTACACAGTCACATAGGTGGGGCTACACCTAATGTACATAGTCACATAGATGGGGCTACACCTAATGTACATACATAGGTGGGGCTACACCTAATGTACAGAGTCACTTAGATGGGGCTACACCTAATGTACATACATAGGTGGGGCTACACCTAATGTACATAGTCACATAGGTGGAGCTACACCTAATGTACATACATAGGTAGGGCTACACCTAATGTACATAGTCACATAGGTGGAGCTACACCTAATGTACATAGTCACATAGGTGGGGCTACACCTAATGAGACCATGTTATAGCTACTACCTCGGGGAACGAAATGTTAAGTGGGGGAAACGAAATGTTAAGTGGGGGAAACGAAATATTAAGTGGGGGAAACGAAATATTAAGTGGGGGAAACGAAATACTAACTGGGGGAAACGAACTATTAAGTGGGGGAAACAAAATATTAAGTGGGGGAAACGAACTATTAAGTGGGGGAAACGAAATATTAAGTGGGGGAAACGAAATACTAAGTGGGGGAAACGAAATATTAACTGGGGGAAACAAAATATTAACTGGGGGAAACAAAATATTAACTGGGGGAAACGAACTTTGAAGAAAAAAATATAGAAAACGGATGTCCTATCCAGGGCTCCGTACATTTGAGATGTCAATTCTCAGCAACTATTTCAAATATTTTGATGCTTGAAGCATCAAATTGAAGCTGAAGACATGAACTTAAATAAAGGTGTTTTCCCCTAATGTCACGTTTTCCCACGTTTTGTCACATATACCTATTATATCAGTGTCCTGTTGAATGGATGTTTGAACTATTTTCCTATCATATATTCGCAAGAATGCATGATACAATCTATATGAATAATTTCAGTGAAACCACTTAAAGCTGCCATACTACCTTAGATATATAGAACGTTCACTTTCTGCATATTTATAAAGGGTCTCCATAGTGCACTGTACTGGTAAGATCCCAATCAAATTTGTGGCTTTTAACTGTGCTAAATTCAAAGATAAAGATCAGAAAAAAATAGAATGCTTCCAGCATTCTATTCAGCACTTAATTATATCAACAAGTTGGCGCAATCTGCAGTGTTACACTAGGAAATAATATACTCTGTTGGTAAGATCAGCAATGCAAGAATTGCAGGTAGCAGTCCACTCATTGCTGCCACCTGATGTCATTTTTTAACACTAACTTATCAAAGCCCACCAGAATATAAATAGTAGCTGGAATTAGAGTCTTGTTTTGCACATATTAAGAATCTCTTGTCAAAATAAGTGACAGATTATAATAGGGAAAGGGTTATACAATAATCTGAGATACAAATGAAGATAATATAGGTTTGAGTGTGCCAAGTAGTATAGCAGCTTTAATACAGTCAACGTATTCTAGCCGGAGATAGTATAAAACGTGCATCTTTTCACTCCTCCTGTTACCATAGAAACAGATATAGGCTAACACACCCAAATCTCCACAATCTCATAAGGTCTGCTTGTCTCGAAGCTTGTCAGGGCAGGGCAGCATGATTTAATTATGTTTCTAAAGAGATTGCAGTGACTTGGCCTTGGCCCCTCTGAACACATTATCGCCCAGTGGCTCTACGGTTATGGGTTGACCAATCAGAGGATTCCTCTCACGGGATGTCATTTCAGCCCCTCGGGGCCCCATTCCTACCTGCTCTGGCTTATCTCAGGATGTAACCTCGAGCCTAAATGTACCATCTATTCTCGATTCATCTTCATCTCATTTCTGCTTGTAACGCTAACCGTTAGATGTGACTGACTGCAACCACACAAAACTTCACATTGGCTTTGGTCAACAGACTCATTACAATTTGCCAAGTAACTTTCTTTGGAGGAAGAAAAAAATAATACTCTTTTGAATACGCTCTTCATTATCCTTATCGGATGGATGAAGATTATAACCTTAACAATCTAAAAAGCGACTAATTATTTACTTTTAGAGATATAGATATTGATACGTATTTCTGTATAAAGCAAAGGTTTCTATACCCAGGTTTAGAACCAACGACTCTGGAGACGCAAACAGCCCGTTGCACATAAAACCTATATAAAAATGCTATTACAAGAATGTGTAAGATCAAACGATGATAAACTATGTGATCTCCATCAAAGCTTTCTTGTTGAAAGGGGTAGGGAAGGATTGGGACCACACCCTTTCCTTCCTTACTCGTTGATTAAGGTGTTAAGAACTAGAACATTAGAGATAGACACTAGGTTGGACAAGATTTTTTTTCATGTTCCATATAAATAACTTCATACGGACATCTTTGATGTTGCCAGGATCTTCTAAAAGAAGTGGTATACGTCAAATAGAGAACAGCCACCACCTCTCTGTACATTGTATCGGTGCCAGTTAGTCACGGCTGAGTTTCACTATTCTTCAATTTGTGATCAGCCATGATAGTCACCAATATGATGATACAGTTTGAAAATATAGTTTAATAGATGTAAGGGAATGTATGTCTGAAGTATGTCAACGTCAAGATATGGTACACTGATTCACCGTTGATACAAAGTAGGCTTAGAGTGAGATATTGCCTTTGTGCATTGAAAAATGGGGGAAGCAATATTGTCTCGCGAGAAAGAATATGATAGATAGACAATAGCATCTCATCAAAAGTTTATTCTCAAGCATGCCACCCCCCTGGCAATTTATTCCTGGCTGGACATGACAGCACAGGAGTTTATAACGAAGTCTCCGATGACATGTCATGCATGTGTGTAATCTAAGACTTGGACTACTGTTTTATAGCATATGGCTGGACGTTGTTGAAACATATTGGAGGTAGTAGTATCATCTAACACTCATGACTTATTCATGTTGAATACTAATGCAATTATAAACAGGATTAGAACCTGAATACAGCGATTCACCTTGATATAAATACATTCTAAATTTAAGGGCAATCCAGAGATAAGGTGGCCCTAAAAAATAATTCAAGCAATAGCAGTGGCAATAGCACTTGTAAGTGGGTGCCAAGGTTGCACTGCAATTGTTTTTAGTGTGAAGTCTTCTCCCGTAGATCGTTACCCCTTTGCACTACCGTTGTAAGGCAAACTGGATACGTGTTTTCCCCAGTCCATTAGGTACGACTTTTTCCATTTGAATAAGGAACCAGGGTAACATAATTATAATTCCATAAGGAAAGGTAGTAAGACATTTTTATACAAGTACATGTAGCATTTCCTAATAGACTCGACACCCTTAAAACATATTATGAGTGCTGTTAATGCGTTAGGCGCATGTGTAAAGAATTTTATATGCAATGTCTCCAGTCTAAAATCGGTTCCATTAGTGATAACATCATTATTCTTACCAAAAACATTGTAACTTTCAAAATATTTATTGTATTACTTGATAATGTACATAATCAAATAGAGGTTAAATCGGATTACATCATATTGAAGGCGTCAGTCCATAGTATGACACATGTATTAGAGACAAAGACAGCAATTGCACTTGTACCATGTCAAACTAAACTTTGTAATTGTAACATTTTGAAAACATTCAACCTTCAACTACACGCACTACATGTGAATAGCGGTCTTTCTCTAGTTGTCTTTCCAAGTAGATTCGTCTTTGTCCATTCCTGCAGATACTGATTCCAACCTATCTGCGGCACGTCTCTAATATCTCTGCTAGACGAGAAATGTCCTGTTATATCATTGTAAATGACAGCAATCTGTCTTCATATTGCAGCCCAGCCTGGTAGGCTATACCCACAGCATCCCATTCCACCTCCCACTGATGACACTGCAGCTATTATGACTAGACTAGGGCTATGGTCATTATGAAATATATTTTGTTCACTAGAAACTTTTTAACTTATACTCTTCTATTGTAGCCTACTCTCTAGGTGTGATATAAATTGTATGTCGAAAAGGCCTTCATAATTAGGCTTTTGATCTGATGCACTATAACACATCAAATCGAGGGCAAATCGTTCAATCAAAAGGAACTGCATATTCTTCCCTTTGCTAAAAGAGCAGTTCCATGATAGTCGCACAACTTTTCTCTGAACAGCGTTGGCAATAAAACCACAAAGCCTACGTCTTCTTATCGAACATACTAATCGAACTACCATCTAGTCAGTACTCGTGTTACCATAGCACCATGTTCAGGCTTCAACACACCCAGTGTTGCCACTTTCATAGACTCTGCAGGGACAGGGCAGCATGATTCAATGCTGATTTTAAATAAATCACAAACACAGGGTCCTGCCTCTACTGCCCATAAATTGCCCACTGGCTGTACAGTTGTGGCTTGGCCAATCAGTGTGTTTCTCTCAGAGGATATAATTGCCTTGGGGTCCCATTCCTACATGCCCTGGTTTATTTCAGGATACAACACACATCCTCCATCTACCATCTATCCTCTTTAAAATGTTCAGTCTAGCTCTGTTTGTTACGTTTGTTGATGCCAACTCAATTTTTACTCTTTAACTTATTATTTTGCTTTCTTTATGCCTATAGCTTTGATTTTACTGATCGACCCAGTACTATCAAACAATCACCTGTTTCTCTGTAACCTAGTTTATATTCTAATAATAGCGGGAGGAGCTCGCATACCTGTATGTATATATACATGCATACATATACATATAGAAATGGTCATACTGTTGACTGTGTGCTCACTTGTAGGGTAAGAGAAATGACAGGGACCACACCCTCTTTAAAATCACCAATCGCTAAGGCCAACCTTACGGCTTTTTGGAAGTTGATACCCCCTAAAGTCTACAGAACAAACAGCTTTCATGCTGGGAGGATCTTATTATGCCAACCGCCTCTTTAGAAAAGCATGGCTGAGTCCCATATGCAGCCAGACATCACATATCAGTGTGTCATTCCTGTCGTGCCTAGCCCATGATGTAGGATCAGGCTGTGTATGACGAAGGCTATCGTGCAGATACAGCTGCATACAATAGCACAGTACAGTACAGTATTTATAAGTTAACTCCATACCCCAAAATACCTTTCAGTCCCCTCATTGTACTTCTAAGTGATAAATCCTTTTAATTTTCTTCACCCTAACTTTGTCCTTTCATAATTGAAGATAGGTAACTCATCATCTGAACAGATGACTGTCCTTGATTGTTTATGAGCTGAGTTCATTTCTATTCCATGACGAAGAGGTATTTCATCCTCGCCACTAAATCCCATCTATCTTTTCTGTAAACTGTGAATAACCTACCATATTGCATTTTAACTTCGGTCTCATAATTCCTATCCCGGCAGATCTCTGCATGTTTGATGTACAGTTCACATTCATCTTTTAAACATCCTCATCCACTCACAGTTTGGTTCATTCGTCATATTAATATGGATGCTCTGCCATACTTCAGCAGATGTGGGCGCATCACAGGAGAAAGTGGCAGTTGGGAAAACAAGGGAGATTTACAATCCACTTGATAGTTCACTTTAAAAGAAATAGTGTCGTGGTTAATAGTATATCAAATTCAAGGTTTATCTCTTAAAGGATTCCAAGATTATACGTTCCAATGATCTGGAGGATCTTTCAGAACAACTGACGGGTCGTAGGCAAATGGTGACGTGACGAAATCTGTTTCACGACCACTAATCAAATTTCTTTCACAAGATCTCCTGTTGAAATCGATAGAAAATAAAAGTAAATACCACATTTTGCCAGCTACAATTACCCTCTTCAATTGTAAATATTGCCCTGCTGACGAAAATCCAATTATGACTACTGACAAGTCTGTTCTGAAAGACCTTCCAGCTGAATTTGTTCACCTTCATCAGGGATTAGCATGCGTTGACTTCTAAAAGTCGATGTATGAGTCGAAGTAATATCTGCAACGTTACTTTTTCAACACTAATGACGTGAAGCATGGATCAGAAAACATAATTTGAAAGAAACAGGCAGATGGGAAAATATAACTTATTTCTACCTTTGTGGTATTATTTGCTTCTACCCTATGCATACTTTCTTCATTCGAATGACTGTGCTGGGTATGGGTACGTTTATGTTTCCTCTTCCATTCTTTCTCTCTTTCACGGTTCCAGACTCGTTCGTATGCCAACCGTCCACTACTCTCTATAGGATCAACGTTAACAAAAGTTATTGGACATTGATGGCTCAATTGGCCCTATACATCCCAATGAATGGTGGGTAGAACAGTGGTTAAAAAACCCTTATACCAGGGTAGATTTTTCTCAAAACGTATTCTACTCCTTGATAATTATGATGCTTACAATATTCAAACAAATTGTATACCCATAGAAATCGTTACACACTTCTATATGAATCACATTAGAAAATATCAGAATGGAGTGTAGTATATTGTGCAAGTCCATGATATAGGAGGTTCAATAGGACTTGCTCCACTGAAATTGGATGTATTCGTATGTAACACCTGTGTCTGTTGCATTTGTTCTCATATTGTAGTGTCAGGAGTTGTTCGTTCAGACCATGATATCATTTTGTCCCTAGAAAATTAGCTTTCGTCCGAATCCATTTAATATAACACAAAAGAAAAGAAAGTACAACAAGTACTTTTGGCGGGAGAGACTTTCCTTCCGAAGCAGGGTATTTGTTGTACGGGCGTGGATAGGAAAGGGGACTTTAGAACACAAATCACAAAACCTTGTCTCATAATGAAGAGGGACCCGTAGATAATTTAATCTCTTTTTTATATATGAGTCGAGATCTTTAGATGGATCTTCCGAGCATACCAAGTTTATACCACAGCTACACCATACAGCGTTCATGCCTTGGTCAGATAGGAATTTATAAACGAAATTGGTTCTATATATAACATGTACACTTATTGACATGAATTCATGAGTTTCTAATTTCTTTGCTATTATGGATTTTAGTCACACACAAATCATTGACATTAAAGCTCATTTTCTGCCATCTTCCCGAGAAGGGAAATTGCTCAAATCAAAGAAAATGGAATGTTCTTCCAGAACTCCGCTTGCATCAACATTACACAAAGCACATTTCTTTGAACAGCCCTTGCTGTAATATCACATTTAGTCACCCTGCTTTGCCTGTTACCATGGAAACAATTTAGGAAAATACACACCCAATCTCAACTTGTCAGAGCAAGGTAGCATAATTAAATTTGTTTCTAAAGAGATTGCAGTCACCATGCCATGTCCTTTCTGACCACATTATCGCTTTGTGGCTCTGCAGTTATAGCTCGACCAAGCAGAAGAGCCCTCTTGTAGGACATCATTCTGTCCCCTCAGGGTTCCATTCATACTTGATCTGGTTTATCTCCGATGTAACCTCCACTCCCAGTGAACCATCTATTGTTCATCCATCTTTATCCCAGCTCTGTAACGGCCATTGAGATTGGCTGAACCCATGCAAGACTACACATTGGCCTTGGCCAAAGGCCATAGACCCAATTTGTTTCCCACTCGTTATTTTCTCTCACGATGATATTGACATAGGTTCCAATAGGTTTCGTGTAGCTTTTAGTCAGGAAAATAATTTAACCTTTTGGTTTTCCATGTATCTTTTATGATACACCTACAGTGACAGTTTAAAAGGAAATATTGGATCACTGCTAATATTGGTTTAATGGTTAATTTGAAATACATGTACAATAATCTGTGTGATCACAATTATTGCTGCTGAAAGAGTGAGGACAGACCCTAAGTCTTTTCGAGTCACTTGTGTCTACTTTAGTGCAGTCTTCTGAAAAACTGCAACTGCAGAACAATATAGATGACATGAGATATTGTACCAATGTCATTTTTTGAAACGTTGCCAAGGAAGTTTCAAATACATTTAGCATTTTGGCAGTAGCTTCTTTTGCAAACAGTCCCTTTTAGGTGGCATGACTGACTCATACAGTCCAACACCACATGCAATTGTACCATCCCTGTGATATATGACGTATGCGCAGATCATCGGAAAGGGGCTAGGATATAGCACATAGAATATTGGAAGAGTTAAACTGGTGGTTATTTCCCAAAATTGTAAAATTCCAAGGGTGCTTCCACACAGGCGTTCCTATTACAAGTTCTCCCTGTCGCTGCTTTAGCCGGACCTGTGGACTTTCCGAGAGATATTTCCCATGTCCCCCAGCAAAGGCTGGAAAAGAGGCGCTCGGATTGCACTGGACTTAACACGAAAGTATGCACATAGCCTTTGCCTATTATTGCAAACAGTCATTTAGCAGCTGAGCCCTGATGGTTCTTTATAAGTAGCATATTTGATACGTGAACAGAGTCAGAGATGAAAAGTAGGTGGATATGTCTGTCTGGCTACTATTGCATGCCGACCATCAGTCCCTTTTACTGCAGGAGTCTGAGGCATGAACCATGTGGTGTTGTGTTTGGCTTTTAGCATGCCAACATGTCATAGCCGGGAGCCGTGCACCTGTCTGCATTACATTGATAGAGTGTCATTTAAAATACTTACTGATGATTTAGTGCTTGCGAGGTCATGGTAACAAGGAAACACCTCAGGACTTCAATGGAAACTACCATTGGGACAGGAGAAGGCTTGGCCTTTTCTACACCTTTAGATTATGGAATCAAATCCTTAACTATGCAAAATAATGTAAAATGTTTTCCTGAATACATTATACGATTTAGTGCGGTGTAGAGCTTACATCTCAGATTAGGACCTTGAATTAGCAAGCTTAGTCCAGATGCATTGAGTTGATTTCACAAGATGAAAAAATACAAAATAGACAAAAGACCCCACAATTGCTGGTTTCAAAACAAGGAAATATTCCTTTTTTCGGGAGGGAGAAATCACATAATATTTGTGTATAGTTGTGTGGATAACTGTAGTTGTATATTATACAAAGCAAAATACACAGAGAAAATCCCCGCTGTGATGGCTGACAGGCGGATGGACGCGCCTGACACTGTGGCCATTTAATTAGCCTCTACCGCTGCAGCAGAAACTACCTTTAATTGGCACTAATTAGACCCAACCCCCTCAGTGATGGCCACTGTCACAGGATGTAGACAGGGAGGGAATAATAAACTATAGTCTGCTCTAGCTGTGGTAAAAGGTACCTACCCTAGTCATCATCGGTCATTCGAAAGCCAACACACATCTTCTGATTACAATTCATCAATGTCTAGAGGCTTTCAATGTATATAATAATATTTACTTATTTGCACATTGAGTATTCTCTAGAACCACTATTTCTTTCGATTTCTAACTATATTTCTAGCCGTTATCTGGCAGAGTAATCTGTACCTTGATAATGGTTTTATCGCCGCGTATCGGTCTTTCCCATCTCACTCCTAATGTTGTTCACAACACCTAAACCCACCTGCTCGCACCTGACTTTGACTGTTCCCATTTCCAGTCCCACCTCAACTTTGGCGGATGTGCACTCTCCCCGACCTCCGTAGTGTTGCTCTTTTCACCATCTCCAGTGGTAGGGAGTCTGTTGAACTGGTCGGGTTTACGCCCTGACAATGATTACTTGGACTCCATTTGGGCATGCCCGGAAATTAGATTAGCTCCCACAATTAGTGGCCACTCAGGGTGGTTATGTCCATGCAGTGGGGCCTGTTTTGCATTGTATGAAATAGTTTCCTACAGTGATGACCGATTGAGTGTGTCGGGGTTCTAGGTCTAACTGTATTTCCCGGTCAAGTGTTATTATCTTAGGTTAATGGCAAGCCTCAGCCTATCACCTGTTCCCAAGTCTGGTTACATTTCAAAGGTTGAAATGTGAAATCCTCTTCTTCCATGGCAGACTGGTAATAGGCAGACTATTTTCCTGCTGATTGATCAGCCCTAGATTGCAAATGCTACTTGCACAACACTATTGTGTGCAAAAACTCTCATTGTAGGCCATATTCTGTCCCTATCCTTAGTCTCCACCACCGACCTACTGCATGGGAATTGAGGCTCTACCGGTTGGACTCCCTTGTAAAGGAGTGATTGGGTAACAGGTCCCAGTCAAACTAAGGGAGGCCCTTAAGGTAAGAAAACTGTTCATTACCAGTAGTATGTTAAAGGCAAGGCTTTAGACAATATTGTCTGTGAGATGAGCTATAGTTTTAATGGCCTTGATTTGATATGTATGAAGTCCATCTTGTTTGTAAATAGCATGCCATGCATTACTTGTTATGTAAAATTAATTTCATGAACTACCCAATAATTGGTATCACCATGGTAGAACCGTCGATAAAATACAATGCTATGCTTTATCACCTGAAAGCAGTGGAGAATGGGAATCACTCATTGTAAGAGTGTGTATAGTACTTTATACTCATACATTTTCATCACATGATGAAGTTGATATTCGTGGCACGAGTCCAGTCAGTCCGTTCGATTTTTAATAAGAATTGTGCATTTTGGTATTAAAGCATGAAAATCGGCACAGAGGTACATAAGGGTATACCGATCATTTTTGGATATGGACCCATCCTGGAATTTTGTTTCCTTGGATACGGTTGCCATGGAAACCTTCCAAGGTGAAATTTTGATATTTCCAGTGGATTGTAGGTGTTTATGATAAGGCATAGGGTGGTGATTGGAATAACTATGATATAATTGCTTCAGGAAGCCTTTCCAAGGCTCTCGACATGATTTGATTTGGCAATAGTTCCTGTTCATGATCGATTTGCCAAGCAGTCGTTGATAAAGTGTGCACGTGGTAGAGGTAGTGGGGCATTAGGCTAACAATTTATTTTATATACAACCTTGATGGAGTTCATACTTCTACACTCTAAGAAAAAAATGTCTGCCATTTACATGCTTTTTTGCAGCACACTTTTCTTTGTAACACACCCACTATACATACCTGCCAAATGTCTGTTGTCCCCAGCCTGTGTTGGGGAAAACTTTATAACTTTTGAAATGCCCGCCAAACACAAAGTTATGAGTGTACTTAGAACTAAGTAATCCCTTTGCGATGTTGCTATAGATCTAACCTAAGTTGTGCACAAAAAAATGCTTTTCAGTCCTTTGCAAAACAAAATAATTTTGCTTACCACAAAGAGACCCGTGCTACCCGAAGTCCCTGCAGAAAGGCGCTGGGCTTTGGGCGTGTCTGAGGTTGAGCGTAAAGGCAGTTTTCTTTTTAATCAATCAAAACTACGGTTTAGCCATTTTTCTCGAAGTCTCTGAGTCTTTGAGTCTAGACTATAGGTGGGGTCGGTTGTTGTTGTGTTACTTAACTTGTTTCTGAAATTGAGTCGATTTTAAGTGTACATAAAGGTACATACCGTTTTATTGTTAGAGCTTTGGAGCTATGCACATCAATACTGTCTGCACCTGTGCCGCAGAATTCTGAGAGAATACTGATAACAAACTCACCATGGACCTTGAGGTCTTCAGACGCTCCGGCTTCTTTCGGTAGTAGGAGACAGCCGATGTTACCTCCATCGCGACCCTGTATATCTGTAATGAAAAAACAGGAGAAACATACCATTAGTTCACTTGATAGTGTTGGATGTATTATAGTCTATAGGGTAATGTAATATCATCTATAGGGCCTCTTAACTCTCCAATACCTTGTATAGACTAATATAGACTAAACTGTTTTTCTGGATGTCAGCCGATGTCTAAGACTTCACATCTGCTCAAGGAAATCTGACAGCAGCTGACTAGAAAGTATCTGAAAGGACTGTATAATAAGCCACTGATTCCACTGCCTGCTTAATAGGTTTTACCAATGCCAATAGTCATTTATCCTTATTGAGAATTGCAAAGTAAAGCCACTTGTTTTCCATTGAAATGCTCGGCATCTGGTCCAAGACCTCACTGGTGCCTAATACGGTGATGGCGTGTTTAAATGTATGTATGGTGGACTTCGTCTTTCACGCTCATCATTTTTGCTTTGTTATTAATCATACATTCACTCATTTTGAGAGACGTATTGTACAAATATGGAATTGAAATCCATAAATAGCTTTGTCAAACTTAAACCCAGCTCTGTGATATGTGGCTGACTATGTCCCTGCCCCTGTATGTCTCAATTTGTTTCTTTCCATGCATGCTTCACCCTGCCCCCCTCCTTTTGCATTCCTATCTACCCTGCCTCCCACATTTGCATCGTGTACTTAGGGATAGTCTGTGATTGCAAAAAAAACTATGTATGACATGTTTACTTTTGCCCTTTCCCCTTTTAGCCTACATGGTAGTAACGTTGTTCCATCACCCCTGTACACATGCTCGTGTACTCCCAACACACCATGTAATGAATTTATGTCACGATACGGCTAATACTAGCATGTTTTACTGATTTCTCTCCAATCCTCTTTCCTTGCTGCAACTGGCAAAATATGGGCAAAATATGGCACAGAAGCCGATGTTATACACTAGCCAACATAGGCCAAACCAGACCATAATAGTGCTTTTTATGTCATTGTTTTAACTATAGTTGTGTCAAGTTAGTTATGAACATGAATTAAAGTATTATCATAACTATGTATGGCTTAATTCAAGCAATGCTTTTGTTCATTGAGGGAGGCAAGTAATGATATATAGTGAATGATTTTTCGTGGAGTGATATCCATTTTTCTTTGCAATCACTTCCTATAATCAACAAAGCTCCATAAGGTTTAGAAGCAATAGCTATTGGGTTATAGTGTGCTATTGTTAGTTGACCTGAGCTGCTCCTAAGCTTACTTGTACATATGCTGTATTGTAGGTAATCTGTATGTTCCTGAGGACGGTCTAAGCCTGTCTCAAGGAGCCTTCCAGCACGGACAATACCCTCGGTCCCCTCCTGTAGCCCCTCAGTCACTGCATGCCACCTGCAGGCCACCGCCCACACACTAGGTGGCACAAGTGGTCTCTGCTGGGGTGCCAATCCCCAGTACAAGTGGAATAACAATCCACATTTTGTATCTATCTATTTATCCATTTATCATTTATTTATCTATTCATTAATTTGTTTATTTTTATTTCTTTGTTAATTGGGATTTCAACGGGGAGGGTTACTTAGACATTATCTAAAAATTAATCTGTGGATATTCAGATTAACTCAAAACTATTTTGAGATAATTTAACCCGGAGTTCACAGCTCTGTGAAATAGAGTTGGGTAACATGAATGGGCCTAATTCTATTTAAAAAGAAGAAGAACAGGGTTGGAAATAATGTTCTGTCTTAGGACAACTGTAAAGTGCTACAACAGGGTAAATGTGGTTTCTGTATACATGTATTTCTCATGTATTACACATCTAAAGAGAGAAAGAAATTAAGAGACACACCATTGTGAGTTATAGGGAAGACCAACTACAATACCAGCTGTATACCGAACCACGACTGGGCCGTGTAACTTCCTGATTGGGTGCTCTCCCCAATGCCTGGGAATAGAGTTAAGTCCCCTTTGTTGTCTTTCTATTGGCAGGGCGTGACCGGGGATTAGGTAACAGCGATGACACTAGCTGCATTTGTGATATGTCTAAGCTTTACCCTCGTACATTTGGGAGGTAACGGCTGAAGGAAATGGAGAGAGAGAAATAAAGGGCAGATGTGCACACAGACCTGCAGAGTACTGCTGCATACATATGATAATTAGATGGAAATATCTTTAGATCGATAGGGCCTTATCTGCTTATAGGGCCTCTCATATTGGAGAAGCAATAACTCGCAAGATGTAGAGAGGAGTATTTGCTAGGCTGTTATCATTGGACATAGTTACACTTTTGATTTAAGCTTGACATTTGACATGGGTGACCCTTTCTGCTGAGCTGCTCACAAGCATAATTCCTGCTACACATCATGGGTACAACGTCAATTAAACTTGGCTTTTTAGATGACGCCCATTTAGACTTTTTGAATTACACTTGTCCATGAACACACTACTTTTGACGCATAATTATTTAAATCCAGGATTGTATTTTTAGCTACCCTTTATGTCTGCAATTACAAAAAGCCTCTAGCCAATTGCGAGTTTATAGACGTTGCAAATCAAATAACTAAAGTGATTAACACTAATAAATCTACCTACACGACCAGTGAGAGAATCTAGGCTGGAATCTATGACTTGGAATATGTACATGCATGATATAACCAGAGCTGAAGCGCAATGAGATTTAAAATACATTACCCCTCCAATTGCAACACTCACAACTGTCCAGAAGCCTCTCCTCCACCCTCCCATACTGCAACAGCCAGACTTAACCTCATTTCAACATCTTCAATAATTCAGTCTACTTCTCAGCAGGCTGACGTCCCATCAAATGTGTAGCAGGCCACGGCCCGTCAGCTTTGTACGGGAGGCCTGGCCTTGAGCCTGCCAGACGGATGAAGCACTTACATTTTAGTTGATGTAGTGTGGGAGAGGAGCTTTAGCGCAGTGTATACATCTATAGGACTATCTTAGCAGTGAAACTAACGTTTTTGAAGTAGATTCCTACAGATTATGTCAATGGCGTGTGGGAGATGCAACGAAGGGAGTGTCTGGGAGAGATTTAAAAAGAAAAGGAGATCCAGAGAAACATAATATCAACATGTTCTAATGATAATTTCGCTCTAGTATACCATATCCACAGTCACTATCCACACTGAATAATTCAAATAATGTTCTATAGTTTAGCCAGTATACTACTCCCGCCTGACCGTGTACACTGCCATTAAACTAGAGCTCGTGCAGCAAGTCATGAACTGCTCGAGTAGGTGGAGCCTATAGTCCAGTAGCCACATTACTTCCACCTGTAGAAACCTGAGAGTACCAGTTTTTATTTGATTACACCTGCTACTGTTATTTATACTGTATTGGATTAGTTTTACCTCCAGGCTAGCTCAAGCTCCTATATAAAGTTCTCTAGGCGCTCTCAATAGAGACCATAAAAACTCTCCATAAATGAGTTGGTACATTAAGTTCATTTCAATATAATTTAAACATTAAAGTGATTATCTAACGTTAAAGTATTAAACAGGATCAAATCTAATATAGATATTGTTAAGGGACAACCCAATTTGTCTTAGAGGAAGGTGTCCCGCTGGGTGTAGCTATATTAAGACCAGTTATTTCAGTAGCTAGGCATCTATATTGGAGCTCAGTATCAACCATACTGCTGGTTTTATTCCTGATAGTCTTGGTATCACCAAGTTGATTGGCCTCTGTACACTTAAGGCATAGCAGATTGAACGCCGATATAAGACATTTACGTCCTGCCCTCCATGTAGTTATCATATCAATACGCCGGACAGCTTGAGCAGGAGGCTACTGTGGTATTATGTAGTAGAATACCAAGGAAATGGCTAGCTCCATTATATAAAATGCATCATGGTTATGAAACACCCCATTGTCTGCTGTACGTTTCTATAAAATGCACAGCCTGGCTGGCACCAATGCCGTCTAGACGTGTGCGTGTAGACAGCCCATAACATGCCTTTATAGTGCTATCATTAGGACTGTATAGTACTGAAATAACATTCCCAGCAACAAGTGCATGTTCAGAGTATTGCCTCTGGGGCATATGCTTTCGAGATTTACGATGAACCCATGGATCCTCTTGTACTTTAGATTCTTCCCTATTGAAATTTAAAGGACAAATAAGTGTACTATTATGTGCTGACGTGAAGCAGGATCAAATCCAGTGAGCCGCTCCACATGCTCGTGCCTGGAAGTGGGAGCAGCTCGACATAACTCTTCAGCTGTGACTCACGCGGCATGATTTATTAACGGTTTGTACCAGGGATAACGTCACCGGCCACCGCCCAACTGTTGATTCCATCAAATTTGCATCGGGTTTATTTGCATACCGTGATGCGTGCTCAGATAGCCACTGCTGCAGCACGCATGCGTTGGCAGAAAAACTTCCAACAGTTGATTCTCACTCTTTAAGCCCTTTTTTGTTCTTTCTGGCATGAATGCAGACATTTGAATACGAAATGAAAAGAGGAAAACAATATTTCATGAGTAGATAGCAAGCAGCACTGGGCTAACACACTAGATTTTGGAAACAGAACGATGGGGTGGAGGGAACAGGGTAGAGAAAAGAAAAGGGAGACAGAGATAGACAGAGGGACAAAGAGACAGACAAAGACAAGCAGACAAACTGAAAGAAACCGACAAACAGAGAGGCAGAGACAGAGAGACATAGACAGAGAGAGAGAGAGAGAGAGAGAGAGAGAGAGAGAGAGAGAGAGAGAGAGAGAGAGAGAGAGAGAAAGAGAGAGAGAGACATAGAGACAGAGACAGAGACGAGAAGAGAGTGAGAGAGAGAACGAGAGAGAGAGAGAACGAGAGAGAGAGAGAGAGAGAGAGAGAGAGAGAGAGAGAGAGAGAGAGAGAGAGAGAGAGAGAGAGAGAGAGAGAGAGAGAGAGAAGGGGAGAGAGAGAGAGAGGGGGGGAGGGGGTGCAATACAATGATCCTTATGAGTCCTTCATAACTATTATCATATTACGCCACCTGTAATTGTAGTTTAATGGACCATATCTCCTCGTTATTACCGGGACTGCCGGGTAAAGTTTCCCAGTTTAATTAAACATTCATTCTATAACATTAATAAACATTATAACTCAAGTTAATGTCTGTTGCATTCCCAATTAACTTTCATTGATGGCATGCACAGAATCATAAATGCCTTAGTTACCCAATACTCTTACACGTCGCACTGCCTTATTTTCCAGCATCTGTGAAACAGACAGATATTGTGTTTATCTCTAACACTATTTCAGAGCTCCCAAGGTGCCTGTTATTCGTTTTAATCAACTTCTCATTTCACTTAATCATGATCAGATTCCGACATCGACTACAGCACGTGCCAAGGCAGTCAGTTGGGTGAATTTAAGACGCGTCTTCCATTTATATTCTAATTAGAACAGCCGGTGAAGCAGGGACGTTGGATTTATGACAAAATAGAACTAATCTATAATGTAATATACAAGCAGCAAAGCCTTCCCAAGACTCCTCAGACCATCCCTTGATACTGATTGTATGAGAGGATGATGAATGATGAATACTTTCTAGTGTAGGCAAAGGTCTAATGCCACTAAGATATTCTCTAAGGAGATGGGTGGGCTGTCTGTTGGCCTTGTCAAATCAAATACCCTTCATTACAAAATGCGAATTAAACATAACTTCCTGAGATAATCATTCATGTTTACATCATCAAGAGTCGTCTAGCGACATCGGAAAGATATTGGGTCACATTTCCCGGTAAAATTATTTCATCGCGATTGTCCTCAGAAATCCTGATTGTGACGTCAGGGACATATGATAGGGAAAGGGAAACTGTTGCATGTATTGGTGTAGGTGGGTGGCCGACAGAACATTGGGTGTGTGTGTGTAGGGGGGGGGGTTAGTGTTAGGAGAGCCATTCCAAACACTGGTCTCCCATTCTATGAATATTTCAGTTGAGCTATACAGCCATGTCATTGTACGTCAGCAGCGTTAACTGCACCGGTGCAGACTCTGTTAACCCTTTAAAGACGGCATGTTGCTAAAAGGTGACATTTGTCATCATGCATCAATGCAATCGCAGTGAGTAACTCGCCGGTGCTGCATTAATTGGTGCATCATGCCGACCGAGTGTCTCAACCTTGTAGGGTCGGTATAATGCTTGAATGTAGGCCTGGCGATTCAATCGCCAGGGCTGCTTTCATGCATCATGATGACTAATGGTATGATGCATTTAGGCATCATGCCGTCCTTAAAGGGTTAGGCAGTAACTCGCAGCACCCTATGCAGCAAGTTTTGGAACTGTCTGATGGTAGTGAGAACTATAAAATTGTTATTTATGGCCATACTGTGTGGTCAATTCAGGCCAGTTTTCACTGTATAATAGAGATGATTTGCTGCTAGATTAATGGTTCAATGATTTCTATAGCTCTACCAAGTATTACTCTATAACACCTGTCAAAAGCGTCTACCCCGGAAGATGAAATATGTTACAAATAAAAAAAACGGGAAAGGAAAAAACAAACTAAAAGCGTCCCAATATCGCCATTCATGAAGCATACGTGCACAGGGGTGTCTTGCTCCCCAATGATATAGGTATGGGGAAGGGGTGGGGGTTGAAAATGGCGGAAATTTGCGTGACATACTTTATGAATGGTCCCTAACGGTAGTGTCACTGGACACATGACACGTTAACTATTAATGTCTATCATCAACATACCCAAGACTACCGAACCCTGACTAAAAGTTCCTCCTTAAAGACTACCAACTTGTATGATGATACCTTAATGGATGCATGACTTGCGAACAACAGAATATTGATATTACAACAATATTGAGCAATGGTGTATGCCTGGTGAGTGACCAATTAAGGGGGAAGGGGGGGGGGTTGTGCTACACAGATTCCCTCCATCAGCAAATATGCATCTATAGTTGGAGGCTATAAGTGGCCCCATGCTTCTGCTTGGAGAGCCTCGGTTTAAGCGGGTGAATAGAAACCCACTGGGGTGGCAGTGAATGGCATCTTGTACCATTGACACGTCTATAGTCATGTGGTATTTTGGTGGGTGGTGGGCAGCTATAGGAAGGAGGCCTAATAGACAGTTTGTATGCACCTCTCCCTACTCCCTCACCCTACACTATGGGGCTCTATGGGGTTCCTATAGCCTCTAGGAGTGCTGATGTTGCTGGGTTGATGCCATGCTGGCATCATATTTCATGTAGTTGCCACGGGACTCACCAGTGGCCATAGCAAAAAGAAAAGAAGAATCGGTATGCGCTGGTTAAACTGGTGCTATCTACACTCTAGTAACAACTCCTATTACACAAACTAATAGTATAGTGTTCCCTATCAAACCCATGCAGAGATGGGACGGTTTAGGTGCCAGAACATCTAGGAGCATAACTACAGATCTGATGTGGACCCATAATATAAATGTTAATGTATCTACCATGTACTGTAACCTGGTACCCCTCCACCCTCCTACCCTCTTGCTATATAAAGGCCCCCCATTTGTAGACTAACATGGTCTATTCACCAATACCTCGCCTCATTAAGTATGAATGAGTACCGATTTGGTAGACCCCATTATGTACACTGAGTCCCCACCAAGAGTCATCAGTCTTATGTCACATATACACAATGGTGGTGACAGACCTACATCAGGGGACTGTTTCAGCAGGAATTTTATATCATGGATCTATTTGAGACAGAAATGAATATCTATAATAGCCTCAATATTGCAATAAACATGCGCTGATTGCTACCAATATCGAGACAACTTTTCAAGACTTCAACACTCTCTTTTATCACACGCCTGACTTTACATAATTCATGGACCAAGGGGAAGCCCTTATGCAACAAGTACATCTCCCTGGTAGGACAGAGATCTGACGGTGATTGTCACACCTCATTAATATATCCCATCCCTTACAACCCTGGCCCCTCCCTTCATCCCCTCTCCGCACGACCCTGTATATGGCGTGTATGGAGTATTTGGTATATCTAATGCCCTCGTGATACACAATCACCAAAGGGGTAACAGACTGACAAAACCACCCCCTCCTCCCCATCTACCATACTTTACATCTACTGTATGCTATATACCCCTGCACATAATGCACTGTGCATGTGTATATTCACTGAACAATAGACTGATGATGGTTCTATGCTTTATGTAAGCATGTCACTGTTTATGCTCATCAGTCTTCTTATGAGTGCTCCATGGACACATATTCACAATCGAATCTATTGAACCCACATACAACTAACAGAGTTACAGGTATGGTAGAAATACTCAGGTTTGGAAAAGAAAGATGATACTATCAATCATATGCTTCATCACTTCATTGAGGAGAATGTGGACATGTATTTTCATTACATTAACATGATATAATGATTAATTGCCTAACCCTAGGGAGTGTAATAGTTTCTACTGTGTGTATATGCCTTAATTTTGGTGCACACAATACATTGAAATTATTGGGCCATGCTACAGCAAAGACAAAGTACTAGTCAAGAGAAGCGTTTTCCTCTTGATTCTGTGGTAAAACGACTCCTGTCATTTAGCAGAGGCTTTGCTGTGGCTTAACCCAGATATATGTGAGGAGCAGCTCAAGCCGAAACGTGCCTGGGGAGCCATTAACGATGCCATCCTGGATGTGATTGGCTGCTAACTTAGAAATGCTAGTGCCTTTGTCACTAAACATGTGTATCTTCATTAATCAATACAATATTATTCATCTAGATGCAGGTCTATAAAGTAGTGTCCATATGTTTTGTCTACATCAAAGTAGTGGCTGGATGGACCCGGAGGGCTGCTCTCAGTCGCCGCTTTTAGTGTTTATAAGTTCGAGCAGTTACCATGATAAATAACACAAAATTTAGAAATGGCCAATGGGTGGGCATGACTTGGCAAGGTCTATATCTCATAGTCATCCCTGATTGTGAAAGCAATTGGAATACTGTGCTTAAAGTTGGATAGTACTCAATAATGCGGTGCATACACCATGTTCTGGCTGGTGATGAAAACATGTACACACCAGGTACTGGGTTATGTCCCTTAGGGTCATTTTCCATTAGCCAATTTGAGGGTCATATCCTTTGGTAAGACAGTGGTGCTTTTGGCCGGACGATCGGTAGGTACAGGTGAAAAGTACACATAATTATCTTGTTATATCCAAGTGCAGCATTGGCAGTACTGTAAAACCTCACTTATAAGCCGCGGCTAGTAGGCGAGTCAGATCGGCTTATACACGAGTTAGGCTTATACGCGAGGTTTTACAGTAGGTGTAGGTACACAAGTCAGCCATGATCATTGCTTGTTGTGGGTCTACTGATGGATAGGACCCTCAAATCGGTGAATGGAAAATGGCCCTTACATAGACCATAGCAGCTTCTCAGACAACAGACTTTGGGTACCACAGCCCAACCCCCCAGTGGTCTACCTAACAATGTGATAGATGCTATCCAGGTTGATGAAGGAGACGAGGCAGGCCATCTGGTCAGAGGATGGACCGGTAAATCAGATTACTGACCACCATAGTGTTTAATTCAGAGACTAGCAGAATGTAGGGGCTACCCTTAGGGTAGCAGGGGTCCACTACGAAACTGGCCTAGGGTCTACTCTGTGTCCTAGGCTTGTAAATTATGTAGTATACTTTGCTGTAAAAACGGTCAACGATCTATATTTACAGCAAAAAAAGCAAAGGGAACATTGTTGGTGAATACTGCGTTGAATAACTATTGTAAAGTGCTATGTCTGACTAAAATCTATGACAAAACAGTAATCGGTGCAAACCACGATTCGGTGCAGGTGTGCCTGAAGGGTAACAAATGAAACTAACCATAGAAGCTGTTGGAAAATTATTAGCATACCTATTTGACAAAGGCAGTAATAATATTATATGAGACAGATACTCTACTACATTACTATGGAACCAATTGAAAATTTCCTTCTGTCGGATACTTTATTCAGCGAGGCAATCTCAAGAATCCGCAGCATTGGCCAGAACCCCATATTTAGCAACACTGAAAGGCCTCCTGGGTCTCTGTCTGAATTGGACTCATCCATTTTGTATTTCTCTGCTGGAGTCTAAGCTTTGTTGGGCTGCCCTGCGTAGGTGTTCTGCAGACAGTGTAGGGGGTACTCTAATGCTTTAGACTCCTAATTTGGAAACCTGCCAGTATAATGTCAGATCATAGAAGGTTCAAATTGCTATTGCATCTACTATGTCATTGCTATAGGTTGCAAGGTTCGTGGGGGCAATTGGTAAGAAGCGTAATAACTATAAACTATGGTAGAAAATGCATAGTGATAACCTATCATGATTTTTGACATATAACTAAATGATAACTAAATAATCATCAGATAAGGGACTATGAACAGTTGATATAATTTTAGTATTATTCAAACATAATCAATTAGTACGTTTGAATTACTATATTTATCATGGATGGTAAGTATAGCACAAGGTTCAGTTAATCAGCATACGTATACTATATAAAATAATCATCCTACTTGTTTCATGTCTATTAAATGCAGCTAATCGATTTATGCAGCTTATTGTGGTATATATATGTTAGTCGCTATAGTCGGTGTAGTATGTCTAGAGAATCCAGCTCTATCTCGGCCTCCCCTGCCTTCTCTAGGGGGAGCTCCTATGCTTGAAATGGCCCCAGGAGCTGCTCATAGAGGGCTATAAGAATGCTCATGGACACAGGGGACAGGGGAGGCATGTAGACTGCGTCTTTAATGGTACAGTCTAGCTCTCAGTATAAGCCTGTACTGCAAGGCATGAGGCTGGCTGGGCTATGGAATAGAATACTAGTATATAGACATGCCAATGGCTTGGTATGATGGACTACAGTCTAGGTAGAAGTACAACTAACTGATATTCATGAATTTCATACATAGAATGCATGCTGCTGGTGTGAACGATGTTATTGCCCCCAGCTACAGCACTGTGAGATCTTTAAGTGCACTGTAAAAAGAAAGTCGTCAAAATGACGTTGAATCACCGGCAACTTTTGGGACATAACTTTCACTGTTTTTTTTAACGGTGACGGTCACCGTTAATTTTACGCAGAATCACTGTTCATTTTATACAGAATCACTGTTCATTTTACGTTGAATCACCGTTAATTTTACGTTAAATCAGCATTAATAGATTCACAGTATTCAAATATACAGAGAATATTTGATAAGCCTCACAGGGAGTCTGATTATGGTGACTTTAGTTACTGTAGCATACATCTAAAAACTTACGGATAAGCCATACTTTGACTTTGTCCTTATCCTATACACACCACTGACGATCTGACTTGCATACTAGCCCTGGCCTATACGAGAGGTTTTACTCTATAGGATTGATACAAGGCAGAGTTTCCAGAGGTGAGGATATATGCATAGTACATTACCACAAAATAGGTGTATCGATCCAGACAGCTACTTTCTTCTGGATATTATCAAGTGATCATGGTATTTTGTCAAACCTATCACAAGATTGAATTGTTAAATTGTCAGACATACAGATTTATTGAAAATGACCATTATTTCAACATGTATACTCCACTTCAAGGGCTCACACTCTCCAGAAAAATCTTCTCACAAACCAGGCCACCTATCTACGGCAAGATCCACTATATGTGGCTCCGTTTACGTTGAATCATTGTAATCCAAACCAGGTTAGCATTTAACAAGGATCCACTGTGAAATGGCTGATATTTACGGTGCTTCATTGTATTCCAAATAACGGTGAATCAGCGTTAAATTTTACAGAGTGAATCTGTAAAAAGTACATCTATTTTTTACAGTGTGAGATTGTCCACTCCGACTGAGCTCAATGGTATCCAATTCCTCAGCTGTTACACCCTTTGTCAAAAGGAAGAAACACATTCTGGTAAATGTGTTTTGACCAATGGTATCTTGCACCACTCCTGGCACAATCAATGCCATGGGGTTTAGTCTGTGATGCAAGTTATATTGGTATGACCGGGAAAATGGCTGCTTTTGGTCGTAAAATAAATCATAGAACATCAGCCTAACGATCAATTCCAAGAAACCTAGAATAGCTGGGTTATATATGTGGAATACAAATAAATGGAATGCATGTTTTTTTTTACTGGAATGCCTCGTAGATAAATGCAGCCAACAAGAATTGGAAAGGCCCTAGCAGTGAATGATGACACACTATTGCTGGTCTACACGTTGGTGAAGTTACTGGGGTCAGTGGGGTGCAGTATAGGCGGTAGGTATCCCCGGTCCGCCACGCCACCTACAGTGGGGAGAGTGTACTCACCATCAATCTTCCCCCCAGACATGCCCCCTACCACCCCCAGACAGCATACCAGAAGTACCTCACCCCACCGGAAGTGTAAATCCACCGGAAGTGTAAATGTCAAGGACACACATCCCTCCCTCCATCCTGCTTTCCAACAGTCACCCTAGCAACACCTCAACAACGCTACCAAAATATGTCTGACTTAACTTCAATAGTCAAATGTTTTGTTCTAGTTTTGTTTTATACATGACCCATGCCACCTGGCATATGCAAATGCGCAGTTCACCCCCTCCCAATTTACCATAGAAGGGGCCCTAGAGGCCATGATTTAGTTCCCATAAGGACCAGTAGTTGGCAGTGCTGCAGGGTAATGTGGGGGTATTTTGTGGTTTTTACGATTAGGGGTGAAATGTCATAGAAGAGGGCCTCTCCGGTGATACATGTATTATGAGTGGTGACCATGACCCTTGGTCCCTAATGTGAGCAGCCATCAAAAGCATATCAATAATCCTTGACGGAGGGGTCACTACAGTTAGTAGCACTGCTCTGGTGCCTTATGTCAGGCCTTAGGGCCTTGCGCACTGTATATCTCAGCTTTAAGGCCTTCCGATTGTTTCAGACTTTGTGAGATGGGTGTACTGAACCCTGCTATTTGGCTTCGGTACCAATGCATTAGGGCCCCACTGAGGTCATGAGTCAGACTCCCTGTCTGTATTGAAGAGGGGTCATGTGCAATCAGCAAAGTTGTGTCATGTTGTTCCACACAGTGTTGTAGAAACACTTTATTAGGCCAAAAAAATAAAAGTTATGTTTCAGGTAACATGGGCAGAAAGACTAGGGTCGGTAGGTCGGATTTTATTTTATTTTATTTTATTTTTTAACATGAAAGTACTAGCCATCCTCCGTGGAAATTCTAAAAATGAGCCAAAAAAAGTAAAAATATGAAATCTTCTTCGAAATTGCATAAAAAAACGTAGGGTCGGCCCTGTTTTGTTAGGGTCGGTCGGGTGACCTGAAACAAACCTTTTTTAATTTGGCCTTATTGTGATTCAAACAGATTCATACAACATTCTGTCAGTGACAGACCCCTTCCACACCTGCTATAATGAAAAATGCACTCTCATCAGATGTACTCTAATCAGAATTAGGGCGAAAACACAATTAACCTGTTGATTTGATTCACCATCAATTTACTGATTGCTCACATCCAGAGTTGGCGGTAATACGTTGGGACACTTTGCGCTTTAAAAAATGACCATCATGGCTTAACGGTCAGTGACACCACTTTTTCTCCCCACTTACATCTGCTGCATTTGCCTTGCATCTTTTTTGTGGCTTTCACAATCAGAAGTTTTTTGTGACATAACTGCCAACTGCTCAATTTGACGGAAAGGAAGTTTGGAAGGCTTAAGGATGATAGTGTGAGGTTCAAGATGTCCCTCAGAATCAGGTGGTGTCATAATGTTTTATAAAACCTACAAATTTACAATGTGGCCTACAGATATTTTTTTCAACATTTTTCTTTCGCAAGGGGTGATCACTTACATATTTTGAGTCACAGCCGGAACGTCCATGCTTCTCCTTTATATGGAGACCGAACCATCAGACCATGATTTTATGAATATGAAACATAGGAAGTCTGCGTAATAGGTCTCTCTGATGTCTAATCAGAACAAAATAGTTATAGTAGTAAAATAAGCACAGAGCCTTGAACAATATAAGGATTGGAGAGAAATGTATCACTGAATCAGTAATAAAATCATTTAATAGTCTAACACCGAATATTAATCAAAGCAATATGAGACTATAAAGGTTTAATGCTGATTTGCATTCCTAATACAGCACATAAATATGATTTCTTCCCCCAGCATAGGACATTGGCAGCGAAGTCTCCGTCTTCTTTCACTGTTATTTTCCCTAATGTGCCTTTTTAGCAGAGACAAACCGTCCCCCACCCTGCTACCACTGTGCTGGTGACAGGTGGGCTGGGGAGGCTTATGTATAAGAAGCAGTAGAGCTCGTCCACTTGTACCGCTTCCAGTCCTGTAATTGGCATACAGAGTCAGAGCTGGGAGGGGCAATCAGCAATATGGACCACCCGTCGCTTTCTACCATCCCTGTCTAAATGAGGCTAACTATAATAATGCTTTACAGTAATAGAAGGGTCGGTGATGTTATATACTAATAGAAGGGTCAATGATGCAATACAGTAATATAAGGGTCAGTGATGCTATACAGTAATAGCAGGGTCAGTGGTACTATACAGTAATAGCAGGGTCAGTGGTGCTATACAGTAATAGTAGGGTCAGTGGTGCTATGCAGTAATAGCAGGGTCAGTGGTGCTATGCAGTAATAGAAGGGTCAGTTATGGTACACAGTAATAGAAGGTTCAGTGACATCATATTTATATGAAGCACAGCTATGTATGCTTGCTGAATAATTCATGAGGTACTATAATGTCAAAATTGAAAATAGCATTACCATAATCTTGAGAATGTTGTTTGTGACCTGGTGCATGTTAGCATTTAGATATACACTGTACTATTCCCTAGACTGAGGCTGTTGCTAGTCAAATCATGTTTTCCCGCTGGGAATTTTATTTTCTGACTTGATCGATGCCAAATCGAACAGAGAGTTATCATAAATACATAATTCATATTGTAACAAAACAGTCTGATATATATGGTCTCGTGACATTCCATATACTACTGCTATTTGGTGGGTGATCTACAAAACAGACTAGACTAAATCCAAATAAAAAGTCCAGACTAATGTATATCACGCATGGGATCAGTAGGCACAGTGCTGGTGGTGGGCTGTAATCAATAATACTATGTTGATGTCACTTAAGTCACACATGATGATATATAGTGGTCTAACATAGGGATTTCCTCGGCTTGCCACAAGTCTGTATTTTGCACAATTATATAGAGTAAAGGGATATGCATAGGAGGTAAGTTGGCATGTAGTCCATAATGTATGTGGGGCAGCACCATGGTAGTATAGGAAAATGTAGCTAGAGCACAGGCTATACAAACTGATATGTTCTTACAACTCAAATTCATCTCCTTAGCATAGTGGGTTGACCTTATGTACCCCTCACTGAATGTGGCTAATCACATTATGCCACAGTTATTGTTGGGATCATAGACTGAGTTTGGCTCTCTGACAGACCACTAAATCAGCATGTCCAACGTGGGTTTCAGGGATTCAGTACTAGTGTATCAGTGCCATCACCAATATTTGTATTGGAACGAAGAATTCCCCCAAGGAGGCATGGTTCCTTTGAGCTGGTTACTTTGCTTTGAAGGGGAACTGTAGAGGATACCTTGTGAAGTGTAAATGGCTCAGTCTCATGAGTTTGTAACAGTTGAAACGTCTTTTTCCATTTTTTTAAGATATCATATATGTATATGATGTAATGTACTTGGTGGGACCTTTTGTTATACAATAAATTACCCAATCTCTTTACTATTATAGTACTTTAACCCTACCCGGTCAAAGACTACACCGGTCAAAGACTACACCGGTCAAAGACGACACCCGGTCAAAGACGTTTCAACGGTTACAAACTCATGAGACTGAGCCAAATGTGCTCTGTTTGTATAGTCTTCATGTAGAATATAATACAATTAGAAATCATGGTGTGGCTTGATTCTGCTGCATTAGATCATTAAAGGGCGAACCACATTTCTTGAAACCCCATGTTTGGTTCTCCATCTAATAGCATACAGAACATATGCATCATGCTACATGACACATGTAGGTAACTAGTGACGTCGGCATCCATTGTTAATTAACCATTTTGTGTTGATAAATGATAGAAGTGAAATGCAAATTATCTCACTAAGCATAGTGTAATCTAGATTAGAGCTGCAAATTAAACTGAGCATCATCCATCAGCTAAAATACCCTGGATGTATAAACTCTTCAGTGAATATCGTGCCACACGTGTACTTGGTTGGAAGTTCCAAATTTATAGATAGTGAACACACTGAATGAATCGTACCCTGACAACTGAATGCAATATCGATTTGAAAATGTATTCAAGAAGCAAAACTTTCTACTACGATAAATTATTACTAGTTGTATGACATGCAATGATTCGTGCTGTATAATGTAAACCGATTATATTACTGTTGATGGAGAGAGATATGTTTCATCTGTATGAAAGGTTTTCAAGTTTCACTTTCCGACAGGTTTATATAGAACAATGTGTGATGGTGAATCAAACTATTTTTAAACTGATAGGGTTTCCTTGGCTGCCATCTAACAATGCAGGGTAGAAAGGGGTATCTATCTTATATAAAGCTATGTTACAGCGGAAAAGGAATATGAGATCTATATTATTTCAAATATACATATACATCAACCCAGATCAATGATATCTGGATATGGATAGAAGGGACTTTGCGCCATACATACGGGGTTGTTGAGATTTGCTACCAATAATTTCTAGATCTTTCCACCAAACACTTGTATGTAGTGCTTCATTTCTTCTGCAGGGCATTAGAAAGATTTCCTGAGGACTACAACTTCCTCTCATCTACGTTTATAGGAGAGTGTGGCTTCCTGCAAAGCTGTAGCAGAGGGTGGTAGACGAAGATTTATGCTTGGAATTCAAAACTCTGGAAATGTCAGGATGGGGGAAAGGTGGCCATGGGAGGATATAGCTTGGTGATGGATCCTAGAGCTAAGCCTCACTTTGCAGTGGTCATATAACTCCTATCTCTCACCCACAGGGGAGAGCCACCAGTAGTGATGGTATCGGTACAGGTATGGGAGATACATGGGTGTGCAGGGCAAGCGGCCCATGGAGGGGAAGCAGTGGGGGAACGTGTGTGAATGCAGGGAGGGGTGATTGGAGAGCGATTTGAAAGTCTTCATGGGAGATTCAAACTTATATACAGCAGACTGGGACCAACCAAGTAGAACGGGGCTGGGGAGCTGCACATAGAATATATTATGTGTTGCTACGATATGCAGGGAGGTAAAGAGTGGAAGCGCATAACGACATATATGAGGGTGTGGCGATTTCCCATGGGTAAATTAGCTGAGCTTCTATAAGGTGACAGTCAAATATTGTAGGCCTCTCAGCCATCCCATCATGTCCCTGTAGGACATCCCACATCCCTTCCCGCCTTAAATGGACTAATACAACACATAGTATGCCTGGTTTGTGACTTTTTTGGCTCAGTTACCCTAGACTAATTACTATATCTAATCCAGTAGTTAAAAGCCATCGAAAGTATTGCCAATGTTATAGTAGCTTTTAGAGCATTTCCATAAAGTGATGGGATGGACTATTGTGCAAGGCAGATACTCCCAGGAAATGCAAAGGAAGAACATGTTAGGTGATTAAAAGCATGCTGAGCATGGTAGTGTTTCTGTAGAAGTAGATTAGGTACGAGTAATTCGGGGTAAGTAATTATGATTATAGAAGATAGGTTGGCATATATATAAGGAAAGGCCCTGGGGTCACACTAGTATGCTGTGTTATCATTACCTCACCTGGCCTATGATATACAGGCTGATGTGGCAGATCTTCACCACAAGCATAGTGAGGACAAGAAGAGTATTTCCCCTACCACATAACATGGGAATACATTAAACCCACAATGGCATACACTGCTATTAATCCTGATCTTCTAGTTTGTCTTATGATAGCTGCTGTCCTGCATTATCCAATGCCATGTCAAACCCCAACATATGCGTCTAGGACACCTGTCTGGAAGACACATTATTTGTGCTGTCAAAACTGTCAAAGTTGTGAGCTAGAATACAGTCCTCCGGTGGATCAAGGGTAATTCTCAACAAGGCTAGTTTAAAAATCGAGATATCAAGAAGGGTAGGCATTAGGATACTATTATCAAACATAAGGTTATCAAAAGCTCAAATAATCCAAGACAACGAGGTCAGTCCTCCTACTTATACACTGCACCTAAATCCACTATAGAACCCACCAGGCTCCTCATTATAAGCCTCTCGTACTTCATCAGCCACCGACCTTGAGAAACCATTAATCAATATGAGCTGACATATCGGTGGGTGACGTATACAGGAGGTGGATGAATGTAGGACAGGAAGCTATGTAGACAGCTTCAGGGGTGGGCTGGGGCAGCCACCTAATCCTATCATGTTAGGCCTTGATGGCATGGCAGGCAAATACAGGGCAAATTGGCTCAGCATACACCAGCATTGACCTAACCCTCCCTAGATATACTGTGCTATTTAAAAAGGTTAATTGTTGTAAGGAGTGATCAAGGTTATATAAAGGTGACGATACAACCATCGGAAAACTGTATCTTATAGATTTTCTTAAAGGCATCCCAAGTCTGTCTTCACCTATGGGTCTTCCTCTGCCAACATTATTTGGAGATTATATTGGCCATTTTCATCACAGGAAGGACTGGTAAATCAACCACCGAGTTCACACAGTCTCACTCCGGTGTCACATTGTCTCAGATGCCCCATGAATCATGGCTGTGTTTTGAACCGTTCACTTGTCAAATGGTACTTGCCTCCCTCACTACATAATCATAGTGACACCGACACAGTTATTTTAGAAGCCCTTAGAACAGAAAGCTGTTCCCTTAACCCGTTTCTGTGAAGTGTATCCAATGTGTATTTCAGGATTCATCTAGAAAATTGACATGCAAAGCAGAAACAAAGGAACTAGGTGAAGCGATCGATTGTCACTACTTCAAACATTCCATTGAATGTCATGTTCAACCATTTGACAACATAACACGTTCAAGGAGCTAGAGTTCATAGCTTTTTTGTTTGAATAATATTACTGACAAGGCGTACAATTGTGGGCGGCCTTATTTGAACTTGGAGAACAGAGATGTGGTACTTTCTCTGATGTGTTGCAAAATGCATAGCAAAAGGGCAACTATTAGTAGGTGCGCCTTTAATGCATTTTATAAACTCTTAGGGAGGTAGGAAGGCTCTCTGATAGTGGTCCAAGTTTCACGATGGATATCATTGTTTTCCACAAAAGCTGATTTTAAGATCCAGTTGAGCTTGAATACTTAATATTATATATATATATATATACATATATATATATATATATATATATATATATATATATATATATATATATATATATATATATATATATAATTACATATGTAGCCTTTAATCAGTGCCTCCTCCCGAGTGGTCCCTTGTCTGCAATACCTGATGGGCTCTATCCTAGTTGATTAAGGAGGCGAGGCAGGCCGTCTGGACCAGAGATGGAGAGGTAAACTAGATTACTGACCACATCAGAATCAATTCAGAGGCAGGCAGACTAGTAAATGGTGGAGTCTATCCTTAGAGTATCAAGACTTTACAATAACAGTGACCTGGGGCCTACTCTCAATCCTTCTATCTGAATCCTTTAACGATCCTTATTTAAAGGCCTAAAACTCTTGCTACATCTAAAGTATGAGAAATGGAGTAGGGTTGACAGTGGCGGCTTGAGAATAATGTTTAAAAAACAATAGATGGCTGTGCCTAAGTATAAGTAAAGGAAAGCATAGCTAAATACTTACTATCCCAACCACTTGATACTATTTTTGTTTCAGGGCAGATTTGTTAGCGAGATCGTGTACAGAAGTATAAATTACATATCAGTCTGCATATGTATTGGCCAAAGGCAGTCATTTGTGAGAATTATGGTGCGTAGTTACCATTGACCAGAATGAAATTGCCCCAAGTTTCACAACTCTGCCGGCACTCCCAAGAATCTACACAGTGCCCTAACCAATGGCCTCCTGGGTCTCTTTGAATTAAACTCATCCATTTTTAATTATAGTGCTGGGGTCTGGGCTTTGTTGTTCAGCCTTGGGTAGGAGTTAGTGCTGCAGCAGGTGCTACTGGCAGGGTCATGTCACTTCTGTTATATACATGCGACTGTCGAAGATTGGTCTTAATAGTATTAGGGTGTCAGATGATTTATGTCATAACTATTGTTAATTTTTTCTCTCTCACACAGATACATAATTCAGGGTGTAATCTACATTTATAATTCAACACGTTATAACAAGTATCTCCATGGCCCTTTTAATTCCATACTTATACCCGATGCGTTTCCTTCAATACGAGGTCAGAGAATGATATACCCCAAGTCCCCCTATGTCAGCTAAACTGCATTAGTGACTAAGGATATCACACATACTGTTCTCCTTTAAGCCTCAAAACACCCAGCCCTTGTGAATTTGCCAAAACAGGTGGTGTTACTGTAGGACCGGATGGCGGCAGTGCCCCTAGTGACAACAGAGTGAAATATTAATAACGTTACTTGTTCTGGGTAATGGGTGTTGTACAATGGGCTCTGGTAACATGATGCAGCCCTGGCTCCATAGTGACCATACAGCTAATGGAATTCATAGTGATAAAAACAGAAACAATCTCGGTAAAAGCAACAATGCTGTACCCGTGTATTTTGGTTTTTAAAAACCATCCAATAATGTAAGCCTTATTTTATATTACTTCTGCTTCAAAAATTGGCAACCTCATAGAAGCAATGCCTATGCGTGTTAGATAGGTGTTAACTGTACTTGACGCACAGTATTGCTGGTCTACAGGTTGGTATTACAGATCCAAACCTGAGGAATACCTCACCTATAGTAGAGAGGGTTCACTCACCATCAATCATTCCCCAAACGTGCCCCTACCACCCCCAGACAACATACCACAAGTACCTCACCTCCACAGTGAATGGTTACCGCTGCCAGGTTACATTCCCATCTGTACAGGAAATGATGATGTCAGAGACATCCCCTCCCATTTACACCCTGCGTCCAATAATCAGCCCAAAATAGTCCAGCCAATGAACACTTCAGATTCAAACAAAATCCCAGAAAACTCTTTGATGATTGCACATATGCGAGAGAAGGTGGGGGGGGGGGGTGGTCTGACAGAATCCACATTGGATTGAAACTGCACCATTGTAATATTGGATTCCACCCCATTCAAATTTGTTATTTAATTTAGTTTTACTTGTGATCCAAATCGCTTGATGTATGTAAATGCGTAGGCTCACCCTTGCTCTCTCCACAGAAGTGGGTCCGGAGGGCATGATTCAGTCCCCATAAGGGGCACTCCATGCTAATGCTGCAGGGTACTGAGGGTGTACTTCGTGTTTTATGATTTGGGGGAAGGGGGAAAGGGGGGCCACAGGTCGTGGCATAGATCCCTCATAGTGATAGATGTATTACGAGCGGTGGCCACGACCCTAGGTCCTTAATGTGAACAGCCGTCAAAAGTACATGAGTCCCTTCAGACAGAGGTCACTTGGGTTTATTGCATTACTCCAGTACCTTGTATCAGGGCTCAATGAAGGGGGGACACTATGGAACTCGGAAATAAGGCAGTTTAGTAATTATTGTTCATGGTGTTGAGGGTAATGTTCATGGGTAACCTCAAAATGGTACTGAACTAAGGGAGTCTAACAAAATCACGATATAAATGTCTTGCTATATTAGCCTAAAGGCTGATAGGATCCAGATGCTCGGACGGCAATTAACCCAGTATCTACAGTCACTATAATTACACGTATAGTTTACTTCACATCCAGATTGGGACTCTCTCAGCATCTGAATGACTTACAACTCTCTCTACATCTGGCAATTGGCATTTCTTTTTCCCACACTATACCCTCCCCACTCTTCCCTCTACAGCTGACATTGCCGAGTTCTTCAGTTCTATGGAGTGCCAATCCTGTATCTAAGTTATATCATCTCTCTCAAATTAAAGATGACTCTACTAAGGACTATCGTATTAAGCCTTGATATTCAAGATGTATCCAAGAGGTCCAGCCTTTCCCATTTTACTAACCATTTTACCATGTTAACCAATACAGTTGCCTGCTATAGACCCACCCCCACTAACCCCCTCCAACCACCTTCCTGCCCTTCTTGTGCTCATGTATATAAGAAGCAGTAGAGCTATCCAGTGTGTACATCTTCCAGCCCGGCTGTCGTTGTAATTGGCATACAGCTGGTAGAACCAATCAGCCCTTTGGACCTTCTCCCCCACCACTGGCTAAATTAACTCTAGTAATGCTATACAGTGGTAGATGGGCGAAATTAGGTAGGTCATACGTGAATCGTAGACAGCATATCAAAGATATTAAACCTCCTCATGGAATCTGGTTATTATCTAGTCAACATGATTATCTGATTAAATGTTATTAGAATAATTATTGTTGTTGCCATTTTTTCATATCAATAATTGATTAATAATAATTATATTGTGCACAGTCTACACTTGAATTGGTGTATGGATATATGTAAAACAGGAGCCAACAACTGTGTGGTCAAATCTTGAACTTAATAAGAGGAGAATATAATACCTTGAGCTCATAATTATCATCAGTACCACTCATACGAGAGGTATCGCTGCTAAAACAGTTGGGTGTTGAAATATTGTAAGTGAGACGTATCTAAAACAGACTAGCCTGTTCATGGGATAGCAGATAGGACTCCTGGTACACATCACTCACGGTATCAGCAGATGTAGCGCAGGCTGGTGGAATCAATAATACATGTCACTTAACTCACATCTGATGATGGATTATAAAAATAGACACAAGATTGCAGCCTTCTATCTGAACCTTTTGTACAGTGATTACTGATATGTTTAGAGAGCTTCAGGGTAGGCTTGCCGCAGATCTGTATATATTATTGCAAGGTTAGCAACGGCTGTATCATAGTAGTATAGGCAAATTAGGATATAACACAGGCCATGCCCTCTCATATAGAATTTCTGCCAATCTTGCCTTTTGGTCATGGACGCGATTATGAAATACTAAAGATTAGTATTGCTCACTAAAGATAAAGTAATTTAAATAATGCTGTTCTAGTTTGCATAGTCAATATTAGACGGCCTTTATCTCACTTATCTTACAGTTCCCCTTGCAGTGTGTACCAGCTAATCAATAAAAGTGCAAACCCCCTCTCAATTTGGAAAAAATGATTGATCAATTCTTAAAAGCCTTGTGTATGTATATATTTTGATATCTCATTGAGGTTCTATCGGATCAAATGCAAAAGAAAGCATTTTCGATTTGGTATTATGAGGCATGTACAAAATTAATAGTTCATGTCAACCCAATGCACCCACTCACCCCTCGGCGATAACCACATTATGTCACAGTTATTTTACATAATGAACTTAGGGTGGGTTTGGCTCACGAAGAGACAACTCAATTACCATGTACAAAAGAGGGTGTCAATGGATCTATGCTTCCATCAATATTTCCTTTGGAAGGCAGAATCAAGGGTAGGAAGGCTATGTTAGAGGCGAGAATAGAGTGGGTGTTGCTGTGACAACACAATACTTCATTTAACAACATATCACTTTTACACATTACTTTTGGTTACGTCGATGTTGGTATCACCTATGTATGATCCTTACATGATTCAACTTGATTCTACTGCATCAGATCAGCGCAGTGCCAACTAATGTGGTGCCATACATTTGGAACCATACAATATAGATGGTATGCAATGTGCTTGCAGCCAGAAGCCACCTGTAGGGGATGCTGTCTGCATGGCGTGGGTGGAATGTGGATTCCCTGTCAGGCAGAATAGTGATAGAGGCTTAAAGCTGCAAATGACAGCCACCACCATCCCTGGCATAACTTTACATGTTTGGATTGTGATGTGAATATTTATAGATTCTCCAGTGAACAGTGTGTCCCACCTAGAGCTAGTTCCAAATGAAGATAAAAAAACAAAACAGCAGACTGAATGAATAATTTCTGAATGTCATACTGCCTTTTGGATTCTGCAACTGTCTAACATGAATAAAACTCCCTCAATCATTTGCTGATGCATGACTCATGGAGTAGTATATGTGACTTGTACTGGGAATAGAGTACATCCTGCACTAAGGTCCCTTTTCGCAGATCATGTCACATATTATGCCTTAGAGATATTTTTTGTGATGCCTTTCTGTTTTCTTTTATTCGTGTATTATGTGCAGGAATATTATGTTTTTCTTTTCGTTATTATTCGATGCAGAGGACTGAAAAGGATGCTATAATTACTTTAACTATTCACACTCTTCACTGCCATAGACATGCATGGAACGTGGTGCTGGTTTATGTTTTATATACGCATGTTACATTCTAGAGGTGGTATAAGGAAACTTGTGCTGAGTTCTAAAATTATCTCGGGTGGCTATATCTAGCCAAATCAATGCTGTCTAGAAATTACATCAGGCACATGCATGGCTTCACAGGCGGTCGTTGTATAACAGGTGGCACCACTCCATAACACTCTCTAACCAGATGCTTCCCCTTTCACTTTTGATGTTTCTGATGGATGGCTAGAATCTTGGAGAAAACATATTCTCCAACTTTAATATGGGACACATCTCTTTCTCCGTCGGAAAATTGTATATATTTTTTCAGTTAACTGGTTAACACGAGTATAAAGCACACTTATATTTAAATAGTGTTAAACATGATTTGATCTGAATTTCTTTTACAAAGTTTGAAACCCAGTGGGATTCAAACTTGTTCATAGACTTTATGGTGTTTGGTTGAATTTCAGAGACTATGTAGCATAACTATCTGCGTCGTACATAGCTTACTACAGAGATGTAGCAGATAGGCACTGATAGTAGCAAGGGAAACTATCCTTTCAGATCAACCATCCCGAAATGTCAGCTTGGGGGAGCGTGTCAGGGGTACGGCTCGGTGATGGATCCTAGAGCTAAGCCTCACTTTGCAGTGGTCATATAACTCCCACAGGGGGAGACAGCGGGGGCGGTGCTATCACTGCTGGTATAGGAGATGCAGGGGAGTTGGGGGAGAATGTTAGCTAAAGGGCAAGTGTGATTGTAGGGAAGGATAGATGGAGGGAGACATAGTTGCAGGGACATTTAGGACCAACAAGGTAGAGTAGATTGTGGATAGCCAGGAATTGAGAGTATACATCGGATAAAAACACAAAGGTTTAGTGTAGGGTAAGGGGTGAAGGGTAAAAACATGCAGTTTCTCAGAACACTTTTTGAAGTGGGGGGGGGGGGGGAGGGGCAAGCAAACTGTGATAACTGTTCCAAATACTGGTATGAGAGTGGATCTAGATAACATGTATGTGCTTCAGGGACTGGACAGAAGAGGTAACGTGTGATGCTATGGCATGCAGGGAGGTGAGGGGTGGATGCATATAACGAGTTATGAGAGTGTGGCGATTTCCCATGGGTGAATTAGCTGAGCCTCTGCAAGGTGACAGTCAGATATTGTAGGCCTCTCAACCATCCCATCATCTCCCTATAGAACAAGAACCACATTTCCCCGCTTTTCCATGTCCCTATAGAATACAGTATATATGCCTGTGAATCCCACCTCACCCCTCATACAGAATATATACATATCAAAACCACTGTACCTACAAACCGACGTCCTAGGAATTTATGTATGCATAAAACGTTGTTTCTGTCTTTTGATATCATTTTCCTACTCAAAATATGATGTGTTGGAAAGTAGAGGGCTTGGCTGAAAATCTATAGTATTACATTACCGAATGCAGTGAAACAGCATGCACTATCTATAAATATTGTGACATCCCTTTTAGACTCGACTCACGTATGGTACAAACCACAAAGCTAAAGCCCCCCAAGGCTCCACTATTTATACAAGTCAAATTCAATCAGATACATTTCAAAAACCCTACAGTTTCCAAAGAGCCTAACAGTTGTGTTGCCAATTTCAAAGTAGACTTCCTGTAGCATGAGCAGTGCCCTGAAGTGATGGCCTATTGTTCAAATCGCTCACTCTCAGGAAGTGCCCAGAATAACAAGCAGGGACTTACAATGGTGAACATGTGTTGTTGAAGCTGTTCTTCCCTTCAGGCTGACAACGTCTGAATGTATGTTTTGTGACACCTCTCTACATTATTAAGATTCAAGACCAATCAAGTTGACTTCATTTCACAGTTTCATCTGTGACTATATTTCCTAGAGATAATCATGGCTCCTCACACATCTCATCACTTGCTACTCAGGAAGGCGTGATAAAGAGATTTCTGATGTAATATCAATAAATGAAACAGAAACTGTTATTAATTTTGTAACATATTCTCTTTCGTGAGGAAATTCGCGCTTCAAAGAGGAATCCCTTACCTTGGCTTTGTAAAATGCATCTGTAAGATGGTGATCATGTACATGTATAATTACAGATTATGAGTGGCTTAATCTAATCGGAAGATGTCCTTTTGACCTACTTCGCAGGTACTAAGCAGCTCCTCAACATAAGCTTAAGGAGCTTAGGCTGAGCATCTATCCTACCCCATGATGAAGGTTTACATATGCATTCGACCTTGGATGTCTCTCGAATACCCAGTCAATTTCATGGATGTGTTAATGATAGCACATTTGTAGTGCTATGTTATGCAGTTGAATACAATTTGGTCATAGTTATTTTCGTTAATCTAAAACCTGCATCAACTCGCTACCCTCAGAACGGCCCCAAGCCCTGCAGTGCTTAGCTTGCTAAAGTTGTGAGGTTTACATGCACCCTAAAGAGTATTGGTCCGTTAAGAAGTGGCACGAAGCAGTGTGAAGCCTAATGAACCTATTTGACCAAATACACATATTGAAATGGCGGGCGGTGTCCCTTTGCTCAAGGACTGATAACCAATCCCATGTCTATCAAGGCTCGAGGCTCTACTAGTTATACAAGTCAAATGCAATTAAAGGCTGGCAATCATATCCATGTCTATCTCAAATTACTTAATCATTTATACATCACTAGATATGGGTTGGTAAGTCAATGCCAACCAGATATCCAGGTGTAAATACCAGGCCAAGTCATACTTAAACTAGTAACAGGGTTGAATAGTAAGTGGGCCTCCTAATCCCAGTCAGATAATATGGAATAACCCTGCTATATGATGTCACTTATCTCCGACATGATATCTGCCATTGAGGTTCTTTGACCAGTCTTCTTGTCACTTATTATCTGCCTTTTACCAGTTCTCTCTCCATCCTCTCCCACATTTCTATGTATATCAGTCTCTATCCATCTCTTTCTGCCTATAACTCTCCTTCTATCTGTCTCCTTCTATAGATCTGTCTCTCTCTCCCCCTCATTCCCTCTCTGTCATCATTTCCTTCGTTCCTGGTTAGAATCACTTAATTCCGAGTTTGTACTCAATTTTCCTCCTGGTATGTGTGGTGCATGAACCATTTGTCCCAGGATCTACTCTGATTGATAACACACATGCAAAAGGAAAATTGGAATTATTTTGCATAAGGTACAATAGGTTTTCGACGGGTCGTGCTCCCATTGGGAAGTGATCCATTTTCACTGCTATAACAGATGAATTTCAATCACCCTTTTGGAGAGGACGGTATTTGTTCACCCCTCCCCTGTCAGCTCATCTGGTGTCATACATTACAGTGAGAGAAACTTGTGACACCGGTTCCTATTATAATGTGCAGAATACTTGACAAATTCAGCCGGGAGAACATGCAGTATTTCCGGCAACACATAGTGACACCATCTAGGTCAACAAAATCAAAATTATGTCAAAGACAAAATAACGGTGAAAGTCTTCAATAACCACTCCTTATTTATTGTCTAGCATAGTTCCCAAAAATCAAATAATGCACTTTTAGTGTATAATGTACACAACTTTGCATACAACAATATTCTTAGCTAGTTGTATAATAACTCGTTCATCATATGGTTGGAATTTTCAGAACATCTGTTTTCAGTGTTGATAATTTTGTCCCTTAATTTTTCTACCTGTTCCGAGAACAGGCTCCGATCCTCATATGAAAGTGCTTCCTCTTTGATAGTATTACTCACATCAACACCTCTGTGATGGCCCTCTTTGAAATTGGAGAGCAGAGATGTAGAACATTCTCTGATGTGTGGTAAACTGATATCTCAACAGGAGAAAGAAGCAGATGAGCACAACATCTAGGCCTAGTTAAAGTTTCGGGAAGGAGCGCTTACCCATTATTAGTGATCAGATGGTTGTAGCCTACATAGCTTTTTATCATGTATTATACCCATCCCTCTCATATTTCTAACACCTCATTGATCCTTCTGAAGTCTAAAAGATCATCACCATTATCTTATACTATAGCAACATCTATCTGATTTTCCATGGTTTCATATCTACCATACTATTTAGTCGCTCACCACCTCATGTTAATGGCACACCTTCACTGTAGGGCTGCTATAACCAAGCCCTTGACAGGCACCTGATGTTTCACAGAAAACATGATACTGTGAAGCCTTTAATGAACACCCCTAGTTTTATGACTGTTCACATTTAGCTGCCACCTTTTTCTCATTTACTGCTTGTCTGAGCTGCTCACAGGTTGATGTCTGGAAATGAGCAGGTGTTGAGCATCTTACAGTTGGTTAAAGCTGCTCAGGGTTATAGCTCAATTAATCAGGAACTTAAGGCCTGTTTTAATAGAGGATAGACAGCGTGCCATTTAAGGTGTACTTTTCGACTTTGTCACCTTTATGAGTTGCTCATGTGTTAAGTTTGACTGATGAGCAGGTGCTCAACATTCAAATTTAATTAATAATCCTGCTATTAGATCTAAATATAAAAAAGTTATTGCTCCTTAGTTCCTTGCCTTAGAACCCACATTCAAATTTAAGCATCCTGAAGCCCCTATAACTTGTGCACCGTTGCTACTATGTCATCTTCGAAGTACTGTCGGATCGCACTTCATTAAAGGTAAAGAATAGACACTGGCACTGTAATAGATCAACTCTTGTATCTTATTCTGTAGGATGTTGTGATTCAGGTAAAATCAAAAACATGACTAGGTCTGAATGTTCATACCATGTTAGATGACACCGTCACATTTGCCGTTGCACATCACATCTTTTATTGTCTTTCTGGGGAGGTGAGCCCTCAGAACCTAAGCAGAAGGATACATAGAAGATGAACTTGATCTCCTTAAGCTTGTTGTTGGACTCTCTTCTATGATTAAACGGGTAAGTTGACAAGTCATTCCTTAACACAGATGAACATGAACTGGAATTGGTGAATGCAGGTCGCCGAGAGACCTTTGATCAGAGATCCTGCTTCAGGGGGAATCATATCTGAAATGCATGAGCATACTTTATCCCAACACTAACATTAAGCATCTTGCAACCCATTTTCTTAAACTCTATCAGATATAGATCTTATAGCAGTCAAAATACGATACAACTGGCTTCTCCGTATGCAGATATTTTGCTCCGGGCACTCATTATAAGTGTTCAGTGTCAACCTGACCCTGAATTTTTGCCACCTATGCAATATTGATTGAAATATCGAATGCATCATAAAGTTGTAAGGTGAGCAGAAAGGTAGCTCCTTTTATTTTCTTCCTAAACAATGAAGTCACTGATACTGGGAAGGGTCGACCGACTAATAAAGAAAACATATCTGTGTGTGAGATATGCTTTAATAATACATTGTGGAGGTGTACACATTGCAGATGCAGCGTGGAATCGAGTGAAAGAACATATGAATAATGCAGAGAAACCATTCAATATTCAAGTAAGGAAGACTTTAGAAGCTGTATCAGCATTTCATTCGACCACTGAGTAGCTTAGGGGGAGATATACATCAATGTATCTTTAAAGTTATACGTTATGAAACCTTTATAATTTCAGTTTTCAGTGGCGGATTTGGAGGGGTTGCAGTGGTTGGTTTGCACTGTGCTCACCGCAATCATTATCAGCTTTAGCATTCAGTGAAAAATACAGAATGTATAGCTGTATTCATTTTCTGCAGGTGTATACTGTATTAATACATTGACAGCACTCCTTTCTGTTCTCTACCAAAGAAGACAAATGAGAAGTCGACAATGTTCTGACAGAGAGACAGGCGTATTGAGTCGACTGTGTGTGCATTAACAACAGCTGCATAATGTATTAACTGTTATATATCATGTAGTATGATGTATAGCAGTCTACTCTACACCCCTGGTTGCATTATGTACCATGGGGATTATGCTAATAATCAATTGTGCACTGATTCCTTCTTATCTGTTTGCATCATAGGCCTACTGTGAGACAAGGGAAGGTACTACTTAAAAACGGTTATTCTGAGAAAGATGTCAGAAAGTAATATCCCCAAAAGAAACATTATTCTACCTGTAATAGCCAAGTTATTTTCTTTGCTAGGTCATAAAACCATCTTTATCGTAAGACCTTACCTGTCTTCTACCGTGGAACCATCCCAAGAACACCAGGTCGAAATTACCGTCCCTACAAATAGTCGATATGGCCTAGGCCGTGTTTGCATGTGGAATCCCTCTGCAATAAGCAGCTATTTGCCCTGGGTAAGTGACTGCCGGTTTTGGCGCCAAAACAAAATGGCGTCCACTAATGGGGAATGTCGTCTGCCTCTAGTCGATACGATCTGACGCTGTCAGGGAGCCCACACCCACGTTTACAGATCAATTGTAAGACATTTATCGCAAAACAGAGGTGGTACGATGGAGGTATATATGGAGGGTCACTCGGGTTGCAAAATGGTAGAACTGCAGCTGTCATATTTCAGGTCTCGGACGTTGTAACTCCTCTATAACTTTTATGACTGGAAGTTAGAATCATAAATGCGATTCAAGTAGCGCATTAGTGCCCTCATGTCCCCAACGGCTACAGCTGTAGCCAAATGAACTATACAATTGATGAAGTTGTGAATACAGATTGTATGTATCATAAATCTAAACTACATTGCGGGGTAGGTTCCCCATGCACTTAGCACGTCCTGCCTGACTTGCCAATGTGCTGCCAGGGCATTTTACAACTAGAAGTTTGCCATTCATATGCACGGCTCTGCTGGCGGCAATCATGGACTAGTTATGTCCTTTATTACGTGTACCATTCTACTTCTTTTGGATATTCTCCATCAAAGTAGCCTGAGGCTATTGTCTATTGGTAAACATATATAATGTTGGAACCTGGCTTGTATTCTGCAACATCAGTTTTAGTCACAGTGACACGAAGAGTGGTACTACCATCAGGACTCACATTGAGGTGTCGAGGAAGTCCAGACATGATTCGGGTCTTTTTCCACTAACTGGGCATCGATGGGACCTCACCCAGGGATCTCACACCCCAGAGATGGGCAGCATGGCACTGATGGGACAGAGGGGGTGTGAGAGGGTATGAGGGGCTGTGAGGGGGTGGTGGAGGCGAGAGGGGGAGCTCAGTGGCCATTGATCAGTAGCTAATCCTGCATAAACACTGCTGCCCCAGTTCCAGATAGCTCACCCCGAACGAGGCACTGCCATCAGCACCACTTCTGTCCTGGCTATACACAACTCTCCTGTCCTCTCAGTCAGTATTCAAATAAAAATAAATCATACAAAACCTTAGAAATTACACTACATAGACCAAAATAATGGAAAAGCACGGTAGACCCAGTAGTCTGCACTTGCCCTGAAAAGTGGGCATGGAGAGGATGATTTAAAAGGAAAGTAACCAAAGTGATACAAAAAAGGACCCCAGGAAGCACCCTACAGTGGCGTCATGGAGAGGAGGACACCAGTCGGGAAGTTCCCCCTTGGAAAGTTTATTAAATTTTTACGCCAGTAGACACACACGGATAACGGCTGGGTCCTGGGCGGGAAAAACGCAGACGACAATCGAGCTGTGCACGGCGCCTGCCGTCAATGGTAATCCATGTCCCATTAGGCTCCCCTGCTACAGCCAAATCCACTCGGCGCCCCCGCCAATGGACGCAGGCTCCTGTTCCGGAAGGATTCACTGTGCGTGCGCGACTCCCATGATGCCTCAGTTGGTAGTATTGGGTCAGTTAGCCCGGACGAGGATAATCTAGTTTTTCAGACTAGACCTTGACAAAAACACAGTTTGTATTGCCCTCACTCCTTTCCTCCCTCCTCGGCGATCTGACTGATCTCATCCCCTATTAGGAGCTACACTTTGTATCTGTTCTGTACTTGGCTCTGCAAAAGTTCTTCTACCTCCCTGTAACCCGATAATCAGTGCTGCATCTCCATGTATATTTGTGCATAGAATAGTGATGTCATAGCTAGAGTTATGTATCACCAAGACCAATATTATACTTTAACATTGCTCTTAGTATGAGTTCGATGTTAGATGTAAGTAGTGGAGTGAAACAGGGGCTTGTATCAGGATGTGCTTACTCTGGACAGCCATTTCCAGTCAGATACTTTATGGGATGTGTGCACTTCTTGTCAGGGCTAACCCATCCTGGCTCATCATAAAGCACTGACCCTTACAGAGGTCACAGGACACAGTGACCTAATTACATCAGCAACTAAGATACCTAGCTTAATTCTGCAGGTCATTGCATCCCTTTAACTTGTGGGCTCGGCAGAGATGACGCAGTTCGGAGTAATATTGGGCTTTGCAGAAAAAGTTGGTTTATGGCCTGGGATAATGAGAATATGAGCAATGATACTGGAACTGAATCAAGATAATTCTTATAAATTGGAAACATTAGATTGCAACTATGGAAAGCGAGCTGACTAGTCAAATAAACTAATATTACTTTAAGCAAATATGTACTACAGAGAGCTATACATGGTTTAAACTTGCGGTCAAGTGAAAGCATTTGGTTAAATATCTCCTTCATGCTGACTGTGTATGAGGCAGTCAAAGCTTATCACTCTCCAAGCAGGGCTCCTGGCTACGTCTGATCCCTTTCAGTGTCCAGACTGATCCCTAGATGCCCACGATATGCTGGCGTTACCTGCCTGAGAAAGACTGCTAAACTAGAACTTTGGCAAAAGCAGAGAAACTGCCCAACTTACTGGATCAACTCAGTATCCTGACTTACTCCCAGGACAATGAAGGACAAAAACAGAATTATCTATCATAGAATTGTGAAGCTTTGTAAAAATCATTCTGATGGCAACCTATAATACCCACAGCCATGTCTAAATCCATCTATTGGCCGTTTCTAGAATAGTTCAATAAAACACCTGCAATTTATTCCTATACAAAACAGTAAGATCGGAATCCTACTCCTACAACCAGCAACAGGCCCAGCCTCATAACACCAGCAGCGTTCAGCAAGTCGTGAATGTTTGTCTGCTGACCTGCGGCACCCTTGGGTGTTTTCCCAGGACGACATGATCTATGAGTCAATTGTCGTCTGAGAGTTTTCCCGCTCTCACTTCGGAAGCCATCTTGGCTGTGGTAGCCATCTTGACAGGTCCTCCACCGGTCCCCGGCGTCGATCGCTGTCAGCAGTGGCCCCCGCAGCAATAAGTCTTGTCAGAAGTTGACAGCATAATCAGATTCCAGCGCATGCCACTATTTCCCTGTTGAAATAAAGCCTGCATCGCCCCGGCACGCTCTGGATATCCCTCTATGGGAAAGTAGCATTAACCGGCATGGCAGACCATAAACCACATAACCTCTCTACCAGTGTTTGCCACAACTGCTGCTCACACCCTGTTATAGCTGGAGTTTCTTTTTTGACTCCCCGAAGGCCCCTCAAAACATAATTTAGTTGTTGCGTGCAGCTGTTTCCAAGCTCGGATGTGGTACATAAAAAAGCCCGCTTGGACCAGCACAAAGAGGAAATTGGTTCCCTCGCCCTAGAGCAGCAAGACTGATGTTTTAAAGTCGAGCTGTGTCGACACCAGTTGGGTTCATACTAAAAGGGGAATATATACCCCACTTCCTCCTGAGGCTCATTGCCAAAAAGTGATCTGCCTGGGTTTATCCATCATGTTTTGTCAAATGTAATATAGGTCTATAAGAGGCATATTGGATCTAAAATGGAAACATATTCCACCCTTACTGTTGCCTTTCCCATGCCATCTTTAAACTATTAGCTAACTGAGAATCTCCTATCTTACACAGCAACAACATGGATACTGTGGTATATTTATCCTTTTGTCTGCTGCTTTGCTCTCTGTGCATTGCCCTCCGACCGTCAATGTCGCTGCAACAAGCTGCACCTGATGGGACTACAATCATGTGATGGATGCGTGACGTCAGGGCCGGGTCCAGTCTTTTGATCATGCGCAATGGCTGTTGACCGGATGTGGGAGGAGAACAAGAGGGAGGAGCAGGTAGGGTCCATCTTCACTGAGAATAAGGAGGTGACCTTGTGGTTAGTGGTGGTGGTGATGGTTGGGGACTGGCAGTGGTTGGGTAAGGCAGTGGTTGGGGGTAAGGACAAATGATGGGGCAGAATCTTCCTTAAAACACAATACAATGTTATAGGAATGAAATGACTACTGGGAAGTCATGTTTGTATGTTACTCTTGAATTTTAAAGTGTAACTTATACATCAGACCATTTCCCAAATGACAGGGGTTCTTTCAAAGGTTATGCGTATCAATTTTCTTTCTGCTTTTCTTTTTCATTTTCAGCTATCCTTCCATGACGTCGGGGCCGAAAGTAGAGAGAGAGCTCCCAATTGTCCATGGATGATTTAATCAAAACCCATTATGAAATATGACAGTCGGTTTAACGGCTCTTAGCACCACTATCTCGAGATCAAGCCTTTCATAACCGCTAGAAAATTGTACAATTACTTGTACTGGATTCCAGAAAACATGTTTCAAACCCTATGGAATATGAAAGCTTTAATATACAAAATAAGAAACCGCTCCATCTGATTCAAGGCTTATTCACAATGTCCATCATCATATCATTGCATGCCTACATGCCATCCCACGTTAACCCGCAGAACCCCACCTAAAGGTGGTAATTTACGGGGTCAAACAGGGCACGCCGTCTGCTGGCCTACTTATTGATGGTAACATTTTGATCCCTCTGACAGAAAGTCTGATGTGAATCTGAGCAGCTCATTGGCAGGGTGAGGAGCAGCTCGCATGTCCTGTTAGCAAGCTGATTGGGAAAGCAGACCTGGCTATGGATGGCAGCTCTGGTGGTCTGCTCAAGGTATTTGTAGAAGGAAGAAAATTAATAGTAACATTACCTGTGTCATTTAAAGGAAATATACCTGATATCTCCTTATGAAGACAAAGTAAAGCCAAAATACTGTGATTACACTTCTAACAACTTTTGAGGAAAGTGATATCAACATGGAACTTTATGTATGATGCTTTAAGCGTTGTTAAATATATACTTATAAAAAAAAAGAATAATAAAAAAAAGAAAAAAGATAATAATATATATATCCTGTTGTTCTGTGCAGCACACACTATGAAGACGTACATCGCAGTATCTATAGTGGCTTTGGGATGACATTAAAGAACCATCTCCTGCCAGCTATACAGGAAGCCAGGTTATCCTTTCAGATGAGAGCTGATGGAAACCTTTGCAGTCATAAAGGACACACATGTCTGCTTGTGCCAGTTATCTGGTAATGTGAGAAAGGTAAAGCAGGTCAGTGACCTCTGCCCTGTTGGAGAAGTCTCCTCAACAGCTGAGGATGCTGAAGAAAATATAAAGATACAAAACAACATTGCTTTGCAAAGAGCATTATTCGTATTGTACAGAACAGCCAATCACAACCATATACAGGTAGGGGCATATTATATGGCAAAATGAATAATAATTTATCATGTAACTTGATTTATAGCTTCCTATGTGGAATGGATTTAAACATACTTATTCAGGATGTCTATTGCACAGAGAAGGCCATGTTGCACTTCCTTGCACTACTTGGTTGTAACAGGACACGACCTATAGAGATAGGAGAGCTGCAATTTGGTGTGTAAGATGGATCAGCAGTGGGCATGACATGGGTTCAGGCTGGTCATTAAGATACACTGACCTACTCTCATAAAGCTTACCAACAGAGTCAGACCTACCCTCTTCCTGTTTTACATGCCTCTGGCACCTACTAGCAACAGGCCTGAGCGAAGCCTACAAGACCTAATGTGTTTAACCAGAGGGCAGGGCAGCATGAGAGTGGAGACTTGGAAGGAGTGTGAGTGGAAAAGAAAGGCCTTGCAATGAAAGGGGATTGCATTATGTGAGGTTAGAAGGAGGTAAATAGAGTAGGGGTGGGCTGGGGAGCATGAGTAAATGGAGGTTCGGGATGATAGGGCGGAGAAAAGGAAATGAAATGGAAATATGTCATGGGACAGTAAAAGGAGCTATAAGGTAGGCGAGAGATGGGTGAGTGAGGAAGTCAGAAGGGGAGATGATGCGAAAGGAAGTTAGTTGTGGGCCGACAAGGTGATGGAGCATTTTTTGTGAGGAGCTTGGATTATGGCATGGAAAAGTCGCATGGAGAACTTAAATGGCATGGAAGGAGGTCATGGTGAGTTCCCCTGATAGGCTGGTAAGAGCCTATGGGGAAGGTCTACTGAGATAGGCTGAGAGTGGGGAGATAAAAGAGTGCCTATGGGGATGGGTGAAATGGCAGAGCAGTGTAGATGAATTTACAAGGAGGTGATATCGGGAAGAAGCTTTAGGAGCATTTGATACGAGGTAAGAGTTTTGAGAGGAAGGGGTTCTCAGGTTTCTCAAGGGTGAGAGAGACTGTAGCTTTGTCTAAGAAGGGTCGGCTAAGAAGGGTCATAATGCGGTTGTGTTCGGGACATAATTAAGAGAGGTAGAAAATGTCAAAGCATAGATAGTCATAGAAATTCGAGTTGGCAGATAGAAAGTGCGAGTGGGAGCAGTAAAGGCTTTACCACGTTCTAGGAAGGACCATACTGTATTTACAGCCTGTGCTAGATGATCCCCTCTATAGCATAAATAGGTGAAAGTGGCAAGAAAAGAGGCCAGATTGCACAGCGGTATGGGGGGCGGTAAAATGGATGAAGCACACCTGACCCTCCACAAGAGACAAGACTGCAGAGCTACGTTTCATAAAAGCTTTGGTCACTTTTTTGAGAATCAACTATTTATGCTTGGTGTATACAATTACTCAGAACCTTTATCCATAAGACTGCATTGCCATTGCCATTACTGTGCACCAATCTAGGGGATTTCAAGATTTGAGAAATGCTTTATCCGATTCATAACTGCCCATGAATATGGGAAGGTTTAATGGGTGAAATAGGTGCCTATAGTTACATTAATATAGTAAATGGGTTCTTAACATACATGGGCTAATTTCAATGTGCAATGTTAAGCAGTGTTGTAGTTGTATTGAAGAAATACATGAGATATCAAAACATATGCAAAGTAAATAATTCCTGTTTCGTCCTTTTACCTATCTGATGAGAGAGAAGTAGTTAAATATTGCATCACAGATCATCTATCTCAGTATCCTGGTTATATTTTAGACGTCTCCCTCTGAACGTAGAGAATATAATATATATACCTCCTCAACTAACTAGTTTATGGAAATGTGACATGTACTGGAACAGACTATAATGCAACCTGCACTAATATATCCCCCTTTGCAGATCATATCACATGTATCCCGCAGTCTTTTTATATTGAGTAGAATCAGTGGTTTCTTAAGAACTTCCTTGGACTACTTGGCTGTAACAGGACACATAGAGATAGGGGAGCTGCAATTTGGCTTGTGAGATGGATCAGCAGTGGGCATGACATGGGTTCAGGCTGGTCATTAAGATACACTGACCTACTCTCATAAAGCTTACCAACAGAGTCAGACCTACCCTCTTCCTGTTTTACATGCCTCTGGCACCTACCAGCAACAGGCCTGAGCGAAGCCTACTAACATGTCCTACCCTGTATCGCTAGGCCTAATCGGTTCAACCTGGGGGAACAGCAGCTGAGGGCTAAGCATAGGAGTGGACCGGGCAGACTTTGAGGGAGTGGGAGTGGAAACGAGAGGCCCAGTAAGGGATGGGGATTGGATTATGTGGGATTAGAAGAAAGTAAATAGAGTAGGGGTTGGGGTGGAGGAGCATGGGTAAGTAGAGGTCCTGGGTTGTACGGCAGGGAAAGGGAAATGGAATGGAAATAGGTCACGGAAAGGTAAAAAGAGTTATGAGCCAGAGAGGGTTGAGTGACTTGGGAAGTCAAGTAGGGTGGTGGGTGATAGGCTGGGAGGATGTAGCAACTGTGGTACTAGGGAAAGAGTTGACAGAAAATGTATTGTGTAGGGGTTGTTTTGAGGCGGTAGCCTGAGCATGACAAGCCGAAGGTGCGTGGAGAATTTGAATTAAATGCAAACAAGGTCAGGGTGAGTTCCCCTGATAGGCTGGTAAGAGCCTATGGGGAAGGTCTACTGAGATAGGCTGTGAGAGTGGGGAGATAATAGAGTGCCCAGTGGGGTTGAGGACAGGGCGGAGGGATGGAGATGAATTTACAATGAGGTGATATTGGAAGGAAGCCTTAGGAGCATCTGATGCATGGTAAGGTATGTTGCAGGAAAGGGGTCATCAGGGCTCTTAGGTGGAAAGAAAGGCCAGCGCCTTGGATAAAATGCAGGCATTAGTAGCACAGAAAGGGAATGTTAGATGATAAAGTGTGGTAGAAAGTAGAGAGGACAGATAGGTAGCAGGAGTAGTGGGCAGTAAAAGGTTTACCACGTTCCCGGAAGGACCATGCTGTCTTTATGGCCTATGGCAGATGATACCTCGTTTGTGAGTGAAAATAGGTAAAGGAGGCACCAGATGGTGGAGTAGTGGAGTGGGCGATAAAAAGGCACTAAGCACAGCTTTCTCCTGCACAGCTAAAAAAAGGCTCAGAATGTATATGGTAACTCTTACATTCACATTTCTTTCTGGGTTAATTATGCGCTGTGTAAACGCTTTTTACATTTACGTTCCTGTCACTGTCTATCTGGAAGATATAATGAGAATTTGTATGAGTTTGCACTATAATCATGTGTAAATCTGGTCTAGATATATCTATACATGTCTAAAAAGTAAACATCACTGTATTATTAGATTGGCCGCCTATTAAGATAAATGTAAGCCTCTCTAGATCTACTGACATGGTTTGCATTGTTGTATGTCCCCCTTCTAGTCATATGCAGGCATCCAGTAATTGCCCCAGAGTCAGGGACCTGCCACTCACACAGTACTATTATAATAAAAAAAAGTAAAAGCAGCCTTCACCATCTAGTGCTACTGATTCCTTTATTTGCTATAATGTCAACACCAGAATTGTTATATCACCCCTGTTAAAGTTCCACTCTCAGCACTAAGGCTTTAACACATAGTAGACTAGAACAGTAATAGAAAGTTGAGTGATAATGCCTGGTGAAAATGCCACTTTAAAAGAAATAATACTCAAAAGTGATACAATCCTCAGCTCGCACCCTTCATAGATAAATGCATGAGGTGGCAACTCAACAGGATCCGGAGACACCAATTTATGATAAGGATTATTTTCTACAGGTAGTCAGAAGGACACTTAAGACTCACGTACCAGCTCCTTTCCACAATAACTCATACTGCTGTGTTAAGGTGGGTCAATATGATGGTATTTCCGTTCACTGCGCAGCTTTCTGCGCAGCTGCATTCTCTAGTTTGACCATAGATCACCAGGGGACTTCATCTAATCATAGAGATATTCTTTATATCCTTGATCTAATATTGGAACAAGTTATATCAAATTGTCCTAAAATGGACAAAGGTGTTGCCTAACCGGGGCGAGAACCATCAACCTTTGGATATGAAGGCATGCATTCTGCCACTGTGCTATAGAGTCTGTAGTGGTGGCTCACCTTCAGAAGTCATACATAACTAGCCCTTAGTATATTTCTATTTCCTGTCAACTTTTTTTTTTCAATCGACAAAAACTTTAGAAATATGCCCGGGACCATATGATCAAAAGGGATTTTCTAGAGAGAGAACATTAAAACCTATATTCTGAGAGAGTTATATAGATATTTAGCTACTTTTCAATACTATTTTATGTACATATGTGGCAAAAGACTATATACTCCTATGATATGAAACACTGACTTAAGGCTTGAATATCTCAGAAAACAGCTCGGGACCCTCCTATTTTCTCAGCTTTGTTGGAAAGTGTATGCTATTATGGTCTTATGGCAAAAACTTTATGACAATCTAGCTACTGTTACACCAAGGCATTGACCCACCTTAACTGAGAAACTAGTGGTGTCATGCTACACTGTTAGTCTTAAAGATCTACAGCAAATAGTACCTGTGTCCATGTGTATGTTCATGCTGTCAACACTGATATTCTTTGGCTCCCTATACGACTAATCTCTCAGTCACTATAGCCTAACCAAGTTAGTCAATTTTTGGCTACCTATACGACCAACATAGGTTAGTTAATTTTGTCAAGTTGGTCAGTACTGACCAATTCACCTTAGTCTTCTCAATGGGTTTTAGGCTAAGGCCTTTGTAGTAAGACATTAGTCAAGTGACATGCACTGGGTAAAAGGACCTTAGTGCACCCTGCACTACGGGCCCTTTTCGTAGATTGAGTCACATTATGGTGTTATGCCTCATGCCTGACCAACCTGGGATATCCACTTCAGACAAAGGGCCAGAGCCTTTAGATTCTCTGTGAAAGGCCAGAGCTGAGAGCAGTCAAACAGTTGTAAAACAGACTAACACATTAGTTGATAATAATACAAATAAAATTGACATCAGTATCGTCATAACATTCCCATTGATATCATACAAAATATCTTATTCATGACAATCTCATACCTTTTTATGGGATAGGTAGTGCAATGTCAAATGGTGCACTGTTAATGCTAGTTTCGTCCTTTGTCTAATTGGAATCACTGAGACATTTGAGCTAGGTCAGCAAGGAAGAGCAATAAGCAATAAACTAGTAGCCTTGTCTCACTATATTAGTCTTATGTCTAACATAACCCCACTTTCCCCAGCCATCCCTGTCCCCTCCTCACCATGGTCATTTCCCCGAGCTGCTCGCATGTTACTAATTATAGACACGGCCAGTCACGTGACATGGCTCGCTGGTACCCACCTTACGGAGGACAGAAGACGACTCCCAGCGGAAACATTCCCAGCGGTTACTCCTCCAGTGGGGGACAGTGATGGGAGTGGGGGCCTCCATGGACATTTCAAATGGGGAATTATAAGGGGTAGTAAAGTTAGTTTGAGGGCAGGTCAGGGTGTAATGGTTGTCTTGACTGGGGGAAAGGAGGTAAGGCGTGGCTGCTGATTGGGTTAGAGTATAAGTGTGGGACGGGTGAAAAGGGAGGGTACATCTGTGAGGCCTCTGTGTTTCAAAAGGTCCGTATACCTCAAATATTTGTGAGATTTTTGAGGGATAGGGACGTGACATAAGTTTGTGACTAAGTAATTTCACAAGGGCCTATGTTTCAAACCATTTTAGCACATGAATAGGGATTTCACCTGGTGCATATATATTATTGTGAATGGGCCAATCTTGAGGGATAGGGGCCATTTGAAAGTTAGTGGCCTCTATTTGAAAGATAGGGACTTCACATGGGCTCCGAGTCCACTAGATGACCTTTGCTCACAAGCTCTTGGTAAACCTAGTTCCTAGGGAAAGCTCTGTTATTTAGATCACTATTTCTTCACCTCTACTTTTACTGATATTTATGGAGGAATTGCCAGTACCGACAGAATGATGTTGCTCTCATACACTACCCCAAAGGCAGGGGAACAGGTCCCAAAGTTAATCAGTCCCAAGTTAATCAATGTGAATCAATCTTCAATCACCTCTGTCCTTTCAATAATTAGAATAATGGTAAATGGTTATCATGGTCATGCGACAATATTCATAAAAAAGACAAAAAGGGATAATGAAAATCAATGAAACTACAAAAAGGATACATTGCTAGCAACAATAAGTATGTACATTATGCAACGCAGACTAAATAAATGTAGCCTATTATCATAACCCTAATAGGCCTAAAGTCACTGTACGTAGTGCAGTGGTAAACTGTATTCATATCGGTATTTGAACTGGTATCTGATACGCTCGGCCGAGTCTGACCTGTGACATTAGTATCATTGCTCAGAGAAGCAGGCCCCATCACTTTAACATAGGTCTGTATCATGAGTGGGTGGGCGGTGGGGGTGTGTTGGGCAGAATGACATGGGCTTTCATACTTTGTAAGCGTCTCGCTCGTGATCATATTTAAGTATTATGTTGATGATAATCACTACTCATCAAACATTGAGCATTGAAGTTCCATCGGATGGTAGAACTGATACCTAGCGAATGACGTCAATTTACTGTTTACGTGGTCGGGGTTGGGTAGGGTGGAGATAAAGAGGGGATACTCAGATTATTTCAGTTCATAGAGAGATTAACTCTGATCCTATAGATTACACCAATCCCTTACATGATACTGATACCCCACTTTACCCGTATGATGACCAATCACTTTGTCATTTTCTGGCGGACCTCATTAAAACCAAGACATAAAAAGGAAATTAAACCATCAAAGCAGATGTGGGTCTTGTTATCATCAATCAAACAGCTCCTCTATGGTTATTACAGCTTTATTGCTTTGGGCTCGCTGACTGAGTAAGGAAATGGTGTTAACTAGCTACTTTGTAAAAACTAAAAAGGAATCTTGAGAGAATTAAAAAAAAGGCATTTTAGTACAGATTACTGAGGTTGCATTACTAACCGCATCTTATACGGGTTTGGTGAAGGTACTTATGTTATCATGCCTGCGGTACCCATTTCGTGACAGACTGTGAAAAGATTATGCTGTGTCAGAGAATGCGATCAGACATTTGCACCAACTGACTCTCTGCTCGTATAATACCTTTTATCTTAAGACATGCATGCAGCTTCCATTTAAGGGCTATAGTAGCATGCACCCACCGACCTGATGAACATGGCTTAATGTCAAAGACAGGATCTCTCCTGTCCATCCACTTAGAATATGGACACTTTTAGATACTAAAAGCACTGTTTCAAATAACAATGTACTTTTGTTTTCATGTACTTTCATTCATGTAACCCTGTACTGTTACATTCGAATAAGTGGATTTATTGGGTTCCATGAGAACTCTGTTTGTTTTGAATATCAGGCCTTATTTGGTAAGTGTTCAAAGTTATTGTTGCCGTGTTTTTGTTTGTTTCTGTTTTAAAAAAACTGTTCAGTTCCACCATCCCTTGACACCTTTCACCTTGAAATAAGTTGAGTTGGATATGATAGAAAACTTTAAATGAGAAATAGACCATGGAATTAGCAACATATATATGCATTTGAGAGATATTGTCCTTTTTGTCATTGCAGTGGAGTCATATTTTTATCAGACTACTGTCCTGAGTTGAACATATACGACTACATCGACTACGTAAAAATAAGCATTGTCTTACACCTTCCAATACTGACAATGCATAATGGCACCTCCTATCTCATTCCCTACTTCACCTTCACCCCCTCCCCTCGCACACTCTCACACATCTCCACAGACCCTACACACCCTACCCCCAGCAGCCAGTGGGAATGGGGCAATAGACATGTTTTACGGCCTCTGTTGGTGGGTGTAGGTGACAGAGAGATGGGGTGGGGAGATGAGGGCAGGGCATTACATTGTCACAGCATACTACCTAGCTGGCCCTATCACATGTATGCAACTCTGGGTGGGTGGGTCCTCTCTGCATGCTCTGCCATCACTAAATGTGGTGAGACATTAGCATTGTGAATTTCTCAAATGGATGAAATAAGTTTATCTTACTTTGCAATCTGTTGATATTTCATAGAAACTCTATTTGAAAATTCCAAGTGACATGGTGCAACTGTCTAGAATGTGGAGAACTTTTCTGCCCCTTTCACTGTAAGTGCCAGATATTCCTGATGTTAGGGGTAGGGTGTCTACTTCATATTTGTGACCGTGGCAGCCATCTTACTGAGACTCTCACATGATTATGCTTATTAATGGTATCTGAATTAATTTTTAACCTATCAGACACAACAATCATGCGAAAATATTCAAAGAGATAAAACAAAACATGGTGCATAGACAGAGACCCCTACCCTCATTTACTTATTTTTACTCATTATTGTAAATTAACAGCGTTTTTTTTTCTTTTCACAAATACTCTCCCATTTTTCCCTTAGGCACCAGCGCCTTTTGCCTGCCCCACTCCAGATTGTCTTGGTCTTGTGCATTTGTATTCTTACCACCTCCCTGCCTAACAAAGAAACATGCCGAGGGCTGAGAATCCCTCCTGTCCTAACGCCGAAGGGGGTGCTTAAGGGATTTATGGCAGTCTGCAGTAATTACATTTGTCCTTTTTGTAGAGGATTTACTGTCAGACTTGCCATCAATGATTGCACCTCTCAACATGAGGAAACCGATTCCAGGGGAGAGAATGAGCAATAGGGGTGTGGAGAAACTCCCGATAACGTCAGTTCCCCTTATCAGCTATGGCTATGTCTGATTAAAACATGGGTAACGGCAGAACCGTATACCTCTCTCCAACTTCGATATCCCCGCAATGTAAGTTTTACTTCCATCAAAACATATCAACTATAAGAGATAATTATGATGGAAACTTGAAGGATGTGGTGAGAAGGAAAATGAAAAATAAATCAAAATACTCTGATCTCATTTCTAAGATGTTTTAAATAGCCCAGCTTGGACTTTAAATAGGAACAGTCCATCTCCCTTTTCACAGTGGGCGGACCTATATACTGACTGTAAGATTCCTGCTAGAAGAGTAGGAGTGTTCCTCCTAGGCTAAATAATGCAGAGGCGCAATGCATCCCCTAAGTCAACTGAATATGAGATCAAAGAGGGCAGTCCTCGCAGCTACACTCCTCAGTGGGAATTATGGCCCAACTATTTATCATCTACAGCCTCCTGACACGGAGATGTAGGGAACAGGGAGGGACAATGTAAGGGACCAAGGGGGAGGGGGAGAGCAGGCAGGGACACTGCTCTAAGGCAGCTCCATAAATACCACCATTATGACACTGCAGATAATGGCCACTACCCCCTCCCACCTGTTTTCTGGCAGATATATACCACTGGCCCTTTCACCCCTGCCATTTCCTACCAGCATGGAAACAACAAGAGCAGCCTCATTAATGGTTGCTATGGGGACGCTGATATAGGTCAATAGGCATGCGCAGAGTCACCTGGAAGGAAGCTAGATGCTGGCTCTGCGCGATAATGGAGGAAGTCTCCATAAGAAGCTAGCAGTGCTTGGAGCTACTCTGAGCCTTTGAGTCTCTCAGAATGTGGGACTCAAGAGCTCATTGAAGTTCTCTTTATGGTGGGTCTGAATGTCATTGCTTGAAGCTAATTCTGCACTTTCAGTGACTGCATGCACTGAAGGAGATTTCATTTTACTGCACCTGTAGCCTTACCGCTGGCGCCACCAAATGGAGCCCCTCCTGTGATTATTTATTTCATTACCACACTCTTATCATGTGCTCTGATTCTATCCATTAAACCGTAGTACTCGTTAAAAAAGAACTGAGGAAGATATGTCTGGTCATATGTGTGGTTGGGGTTTACTGAAGTAAAGTTACATCTGCAATAGCCATCACTTAAGGGCATCTCATGAATCTGTGATTTGTTCCTTATAATGCTGTGACTCAGTCGTAATAGTCTCTCCATGTGAAATCCTGCAGGGCCACTTCATAAATCCCATGTGTATTTCTATGAAGCTGCAAGCCGCCTCCAGACTACATAATTCACCCGCGGGTTACAAGGGGCAGGAAGTACACCCACTTCGTCTCCACATTAATTTCTTTTTACCAGGCCTAGTGCCTCGTCCAAACCAGCCTTCCGCCTAGTCCGACTTGATTGGATGTGACCCAGTGACAACCTCAGCACCATTGCCTCCTCACCCATCCCTCCACACTTGCTTATAAATCCTGATCCTGCCTTCACATGGGAGATGCTATCGAGGAAAGTCTCTATATACAAGTTCTTTCAGTCATGGGCAGGTTTTGCAAAACGGTTCATAGTGGAATTGCTAGCATGACAGATTTGACAAACCCTGAGAAGCAAGGAACTTACTTGTTTGAAACAGCATCTGGCAACTATGGTCAACAAAGTGCCGAATTCAATGCTGTAAATCCTTTCATGCAAGTTTAATTGACAAACTGCTTCACTAACAACTTCATTTTGACAAGGTTGCCTTAATTATTCCATGCCAACTGAATCCCAGGAAGGTTTCAGTTCATCCTAGGCTTCTAGGGATAGTAACACCTGCTCTTGCCGTCTTTCAGTCCCGGTTAAGGGGGTAAAATTGCAATTTGAATCAGCCGTAATTTACTTTGCCCTCGGTGATGTTCTTTCTTTCGAGGAGCCAGCTGATGAGAATGGATGCTTGTCTTCTCCAGTACGGCATTGTGTGAACTCGCTCTAATTACACCATGTGAAGCCTCATTATAAAACAGATGGCTGCTTCCATTATGTTTAACCCAATACCTGGTGACATCCTACAAATCTAGGGCTAGGCCCAGAGAGCCCCATACTGTTGACTAAAACCTTCAGTAAGTTAATATCATGTGATGTAAGAACAATGAAATTGCACATTTCCCAAGGACATCTTTAACAAAATGGCAATGCTGCTATCTAACTAGAATATTGTAGACATCAGTGTCAAAGCAAAACCGACGATTATGTGACAACCCTATTCTCAGGGTAGTTCACAGTCGTTGTGAAATACTGTCTCGCTGCGAGTGATTATCTGTGAAAGCCATGACAAATTGCATTCCTTGTCTAAACAGACTGCTGCTCAGTAGACCTTTGTGACGTTGTACATTTTTATAAAAGTTGAAATCGGCATTCATAGGGGGCCATTCTATTTGTCTGATTAAATATGCCTTGCTGGAGAGGGCACTGATCGTTTACATGTGTACTGATATCCATCTAGTTGTATATCATATAAGACTGCCTACTCTTAAATGGGCATGTTGTACATCTTCTAGGCAGCTCCTTACTTCACTGTTATTATTAATAGTAAAAATAATGTATGGTTATTGTTAAACCTGTTCTTACATCTTACACAGACATGTTCATTCGTTTGAAATGAAGTCCTGCATAATTTAACTCATACATGTTTACCTATGTCATTGATCACATCCCAGTAATATACGATTTGAGACGACGACATATCCCCTCCCCTTCCGACACCTTTTGTCACCATTTCCTGCCACCCTTGCTTATGCCTATGTACTGCCCACCTTTACGCATGAGACCACTGCTCACCTCACGTGGCAGACGACAGGTGGCGCCCTTGTCACAGCCAAAATTAGCATCGGAAGCAGACGACAAACTGACCCGGAAGTCAGTCTGCTTCGATTTTTGCCTGGAAGCAGCCGCCATTGCTCAGCAGACGTAATTCAATGTCAGCCGGGGGCAGTAGAAGTCGTTTAATTGCGGATGTCAGTGAATGTATGTGGATTGTGCTGGAAATAGGGTCATGGTAGAGGAAGGTCGGAAGAAGGAAAGGACCTTTAATACACATCGACTATGGCAGTCCTTATCATTTGCCATACCCTCTACTATTCTGCCCCATAGAATAACCCTGTAGTATTTCCCGAATCATGCAATGCAAATTAGCATTGATACACATGCTGAAGAAACGGAGTCTTAACTTTCAGAGACACAGAAAATCCCATCCATAGCATTGTATTATATTTCCCCTGTGGTAAACATATATCGACTTCTTCATCGACTTCTTCATCATGTAACAAAGGAGGCTCTGAAATAATTTAATCGAATTTAAAACAGCGTTTAACAAATAAATAAATTGAATCGGTTAAGTTTCCATCTCACTCTGGCTGTAATACATATTCTGAGATGAATAGGCCTACAATGTGATGGTATTAAACCTGAGGTTCCCTGTTATTTCAAATAAAGGAATTCACATAACACATATTGAAACTCAATCGTGTCTGTGATATGACCTATATGTTGCAATAACTAAGAGTAGTACACACAAAATCAGCAAGAAAGTAACTGAATCATTGTATGATGTTCTGTATTTAGATTGAGTGTATGGTTCTACAATTGTATCTGCCTCTCCCTTCCTCCACCCCCTTGCCCAGCCCTACTTCCACCCTCTCCCAACCCAACCTCCCATCCTCCATCCCTTCTCTCTCTCTCTCTTTCCATTCTTCCTCCTCTACCCACTCCCTCTTACGCCCAGGCACCACCCTTGGGCTGCCTACTGTAAGGCCCCATGTGACCACAACGCCATGCCCCAGTAGCCAGGGGTCTTGGGGGATCTGGGGGTGTCTGTGATAAGAAGCATAATGTTGTCTCTAGATAGCATTGTGTGTCAGGAGGACTAGTCCCTGGAGGAACCAGGGTCAACACCGAGCCTACCAGCACTTTCACACCAGCCCTCCACACTCTGCAATACCAGGCCAGACGTGTGGATATGGGGAGTGAGTGGGGAGTGGTTGGGTTGTGTTATTTGTTGAGTCCACCATTTGAGAAGGATACATGACAAAAAAAGATGTCATAAAGAATAAAATGAGCAACTAGGTGTTCTTGATGAATTCAATTTCAAGGGCAGTGAGCAATGGCAGAGATAACTCAGTGTAGCATTGCATAGTCTCTGATCAATACTTTATGACAGAGTGTTTGGCAAATATGTGGCTTGAGTGTGGAAGAGTCATCCCTTGTAATGTTTGTAATTAACACACTGTTTCTACGTGGATATGGGCATGGATAGTGCATGGATCTGATAGAACATTATTCCCTTTTGCATCTTGTGGCCCCATAGAAGAAACCCATGTCCATCAACACAATTAATGTCCTCTGAATACAGTGCAATTATCAAGTAATGCTAACTTGTCACTGTTTCTATTGACCCAATAACCTTCCACTAGATGTTGGACATAGATCAGAGCTTACTTTAAAGTTTCCTAGGTAACTAGTTCACACCTATAGTAGTACCAAGTTACCAGGCAGATAAGTGGGTACAACCACTCATGTGACGTCCTTGCTGCATTGGTCTACAATGGGAAAACTCCTATATATAGCCCAAAGTAGCCAAGGCCAGAAGTCAAAGTTCCTAAGGAGAATCTATGAATACACATCACTTACAGCAGTAGCAGACAATGATACATCTATGCTAAATACTGCTTCTGGCCGTGATAGAACCTGATTCTGTAATATCAAATAGACCACCTTCACCACCACCCAAGGATAATCATGCCTGCCCATAGACAAGCATTAATAAAACAAAGAAGGGAGATAAAGGGAACCGAATAGCTGTCATTTAGTGCGCTAATTGCATTGTGATGTGAGGCGCGTGAAAGGCGGTCAGCCGATCAGCATGTATGGGCTGACGATGATTACTATAGAACATTATGGGGTGTGGCCTGCTTGTTGCTGTTTGGGGGTGATAATATACTGGCAGCATTAACAGCATGGGCCCACAGTGTGGGCTGAAGGGAGCTGAATAGGGCTGATTCTATTTATATTGGTTATCACCTCATATAATGTAAGCTAATGGAGGGTTACATGATCTACAGCTGACAAGCCATGAGTAAAAACAAGGTTTTATGGCTGATACTGATACTGGCTGGCTATAGCTATAACACATATGAAATTGATTTTTCTCATTCTGTATGTGCTGTTGTTCCGAGTAGTATATCTACTCAGATCTGATAGCTTATCTCTTCCCAATCTCGTATAATTATGTCAGTATAGGCTATCATGTGAATAGCTCGAATATCGTCTGACTTATTTTTGTGTATTACATCACCCCAAAGAATGATATAGAGTCAAACCTTCTGAGCCTGATTTAGATTATTATCAACACCATAAATTCAATAAAATAATGCATACTTTTGAGCACGGAAAATAAACATTACACTTTCTGATAAAAGTCAAGAATCTCACTACTATCACTGACTACTGCCTAGTTGGAAGCTGGAACAAGGCGCAAAGATCACTGCCGACCCATTACTAGCCCTGCTTATGGTGCTAGTGTAATACAATCTCCCAAAAAAGGAGAAGGGGTGGAGAATAGCTGTCATTTAGCGTGCTAATTACATCGTAATATGAGGCCCGCTGAAAGGCGCCTGGCCGGGCCCCATAGCCCACCTGACGGTGATTACTATGGGACATTATGGGGCATGACTTGGTGATGTTATGGGGTTGTTAATATACTGGCAGCATTAGCATGTGCCCTCATACTCAGCAGGAGCGAACTAGAGAATTAGGATCAAGACATCCTTTACATAATCATATCAGGTTCTTATTGATGCCCATCGCCCACACGGCGCTGGGCGTCCAACGGGGCCATACATTTTCTATTTAAAATTTAGCCGTATATTGAGCCAAGTGTACGGTGAGCATTATGCCGATCGTTATCCATTGGGATCTATTATTCAAGCTGTAATCTTGGAAAACCTCTAGATAAAATTGCCTCTCTTAGGTCATTCGCCTCTCCAATAACACTACCAGCAGATTATCTGCGACACCGCAACACTTATGTATGTATGTATAGATAAACTATATGTGACATTTAACAGAACCCGTCTTCCTTTCACGTCTCACAGCCATATTGCATCCTTGATGTATCACGAAATGTCACTGTAATGCTATGCATCTATCATCGACAGATATACTGCTAGTGTGACCTTTTATATTAGTATTATTGTATTGTTAATGCACTGCTAAAGCGCCTGTATATAAGCTATAGGAACTAATCTAGCATAATCATTTCATGCTTTACAACACCCATACCAAAATCCTGGAAAGCAAGAAGATCACCTGAACGATTTCAAGTTATTAATGCAATCCTTATAGATTAAATATGGTTGTATACAATTAGACTGATTGCATATCAGTAGGTGTTGTTTGAACAAAATGCATGGCTTGTTGCCTGGCTAACAGTTTTCTTCCGTCCCTTCCCTTACTGCCCCCTCTCAAATCACAGACATCCAAAGCGAACATCTCATATATACAACTGTATATGTTACTGTATTCTAACTGCAATAACATGTTTTTAGCTATGCATTAAAAGTTGAGCAATGCTCAGAGTCAGGAGGTATCATGTATACACAGTTTCTTCAGCGTGGTTATTATCTGCATTCATCTCAAACCAATGTCAAATCTAGGTGATAGAAAGACACATCTATGATATTTAAGTAAATCATATTATAATACTTTAATGATATCATTATCATTTCAATATTCTTCCTCAGATATAAACTGGTTAAGGCTACATTCAAATATAGACAAGTCTGAGAAGGCAGAAAAGACAGAGTGAGTATACATGTTGTACAGCCGCCATTGCTTGGTACTCCTTCCTCTCATGCCTTCTTTACAGCCTGGTTACGTCCTGTGTGGGGCACTGCCCCAGCCTGTGTGGGGGTGATTTGGCTGCTGAGATGGGCATGAAGCCGTCATGAAAAGGTCATAACAGCGAATGTGTCCTGGATAATGGCACCAACAAATGGCAGAATCAGAGACACGTGGCCTTGGCCTCTCACGGGTGGAGAGATGGAGTGAGTGCATTAAGATACTGTTGCGATTTGTCTGTCTGTGTTTTTTCTTCTCTGTGTTTTGGGTCATCATTTTTATGTTGTCTGTCCTCATCTTTCTCCCTTTCCCCCCCTGCCTATCTCATCCATGGCTGTATTTATATTTCAGTTTTTACCAGGTATTACGTACATTGCAACCCCAATAACCCTTTGAGGACGCATGTCGCTAAAAGATAACATTTGTCGTCATGATGCACCAAAGAAGCCCCACCGAGAAACTCGCCAGAGTTGCATTGGTGCTTCATGCCAACCCTTCAGGAGTGTCTCAACCTCATAAGGTCGGCATTGTGCTTCAATACAGCACTGGCGAGTTACTCGCCAGGGCTGCATTCATGCATCATGACGACCAAGAGCATGATACATTGATGTATTATGCTGTCCTTAAAGGGTTAAGGAACCCAATGACAGATGCTTATATTAATGCTTTACATGATGTAGCAATGTAGTCAGATCTGCGTTAACCTGTAATAAAGGTCGAATCTGCTGCAGAGGGCTGTGGAAATGAAAATAAATCCTGAAAAAGAAACAGTTGGAAAGTACAAAAAACTAAAACATGACTTACTGTCTATCTGCAGTTCGATCTCGGTCACACCGCTTTTAGTCGTCCTGTACTTAGCAATCCGGTAGCGTCCAGTCTCCGTGAAGGGAGTTTTCAACATCTTGTTGGTACTAATCTCATGGGGAACAGCGTCTATGTTCCTGACGATACGTATAAAGTCGAGCATCTTGTCCTTGCGTACAGAACATGAGATGGTAATGTTGTCCCCCTGTTTGATGAGTCCAGCTGGGTGGATCTCCAACTCAGGTTTCTCTGTTTTGGAAAGCGATACGCCTGGAAGATACAAAAATGGAGAAATATTAGATTTTCTTTTGGGTTATATCTAAGACACATGTATGCTCTATGCAGCCATGATACACGTATCTATTTAATATCTTAGAAAAAAAACCACCAAGAAATAAGCAGTACTATTTCATACAAACTCAAAACAACAAACTTTTAGCATATCGATACAAAGCAAGTAAACGTGTCCTTAATACGCTTTGGGGGATATCTGTAGGGGTATAGAAATTACTATTTTCTTAAGAGCATTCCATCTCGTAAACCCCGGGCCAGCCTGTTCCAAATTCATTATATTGATCCACGCTTTGGAATAAATCTTTCTTTTACAGGGACAGGCACCTGTATCGATTTCAGGTGGTGCAGCTTAGAGATGGTTAAATTTTAATCATGAGAATTGCGACTACTAATAGAGTTTGGGTCTATGGAGGGGATGCTTGGATGGATGGCACAAGCGGAAAGCACCTTTCACGAAAAAGGAATCACACTAGCGCCCAAACAGTCTGAGCAATATTAGCCAAACACGGTTTTTCTATTTTCATGAAGGTCTGTTTCCTTTCAAAGGCCATGGCATAACATAGTTTTATTGAGTTTTACTTGCTAGTAACCTACATCAGTTTGAACGACATAAATGCGCCCTTGCGGAACGCAGGGTATAAGCAAGCAACAATGCTACAGTAAGAGTAAGTCAGTCATGAATAATAGCTTTAACAGGGTCTGAAGATAAAAGCATTGACTGCCAGCTTGGATGAGCTAGAACCGTGTTCACCAGGTTTGATCTCCCACTTAAATTGCACTAGAATAGCTGATGCCTACATCAGAAGGTCGCATCTCTTTGAAATTACATTTAGCGGGAACATTATTGATTCCTTGTGCCTATATAAATTTACTAGATCAATTTAGATATTTCCGGTTCCATTGGTCGGTTTCTACATCTTGTTTTATCTTAGTGATTCCAGTGTGCTACTATTTTCTGGCTATAGTAACCATTGTATTTATGAGAAACATCTGGTGATATCCAAACTCAATTAATATCATCATTGAACACGGTGTTAGCGTTATCTATAGTAGTTAACTGTCATGGTATGGAAGTATTCCTGTAATTCATGTTGCGATCTACCTATGTATACGCAGTTATACCACAGCGGACACGGAGAACAAAGCATTTCACACCTCTTGTATACTGTATACAGCTAGTGGCATAAAGTAGTTATAGGCCTAGTACCAATCTGTAGGGGTATTCTACTATAAGGCTCCTTCACTGTATTTCGCGTACAGATTGATGCACGTCCTATAACTACTACATATAATTGTGTAGTGATTAAGTATGTGACCTAAATATCATTTCCGTATCCTAGAAGATCATGTCAAGAAGCATGTTACAAATGGCCTGGCATCTCACAAGACATGATTTTACGATTGGATGGGTGGGTGTTTTTTTTCTGCATCAGCCCCATTACTCAAGAAAATAGGACTGTGCTTCACATTTCCTACATGCCACTCAATCCGCCTCTTCCATTCCGAAGATTTCCCTGTCGCGAACTTTTTTTAATTTAATATGTTTCCTTCTCTTGTTCCTGTTTCCCTTTACGTATATTGCCTGTAATGAAATCGTGCACTACCAGCTGTCAGTCGATAAACGTTTTCCAAAAAACACAAACTGAGATTGAAATCTGTCATAATCCTTGATATACTGCGTTCTTACTAAGGACATCCAGAACAATGAACTAATATTTTGTTAAAATCCATATGGCCAGAGGTTTACTATAATTGGTGTTTAACCCGCCATACACCAAACACAAAAACTACGCAGTATTTTTTTACTTCCATCATCCCTACATCCATCATAACATATCGGCGAGCTGCTCATAGGCCTACATGCTGTTATAGAACACACACAGCAACTCACTGTAAAAATAGGGTCGGGGGGTCAGGGTAGTTGCTCTCTTTCTACAGTGTACTAACATATATTCTGTGTGAGAGGCTGGTGTTGGCCATTTGTGATTGTCATTGTAGTTGTTTCTGGGTCAAAGAGACGCAACAAGCGCTGTCAAGTGGCCTCCAGGCTGAAAGCAAATATTGGAGAGTTGCCATTAGGGTTTGCACTGGTCGTAGGGTGTCAATGCACTGTACTTGCACCTAGGAAGTCATAGTTGTTTCAATTTCAAGTGCAATAATCTAACTATTACGAAGTTGTCTTGTGATAACCTCCATCGTATGATTTATATAACATCTTGATGGGTCATGCTTTATTAAAAAGAGTTCCTAAAATATAATGGTGTAGATGCTGAGTCATAATCAAATTGTCTCCTAAGACTTCATACTATTAATAAATCTCCATCTAGATATATTTTACATAGTGAAGTGGTTGTAAAATTGCTAATGATGCTAACATACTGATTATGATACAATCCTGTACCCGTAGTAAGCCTAACTATTGCAGAGTAACCAGCAGGGGGTAACATAAATCTAGGCTATTACGATACGTACATAAATCAGCCGAGGGCATAGATAGAACTATAACCATCTATCACGGTCTAGCCTATATGTGTGGCTATGTATATATAGTTATTGATTCACAATGAATATATCCACATTCCCTTTGCCCTGTGGGGTCATCTTCCCACCACCCCTGCATGACTCATTCCATGATAAGGCTGGTAAAGCTAGGTAATCATGTGAGCTTAATCAATATACTAAAGCCTGCTTTTGATCTTATTCCTGACAGCAGATGTGATAACATAATGGAAATAAATATCTGTCTTTATTACATCTATACGACTCTTGTTTTGAATAGAAGTGGGGAGGGAGGACCATTGACATAACTGTTGGTCAAGTGATAAACACTAAGATGACAATAATGCCCAGACTGTTATTGAATGACTCGTATTATAATTGCCCTCATATGAGGTTTTCCTGTTCAATAATCCGTCAACTTAGGAGTCCATTAGAGTACTAAGCTATTATGGTGTTGTGTTATTGCGATACCCGAAAAGAAAACATGACACCAAATGAGTGCATGGCTCGGCGAATTATTTCAGTTTGTAAAAGTTTCTCAGTGCAAAAGAAATCAGTCGACAAAGCCTTCTTTCACACTGATATTTACTCCTGTTGACAAATCATTTAACATCACTGGGAAGTCAATGACGATATAAAGAGTATACTTTTGGATTAATAAAAATGGTCAATCTGTGAAATATAAAGTAGAACATTGAAGAAAGTATATATAACAACGCTCAGGGTATAGATTGCTTTCTCCTACCTTGATAGCCACATTTGCAAAATGTGTTGTACATAGCTCTCGTCAGAAATGACAAAATCATTCTAAAGATATTGTCATAATGAGCAATTAAAAGTAAATGAAGTGGAATCAGTGTAATTAGAGCCCCAGTGATAAATGGCTGGGTGTAATTAGCGCCGGCAGATTTCTAGAAATCTAATGGCTAACAAATTGTGTCACATTTTCTGGTTTTGTCGTTTTGCCTCTCCAAACCACTCACCAATCGAGTCACGTTCCTACTTGTCTGTATGACCCTAGTAACAATAGGAACACACACAAACGTACCTGGGCATGCATATATATGCAGAGTAACCAAGACTACTCTGTGAAGAATTTGCCACAGCTGTGTGACTCATATCTACACCTTTATCAGTATACTATCCTGAGAAAAATTTATCTTCCAGCTATTCATTCTAATCTAGCTGTATGGTCTATTCAATTTTGGTACACACTTCAAGTAACCCTTACTACCGTAATACCTGCTGTATTATATTGTCCAGTTGCACACAGCTCCTCCTGTCAGATTATCACCCGGTATACAGATGACTTTTCGTGTCAGTACATTGGTTTTATAATGAGAGCTGGTCACCAACTGACCAATTTCCAGAGCTGCTCGCTGTTTCTACTGGAAAGTTATCAAAATATCATAAAGAGCTCACTAGAGGGTCTTTCAGAACTGACTCGTCAGTCGACATAATTGGATTTTTGTCAATAGCGCAATATTTGCAATTGAAGAAGGTCTCAATAGTTGATATTTGCGAGATTTTTGTACAGATTTCAACAGAAATTCTTTTGAAACACTTTTTACTAGTGGTCGTCAAACAGGTTTCATCATGTCAAAATTTGCCTAGGATTACGTCAGTTGTTCTGAAAGAGCACCCACATCCCTGTTCGACCTCTGTTCCATCATTGGTATGCAATTATCTTAGGGGAAATATTTTTCTGTCGCTGGTTCCTTAAGTCTGGTTTCTAACATATTAATCACTTCCACTGGAAATCCATGAGAAGCCTTGTGTGAAGTTGAAGTTATTGGGCGGGAAGATTGGGTGATGTTGTAGTGAATAGGACATCCGGTAGTGGTATATTGGTACACAGAGGGAGCCTACAGGTCAGCTTATGGCCAGATTTGCCCAGTAAGTCTCTGAAGGTCTAGCTCACTACATCTTGTGGTGCGCCGACATGTGAGGACTTTAAGACGCTTTAGTCCAAAGTGTAGGTTGACAGACGGTTGGTGAGATCTGGTAGAGTAATACTGATGTCTGGGAATTGAATTCTCTGGAGGTTTGTAGCATACATGTGAACAAGATGCTAACCAAAGAGCACACAGGAATTTCCAACAGGGAGAGAGATATCAAGGACACTTAAACACCAGAAAAGTTCTGTAATTCTGCATGGGTTAAACTTCTTTCTGTGTCCCTGTTTCCCCCTGTGCTTATACAGGATTTGTGATTATGTGAGGCATTTTGAGAGATCTGGGATGTCAACGCACTTCACTCCTTTAAGACCCCTGCACATTAAAAGCAGGGAATTACAGTATTCATGCTACATTGTAAGAAGGGCAGGTGTCTGCCAATGTTGCTCTGCTTATACTTTCAATGGTACAGCCTGGTAATGATTGAAAAGGGATGCTAGAATGTTGTGAATTCACCAATCACAGGTACACCCCGCTTCTCTACTCTTCACTGTACAAATCCCACCTGAACCCCCCTGAAAGATTATAAGCTTGGCAATACTCCGATTTGTGCTTGCAGGAAAGTGCTAGTAGGTGACCATCCCACTTTATCGGCCCCAACCACACACAACCTCGAATACAGTTGTAATGTGTCCAAAACATGCACATGACCCCCACAGGGCTCCACCCCCTAACATTGCCTCTCTTATTCATCACTCTACCCCCAGTTTGAGAGAGTTCTTATTCATTAATAGTAGCCAAGGCAGGTACTATAGTTAACATGTAATGGGTACATTTTTACGCATGTAGCATACATTATACATGAGACGTCTACCAGTAGCCTCTGCCTGACCCTGGGAGTCATGATGGTATCTTGGTAATGTGCACAGAGGGACCCTGACCATGGTGAGTCATCAGTGATAGGTCTATGTGGGTCAGTGTGTACTTAAGTGTCACAGAATGGACATTACAAGCAGTTTAGAAGTTTGTGTTTAACTCAATCTAGCATAAACCTAACTTTGTAAGTGCCCCCGTTACCAGCGATTGTGGTCTTTAGGGAGTGATGTAGCAAGCAAATAGTGTTTTTTTTTTGTAAAAATATTTTTACATTAATGCATTTTACTGCCAAAGGACACGTTCTATAATGCATCCAGAATGCATTGCCCTATGCAAAACATCTCTATTGCACCTAGTGATGCATTTTCTGCTGCGTCACACCTATTGCACCTGGTGATGCATTTTCTACTGCATTACAACTATATTGCAATCAGTGATGCATTTCCTTCTGCATCACAGCTCTGTTGCACCCAGTAATGTCTTTATCTCCACAGCACAACTTTATTTCGCCTAGAAACCGCTACTGGGTCACATACAGCTCTAGTGTACTGGCTACTATGTCCTTTTCCACTGACATTACTCCGCTTTCAGATTCCAGCCTTACATCTAAAAAATACCCTTCAATATTTTGACATTTGACCCATTCTCTAAGAACATTTCAGAGTATAATTATAGTCACATGAGCAGCAGGCCAGGGCATTTGCCAAGATGGCAGCCCCTTGAAAGCATGTTGCGTGCCTCGCCATGGTCCCGTTAACAGACCCAATACTCCACACGCCGGCCCAAACCCTGCACCACGGCACGCACATATTGACCTGTGGAGGCTGCTAAATTCCCTGTGGACTTTTATTTTCCACTGTGAATGTAAACACGCTGCTTTATAAAGGGTGGTTTCCATATATAATGCAAAAGTGTTTTCGGGTAGATTTTGTTTTGTTTTCAGCAGAGCTGCCAATTCAGTAGGACAGCCGTATCCGCGGGATCTTGAAAGCGTGCATGGCATTTCATTTGATGTCATTCGCTTTCACCAGGGCTCTGTAGAAGTATGTGAAGGTATGTTACTGAAAATGGGCAGGCGATTGTACCATCTTGGAAACTGTAATAGAATAATGTAATAAACTACTATACAAATAATTAAATCCCATTACCAAGCCAATCCACAGCTAAAATTTGACGGACATTGTCGATTTTAAAAGTCCACAAAATGTCAATTATTTTCATAAATGGTTATGGACACCACCCATAGCTATGTCATCAGGTGCAGATATATAAATATATACATGAATATATGGGGTGCAAGGGCCCACAGTTTGACCGGGGCGCTGTGTTAGGGAGACGGCTACATCGTGGTAATGGATGACGGGACGGATGGGGCTGCATTAGTTATAAGGTGTGGGCTTTTATTGCCGCCTTTTATTACTGGAAGTCTGAACGGCACCAGTCAAATATTCACAAGAAATGAATGATACCGAAGAGACATACAATACAGCTTGATTTAAGGTTATTATTCACATTTCGTTTTGGCCAAATACTAGGCTAGTGCCCCAGAGTTGATGATGATACCGTTCAATAGTTTTGTGGTGAATGGATAAGATTGTTTACTTAGCGTCGACCCTCTGGCAACACCATTATAGGGAATTCCATCGGAAGTCATCGGTTTCATAGCTTATTTCCGTTTTCTATGCTTATTTTTCTCTATTCTGCTGATGGAATTGTGCACCTCTTCTCTTGGCTAATACCTGTAAGGCATGTCTCGTATCCCGATGACATCCCAAAAATACACAGCTACTCGTTTAATTATACGAAAGCCTTATTCTGTAAGTTAAATGTTCCAATGATCTACCAAAGTCTTCAGTGCCAATAAAATGCAATTCACCTGGTGTACCACCGTAGTGTTCTTTTTTTCCTACAAAACCACCCACCGGACAAGTGCTAGGGGTGGTCGGGATGGGGTGAGAAAGGTGTTCTCGTGCAAGGGAAATGCAAGGAGCTGCTGCGGGGAATGGAAGACATGGGAAGGAGGAGGTCAGTCCCCCTGAGGTGGACAAAAAGGTGAAGGAAACAAAAAAGGAAAAGAATAACCAAATTCTACCAACCCTTAGTCAGCACTGCGTTCCCCAGTTTAAAATTTCATAGTGTGGAAATTAAATTAGTGCATTGGGAAGGTCAATCCATCTTGAGGTCGGTGTGAAAGAGGAGCCTGAGAGGACCGGGGAGGAGCCAGGAGGGCGGGCTCAGGTGGAGCCAGCCGGCCTTGGGGGCAATACCTCCGGCGGGCACGGCTCCTTGAAAGAAGATTAATTCCTGGTATGGGGTAAAGTAAAGGCCCAAAGTGGAGGGTTAACGCAATGCCAGTCGTCCACAGAGCTCGGCCGATTAAAGCATACATTTCCCATAGCAATTAGGCTTGAATTGGTTGTATGTGGTCCTGTGGATGGTAAGCATAAGGGCTGGTAATGCAATGTGGAACTTATTCTATGCAGGATAAAATTAATGTTGGATGTTGTATTGGAAATTGCTGGTTTATGAATGTCAAATATGCGGTGAACCGTGCATGGAGAAATTATAATAAACTGTATATCATGTGGACAGCAGTTCAGCTATTATTCGCCAATTCTATACAAGTAGAATTCTGCAGTAGGATTATTGTCACTGCATGGTATTAGCAGTAACATTGCGGCTGGCAAGCAATCCATTTAAGCTGGACTGTGTCACTAAGCTACATAGCTATTATGATGATGTTGGATTTCTATTTTCTAAATAATATAAGTGTTAGTTTATAAGGTTTGTTCAATTGATCAGCTGCAGTAGAGGTTATGCTGTACACAGTCACTCTAAGAAGGAAAGTGTATCAAAGTGGTGTAAAGCATCCCATGTGCCAAAATTGGCACAACCCATAACATATTGTGGGCCTCCTGATACAAACCGCCATGCAGAGATAACATGACGCATCAGAACTATCCTGAGGGACATTGAGCCATAGCCTCCTACATATTCCCATCTCTATAATTAAGCTGGTAAATACATGTATGCCTTCGGGGATAATGCCCAAGGCCAACACCAATACTGGCAGGGCTACAATGGCCAACCCCCTGGGGACCTGGCTTGCGGCTTAGGGTCTGAGAGTAGGGCTCGGGGAGCTGCTGAGGAGGTAGGAAGATGGGGACCTCAGAGAGGCATGTGGAGCAGCTCATGGAGCAGCTCGTGGCATGGGTAAGCTTGGGGACAGCTAAGGCATGGGTTCAGTCTGGAAGCAGAAGGGGCACAGCTCAGAGACAATCCACACTTTTTGAATAACGCATGCGTTGTCCTGACAGAACATATCCGAATATGCCAATAGGCTATCCTAATTAATTACGATAGTTATCACGAGACGACCGATGCTTACAGCTATATTTCACTTTATTGGTTCCTTCTGTTGAAATGCAGCTTTAATGGTAGTGTTTCCTTTTGTACATGTGCATAGAGCAACCAAGGAAAATGCTGAGCACCTCACAGATGGAAGAAAAGTTAAAGGAGCAGAAGACAAAGAGATAGAGAAAGAAAGAGAGACATACATTATATATACAGGCTGAGGCTAGGATGGGAGTGAGGAAAGACGGTGGCGAGGGTGATGTGTGGCAATCTGAGTGATCTGTTGGTATACTACATTATGGCTGGTACCCAGCTGGCATCAGGGTCCCAGCAGGACACTGCCAAGAACCAGCGGAGCATCCAGGTCTGCCCCTGGAGCATTGGTATTCCTGCTCCTCCATACCATGGAGGTAGACAGTGTCTGTGTGCTTGTGGCAGTATGAGTAGGGAGGAGACATTTTAAGTATTGTGACAAGAGAATGTTGCACTTAAATATAATGTTCTTTAGCCTTTTCTTGTACATCGATGGATATAGAGAATCCATGTATCAACCCTAGATAGTTGTTTATTGGGCCGGATCATCACCAGTTCGCCAACATATATGCTTGGTCTTCCGATGGCGAGTGATACCTATGCAATAATCTATATCCAGAAGAAAGTGTCTCTCAGTGGTGTAACGCCTCATTGGATCACACATAACCCTGTTGAATTACACTTATAGGCAAGTAAGGTAATGTATCTTCCCCGCAAACAATCCCTGAGCCACTGTTTCCTCTATTTGAAAAATTAGTTGACTATCTCGAAAATGTTCTTAAAAATACTCTGCAGCAGCCAAATATATAGAATATAATAATATTGTATCTAAGGTCTACACGCAAAATAGAATCTCCCTTCTCTGTGTTGGCATACAGCAGCCTACAGTATTTACCCATGCAGAAGGGTGGGCGTGAGTAATGACCAATATAGGTAGATGGCCATCTCAGGATCCCGCCATATCAAGGAAAGTATACCAAGGGCATAGGGTAACCCAGCACCATAATTGTATCTCAGATAACTCTCATTTATCTCCGGGAAACTAGATTAATACAGGACGAACTGCTTGAAATGAGATATATGTCGTCGAGACAATTTACTGTTGGATGTATAATATATATAGACATTGTTACGTCACTTTATTGTGATGGCATTGAATATAATATGTCTAGTGTATTTTACTATTTATTACATACTATCAGAATATTTTTGACATTTTTGGCTAATATACTCACGTATATGCCTATCTATACACCCACATATACAGCAACATATAGGATCTACAAATCCGTTTCGGGTCAGATAGAGCATTATAGGTATTATTATCAGATGCCACGTCTAGTGCAGCCCACCACTGCCCTCCATACACCAAATAGATCTCCCCATCTATCATCAGCTTTATATGAGTCCACAACCGCCCTGAATACAAACACCCACGGCCACACACTCTAGCAACATCAATGAGCGGATAATAGACATGGGTGACGGCAGGGAGGGAGACTGGGAGGCTGGTAGGCAGGGAGGCAGGGATGCAGGGATGCAGGGAGGCAGAGAGGCTGGGAGGCAGGGAGGCAGGCAGGGAGGGAAGGGTTGATTGGTAGTGGAGAGATATCAGAGCAGACACAGAGGAGAGGGACAGAGAGCTAATGTTGGAGGACGGGATGGGGAGGTAGGACATGCATTGAAGGTGTTATGCCGGCAGGGGTGACAGTGCCAAGGGGAGCGAGTGGGCGTGTGGAGGGAGTGTGTGTGTGTGATATAGGGCGGTGTCAACATGGCAGAGTACTGGTATGAGGACCAGGTACAAAGGTACGTGTGGGGAGTCAATGCAGATACCTGGTTATTGATTAAGTATTTTGCTGACTCGTCCATTTCTAAATAGTGTTGTAATATGAACCTTCCATAGCTTTCCTCATTGTCCCGTTCTCTGTCTTTCATGAATTTGTCTGTCTCTTTGTGTCGCCGTCTGTCTCTATCTGTCTCTGTATCTGTCTCTATCCCATTCTCTGTCGGTGCCTCTGCCTCTATCTCTCTTATGGTCTTTGTATTCCGGTTGTTTTCAGAACAAATATTATCATACTCAAAATATGGAAACTGTATTTAATTAGAATTAACAAAAATATTTACAGGCGTGCCTGGTGGTGAAGGATTACCCAAGGTCGACTACAATGGCATCATTGTTCTCATTGTTATATTAATACAGTGGCACTTTAAAGGGGCATTCTCACCATTAGCACTTAAGGCTCAGTCTCATGAGTTTGTAACATTTCAAATGTCTTTGACCGGTGCCGTCTTTGACCGGTGCCGTCTTTGACCGGTGCCGTCTTTGACCGGTGCCGTCTTTGACCGGGTATGTGATTAAAATGAAGAAAAAAGTACTTATATAGTAAAGAAATTTAAGCTTCAACTTCTTCATGTAATAAACAGTCTATGGTTGTTTTACCCAATTAAAAAAAATTATTTTAATGCACATATTAAGGGTTCCTTTTGGGCTTTTTTTCTTCAGCAGGTCAAAGACGTCACCGGTCAAAGACGACGCCGGTCAAAGACGTTTCAACTGTTACAAACTCATTAGACTGAGCCAGTAACATAAATATATGAAATATATCAATTTTAAATAATGCCTCGAAATGATGTGTTATAACATATTATACAAAAAATTTACCAATTTCTTTACTATACACTACTTTTTTCTTCATTTTAATCACATACCCGGTCAAAGACGGCACCGGTCAAAGATGCCACCGGTCAAAGACGGCACCGGTCAAAGACGTTTGAAATGTTACAAACTCATGAGACTGAGCCTTAACCACATAGTAGACTATAACAGCACTAGAATTCTGAATGGGACGTGCTCGGTGATCATGCCACTTTAATACCACATAACACTTATTTAGGAGAAAGCACAGGGATCATGCCATGCATAATGCCACATTGTACCCTCAGTAAATATACTCAATGAAAGCATCAGCCCCTATGACATACCTATAGCACAGGGGTAATACAAGACACACAGAGGGGATATGAGAGGTAGAAAGGGGGCATGGGGTATGAGTGGGAATGAGGGGGTGGTACTGTGGGAAGCAGGGAGGCAGCAGGTCTGGTGTAAAGTCCATTATTCATTGTCCACAGATCCATCCGTGTTGTCGCACTGATCCCACACTTCACAGTGTAGACACAGGCCCTGATCCCACCCTCCATGGTCCTCCCTCCTCACAGTGGAACAGTATCAGGGGAGTGAGTGTATTGTGTATTCACCAACTCATGGTGGTTGGTTTCTACAAGTCAGACATTTCTCTACGACCTGTAAACCATGGATCCCATTCTTTATATTAAGCACCATTAAAGTCCTACGTCAAATAATGATTATGCTGATTATTTTCTACATTATTGACCGATGGCATTCATTCACTTATAATTGATGAGCGTTGAGTTAAGCAAAGGTTTTATTTATATTGATGACTCTTCGACCCAACCAATTTGGTTAGCACCATTTAATCTATGAAGCCTTGCATTCATAAAGTCACCTGCTTCTTTTTATAAAGGATCCTCACCTAACTTGTTCTGACAGCAGAAGGGTGTGTATTTGATGTATAAATGCTAGCTATCCTGTATCGAACGGCATAGTGATTTCCTCAGAAGATTTTGGATTGATTCTATATCAACTCTTCCCGCCCTTCCCGCCCACCCTCACCACATTCCCATCCTCCCAATCCTCCTCCTCCCCCTCACCAATCTCACCTATCAATATACATGAGGTGACCTTTGGACTCCTGCAGGGGATGATGGTGTGGGGCCTGCATGGATACATAGCAGCTAAAGGGGTAGGAGGGAGAGGCATTGGGAACATCAGTCTTGTTAAAGGTGCTTCAAATAAGGCGATATTGCAGGGTGGTTATTTGGGAAGGCACAATGAAATGATCATGGTTCATAATGCATGTTGTTGAGATGCTGAAGCCATATGTGTTAAGAGCTCTCATTTTTCCTCATAATCCATATTGGTTTTTTTTTAAATTCTCATTTGACTGAAAAATATGAGCCCACGTTTGACTGTCACCTTGCAGCTTGACATTCGGTTTATCATTTTAGATTTAGCGTGCTGTATTTGAACTCTTCCCATAGTAACCTATCTTGACGGGATGAACATGAATATAATAAACAAAATAGGAGAATCATTTCAATGGACTTCTATGCCTTCCTTAGTCTACGCTATTCCAGGTTGATTTATACTAGGCCTATGGATTGACAGTAAATCAATAAACAAATGAAGATTGTGTTGAGGATGTAGCGTTTGTAATATCATGCATTTGGGAGAGCAAGCTTCATTAGAGCTGCCTCGGAGATGGTTTGAAAGATACAATTTTAGCCTAATCTTTTACACACGGAGATTCTTATTCATACGGGTTTGGTCAATGAACAGTTACATGACCTAGTTTCCAAACTCTCCCAATCCCCCTAATTTTGAATGGCATTGTCAATTGAGAGATAATTAAGATTAACACCGGCTTTCCGCCATCTTGAATATGCCACTGTTTCGGCTTCATCATAATCAATTTTACAAATTGTCTTTCTCGGTCTTGCGCAAACTGCTTTAGCAATGTGGTTCATATTTCAGACAGGAATCGATGGTTATCAATAATGAAGTATACTGCGGTCTTTCATTTGAAGTAGATAGGTAATACATTATTTCCCATAGCATACTATAAACTCATGTCTATGCAGTGAGTCCCCAATTTATAATTTCGCTGGGCTAAAACGCACTGATAAGAGATGCCATACAGGTATTTTTCCAAGGGCAATCTCCATATCGCTAGACAGGGTTGTATCAGACGTTATCAGTTATCCTCGCCTCAACAAATTGCCCTAACACAGCAATTTCAAGAAGACAGTCATCTAATTTTGCTACGGGATGTTTTAAATAGGATTCAAGCTTTAGAGCTTTACTAAGGGACTTCAATTATCCTAAGCATATTACAGTCAACTATCTTTGGAAAGAGAATGTGTTTGGGTCAATTTAGAACTATGAAGCCAGATACACGTTGCATTGGGACTAGGGTTTAAGAAGAGAAAATACAAAACACGGCAAGAGACGCTTATCCGAATGGCCTTAAGACAGGTATCGGACAGGCCCTAAACAGCAATGGAAAAGCCATGACACTCCTCTCATATTGCTTGGGACAGCTGGAATTTAAGAAAGGTAAAACTATGAAAGGCATTTGGATAAAACTAAAAGGCCAGTCAGCATGGTCAAACTCCAACTGGCCACTCACATGTCGTCCCCGTCCGCTACTGGCAGCCACTTCGGTGGGCACTTCTAGCGATATTGGCCGGTTCCAATCCCTACTCCCCCATCCCATCACCACATACCCTCCCCCTCCTATACCCTCCTCCCCAGAGGGACGTCGGTAAACGAGGCTGCCCCTCCCTGACGGAGGCTAACAGTGCCCAAAGTGATTTCTTATGTAACCTATCCGGGCGGCGGTCAGCGACAGCTCGGCAGGTGGCAGCACTGGGTATGCATTAATGATAAAGGTAGTGACCGGTCAATGTGGAAAGGGTTGGGCTCAACCCTTTAAGGGTTACATGATATTTTAAGAACAATTTATTTTTGTCGTGGTCATGAGGAATGAATGCAGTTTTTGTTAGTCACAGGGCTGCATTCATACATCATGCCGACCTTAAGGGGCTGATACACTCCTGAAAGGTTGGCATTGTGCATGAATCCAGCACTCGCGAGTAGACTAACCAAGATCGAATTCATGAATTCTCATGACCAAGGGCATAGCACGTTCAAAGCACTGTACAACCCTTAAGGGTTAAGGGGTGGCTATCAGGGGATGGGTGAAGGCGGATGGGGAATCAGGCTATATGCCTTATTGTATCTAAGATGGGTATTGTGATATGATACTGATGCAACATTATTGATATGACTATGTAAACCAATCCCTGCCTTTGCTGGGATGAAGACAGGTTTGGCTGCTGACATGATGTCATTATAAGCACACTGACTTAGGTCTTGATTTAGTGAATTATGACAATCAACTAAAGGAAACCAGTGAGTATTTGAAACTTTAAGATACAAAGCTTTAACTTGTCACTTGACCTGTCCTGATCGACCATCGGTTTTAATCTGTCTCAGTCTGAAATAGGTCAGAGAGATAGGGTGAACTATCGCCAGCCGTTTCTTATGGTTAATCAACAGCAGAAGAACCGGAGCTAAGGATTTGATACAGGAGATCTGGGGATGTCAAACTATACCTCCTCCTTTCAAATATCAGCGAAATGGACAGTAGTCATAATATCTGTTTATTCGAGAATCACTTTACTGAATTGAACTTTTAAGAAGTAATAATATCTCTGTGTTTGTCCTTCATTCAGCAGAGTTTGTAAACTGTCCCAAGCTTTTTGATTGTCGTATCTAATCTTCTAACTACGATAGAGAGTATGATCTTATCCATCGGATTGAGTTGATTATTCAGCCATTGGCCTGATGGTCATTCAAGCCAGAGGCTACTCTCTCAGACAATCAGCTTCTCCGACGCTTAGCGAATAAGAGGATTCGGATTTTGCGAATATTCCTCTAGGAGCATCAAAGGGCCAATGAGTGCTGTATACGAATAATATATGGATTACTGATGTAAAAGACACCTATGTACCTAGGTATATGTTCCTCTGGACGTTTCATCTAGCAAATCATAGTATTACAAACAAATATCAAGTCATCAAAATTTGATGATTAATTTGATCTTGGAGAGGCTATTTATGAATTGAAACATTTGCGCAAACATATTTTAACGCAAATTGTAAGTAGAATTTTCGGCATGTAGAAATATTCATATACTGCCATGTCACCTTGATTTTCTGTTTGTCCCAAAAAAGCCCCAGAGGAATCTCCACAAGCCTACTGGATGAGGGCTTTACTTTTTTACCTTCCCACCTTAGTCGCTCTCTCGGCTGTGGGTGTTAAGTCGAGTCAGGTAATAGAAACATGATAAATTTACCAATCACAGTCAGACGGCATCAGCTTTACAAAGTTGAGCTAACCATTCCAGACATACTCATTCAAAGTCAGTTGAGATCTATCGGTAGCTGATTATCTATCTATAGCACAACTGCGTGGGCAAAACCATTTTAACGCAACATAATGTGGGCTGAGTAGGCCTACTCTAAATTGCATTAGATGTTTTGAGACTGAATTTACAGAAAACTCATAATCATATCTAATGGATTAAGGTAACCTATGACATTTCCTATACTACTAACACTGCATAGGCTCAATCGAACATGCCCATGTGAAGAGATGGCAGATTACACAAGGGACTCTAGTCAGAGCTTTGCAATGCAGGTGGATATAATATCTGACAACTATCCCCGAACTTCTTTGGAAAGTACCTTACAACATCTACTACATGACATTTTTCGCCCTCTAGCAGAAAGCTAGACAACAGTGCTTGCTTCACTTCTATAATTAAATATATGCAGAAAATAAAAGAAGGGAGCTGCAGACACTTAATAAAATACAGGCAAGGCATTATATATGTGACAAACGTACGTTTTTTCTACTATTCTAACTTTTTTTCTACTATTCTAATTTTTTCGTGGGTTTCTACTGTCGTTTCTAGTTAGTGGCTGTATCTGTTTCCATTACCGCACTTGGTTTCTGACAAACGTCCATATTTTTATGAAACTGTCTTTGTCGGGCAGACTGACTGTAAGTATACTTTTTTATAAGCCCACACGTCTGGCCGAGAATCAAAGTAAATAACTCCCTCCGAATTCAGGAATTAAAGCGTTGAAGTACCGCATACAAGGTAATCATTTTGCTACTACACAGTTTTACACAATCTTCAAGACCTGAAAATTGCCGAGATAACTAAGGATGGAGATGGAGAGGCTGCTGCAGTATAGAGGTGGTTGCTCAGTGAGGAGGGTAGGAGATGACTGGGGTGATTGGGGTCAGGCAAAGCAGTGATTCTTTATCAGACTACACAGACTTACAGGCTCCCGACGCCAATATATATACACAGTGTTTGGGATTGCCTACACTAACTGCTATATCTATGGTGGAAAAGTTGCCATGGCCTTTCTAGGTTTTCTAGATTATTGACCCGTTCGCATACTAAAAGCACTAAGGGATATATATATATATATATAACATTGTATGCCCAGGTGCTTAAAGATCATGTTGAATACAACAACCCTTTTTTAACTCTTGTTTTGGTCACTAAAATATGGACCTATCTATGGATGGATAACCAAAACGATGACTATCTGTACTATGCAGTGAAGCAGATTGTTCTAGAAAGCGCCAAGCCTTCTGTCACTCTTAAGTCAGGCATGTAAGTGAGATGGGTAAGACCCGGGGCAAGGCACGTAGAGCAAATCAAGGCAAAGGAAAAATAGACAGCCTGACAGATGTGCAGACAGATAATATACCAGGCCCCTGCTACGGTAAATATACCTTCTGTGATTGGAGAGCGGAGACATTCAGGCAGGCACGCCCATCAAGCAGGAGGAAGGACAAGTTGGAGAGCAACTTGTCGGAACGAGAGGAATGCTGGGAGGCTAGATGTAGAGGGAGCAGCTCAGGACATTGGGTGAGAAGGTGGATAAGGCTATTGGAACCAGCTTAGGCCGTTGGGAGCAGCTCAAAGTGTTAGGGCCCAAAGAAAAGGTTTGTTTCAGGTAACATGGGAGTAGAATGTAGGGTCGGTAGGTCGGATTTTTTCCTCTTTTTTTTAAATTTTCTTTTTTAACATGAATGTACTACCCAATTTTTCTGAATCCCCTACAATTGCCCCAAAAAAACATTAACAAAAAGTAGGGTCGGCCCTCTTTTGATAGGGTCGGTCGGATGACCTGAAACAAACCTTTTTTTTTGGGCCTAGGCTGGGAACAATGTGTAGGCAGAATATGAGTGGGTAGGGACCTATGGAGGAGAGCATCTGGGGATTAGAAGGGGATGGTAGCAATTCAACGTGGAAAAGCGTAGCTAAGGGATCCTGCCAATATGGGGATAGCATAGGGGCACATTATATAATGGGGGAGCTGTCCAAGATATAGAAGAGCATCGCAAGATGGAATAGATCAATGCAAAGGACGGGTAGCTGCTGAATGTGAGGGAGCAGCTCGGAATGGGATGTAGAGTCTATAGAGGAGTGGTTAGTGGTAAGCGAGCAGCTCATGTTCAAGGCAGGCTGGGTCTCGTTTACAGGGCACGTGGAGAAGACAATACCCCTGGCGGACGTCAAGGGGGGAGGCCTGTCACCTAATACCCAACGGTCTTACTACTATAGACATGTCCTACCAACACCATGTAGAACCAGTGTTCACCACTCGATTATATTAGCAGGACTTGGTGTTTTCGCCATGTTTTGATGCCACATACCAGTGGGCACTCATTGATTAAATTCGCACTGAGTACATATTATATCCACAATGGGATATGATGCAGCAGTGTTGAGGATGTGTTAGATATTTCAGTTATGTCAACGTTGATGGAACATTTAAATGTTGACTCTGCTCAGCCAATAACATTGATTCAATAGATGTAAAAACACCTGGACGGTACAATGTATCGGTGATCGATTTCTACCTATTTTCACTATCCTGCTTTGCTGGTTTGGGCAAAATTTAATGGTATCTTGAACTGATATGTGTATTGGGGTTGCAGATCATCCACCACAATAATAACACTTAGTCAACCTCAATATTATATTGCAGTTTCTGCAATACCCACTCTGTGGGGTCTCGTGGCCTGAGGAGGACCCATGTCCCCTTTGTCCTAGACAGGTCTCCTAAATATCTCTTGTTGATTGATTCAGTACTGGGGGAGTAGCAATCAGGGATGGGAAGAGGGTGGTTTGGGATGTCAGCTCTAATTAAACGACATCGTCTAAAGGCTCAGCACGCCCCCTCCCACTGCGCCCTGAACTGAAGGACTCGTTAAAGGATGTGCCTAGGGTTACAAGGCTTAATGGTCAATCTAAAATTAAGGCTAAACCACAAATGGCTTTATATTGGGGAGTTCTGTTGTCTAAATTCGAAGGTCATTTACTGACTGAAGTTACAAAATACGCTCATCACTATTGATCGTTTAAGATAATGAACATCTGATTGCAGTACAGTATTTTGTACCAGTTGACAAGATCTAAGTTGAGAAAAATGAGTAGACTGAATAGCCACATGAGATGTACCTTGGTACTATCGACCGCTTCAACACGTAGGAACGCGGATGTGACACTAATTTAGACAGGGCAAATTAGCAGAATCTCTAGAATGTAAGCGACCCAAGAAGAAAAGAGCTGGAAAGCTTGCCGGAGACTCCAATGCCGTCTCTGATAACTACTTAGCTTCGCTTTCATTTTACCTGATCAGCTCTCTCGGTGAAGTCTCGCACCGAAGAGACCTCAGCGAGAGGCACTGATGGCGCCATTGGATCGAGTATTGGTGGTCCCAGAATGCAGCTGGGGGGTAGTAATTGGGTCTAATTGGACAATTAGTTAATTACTGGCAGGAACTGAGAGCGCTCGGCGAGCTATTGATTCCCATATTAGCAGCCGCAACAGGCGAGCAGAACCGTTGAGCTGTTCATGGTGGTATGGGTGATATAACATGTCGCGGACACGGGTAAGCCAAGTAAGCAGGGAGAGGCAATTAATATAGCAGATCCTTGGTTGCCCGTTGGTAATAGCAATCTATGACATAAGCACTCACTGGAACCATTAGGATCAAACAGCCGCTGGGAGAGCTGATAGAGCTTGATAGAGCACAGCATAAGAAAGCATAGTCATACCATTATAGCCTTACATAGCTCTAACTACCAGCCGACAGCAGTTCTTGCGCAGTCATTGTACAGTTCTTTTTCAGTGAGGCTTAGGACTGTCAGCTAATCGGTTAGGTTAGGATAGCCTACAGTGTCTGTGGTAGAATCCCATCCACACAGCTGTCAACATTGTAGCAATGTTCTAAATCGGTTGGATTGGCTGTACAATCTGACAGATCAAGATCTGTTAAAGGTCTTGCTTTAATTTTGATGTATAATGTAAATATGACAGCATTGATCAAGCAATTTCCAACACTGATGTTGGTTATTATTCCCTCAGCTTTTACCAGCTGTATAAAGCACATGTCTGTCGCAAAATGAACACCTAGATAAACATACTTCAAAAGAATTCAGAGCATGTACACAATTTTTTCCCCATCATGCCTTTGTTGAACAGTGGAATCCTAATCTGAATGCAGTGCAGCCAAAACGCAGTGCTTGTGTTAAACAATACTTTGGCATTTACAGAACAAACGAAGAGGGTTTTGCTGTTAGGGCCTAATAAAACGTCCTCTTCTGATGGCCCAGGGCCGACATAGATTTTGCATTCAATAGGTCGGCCACCTTCAGCTAGTAGCCTTTAATGTAGCATAGGTTGAAGCGGTGGAACTAGGGCACAATATGCTACGTTGAGAGTATACAGCTTGTGGCTGTAAGACGACTCATGAATATTGAATAGAGCAACAGAACTAAAGATGCAAATTAAAATGCACCAACTATCTCGCTGTGATGACTACATAGCTGTCATTCCCAAAATCGTTATGATTTATGCGAGTTATAGACAACTTGTATTTGATTTGTTTTTCAGAATAATCCTTGTGAAAATGGATTGATGCATTAACAGGTTTAAAGAATATATATTTCCAATTGGAAGATTCCGAAACAAGTGTCAACGCGTACAAACATAATTTCAAGTATGATCATATGCAGAGAGTATTAACGTTAAAGCGTGAACGTGTTTATCACGCTGCACTGCTTTATCACAGCATAATTCAAAATAATGCCAATAACTTTTATTCTGAATTTAAGAGACACAGGGGGGATTTCAATCTAAAACACAAGCAATAATCAATGAGTGGAATTACAGACCCAGACAATATTGAATAGCGCTGTCTGGGAGTTAGTTTAAAGTTAAGCGGGGTATTAAAACAGAATATCAAATATTGTACTACTCCATTGCTACTATCACTGTATCACCTACATTTTACATTGCCCTGGTGATATGGTATACCTGCTTTTCCTCTCCTTGCAGTAGGACATCGCTGATATAGAGACTACGGATAACCTGCATGATGCTCTATACTTATGTTCTATGCCTCAATTAATTAACCTATAATTGACCAAAAATGTATATAATAATGGTACATTAGATTCAGATGGGCGTAGTAGTAAGAAGGACATGGTATTGTAATCCATAACGTAGTTGATTACTTTCCTAATATGCAACGACAGAGAAACTTCCCCCGATGCGAAAGTACACAAGAAAATTACAGAAAGTGTCCCAAACTGGTATATTTTATACCCAAATGACTGACCGTGTCCCAAACTGGTATATTTTATACCCAAATGACTGACCGTGTCCCAAACTGGTATATTTTATACCCAAATTACTGGGTGGGTTTTACTTGCACACAGGATTTCACATTGAACCCAAATTGTATGGCTCTTGATTTTCATCTGGTGAATAAAATGAGGTAATCAGTAGGGGGCTAATCACACATGCATCACTTTTATAGTAAAAAGTACCAGATTAGGTCGATAATTCTATTTAACGGTAGAATATTGTAATATTGAACGTAATATAATATATCTTTATGTAGCAGTCATTTGTAATCACCCTAAAGCATCTGTGTGATCACCCTACTTTTAGCGTGAGCAATCCACTCAACATTCCAGAAGAAGGCTTCCGAAGAACATTAATATTTTTATTGTACTTGCAGAAAATTGGAGAACAATTTGACAGATGAGGCTAAATTCTTATGATTGTGGACAACCTTGAATTAATTCTGCAGAGCAGAAAGGAGAGGAAGAGAGTAATGGGGAAAGCTATTATTAACAAAACATTCGCTCCAGACGGTTACAGCACCAGAGGAGAATGGTGTTCAGAATGGATTTAAGGGAATTGATGTTCAATAAGATTTTTATATCTTGGAGTGGTGTAGAATGATTATGAACTAAATAAAGCTGCTCCCGAATTGATTATTCCCGAACTGCTTCCTACCTTACCGATGGAACACATGATCCCACGCCGATAAATAAGTACGTACCTGAAAGAGAAAAAACAAACTCAGTTAATAAAATCGTTCACCTCATCAAGTGCATGCATTCTACACGGATTGCCATAGTATTTAAATTAATTCACAATAAATATTGTGAAATAAGATATAGAGTGACTTAAATATTTCCAAACTGTGTGCGCTCTGGATGAATAAGCTAAAATTTACAAGCACACAATGTCATTTATAATTTATTTCTATTTTCATTCCTCTGGTTTATAACTCTTATTAAATCAACCACAGTACGCATATATAATATAAAATATTTATTATATTACATTATCGTTTCTCCTCGATGAAAAGCCTACCATTCCCCTTCTGCCATTGGGCTGCATTCACAGTAGCAGACTGTATAATTTCCCTGCCCCCATCTGCCTATAGTAAAGCCATCTCTAATTGTCTATAACTGGGCCCGTGCAAGTACCCACTAATGGTTCTCATTCATCATCAACGAGGTGTTATCCCAAATGCTCTAACAGTGTACCAGTGCCACACTCAAGGATCATTGTACTAGTGGTTTGCTCTAACAGTGTACCTGTACCACACTCACTAATGCTGTATCAGTATTGAACTCTAATATTCTACTTCATTATCTATACTTCTCAACATGTCTGAAAACTCTTCATCAATATTATCATTGAGTTTAACCTGAATAAATCTTGTACCACCATGAGTCAAAAAGAAAGGTGGCAGGTATATATATATATAGTAATTAGTATGTTTACTATTTCGTTATGGTTATTATAGTAAGCAATACGGTTAACATAGTCATCAGCATGGTAACCATAGTAACCAGCAGGGATACCACAGAAATCAACATGGTTACGACAGTTATCAGCATCTTAAAACATGAAACGAACATGATTACTATAATTATCATAATTACAATAGGGAACAGCATGACTAGGCCAAAAAAAGAAAAAGGTGTGTTTCAGGTTACCCGACCCTACCTAGCTAAATAGGGCCGACCCTAGACATTTTTATGCAATTTTGAAAAAATGTTAAAATTTTGGGTCATTTTGGGGCTATCTAAGGGTCGATCTGATAGTTCACGAATCGAGGCGGTCATCGGCGAGTCAGCGTTGTAGTTCGTGAGTCGATTTCTGGGTACATTTCAGGCTTAAGTAAAAAAAGAAAAAATTAAAAAATCAAAAAAATCCGACCTACCTACCCTAGATTTTCAGACCATGTAACCTGAAACACACCTTTTTTTTATTTTGGCCCTATCATCGTAACGAATCTGCTGTGTTACAATTGCAATCACGGTGCTACCATAGGAATAAGTATGGTCCCCATGGTGATCAGTATGGTTACCATAGGAATCAGTATGGTTTTCATATGAATCAGTATGGTTAGTGTAGCTAAGTATGATTATTCATACAAGCTTGCATGACTACCTTATATAAATCAGAGTAGCTGATGTATGGCCCAGCCTTGAAACCATACAGCATTGTATACTTGAGACAAAACATAAATGTTCACCTGTTGGATGGCTCTAGTTTCTTTTGTTAATTTTAATTCCTTACATTGTATTAGCAGCATATACCCCCTCCCCCGTCTCATATGAATTGAGCTATATCTAGAACCATGGCACACTTCCTATCTAATGCGCATAGAGAATCCATTTTGTCTTTAATCAGTTTTCTTTTGGTATTCTCTCAAGACGCTCTCTGAATCTATTAATTTGCCACTCTCTATTCTGAGACCTGCTCCAAGGATGTGACAGAACAATGATAGGAAAGATGTGATAAATACAGCTCTAGAGGATGCTTTGAAGGTGGTCTACCGCTACCCGGTTAGTGTTTAATTATCGCGCAAGCCTTTCATTCTCAATGTTGTATTTTACTGAGGACATTTCGTAATTGTCTCTCGTTTGGATGGTGATGTGGCTGAATAATATTATATAAGCATACTCTGAAACCTTTATGAGATATGACAAAAATACAGTTCACAAGGACGGGGATATTTGATGCTTACTTTGGATGGAGGTTAATAGACCCCTGTTTGCAACGTACCCTTTTAAGAGAACTTTCAGCCAAACTAGCTTAATTCAATACTATCTAGGTCACACCGGCTATTGCCCTTTTAATGGGAACTATTTATCCCCATTAATACATTCCATGTCTGCTTTGCGTCCGCCCTATATTGTACCCGTCTTATACTCTATGGTACTACTTATTAAGACACTGTAGGGTGGTGTCGGCTAAGTGAACATAGTAAGTAGTATAGTGAAAGTGGACTTTGACTCAGGCTCCAAACCACCACAAAGAAACGCCCACAAAGACGACTTACATCATACGATTATGTAAAAATGAAAGTTTCAAGTTGCTTTATGTTATTTGCTGTCCAAATAAGGACCGACCGACCAATAATGGTTACCGGTATTGGATATTTCTTTATTTTCTTCAATTACATGGCGTACTCGTCAAGAGTACTGAAAAGTATGTTGATACTAGCAAATATTATAAACGTGCATGTATTAAATGCCCGAATCTCGGTACCTCTACAGCAGCAGTTAGAGTGGAGACGGGACAAGTGATCAGTCCTTTAAGTAAAGCGGGCGGGGGCTTAAGTAACTTGGGTATCAGGAAAGGCAAATCTGGCTTGCCAATATTTGTATGTTGAAAGAAAACTGTGGTACGTGGTAAGAGTAATACTTCCTTGCTGATATACATAAACCTAGCTCGAAATATCTTTACCTGCACCCCTGAGCTATATACACTGGGGTATTATATGTATTACAGGAAACTGTATATATATACAGATCTAGGCACAGCATTCAGTTTGCATAGTAATGTAATACATATTGCGTGTTATATTGGCTCGTCTTATGTTGCGAGGGACTTTGACCAAGTTGAAAAAAATATAAGGCCTTAGGAGGATTTGTCTTCTTCCAGACATCCCCCCTCCTACATACAGACCTGCTAGGTGATTAAATCAAGGCACAGGGGGAATTACCATTCTAATTCCCCTCATTAATTCCACAGACTCACGATAGATGGCGTGAGCGAAGGCAGTCCATATATCACATGGTCTTAGACTTAAGAAACTGGGGAAGGAGGTAGAGGGGATGGAGTTGAGGGAAGGAGGAGGGTGGGGATGGATGGTTTTACTGTGTTCAGTGCACAGAAAATGGATTCACAACGACACAAACGAAACGATCACCGCCGTTCTCAATCATCACTGATTGTTGCAAACACTCATTGTTGAGGGGGTGGGGAAGAAAAAAGGGAAGGATGAAGCTGGAGAAAGGAAACAGTCCACCAGGCAGGAGGTCCTTAGGTGTGTGTTCAATTTGTAGGGCTGGTGGGGAGTGTCTTATTACCATGCAGCTTCAGCGGGCACTGGGGAAATGGTGGGCTGATTGGGGAGTGGCTTTTGTGTGAGTGGCTTACTCTGTCTTACCAGTACAGGAGGGGTGATACTTCCTGACTTTGTCTGTATGTCCTTTTTCTACAATAACTGCCACACAGACCGCAGTTTTAAGAGAGCCTCCCTTGGGCATGAAGTAGTCCCATATAAAACGTTAGGTAGTTAGGTAGTCTTGGAGAGGTATTTATTGTGCGGGATTGGGGGATGATATCGAGCAGATGCAATGCAACCCATGCACATTCAGCTTCATACCAGCTGGATCTCAAGTCAGTTATTTTAGTCATAAGTCTCTCTAATTGACCATTTCAATTCGAAGTGTACATCCTATTAATTGTGTTTTAAATGGAAAAGCTGTTGATGGAACCTTACTATCTATGGAACCTACATGGGAAAATAACATTGAGGTTAACATCATGCACTGAATCGAGTCAATCAATGTTTAGTAGTATAAGAAAAATGCTAACATTCAAGTCTAGTCAAAGAAATAGCCTGAACCATTATGTTCCCTACTAACTGCTATCGTTCCGTGTATATTTCAGTTTATTAAAGAGGCTCAGCTTCCAATAAAATACCTCCTTCTAGCTTTCTGCTTTGACTCTGTCCTCAGCTCCAAAACCAGTAAAAGGTCGAATTCAGAGACTAAGGGAAGTGTCAAGACCCCACTCCCAGCCCCCAGCCTCTGGTGTCAGGGGAGCAGGGGCTAATCAACCTCCTCCTGTGCCCCACACCTCCTCCAGCACCCCCTCCCAACCACACTGCAGTGATTGAAAACCAGCCTCTTTGATACACTCCCTTGGTACCCAATTCAATTTGTGACACCAGGTCTGTGGGGAGCAGGAACCCTGTAAGGGCTGCTCTTTGAAAAGGGAAAGACCCTGGAGTACTTTATCCACAGTATTCTTTAGCTATTCCCCTCAGTCCCTTTCACCTATTGACTAGGCTGCTGCACCGTGATCTCACCCTCTGTCCTCCAGTTCCTGCTGAAAACCTTAGAGGCAATTTCAATGTCGGCATCGGTAAGAGAGTGAATATCCTGAAAATGAACGGCTCCTTAATAAATCTCGATTTGTTAAGGCTCAAGCCTGTGAGGTTTTATTTGTGTAAGAAACCATCTATAGGTGACAAAAATCATGGAAGTTATAGAATACACAGGGGTTATCACATTTAGAGGGTAGGAAATATGAACCAGAAGTAAGAAGTACAGCTTTAAAAGTTGTCGGACTTCTGCCAGCACCAAATGCATTTCATTATCAATTTTTATGTTTCAATTTTGTCACATCATTTGCATGCTTTTTAGGTGCATGATTAGATGATCTTGGACCCATGCCTTAATTGTGAACACTGTGAACTATATTCAATTGGATGAAGAAACGCTCTTACATAAATTGGATGAAAGTACATGCATAACTTATGACCTTTTCTCACTAAGAACCTTAATTCAATTAACCAATGACACTGTAGAGATGCCCCACATGTGCAGCCTATAGACACCACCTGTCTGCCTCCTGTCTAAGGCGCCACGTGAGGCGCTCACTCTATTATAGGGCAGTATTTATAGCCAGCTCAAGTTGCTATTTATAGAAATGCATCCAGCAGGCTGTGACGTCAGAAGCACCTAACCCCATTACACTGCCTCAAGACGCACAGACAGACAAACAGACAGACACATAGACCCTCTCCTCACACACACAAAGACGACTTACGTCATCGGCCTGACCTACTTCCGGCTGCTGCCAGATCAATGAAACAAGTCCAATAACAGGCGCGGCTACTTGAGCAATTGATTATTGCCACTGCGGCTCAAAGGAAGGAAGCTGCGACCAAGCGATCGATCCGTAAGCGAAAACAAACGACAGGAAGGACATTTCGTCAGTCATTTATCAGAATTATTTTTACGTTTTCTGTGTGTACCAGCGCTCTGTGTACATCGATTTGAACTGTCCATGCTATCTCAATTATATGTGATCTCCATCCCAGCTTTTTATCGTTCTCCAAATCAATACATCTCTTTTCCCAATAATATCTTTTACTATTAAATTCCCATTTTATACTGTAGGGGATATTCCAGGTTGAAGAGTTAAAACCCCTCAGTAGGGCTGGATAGAGTAGCCTCCTCATGCACTAATCTAACAGGAACAAACATCAGTTACAAGTCCCCTGGTAGGTATACAGAGTGCAGACCAAGGTTAATCCTCTCCCTGCGTGTCCGTCTAGACATAGACTAACACCGACTAACTAAATAAGTACCGTGTTGAACTCCGTCCAGGGTGTTGGCTGGGTTTCTAGTTGCTGTGCATAAAACAGGCATTCCACATACATTGCGTATTCCACATGATATTATGACTTCAAATAGCGAAAATACCAGCTACCTCACTGCTGGTTCCAGTCCTGTCAGGAGGTATCACCAGTAACCAACTCTGTTGAAAATCACAATCTTTCATACAAATTTGGAGATCACCAAGCCATGCCATTGCTTTTCATTTTTCATATGTACTACATGCGCCTTGACAGTTGATGCCAGACTTTATAATATCATACTAATAATGTTCAAATGGTCTGGCAATCATACAGTATAATTGAGGGATCAAGCAGTGTGCTGGTGTCCAGGATCACTGTGAATAGGTGAACATAATATATCTGGTTCATTCGATTCTATGGATTCCATGCTTAAGAGAGGAGAGCATTAGCAAGTTCACTGCTTGAAGGCTAGTCAGGCATAAAGCTATAGATCTAGGTGTATTGATAGTAACAGCAGTAGGCACTATAAAAAGACTGATGGGCGTAAATGAAGGCAGATACCATTTAATATTCTCTTGATATTATTCGTGTCAATTTATGCAAAGCACATTAAACTAAAGTGTATATATAGGCTCATAATTATAAGCATACTTATCAGTAGACACTTTTGCGGACAAAGAGTCCTAGTCGATTTTCAATGCATTTGAGTTTTTATATTTCCTCTCATCTTATTAATATAAAAGCTGTTCTCTAATGAATGAAAAGTATCTGGCTCAGTATGTCTACATCCTCACCTGCATGCACTCAGCCTAGCAGGAATATAAATATACATGACTAGCGTGCTGGATTGGCCAGAAAAACACCTACGTAGCTAAATATAGGGTGGGACATACTAACTCCCTACTGTACAGGTTACATATCATATTATAGGACTGGATGGAGGATTTATTTTTCTGTGGATGTACGGCCAGGCACTTTTTGTACAACTGTTCACCATGCCACATAAGTTGATTGCAGTTCTGTTGCACCGACCGGTGGACAGGCAGCTATTAGGATAAAACCCTTTTTATAATTACTTCATACATCCTTCCAATAGGCCCATAAGGAGGACAGCATTGAAGATAAGGTCTACGCCAATGGCTGTTTGCCCATAAACCACACATGCAATTTGCACTTTTATGGTCAGGACTCCCAATTATTGGGTAGAAACCATATATATTAGAAGCAATGCCGTAGGGAGCTGTATTACTATACCAACACAGAGAGCAGTGACAATACAAACGTTGGCGACAGTGCGAAACAAGAAAAAAACGTTCAGAGGCAAAAAATAAGGAAAACGCCAGCACGAAAAGCGAGGAAACCGAGTAGACCAAGGGGCATGGGCCCAGAGGCACACAGGGCCGCAGGTTCTTGTATTGATTTTACTGTATATGCCCAATCTTTGCCAGCTTGGCTGGAAGCTCGGGTGTGTTGGGAGGGGGGGCCTAGAGCCTAGAGGATGAGATGGGAAGGGCTGGGTAAGGTTGCCAAGCATGATGCTTAGGGTCTGGATGGGAGAAGGGGCTAGGGATGATGGCAGAACGATTATAAATATGGCTTCTCCAGGAATGGAGGCTTCGAAATATATCAAGCAGCATGACACGGGTCGAAATATATTAAGCAGCATGACACGGGATGGAGACCTGTAATTTCAAACATTTCATTCTGGCATTTCGACCTCAACTGACACTAACCCCTTCCCCTACCAGACCAATTTCCCTACTACCTGCTATAGTCCTGTACCCCAGGGGACCTTCGCTACAACCCCCAGATGGCAGCTTACTCTGGCTCCCATCATGTGACCTTAGTGCTCAGCTGTAGGAGGAAAGGGCTTGGTAGGCCCCCAAAGGGGCCACTAAACCTGGCCTACCTCCATTCATGTCCTGCACCTGGCTCTCCATCTCTCTGAACCTTTTTTTTTTATATACAAGTGACTTTGAGCTGATTGATATTTTACACCTTTTTTTTTAGAATGATTGCGATCGAGAATATGTTGTACTGAATAGAAGGTTAATTTTACAATAAATCTAACAGCCAATATTGATATGATATCATGTCTAGCATACCACACTGTCTTGAGCAGCTCCTGATGGCTCTGAGCTGCTCCCTACAAGCAGCAACATTAAGCTGCACCATAGAGTCTCATAATATGCTTGGGTAAGCTTGGATGGACACTGGTCTGACCATAGAGACCGAGCAGTGCTACCAATAACCCTCCAGCATCTGGTCAGTCCTGTCTAAGGACACTCCTATAGATTGCCAGACTCCTCATTGAGGTGCTGTGGACCTTTGCTCTTGAACAACGGTATAGGGCTCCTAGGGGTTAGGCCATGGGCGCATCCATGTTCAGGGGTTAGAGGTTCAATCAGGTAACACCAGGTGGATGCCCATGCATAGACTACGCATTGACTGATACCCTGACTAGTAACACCCTCTTCTGGGTATACGTAGAGCTCAAGGTTCCTTACTCTGACTAGCAGTTTTACCATATGGGGTATTTTAAAGTTGTAAAATAGCCTCGTACAGTTAAAACCTATTCTAATAAATATTGACGGATGAGTGTATCTGGTCAGTATATCTATTTTTCACTGGTTCGAAATTGCTATTTCAATATATAGAAATGACGTGTAAGATACAGGAACATCTGGTAGATAGGTTAGGTACTTTCGTGAACAATACCCACCTCTTTCACAGTGCTGGCATGCAAGCTGGGAGTCAATGTTCTCCTGCTCTGAGCAGATTACCAGACAGCGATGTATGTGGGGCACAGGCTCAGCCCAGCTAATTGGAAATCTCAGTCAATAGGCTAATCAATATAAGTCTCAGCTGAGGATGGCACAGCTGCTGCTGGTTGTGACAGCTATACTGGTCAGAGACATGGTGTGACAGCGAACCCGATACTGCCAGAAAAGGTCTTTCTGACAGCAAGCTTGAATGGGTAGCTGTCAGCCTGCCTTTGTCATCAGTTCTGTGTTTTATGTGTGGCAGGCTCTGGTGTGGAAACCAGTGTGACAGTGAACATGACAGGATGATTTAACACAGGGCTATTTAGGTGAAGCTGCACTGTTGGAGGCTGGAGACAAATGTGAACATTTGGAGATTAGATAGGAACACTTTATTTGCATCATTGTACACCTTTTACTAACAGTGGATTTCAAAATGAATGCTTCACTTTATATCATCATAGTGATCTTTTCCAATTGATATAATATCATGGGCCTCAAACATGTTCCCATTAGCGTGCTATAAGGTTTTTATCTGACATAATATTAGCATGTCAGCAAATATACTACCAAGACACTGTGATTAATTAGTATAATGTACTAGATGTACTAGATTGTAGAATGACTAATAAAGATTATGTTGCATAATCTAGAAAACATAACTATGCACCTGCATCCTGGCCTTGGTAGAATGATGAATGGTCTGTGATGGGCAAACCAAGAAACCCTACACCTTATGCACCTGCATTCAAGGCATGATAGCTTCAATTGACTTGGAATCAGTATTGAACTCCCATCCAGTCTGTCAGAGTGTGTTTAATGTCTCATGTTAATCATTACCCCTCCCAGGAGGCACATCATTAATCAGGAAATGAATTTAATGACTGCGGATTGCAGACAGTCATCCCAGGTTGCCTACCCCACGGGACTTATTAATAGGCCCACTTCTTCCCATTCACTGTGGAAAGTAGATAATATAGTCTATCTGAGCTATTACCTCTGTCACCTGTTCCTTTACTGTGAGCTTTACTTCAGCTATCTTAGCACATTAATACTACTCATATGGTGAGCAACAACACAAGTTTTGCGTGTTCTATACATCGCTAAAATATCGTATCGAAGATGTGTGTTCGTATTCCCTCATTGATTTAACACAATAGAGTTTCCATATTTTTTGGACCCAGAGCATCAATAATCATCAGTGATCTTCAACTGAGGCATGAGCAATGCAGTAGCTTCTCAGAATATGCACAGCAACACAACACAATGGCTTAATTCTGCCACTAATTTTGGAGGGAAGATTTATGTGGCAAGGTAATCGATTGAGTGGAGTTGTGTTGTTGCTTTTCGGAGGTTTACATATTTGATGTTTGTCTCATGTTGTCTGTCTACAAGGACGTCCCAATAAAATATTATACCCAACACATTACATGAACTAAAACGGAACATGGATATAATTCTTCTCTGTTAAAATGTTATAAACCCAAAGTTGGTAGGAGATACTGCTAGGAGTGTTCTGCGCTCAACCATCAGCACAAAAGGTCCCTCTCAGCAGAAGAGGTGAGAAAGCATTAAGACTTCCTGTTCTAAATGGAAACTGCCTCTCTTACCCAGCAAGGCTCTTCCCAATAGGCTATCAACTAGTAAACCTACAGTAAGTGTTCTAATCTATCGTCTTTCTCCTCCTCCCACCTCTTTACTACCCCTGAAGGACTGTGGACACATATGTCTACATACATGTAAACCAGTACTTAAGTGTACCATACGTATCTCTGATGGTCACTTCAGACAGAGCTTATAAATTATCCACTCAAGTCTAATGATTTATTATATCAGAATTCCGTATTCATAAGGACTATGTGATCACAGTTGACATGGATGATATTTCAAATTTCAATTTTGCTTGCATAACGTTGTACGTCTGGTTGGGTTTCATGAATATAGCAGCAAATTCAGGAAAAATTCTGATATTGGTGGCAACACTTTGAGACATCCATGTCACATATGTACAGTAGGCTCGCGGCAGAGGTGATATCATACTATATGTGGGAAGCTGCCGATGACTCAGGTCCTATTTCTTGTGCAGAAGTGAAGCTGACTGAAGTAGACCTCTCAGCTTTCAAGTTTTCACATCTGAAACATCTGTGTATATAGGAGTTCATTGCGTGTTGTCTGTTAGTGACATGTGGAGTGGGTCTGGGCATATTTTATATCTCAATTATATACATTAAAAAGGTCTTGTGTACTCTCTAATGGCATAAGTGTACTAAGGCATTGGGCGATTTCATTTGGTAGTAATACCTTTGATATATAGAGTACATTCATCTAAGAGCTGTTAAAGCCTGATCAATTATAAGATTAAGAACTATACATACAGTAATTATGGTTCCGTAAGGTGAATTAATGGTACTTTGCAGAGAAACATATGGAATTTTAGAAAGGCCTTAAGTACTAGATGTGGACTTTCTTAGATAATACAATGCCATAATATTTCAAATAGCCCCATCCTATAACTTGTAGTATGGCTTTGGGTGTGTTTTGGAACCAAACGGCTCAATTGATGGAGGGCCCCAGCTAGGTAGCCCATACCATTATACCCTCTAATATCAGCTCCCACATAGGATGACTATGAAACCTAAAAAGTCGATTCTGTAAAACTGGTATCAGTCCCCTGTCTCGGACGGCAGACAGTATCTACATGATAACGATGTTGATTTGGTCAGCGAACCACACACAGGGCTTCAGCTGGATTTAGAGTGGCACACACTAATTCCCTACTGTATAGGTCATATCATATTTATGCAGGGTTGGCGGGAGGTTTTTGTTCTCTGCGTAGATGGCACTGGCAGTCCTTTTTATTACAGTTTACCATGCCACAGGCAATGGCTGTAGTTCTGATGCACTCTCTGAGGGGAGTGTGCTAAAAACCTAGATGCCAGCAAAACCCCTTGGTCACATTCAAAATGTGATTAACCAACTCATACAATTTCGCAAATCGCCTACAGTTAATTTTTGCGTATTTATGCGTAGCTCGCGTATAAACCTCACCCCGAACTTCTAATGCTATAACCCAGACATGGGGGGGTCTAAAAATTGCCGATTTATTAGTGTACTATACTTGTAGAAAATCTCATATAAGCCGCACCCTCTATAGGCATGCTTGATAATCAAAATAAAGCCCAGACTTCTACAGGAGGATTTATCATAATGACCTACGGATGTTACTACAGCGACCTACAGACAAATATCATGTAGATGGTATGGACAGGGCTTCTGTTATGATTGAAGGGTAGCTATAAGTTATACTAGCTACAGATAGTAATCACCCCATAAACAGTGCGAAAACGCAATAAAGAAGAAGATATATAATGAAAGAAAGAAAAAATCTAAAAAAGGAAAAAAAAACTAGCACGACAAGCTAGGATACAGAGTAGGCCAGGGGGCAAAGACCCAGGGGCATACAACGCCGCAGGTTGTTGTATTGATTTTGCTGTGTGTGCCCAATCTTTGCCACATTGACTGGAAGCCTGGATGGCAGTGGATCCTGGAGGGAAATGTGGTAAGGTTAGTAGGCCTAGTGCTGAGGGGAATCGCCGTGGAGAAGCTAGAGGGATGGGGTTTCTCCAGGGTCTGGTAGGTGACTCGGAATGGCGTTACACCATGGACATAGATAGAAGGAGATTCGTGCTTGTCAACTTGGACAGCATAGCCTCTCGTAGGTATGAGGGGCACAGTAAGAGGCAGGATGCAAGACAAAGGGGTGGAGGCAGGCAGGGGCAATATGTAACCAAGGAGACAAGAATGTAGGTCCGTTCAACTGAGTCACATCCATCTGGAGCATTCTTGTGCAGTGCAGCTTCACCTAAATAACCCTGTTTCAAAGATCCTAAAATAATAATGACTATTATCACCTATGTTGCCATACTGAACCCTAACCTCAATCCTCCCCAACCTTAACATATACGATCTCCTTTGGTTCCATGCTTTTCACCAATAGGTCGCTTTCTATGCTTGCTACTCCCAGGTGGCAGCCTGATGTGGCTTCCATCAAATGACCCCAGCAGCTGCAGAAGGGCAGAGATAGAAAGTCCCCCCTAAGGAGTCACTACCAAGCCCCCACCCCTTTGTGTTTAGTCCCAGTCCCTATCTCTGAACCCCTAATCCTAGAGAAGTATGGGACCACTAATCCAATTACAACCAGCCCTATAACATATACCCAAGTGATAGTTGCCTCTGCTGATGGTCAATTGGGCTTCTTTTGACAATTTCCTTTGCCGATGAATACTCCTTCAGGTCCTGATATATTATGTTCACCCAACCATTCTGATATGATTAATGTCCATTGTTGTGGCTTTTGAAAATACAAACCAAAAGAACAACTGAAAAAGCCTACTTTACAGTGGGTTTGCCTTTATGCAGTGATCTAGGATTTCAAGCTAGCATTTATCAATTCAAAAAGAAACAGGTGGCTTACCTGACATATGATATCATGTCTGGCAGTTGCATGTCTCTGTGTCTTTGGCTGCTTTGCACTACTTATACCACACTACCTTGGGCAGCTCCTGACGGCCCTGAGCTGCTCCCTACAAGCAGCAACATTAAGCTGCAGCTCAGAGCCTCATAATATGCTCGGGTAAGCTTGGATGGACACTGGTCTGACCACTGATACCAGCAGTGCTACCAACAACTTCCTATAGCTGCCTGGCCCTTTCCCTCTAAGCACCCTCCTATACTCCTCAATGCCCTCACACAGAGGAGGATGTAGCACTGACTTTCAAAGATCAGATACCTCTTACAAGCACTGATGCTATGGTAAAAGAAGACTCCAGTGATGCCACGCTTTAACTCGCAATGCCAGGATCTGATAAAAATGTGTGATATACAAATAATTAACTTCAGTCTTACTTATTATTTGATTTTCCTTTTGTGAACAATAGCTACTTGCTTCCTACCTGTCCTAATGATAATATATAGAAGTGGGGCAGATCCTGCCAAGTGGTAACAAAAGCAGTTCTATGATGAACCTAGACGAATCTGCTTATTCAGGTGTGATGTATACACACTGATATCGCAAAGACCTGTTCTGTGAAGCTGTGAGGTCTGGCGAGCAGCATTTACACACATCCTCTTCTCTCATCTTACCGCAGACTGTAAGGGTAATTTTCAGCTTGACTTGACCTGCCCATTCAGAGACCTAGAGAAAGGAGGTGGGGCGTGGTGCAGACTTGGGTACAGGAGGACTGAAGCTGTTTACATGCACATACACATGTGTGTAACCTCTTACTGATAAAGTCCACCCAGGAGCTTCTGGGTAATGTTACAACCATGGCATTCTAAATAAAGGCAGTTCACCAAGTTAAGCCCTAAAATAAGCACTCATGTGTTCAACACTTACTGTGAACTATAGAGTAGAGAAATACTGTGTTGTTTACTCCAGGCATTACACTTTCACTGAGTGGCTGGCAGAGAAGGATTCATCTACCATGGTGTACCAAGCTCACCATTATGCCTATCATTTAAATCAATGTGCTTTCAAATGTTCAAATTGAATCTAATGTTTGACTATCTTCATGGTGTTTAGCTTTCACTGATAATTTGCTCAATACGGTTCCTGAAATCAGAAGAGGAACATCCAGTAGCTGGTGTACAGACATTGAAGCGCAATACGACCTTCTCCTAAAGAGCAGGCAGGCAGGCAGAGAATGAGAGTCAATGGGCACCGGCTCTGAGCAGATTACCAGAAGGCCATGCACCGGGCAGAGGCTCAGCCGAGCTAATGGTACATGACAGACGAAAGGCTAATCAATACCATGTCGTAGCTGAGGATGACACAACTACTGGTTGTGACAGCTATAGCAAGGACATTGTGTGACAGTGAACCCAATGCTGTCAGAACAAGCCTTCTGACAGCAAGCTTGAATGAGTAGCTGTCGGGCTGACTTTGTCATCGGCTCCATGTTTTATGTGTGGCAGTCTCTGGTGTGGAAACTGGTGTGACAGTGAACATGACAGGATGATTTAACAAAGGTTTATTCGAGTGCAGCTGTCCTGTTAGCAGGTTAGTGTTTGGAAACAAGTATGAATTGTTGGTGATAAGATAGGGACACTTGTTCAACGTCGCTAGAAATGTTTTACTCATATGTTGGAATGAGATATGGAATGGAATACCAACATACTGTATAGAATTATTGAGATAAAATAGGTAGATGGCTAGCATGACTAATGAACAGAATGCAGAGTAATTTAGAATCTATAGTATTCCTTTACATCCAGGGGATAGTAGTCTGTACTGTGCCATGAAGGTGACATAATAAAGTATACCATAAAATTATACACTTCATTTGCAGAGAGTAATGAACTGAATGTTAGCTGACAGAGCATTTTAAATACGATTCTTGTTCACCCATATTGGAGACGCAGGCATCAATATCGGGGTCTACAGGGGAAGGTAATGACTTCAAGATACATTTTCTCCTATGTCAATCGTTCACATGGATCTACAAGACCAATTGAAGTAAAAATGACAGGGATTTGGCAGCTCTGTGTACCGTCCCAGCTAACAAAAAAAACGTTATTTTACGTCAAAATAACGTTTTAAACTTTACATAACGTTATGTCATACTAAAGAGCCTTAGAAAAACGTTGACATATAACGTTATATAACGTTATAAAATGAGGTATAACGTTATTTGTTTACTGGGGTGGACATAAGGATGCTCTTCCTGTACATCACTCCACTGTAGAATCAGATTCTTCTCATTTCTTAATGTACTGTGTGGAAGGAATATGCATCATAAGCAGACTAGGTGTGTTCCTTATCTAAATAGTCTTGCCTTTGCACCCTATTGCTTTACTGTTGAAGTAACAGGACTCTTAATAAGCAATTAAGTACATCTATAATACCGCTATCATGATCAGATCTGTACTTTTTTATTGCTTTTGGATCCTGGTCAGAATTTTAAAAGAACCATCAGGACAGTCGGGTGGCAGCCCCAGAATATGCACCACAACAGCTTTAGAAAAACTCACAATTCTGGTGCTTCTAAGGACTGCTGTTAAAACACTGAACATAATATTGTAGCAATGTCCCAAGTTAATTTTTTTTCCAAATCGAGAAGGGATGGGGCTGGTATGGTTGTGCTGACCACTGAATCAGTCTCTTAAAGTGCCTCCTGATGACCAACGAAGGCCTACAGTAATTATGATATATATAATTTCATCAAGCTAAGCTGTGCTGAAGTCGCAGGAAGTAGAGAGCTCTGACTAGTTCCTTGTATTTCCTAGCAACAGGCAGCTGACATCAGCAAAAACACCCCTACTCTCAGCAGAAAAGGTGAGAATGCATTAAGCCTTCCTGTTCTAAATGGAAACTGCCTCTTTGCCATTACCCACAAGGGCTCTCCTGGACCGGGTGTTAACTAGAAAGCTTTAGCAAGTGTTCTAATCCATTGCACTTCTCCCCCCACCTCCCTACCGCTCCTCAAGTGTTGTCGACAAATGGATCTACTTTGGGCTTTAACTGTTAATGTTGAGAAAGGAACCTAGTAATTGTGTGTACTATACTTATTCGTTTTATTACACCGAGTGTTTACGAGGAGCCTACCTTAGAAGAGCAATCTTAATTCACGATAATATTTTCTTCAGAATAATGTTGGCATTATCCGTGTGATTTTTTCCTGCTTGTATATATACATGGCTTTCCATAATTAGGTGAGGTTTAGGAGCTACTGTTTCACTCTGGGTGCGAAAAAGGACATAGTTTTATTTTGTCATACCGCAGGACCTCTTGCATGTACAAGAATACGGGAATATCTCAGGTCGCTTTCCGAGATCCAGGAGAAACGAGGTTGACTTAATGCCTCTCAAGTTACTTCTTCAGATTTTCACATCTGACAACTTCTGTGTGAAAGGCTTGAACAGTGAACACTTACTCTCAATCCACAGTCTCATATCTGAGCAACCTCTCTTTGTGAGATATACATGAGTGTCTGCTATGTGAGATTAAAGCTTCTTCTTACAGGTCCTAGGGCATAATCAAATCCTTCTCTAAGAGGGGGAAATGCAAAGGCAAATACTGAAGAGGTCAACACTTATACTTGTCATATATACAGTGGTGAACGGTAAACTGAAAAAGTGCCCACGGTGGAAAGCATCAGTTTGGGGGACATATCCTACTAATTCACTACTGTGAATAGTACCAATGGAAAGTCCAGAGGTGAAATGACATTTGCTCGGCTACATCCTGTGACCACCATTTTATATTCGAAAATGAACCAGTACAGGAAGAATGGGGAGGAGGTTGAGGTTATTATGTCCTTACCATTTCATCTTTCTGATTCTAGACTGAGCCACTGCTGTAATGAAATAGTAATTGGCAAAACACTACGAGGAAACTACTAGACAGAAGGCACATTCCAGAGGCAAATTCATGGGCACATACACTGTGCAGCTGCTGTGCAAGGTAATAAAAGGGAAATGCTATATGCATGCTTTGCAATGGGGATTCAAATTTAGAGGTTAAGTACGCTGAGGCAGGTGGTTGTTGCCTTCATGGCCAGTGAGCTATTTCTCAGTACTGCACAGTTCTAACGACGTAGAAAATATTTACAAATACCTACACAATCCCTGAATCCATTGCAATTGTACAAAAGTGTAGACTAGCTAAAGGGATATACATACATGTATACTAGGATTTCTGTATATGTCATTATTTAGAAATGGTATTTTCAATCTGTTTTCATTGGACCTCTTATCAATCAGCTGCTTTCATCTGTCTACTTAGAATGAAAATAATATTTTTTACAGTTCTATGGCAATCACTAAGTTTGAAGACAACTATTTATCCCCCAGAATGTTCCTTTTACATTCGAAATATGGAATCATTGGATCAAAAAATTGTATCATACATAAAAGAATAGTCTAGCTTTGCCTTCTCTCGTTGATTCCATGGAGAGTAAGCCTCGCACAGATAGCAGGTTATTGTACAATCCTGAGAAATAACCACCTGTGACTAAGACAAAATCTTCAATATCCTATAAAAACGTTGTGCCGCAACCAAATATGTCCCTACTCTTTCAGAAATAGGTATACTGAGTACAGTTAGGGACCATGATGCTAGGATGATTATTAGCAGATGTCAAATGATACCTGAAGCTGATAGCAAGCCCAGGTAAAAAAATACCAGAGTATACCATAATAAATACAGTGGTAAATTTACCGGCGTACTTTGGCGGAATCATAGTACGAACACTATAGTATATCAGCATATTTATCATGATATATTGTGATAAACACTATCGTAAACCAACATTATAACCATGGTTAATGGGTGTAAAACTATAGTATATCATGAAATATATCATGACATAACTATGATTTATTGGTGTGAAACTACAATATATCATATTGAATATCATGATATATTCTCTTTTAAGAACTATGGTTCCGCCAAAGTACGCCGGTAAATTTACTATGGTATATCTTATATAGAAACCATGGTATATCATCATATTAACTAGAGTATACTACATTATTTACTATAGTATACTGGTGTAAACTGCATTATATCATAATAGAAATCCTGGTATATCATCATTCAAGAACTATGGTTCCGCCAAAGTACGCCGGTAAATTTACTATGGTATTTCTTATATAGAAACCATGGTATATTATCATATCAACTAGAGTATACTACATTATTTACTATAGTATACTGGTGTAAACTGCATTACATCATAATAGATATCCTGGTATATCATCATTCAAGAACTATGGTTCCGCCAAAGTACGCCGGTAAATTTACTATGGTATATCATATATAGAAACCATGGTATGTTATCATATTTACTAGAGTATACTACAATATTTACTTTGGTATACTGGTGTAGAACTGTATTCTATCATAATTGATATCATGATATGTGACATAACCTGTGAAAAGGCACCTTAGTGTACTCTGCACTAAGGTCCCTTTTCGCAGATCGTGCCACATATAGATTATTAAAGCAAATTACTATAGTGTACTATAGTCAATCTACTATAGTGTTTTTGGCTCCTATAGTATACTATTGTGTACTATGGTGCAATTACTACAGTAAACTAGAGTAATCACTGTGGTATACTGTAGTCTACTACAGTATACTGTAGTTACCAGGAGTCATATTTTATTTATCTCTATTTATCATCATTTTATCATTGGCCAGCTCCTGTCAGTCCTGGAGTGGGAGCTGTAAAATAAAAATAAAAACAAATATTATATGTGTTCAACATTAAGCCTCCCACCCTGGAGGCTCCTCCCAGTGGCCAGGGAGTAGGGCCCACCCCTGGTCACCCTGGAGGGCTGAGAAAACAGGTAAACTTGTAGAAAAATAAAAAAATTTAAGTCTGAAACCAAGACAAATGAAACATGTCTAGACATAAAAAAAGCCATAGATTCCACTAATAATGTTCATTTTGACCAATTATGAGTTGCACATGGAGTAACTTATATATATATAATTGTTCTAATAATCTACCTTCTTTTGTACATAACAACCAAGCAGAGTCATGAAATAAACACTGGTTAAAATGATGAATTCTAAAGTGTAAATTTATAAGTACTTACCATTACTTGACTTGCTATGTGGTACATGTATGACATGTAAATGTTCATGTATACATCTATACAGGTGCAGCATCTCCAATCCCTTCTGATGCCTAAAACTAAATGTGGCCTAACTTAATCCAGGTCAACCACTGTCTTAGTCAGAGGCCAGCTTCTCACCTGACTGGTTATGTAATTATAGCTCACCTGTGGGTGGCCCTGTAGTGAGGGGTAGGGGGAGGGGGAGGTGTGAAAACTTGAGAGGGGAGGGACAGGGGGGGGGCTGTTACCCAGCTAAAATAACTAAATCTTTAATCATTATGAATTAGTTTCCAATGGTAATATGATCTTATTCTAAACATTGTTAACAATATAAACATATATTTCTTTTCACCCTATGATAATTAGAACCACTTTTGTAGAAATAAGGGATATTGTAGTATAACTATAGTAAACTACAGTAAAACTACATTAAACTATAGTAGCAGGGTATCCTGGAAATACTGTAGTATACAACAGTATACTGCAGTAAACTATGGTCACTAAGCCACACATTACCATAGTATACTATAGTATGTGTCCAATATTGTGTAATTATATGGAACCAATAATGGTATATAATTTATATAACCAAATGTCAGGTGGTGGGGGATAGACTATAGTCTAGTTCCTCCCACCTCCCCAGGGCTTCCCTACCAACCACCCTTGTTGTAGTAACCAGCCAGTTCCCTCCATTGTTACTCAACAGGAGTTCGAAGGCATTTGATACTGTAGTATACTATAGTACACTGGAGTCAACTATAGTCACCAAGCCACGCATTACTATAGTATACTGTAGTAATCAATGGAACATGATAAAACTGTGGTATATAGAAGTATATTCTGGCTTACTACGATAATTTCACTGTACATGGTTTATCATGGTATTTGATCATTGTGGATTACTGTAGTAAAGAATAATCACGGTAAAGCATAGTGAACAATGCAACATGATAAAACTGAGGTATATATTAGTATACGCTGGTTAACTACAATAATTTCACTATGGTTTATCATGGTATTTGATAACTGTGGATTACTGTAGTAAAGAAGAATCATGGTAAACCATAGTGAACAATGTGAAATGACAAAACTGTGGTAAATATCAGTACACTCTGGTTAACTACAATAGTTTCACCATGGTTTATCATGATATTTGATCATTGTGGATTACTGTAGTAAAGAATAATCATGGTAAAGCATAGTGAACAATGCAATATGATAAAACTGAGGTATATATTAGTATACTCTGGTTAACTACAATAATTTCACCATGGTTTATCATGGTATTTGATAACTGTGGATTACTGTAGTAAAGAAGAATCATGGTAAACCATAGTGAACAATGCGAAATGGCAAAACTGTGGTAAATATCAGTATACTCTGGTTAACTACAATAATTCCACCATGGTTTATCATGGTATTTAATAACTGTGGATTACTGTAGTAAAGAAGAATCATGGTAAACTGTGGTGAACAATGCGAAATGATAAAACTGTGGTATATAGCAGTATACTCTGGTTAACTACAATAATTTCACCATGGTTCATCATGGTATTTGATAACTATGGATTACTGTAGTACTATATTATATCATGATATACTACAATGTTCATGTAGATCATAGTTTACCATAGTTTACAGCAGTATACTTCCATTTCGAATCCGCCAAAGTACTGTGATATACTGCAGTGTATTAGAGTAAACCACAGTATATTATGGTGTACCATGATATATCATTGTATTTACCATGGTACTTTTTTACCTGGGAGGCCACATGAGGCCGATTCAGTTGCTGGATGGATAGAGTTAAGTTTTTAATATGGACAGCCGGTTCAGGGCCCAATCGGTTCAAAGTGGGCAGACCGAGTTGGGCACAGATCGCACCCCTCAGCTTTCCGCTTCCATGTGCATTCATGAGCGTTGGGTTGAAGCTGGGCAGCCTACTCAGAGTCACATCAGAAGCTCACTCCTGAAGATGGTCCCATGTGTGTTTGTTACTATATGGATATTATCTACTTGCTATGGAAATGAAATAAATATGGGGTAGAGGGATAATGTGATTGAATTTTAAACTGAAAATATGAAATGATAGTTGATAATTATGTTGTACACGGGACTATGCTGTACAATACCCGAGGTCATTCTATTTAGGGGATACTTCCCTGTCAGTGGACGACCAGTTGGTGTAGCATAGTACAAATTCCTGTCCACTGCTGTAAAAATGTGAATCGGCAAATGTCAAATGCCGTGAAAGTGACACCAACGTTTTTAATCGTTTAAATGGAATAAAAGTCATCGTGGATGTGCATTTACCACTGGTCGGGTTTGCACAGGACGCATGTCAACTGGCAAAACATTTCCTCCTCTGAGAGTTCACTCATAAATGTGATCCCTTTTTCTCACACGGTCCATTTATTATCCATTGTTTGAAACGTGTAAAATCAATGAGTGCAAATGGAGTCGTCCCCTGGCATGAAGAAACCAAGTTGAGTGAGCATGCACAGGTTAGAGGTCAAGGCTTCACAGCAAAAACTCAAAACAAACTATTCCTTTGAAGCCCATTGAAAGCCTAATTCTCTCCTTGATGTCTCACGATGTCATCCTTAAGTTGAGTCAAGGGGATGTTTTTGTGACTTTGGTTAAGAAAATAAGGCAGCACGGTACTTTTTAACATATTAAATCATGCCAAATTAAAAGCAATATTATTATTAAATACTTTGGCAATTGCTGGACCTAACTATGAGAAAGCAGAAATGCTAAGACGGCTGGGGATATTGGAAGATCAAAGGAGACCATTATCAAAGTAATCTTAAAGCACATAAGTCCACCATGCATCTCACAAGAGGATAAACTAGAGATTCTTGAAATGCAACATCATATCTTTGGAAGCACTATGAGAGATGCACAATATCAGAAACATATCGGAAGTACAATGCTTTCCCGAAGACAGGCAACATAGACGTGACTACCCCGGGTATCAGGAATGCCTTTGCTCCTATGTTATAAATATGAAAGGTTGCTAATCAAGGACAGCAAAGCCAATTAGGAAGGTATCGGGAGTATAATGCAAAGGGAACACAGACCGGGCAGAAGGTGCATGGGATGACCATTCTATGGGGTGGGGCTGGGATGGAGCTCTAGTATAGAGGCTGCCGGGGGCATTTGGTGTCTGTGTAACAGTGTGTGTGTGTGGGGGGGGGGGGGCTGAAGGCTTCAGGGGGCTCAGCTTCGTCCAGATTCACGTCACTCCCGCCATGTTGCCTCCGTGACGTTGATGCAATAAGCCTTCGTGAACTCATTTCCGGTCTGGACAGTGATCAGTGCGCAGGCTCTGGGCTTCACTTCCGGTCACTTGACCTCAGTCGGGTTTGGGTCAGGGTCTGTGGGTATGTTAATTTGGGGGGGGGGGGCAAGGTCGGGTCAAATTTGATATAAACTTACAGTGCATGATAAATCTAGTCTATCTAAGGTTTGCTACAAATCTGCTAATCGTTATCAACAAATCAAGGAACTGCTATCTTAAAAATAGACCCCCCTGCCTGCCCACTCAAGAAGGGTCCATTTTTCGAACTCACCCTGCTTATGAAGGGTCCATCCTTCTGGGTCAACCCCTTACAAGGCATCCAAATGTTCTTGGTCCATCCAGCCTCAACCCACCTCACCCCAAATGAATAGCCCATCTAGTTTTCCGTCATGTATTTTGAGTATTTTCGACCCGACTCGTGAATACCTATCGACTTACACGCGCCACTTTGTCTCAGTACAAAAATTACACTTTTCACGACCCACTTTATCATTTTCTCTGTCAGTTATACCTCCCTGCCTGGCCGCCATGTTGTAAAACAGAGCTGTAAAATGAATCTCCATCTGCCATAGTCCTTGCAGCAGGATACAGTAAATGGGAGGGGGGGGGGGTGCACTACATTATCGTACACCTGCAATATTTTTGTATGTGTGTCCTCTATTTGATTATTTATTATTTTGTGGCACAACTGTGCATGCCAAAGCCAAACTATAAGCTGGGAGATAGGGTAATAAAAAATGTTGAATATCATGAAATGATATTGCCTCGCAACAAAACCAGTCGGCACGCATGACAGTGCTTAAAGTGAACAGAGCTAGAGTACACACACACACTCATATATATATATATATATATATATATATATATATATATATATATATATATATATATATATATATATATATATATATATATAATGTACCAGGACATTCTATGTTGCCCATCATTCACTAGGTTTTATACAGCTGATTAAGACATGATATATATATTCCCTAGACTCTATCATGCTTCTGTAAACTATCAAATGGACAGGCGGCATCAGGAATACAGCAATATTCGAGCAGTTGAGTGAGCAGTAAATTCAGCAAATGATTGCCTCCAGGGTGCCGCAGACACAGTGTGGGTGTATGGGGGTGTGCAGGTGGCTTGTCAGGAAGTTGTAGTTCTAAAGGACAGGTGTTTCGGCCTGTGGCTTAATACAGAAAATGTCAGTTACATCCCACGGCATCGTTTCTATGAATTCACTCTGAATGGGACCTGCCGGGAAATGATACAATGGGCCGACACACTGAATATGGCTTTGTTATTTGTTGCATTGTAGAGGGAGCCTGTGTTTGGAGGGGAAGGGGTAACAGCATGGGAATAATCAACCAGCCTGATGCTACTATCAGCATCCTATCCTAAAGTTGGCTTATGCTCGGTGTCAACTGGCTTAAGGAAAGGCCTGAACCCTAACCCGCCTCCCCCAATAAATATCAGGAGGGTCTTCTAAAGGCATAGGCAATGCCTATACTAAATCTTATACCTTACCCCCCCCCCCAATTAACCGAGACCCTCAGGTTCCTACACATGAGGGGGCATTACATGCCATATTCTGAACGAAAGTTGCGTGTTTTTTTCCAGAATGATAATCTTGATCCACCAGATGCTGAAATCTGACTTTTGTGCATCATTTATGACGACTATGTAAATCCATACGATTGGGCCAACATACTTGTAAGGTAAAAAGGATGTAAGTCTAAGTGGTTCTTATTATAAATAGAGAATGTAGAACATGATAATCTACTACTCTCTGACACCACGAGTTCACCATGGAAAGGCCACATTCTAAGTGGCTTTGCCAGCCGTTGCCAAATTGAATAAAACACTGCCTTCTTGGCGGGGGCTTATTTGGTTGGGCTCTCGCATGAGACCTGTTATTAAATTTGTCCTTCCCCAAAACAAATAATGCTGGAAATTCTATCCGGTCGTGTTTGTTTTTGATGGCCCGGGAGGTGAGACATTCGTTCGTAATTAGATAAAGGGGAGCCAGCAGGCAGGTCAGGTAATTACTAAAGACAGACCTTTCGCACCCATAATTAGTCAGTGTCAGTTACCATCTCTGGGAACAAGCCATAAACTAAGCTGGTGTAAGACATGTCATAGGTCAACATCCGATTTATGACTCTTTTATCTTTACTCGTCTTTTCTTCTAACACATGTGGTGGAAAGTGGGATAAAGACCACTACATCACTAAAACCTAGAAGCAGATGGGAATATGACAATCTGCTTTTTAAACATTGTCATTATGCAAAAGCTAATAAAAATAAGGTGTACTAAACTGAGGAAATATATACAAGTGGACGGTTATTTGGATGACTAAACAGCACATTAACAGCATGGGGAACTGTAAGGTTGCATTGGAAAACATGACGGAAAACAACAAAACTGGTACTAAAGTATTCGGTACAGGTGATACACCCTGTATTGCTCGCTTTTCTTGGCCAAGCGTTTATGGTATGCAAATGGGCTTGTAGCGGAAGTCATTTCCAGCACTACCGATAAAACCGGGAGGGTTATGGGAAACCATGGAGTCATCCCTCATCATTACGTACCTGGTACTGGAGCCTCCGCCCAGACTCACTATCCACCTCCTGGGGAAAGGCAACTCAGAAAAGCCCATAATAATTTTGCAGTTATAATTAACAAACTCCTGAACATTTGAAATAAACTGTATAATTTATCAGTTGCAAATGATTCAGAAATAAATCAGCATCAACAAGATTCACAAAATCTGCTGGTCTCTAACCATTCAAAAATAATTCTGATTATATAGGGATGTGCGCCAACTTTACATCTGTCCAAGGAATATTGCATGAGGTATGGGTAGATGCACAATACTACCTTGCATCATCATATGCCAGAAACAAGTATCTCATGAGAGCTGTATACGCTGGTGACCACAAGTGGTTGCACATACTAGTTGCATCCTATTCTATCCCACTGGCTTCCATCCACCAATATCCTTACGCATATATTACTAACCTTACTCCTTACCACATACATAGTCTCAACACAAACTACACAGTCTTGCTGCCTGCAACCCAAGACCAACCACAATCATCATTAAACCCACCTTTACATGGCAATTCAAATGTGCCCGACCTGCATGGTTTGTCCTTGCCCCAAATTCATGTGATCTTGGCAGGACCCCTGACCTGACCCGATACATGGAAGGGGAAATATCGTGTTTCTTTGTAAGATTGCTAATGCCAATGTTTTAAAACATTGAACAGGTATGAAATGGGGATAGCCGTACACAGTGGCAGGTTAAATTGCCAAATGGCAACAAGCTTGACTGGGAAATCAACATTTTCCTTTCCTTTTCTTGCGATAGGGTGAGAAGCTATCACAATCAATGTAATTCTCCTACAGAGCAAACAGGCATATATAGGATATATGCATTGGATTGAAGTATTGCAACCAACAACCTTCGTGCAATTTCAAAAGGAAAATACTGGGGTGTGACATTCTTTTGATATTTGCAAGGACATTTTTGAAGTAGTGCCTGTGGACAATCTATGCCTCCCCTAAAGAAATGTAATTTGCTGGGCAATGGCAGTCCATATATAGTCTCTGCACTTCCTAGTTGTAGCTATCTGTACAGTTTAAGGGCAGCAGGAGTTGCAAGGACATCTACATAAGGCCTGTGTCCACTAGCATATATGAGGCCGTTTGTCGTCCGTTAAAACGTGAATTTGGATACAAATACGAAATATATGTTTTGTGTCCCTGTGGACACAGTTGGACGACAAAATTCTCAAATACAAAAGTGGGAGAGCAATATGCAGGGGTCAAAAATGGACATCAAAAGTGGGCATTTGAATATCTAACATGTTTAATTTTTAGTGCAGAAATTGGAATATATGCTCTTTATTCTATTGTAAAACCTTGTCCATGTTTGCCCTGGGCAGTCTGGGCAGCAATTTATAACGCCTAGTGGACACAGCATACCTGCAGTTAAAGTAGAATATATCTACAAAATATATTCCCAGATATGTACATATTTCTGGACGTCAAAACGACCATATATTCCACTTTCTTTGTCGTATAGTGGACACAGGCCTATAAACATTTCCCTCCACTTCGATGGCGGCCAACAGAAATATTAATTGATTGATTCTGAAGGATGGTGAATTCCCGCACAGCTAGTAGTGTGTATATATGTAGCATAATTACTACTAAAAAGCTTTCTTTCTTTAACGACATTCATGTTTTAATGTTTAGGTTATAACATCTAGCATTTGGATATCGAGTCCTCACGTACACTGCAATAGTAGGAATAGAAGGTTCTCCATCTTGTAGCGAGAAATGGCGGTTCAAAATCGTCATCAGAATATTAGGACAATGATAATGCCAGAATTTGAAAATTGACACCAACGGTCTGAATAAGTGAAGGTCCGTGTTATTGGAAGTGACAACAAGATGCAGGGCCTAGCCGTGAGGGCTTCCTTTACGCATTCATTTTCTGATTTTCCAATTTTGTTATTTAATCCTTAAAATTCACCCCAAGAGGACAACGTTCAGGACTGATTAAGGCATGGACACTGAACGGACAGAAGCAGGTCTTGCTGTGAGAAGATGCTTCGCAAATGCCAGGGTGAAACCCGATGAACCCGCACTTAAATTGGAGGCTTATTGAAACTTTTCTTCACATTCAGTAATTGTTGAACGCTGTAAATCGGATAGGGCAGGGCAGTGTGCAATTCTTATCTAGATTTGGTGACCTTTAGTATCAAGATATAAGATGACGCAGTCGTGTAGCCATAGAAGTCATGTTGCTGAGTTGCAATTACACAGAAGTAACAATAGGCAACTTGCTCATCAATTTAGCTTGGAGAACTTTCCATCAGGGGGGAGGGTACTCTTTTCTAAATTCAAGTAAAATAGGCTATTCTTTGCCTAATGGATTTCCAGTTAAGATCAATTATGCACATTGTAGTAAATTTTTGAAACGACCTTAGATTTTATATATCCTAATCCACATGAACTATTCCGACCTAATGCATCCATGTATCCAAACAGATTGCTGGAACGAATTGCTTTCTCATGCAAGAATGCCCATTCGTGCTCGTAGATTCACTCACACGAGTGCACTGGTCTGGAATTTGTATATGCAACTACCATAACAAATGCCTCAATTATCCATCCTCATCTATGTGTGGGTACTGAGCCATGAACATGCCTGGTGGGTAGGATGTTTACCCTCAGAGTAACCTATACCATGTACATTCTATGTTGCACATACCCTAGGACATAGTGATACACACGCTCCTATTATAAATGTGTGCCAATTTGTCAATTGTTGTATTTAATACACTACGCTATTATGAGTATTACCTTGTGCAGAACCACCCACGTATGCTTTGTTGCACATGAACATTAACGAATACATTTGAGGATAATCAGTTCCAGGGAATCCTTGTAAAGCATGCTCAATGTTAATGTTATGCTTTCACTGAGGCCCCGGACTTGTAAAAAGGGTATTCTTAAAAGGGTCTGAGTGAAAAGATTCAGTGGGACATGCAGTAGTGCCTGTATCTGTCTTCACATGAACCTACATCATCACCCCAGTTTGTAACACCTGTCACCTTTAACAACTCCTATACACTGATACAATAGTCATGTTTGGCAGTCAAGATGGCCGACAACCGCAGCTAGTGTGCTAGCAAGCTCCCCGCAAACCATGGAGATTTAGCAGGTTATAGGACTAGGACTATCACTAAACTAGACTAGAAGGATTATAAAGGCATACTGGACTTACTCAGATGTCCCATGGAGCAGTGCTCCACTTGATCGTCCACTGATGGCCAAAAAGAAATCGCGCAAGCCGAAGCGCCGGGAGGATGGCAACATGGCGGCACAGCCGCCTGGTAAGTCTGTGCTAGACTTGCTCCAAGCCTGCACTCCCACTGTCCCGACCACCGCCCCATCCGGCACCCCGAAAAGGCAGCGATCTATGGAGGGAAAGATCTCCAGATTGGTTAACTACAGCCCCACAGAGATCTCCCCAGTTAACAAGAAAAACCGCTTCGCCCTACTGACGGACAGTGCCGTCGTCAGGGACGCCATGGCGGACCCGACCATGACAACGGCAGAGACCGACAGCGGCACGGCCCCATGGGCGGCCTTGCCCCCCGGGACGCTCCGCCAACATGCTACCTCTACACCGACAGCGGAGACCGCCAGCGGAGCGGCCTCGTCGGCGGGCCTGCCCTCGAGCTCGCCCCGCCAACAACCCGAAGCCAGCGCCGTCCTATACCAAGCGCATACTTCGGAGAACCTCCTCGGAGACGGAACAGTCAACGAGGGGGACGGAATCGGGATTACCCATCGCTCAGGTCTGTCATGTTCCATAGCCGACTTTATTGGCACCTTGAATGCATCCATTAACCAGGACCACCAACAGAGTCACCTTGCTGCCCAAATTACACCACCCAGTAGCCCACATGGCACCCATTATGATAACCCAGCTACCCGCACAGACGCCATGCAGCGGTCACGCCTGACCAGCCATGCGGCGCCCACTCTCCACCAGCAGCCGCTGCTCCCCGGCCAGTCACAGCGACCTGCGACCAATCTCCACCCGCTGGCGCTGCCGCAACATCAGCCGCAGCGACCTGTGCTGGAGATGGCCCCTGGCCCTGAGCCAACTAGGTCGTGTTTACACCAGTCAGCTGTTCCACCGCCCCCGCAGACCAATGCTGCAATGGGAGGTAGCCTCACCGGAGTCCCGGCTAGTGATGTACCTTTAAATGTACAACTACTACACATGATGACCAGTATCCAAGCCAACATGGCGGAGAAATCTGACCTTGACAGGGAGCTAAAAATAGTCACCCGCAACTTCGACACCAAAATGGACGGAATCAGTGAGGCCCTACATGTTGACCTGGGAGCCTTAAACACCCGCATAGCGGCCTGTGAAACCGCGCAGAAGACCAAAACCAATGAAATGAATACAAACATCAGGCAGTTCAAGTCCGCCTGCAACACCAATATTGAGTCCGTTAAATCGGATCTAGGTGCCACCATATCAAGTGTCAAGCTCGACATGGACACCAGGCACAACCAGCTGGAGGCCCGTTTTGAGGCACACCTACGACAGCTGGAAGCCATTAATGGCACGCACCGCCAAATGGTCAACACACCCCCTGTGACCATGGCCGGAACTGTTACCATGACAACCAGGGAAAAGGTACCCCCCCCTGCCCCTCTGGCCCCCCCACCCACAACCACTGGGCCTATGGGTTACTCCGCAGCAGTAGCATCTGCCCCGCCCCCACCACCAAATGCCCCTGCCGTGACATCATCAGCGGGAACCAGGAGAGACCGTCCACAAATGTCCCCCAGCATCACCAACAAAAAACAGCAAACCTACAATGTTGTTGTGGTAGGCCTGGACACCGAGGACGAGGATGAAAGTGTGTTTGCAACATTTGATAGGATAATGCACGCGCTAGGCCTAGTAGCTGACAGGTCTGACCTCTCATACATAACCCGTGTGGGCAGACCCGGCAGAAGGGCCCGCCCACTACTATTAGCCTTTAAGGACGAGGCCCTACAACAAGAAGCCCTCTACCTGAGACACCACATTCAGTCCCTGGGAGATGACGTATACCTCAACCCAGACGAGGACAGATGCACCAGGTCTTGCAGATACCTAATGCGCTCAGTCTACAACCACATCCGGGACTGGGATGTTGGTGCTACACTTAGTGATGCAGGCATAACCATTAATGGTCACACCTATCCACCAACAGAAATAGGGATCAGGGACATCCCGGATGTCTTCAAACCTACCAGCCTTGACATAACGACTGTAGTGGCCCCCCCCCCACCAAGGAGAGCCCCACGCAGACAGCAGCCTCAAGACCGCCTCTCGCAGCCAAACCAGCGTTATAGGCCGCACCCTGGACCAGCTGCCCCCCCCCCCTCATCATCAGAGGCCGGGCGGGCTGCTAAACCGGTGCATGCTAATGCTGTTAAGCAGACCCAGGCCACCCATCTTGTCACAAGTCCCTCAACAAATGATCCACAACAACAGCAACCACAACAGCAACAGCAGCTTCCTCAGCACCCACCTAACCAGCGGCAACAGCCACTACGACAGCCCGATGTACAACATCAGTGGGCCCTGGCTGCAGCCCTAGCCAAGAAACCGAGCCAGCCTCTGGGGAAGAAAACTACCGACCCTACTCGAGTAAAAATGACCGCCCCTGCTGCACCGACTGCTCAACTAAACGCCCTACCGCAGGGACTGACACCTACCGCCCTGGGTTGGGTATCAATGGACGTCGACGATCAGTTGACTCCCCCTAAGGAGCCCGCTGAAGACAGACAGCCCCTGCCCCAAAGGGCACCACGGCCCTCAAATGCACCACCGGGATACACCGCAACCAGAGCTGCTCCAAGATGCGACCCCAGTCTCCACCAGAATCAGGGCAGTCGCCGCTCACCCGACCCGTCTATCATTGTGGTGACATCACCCATGAACCTGCATGCCAAACCTGTCACCAGCTCCACTCCCAAGTCTGATAGCGCGACAGTGAGCAACAACGGGAACTCCAATCGTAAAACCCATACAATACCACCGACCTCATTTGTGAACACCATGAAACAAAAGGAGGTCAGAATCTGTATGGTCCCCCTGGGTCTTGCCTTCAGTGGGGAAACGGCATTTCTTAGTAACTTTTTTCCAAGCCCCATCAAGGTAGACGTACAAGGTGAACACCAAGAGTTTGCCTCGGTCGAACAGGCCTATCAGTTCACCAAGGCCTTACATGTCAAGGACAAAGAAGCAGCTCGGGACATCAAACGTGAAGACCGTGCTCACATGAACAAGTCGAGAGGCATGAAAGTGGACACGGACAATAGTGACTGGTATGACCATGCTGTCTTCCATATCCGCAGGTTTGCTGTTGCCAAATTTGTTCAGCGCCCTGACCTACGATATAGGCTGTTCCAAACAGCTAACCACCCAATTCTTGAAGCCAGCCGCAATGAGTACTGGGGCGTAGGCCTAGCCTACACTGACCCGGACCTCCACACTGCTCTGTCTCCCCGAGGACAGAATGTCATGGGCCAAGTGTTGATGGACATAAGGTATGAACTGTCCGTCCATTATGGCTATGTGGCGCCACATCCCAGCGCGCAACCCAGGCCAAGACACGACACATCAGTCCCGCCACCAACACACCAGCGGTGAAGTCTTAACATCTCAGCACCTGTCCTCACCTGACCCCTTCCAGTCGACCCACAAGTGATAGAGTATGCATTGGATCCCTCGGTACATCACCAGTACTAATGTACTGACCGATATCCGGACTGTGTTTATGATGGTTATGTGTATCTTTAGCGTCCTTATTATTATTGTCAATTACTTGCGTACTATTAGTGTTTGTTAACAAATAGTAATGATCTGTAACTGAACACCATTGTACTATTTATCTAAAATAGATACCGGTAAACGCATACAATCTACCCAGCTCATCTGTCTAAATAATCCAATACTGCCACAAGATGACTCAATTTCAGTCATACTTAATTTAAGTAATTAACTGTTACGAATCAATTGTAAGGTTATTTACTACGAGTCCGACTATTAGAATATCATCATCATATTGAACTGTGATACCCATGCATTATCCAACTGTTACTATTGAATATGTATAAACTGTGATACCCATGCATTATCCAACTGTTATTATTGAATATGTATAAATGGACAGCACCTAATGAGATGCTGCCTGTTATTGATTGAGTGAATGATTGATTGTCTGATTGCTATTATAATAATTGTCATCACTATCAACTCCTGCTATCCAATCACAATATATAATACTATTGTTATAACTGTATCTATTAGTATACCGGTACACTACCGGTAGGCTCCACGTACACGTACACTCACATACACCAGCATTCATTCATTCATACCTGGCCCACTTTTCCCATTTCCCCCCCCCCCTCTCGCGCCCCCCCCCCCCCGACAATCTGTAGTTAATTAGTTAGTTAGTTAGTCAGTTGTTTAGTCTGTCATATCTCCAATCAAGGTATTGTGTGGAAGCTGCTTCTCTCTCAGAATGACGATGGCGCCACCTACACACACAAACTCTACTACAACCCAACACGACGCTCTTTGTCAAAACGCCTTCCTACAAGGCGCTCCTCTGTCTCTACAACCACCTCTACGTCCGCCCCTCTCTCAACAGCAGCTAAAAACAAATTATATGACGACCGATCTGCGGACTTTCTCTGACTTGCGAGGCTTACGTATTGGTCATTACAATATTCGAAGCCTGCACCTAAAGTTTGGTGAACTGTATGACCTTGTGCGATTGTTTGATATATTATGTGTCAGTGAGAGCTGGTTACTAGAAGGTTACTCTAATCACAAACTGCATGTTCCAGGCTATAAATTTTTCAGATATGATCGTATCGTGGATAAGGTTGGAGGAGGCTTGTTACTCTATGTGACCGACAAAATGGCTCCCTACTGTACGCTTGACAAAGAAATGTTAATCTCAAATGCTGACATTGAGGCCATGGTCATTCACTTTACTCAAGAAAAACATCGACTCACCTCATTTATACATGTGTACCGTCCGCCAAGCGGGAGTTATGTAAACTGTATTGATTCTATGGTCAAATTGGGTCAAAGTGATTGTCTCTCTGGTAGGGAGAGATGGCTGCTAGGTGATATTAATGTTGATTTATTAAGCCCAGACGACTGTAAAACCAAGTATTACCTGCGTGCGATGAGCACACTAGGCCTTGTTGATATGATTACTGATAAGATAACGCGCCCCCATCCCAATAAGCCGGGGGGGACGTGCATTGACCTGATTAGTACTGACTGTGTAATTGTTAAACATAGCGGAACGCTTCCTCTATTGGTGAGCGATCACCTGCCCGTTTATATAGTAAGAAAAAAGGCACCTGAGACTATAACCAGGAGGACTATTGTAGGTCGCTCTTACAGAGGTTATAACTATGATGACTTTGCGGATTATCTCTTGAATGTGAGTTGGGATGTATTTAATGATACAAATGATGTTGATACCAAATGGTCAATTATGTTAAACTACATTGTAACATACCTTGATATCCATTGTGCTATTCGTGATATGGAAATCAAGGATATGAATAAACCTTGGATGTCAAGGCACATATATGAGGTAATTCATGAAAGAAATGAGTATATGCACGAATACTGTGTAGGGGGTAAGGTAAACGATTATTTATTGGAGCTAGCCAAACAAACCCGGCGAGACATAAATGCCCTGACTCGAAATGCCGAAGAAAGTTATTTCCTCCAAAAGCTTGAAGAGCATCAGTCTAATCCGTACAAATTCTGGCGCGAGCTCAATGAATTACTGGGCAGAACTGGTAGAGATCGCCCTGAAGTCATTTTAGAACACCATGAAACTGGCACAGAGGTTAAGGGTGCCGATGTGCCAGAATACATAAATGAGTTCTTTACGGGTATCGGTGGGAAACTGTTTGCCTCTCTTGGCGACAAACCGAATGTGCGTACCGAATTTATACCTGTCCAAAATCAATATACACCTACTGCCTCCACTGAGGTGAGTTACTCAACCGTTGTAGACCTGCTTAAAACAATTGATGTTCATAAATCAAGTGGGATAGATAATATTAGCGCGACAGTCTTGAAGGATGCTCTATTAATCATGGCTCCACAGCTAACTTGTATAATTAACACTTGCTTACATTGCGTGACCTTCCCGAATGCCTGGGCGACTGCAACTGTAGTGCCGCTGCCCAAAAGTGGCGACCTACGTGCCATTGGCAACTGGCGCCCCATCTCACTGCTCCCCATGCCGAGCAAGGTCATGGAGAGAGTGGTATACCAAGAAATTTACAGTAGGCTAGAGGCGGGTGGTTTATTGACCTCCTGTCAGTATGGATTCCGCACATCCAGGGGCACCAACGATGCTGTCTTCCGGTTTGTCAACGACATATTCACAGCTCGTGACAAGAGGCGCCCCCTGTTGGCTTGCTTCCTGGATGTGCGGAAGGCTTTCGATTGTATTCACCATGTAGAGCTGCTGAGCCGCATGAGAGAGCTTAAGTTACCAGATATATATTGCGACTGGCTATGTGCATACCTGTCTAACCGTACCCAACGAGTGTTCTGTAATAGTAGTGTATCAAGCACTTCTAAGATATCCTACGGCGTCCCGCAAGGGTCCATACTTGGGCCATTATTATTTATATGTTACATTAACACCCTGCCTGAGGTCATAACTAACTGTCAAGTCATCATGTATGCTGACGACGTTGTATTCTATGTTTCGCACAACGAGTTTGAAACCGCACGCAAACTATTGCAAGCCGACTCACATGCTGTTTTTGAGTGGTTTACCACTAGTGGGTTATGTATCAACACTGATAAAACCAAAGTTATGTCTTTTGCATATGTTAAGCCACATGTACCACAAATACTAAATATAGCCATGGGTGCTACGGTCCTCGAGACTGTAAGTCAATATGAATACCTCGGAGTAATCATAGATAATAATCTCACCCTAGAAAACTCAATAAGTAAACAGGTGAACAGTGCCAACTTCAGAAATGTAATGCTGCGAAAAATGCGCGATAAAATGACTAATATAACAGCGACTTTAGTTTACAAGCAAACAATACTGCCTGTGATGGAGTATTGTGGGTATTTGTTCAACGGTGTGACCGACACCCAACACAAACGCCTACAACTCGTTCAAAACAAGTGTCTCCGCCTGTGTTTAAAAGCTCGAGCTAGGGATCACATTGCTGATCTCCATCACGATGCTAATATTGACTACCTTTCTGTCAGATATGATTTACAATTGCTTCTGATGTTCTATAAGTACATGTATGCTGGTACACACGATAACTCTGCTCTGGGTATAGAGTTTCAGGGCCCTGCGCCGGGAGGGCGAGTGATGCGCTCAACCGACACAGGGCTGCTGAAGTACCCTAAGACCAATCTAATGGGCTCTAGAAAAAGTCCCCTCTATAGAGGAATCGAACTGTGGAATCACCTGAACATTTCATGCCGCAAAGCCAAATCCAAAACTATCTTCAAAGACAAGGCAAAAGCCACACTAGTATCTCACTTTAACCAAAGGCAGCGAGAGAAGGGCCTGGTGACCCGCCCGTGCCTGGCCACTATCCTCTGCCCCTAAGATTGCGATTGAATAACCATGTACCTATCCATGTAATTACTCGACTATATAATTATAATTAACTATATTATATTCTATACTCATGTATTTATTCTGTACCGAATCTGCCTTATACGAGATACAATATCTCTTTTGAATGTAATTGTATTTGAAAATCACTCTGTGCAATAAATACTCTTATAAACTCAAAAATGTTTCATGTGGTAACCACTGCAGACCTGGTGTTCTCCTTACGTAGGATTGATTGTATCAGCATTCTGGTCACCCGCTATATGGGAAATGCCAGGTAAAACTACCACGGTGACTTCATTAACAATCAGTCTGTACCTGTTACCGACTCAACCAGCTTTGCCTGATGTATCCCTGAGCAATTACTCACTATACTCTTAGACACTGTTAGCTCCATATCATTACATCTACAGACCCTGTGGCAAGCAGGGATTATGGTGTGTTGTAAGCCATCCGAAATGAGAGATAACTCCATGAAGTGATGTACCGTATATGTCTTACCGAAAGTGAAACTCATAATTATCATAGTTGTACTTATACCACAGCGGGCACGGAGAACAAAGCATTTCACACCTCTTGTATACTGCATATACAGCTAGTGGTATGGAAAAGTTATAGGCCTTGTACCAAGCTGTAGGGGTACCCCTATATAAAGCTCCCTTCACTGTATTTCGTGTGCAGCTTAGTACTCGTCCTATCACTACTACGTAATATACATATAATTATATCAATGTCGAGCAGTATCTCAGATTCTAGAGTGCAAGGCTCTGAAACCCACTTTGTGACCTTGACGTTACCTGTGCCACCCGTGACTTCTCTCATCACCTATCTCATAGAGTAAGGAAGATAAAAAGGACTGATGTACTGGTAGTAGTATAGTTCTCTTCTGCATCTTCTAAATGCTTCAGACAACCTTGAATGAACAGTGGGGGAATCATACCAAGGGACAATTTCCCAGCAGATTCCCTCATTCATTTGTACCGGCAGTACGTCTTCTCTGCCAACAGGTGGCGGATCACCTTCAGAACTTACCTACGCCACACTTTTATACATATATCAATCAATTTAAATATCTAAGGATAAAGTGACCAGCAAATATTAGAAGGTACAGAATTACTGGCTATATTTTAATGTTCATTATTGAACAAATTCCTATAAGCTGTTTTTCGCGTTTGGGAACTTCAGTGTTTGATGGGAATAGGAGAACAGCTAGACCACATTAAAGTAGTAAAGTTTTCCTCCCTTCTTCCACAGAGGATTCCCCGTAGTCCAAGCCTTTGGGAAGAGTCTTACTTGAGAATCTACTAGGAGATTGGCCAACGGAGAGCTGATAGTCCACTATACTCGGAGAGAGACCTTCTTAGAGGGAGTTTAACGGAGGGGAAGATGAGTGCAGCAGGGTGGTGGTGAGGTACTGGAGGAGAGCCTACTCCAGGTACTTTGATGTGTAGCGGGTGTGACATGGACACACAGGCACACTGATACAGAAGGCCGTGTACAACACGTTCAGAGAGGAGGTGAGGGTCATCCCTTATCATATGGAAGCAGCCCTAGAGGTTGGCAACATATTGCAATGACCTGCTGGGGAAGAAATATTGGCATAGTGCGGAAATGACCAAATCCTCCATCAATGATATATAAACAGTAAATATTAAGCACAACCTTACAGTAATTAGTTGTGATGCTTTCCTGTTTTAGAACACTCTCACCTAATAGTATTTTTATTATGTTGATCCCGTGGAATATTAAGTATTATGCACTTTATCAAAATAGTTAATACAAGTGTTACTATAATACTGGAATTGTTTTACTCAATACTTTCCATTGAACAGGGGTTGTAACTGCATTCTATGGCGTGTGACATCACAAAAATTGATGTTTCTTTCCGTCTAACTTAGACCATTTTCACATCTAAGAGCGTAAAGGCTCAATCTCTGAAGCCGCGTGTGATACACAGGGGATAGCATCCGCATTAATATAAGATCGGTGAATAAGATCAAAGAGCGCAATATTTCTTTATATTCAAACGACGTTGTACCTTTGCACTCACAGACACCCTCCAAGGGAATTAGGTGTACTGTCTGGAGAAAGAAATTGACACTAGAGCTTCTTCAAAAGTGGCGGGTACTCTTTAACTCCCTCTTCTTCTTTTGCCTGCTCCCTTCCCTTTCCTTCCATACTGTTCATCGTTCCTTGTTGTATATAATCCAAACTTCTCTCGTGCATTCTCTCGTGTATTTTCTCGTGCCTGTCCCCTCTCCCTCCTTCCCTTCTACCCACTCTGCCCCTCTGCCCTCTCTATATCACCCTGTCCCATACCTTACCTTACCAGGACAACTGGCGATGAAATGCCATACAGGTGTATTGGTACGTACCTGTAATAAAAAAGAAATAGAAACATTTGTATTAAAACAAAGACTCATGCCATTTCATTTTATGCGGCACGACATGTGTACAAAGGAGACTGCATGCAATGGGTGAGCTCGAGAGCAGTTATATAAAGTCGTAATATTGAGCTATCGCTGCTTGGATTTGTAAATAGATTTATGGAGAACCGTTCTTATCATGAAATCTATTGAATATCGGAACAGCTCTTTCTTCTATGGCTGTTATATATATATATATATAATTATATATATATATATATATATATATATATATATATATATATATATATATATATATATATATATATATATATATATATAATATATATGCTGTATGTTGTACACCCTGACTCAGGCATAAACTATAGATCCATGAAAGCGGTAAGGGCGGATAACACATTGGAAAGCACGATTTTTGCTGCCTGCAAATCTACCAGCTCTAACCTATAGGTATATTGCATATAACTCAAATTCAATTATAAAAAGGTTGTTCTAGCACCATGGGGATCCTTTGATACTTATTGATGCAAATCACTATGGGCATGGAACTTGTCTAAGAAGGGTGACCCTTCTCCTGCCGTCCTATTCTGTAGATACACAGGCCGAATACTAGACATACAGAGGGACTAGGAGTAGACCCCAGAGTGAGCCTATAATGGATGTATGAATAATGGTTGTGCTGGTGCAGTAGATATAGAGGTAAGCCCCAGGAGACAAACTGGATGTATAAGAGTCTAATATACAGTAACTGGTGAGCCATGCCTCTACAACATACAGGTCTAGCACTGAATAAGAGGTACAATGAGGGATAGATAGCTTACCCTGTACATGGTTAATGGTTAATGTTAATCTATGCGAAAGTATATGTGCTAATTTGAGAATTACCCATATCACTTACTCGTAATGAGAGCAATGAACTAGCATAACACTTTTTTTTTAAACTACTACATGCAATTCCCTCCTGCAGAAATCCCCTACTGGTGCATGGGAATAAAGAAAAATGATAGCGGGAAAGGGGGGACATACTTCCATGTCAGTTACCCTAGTGCATGTTGCATATGCATGCAGATACTATTAAATAGGTCCCTACAAAAACACATTTATGGTGGGGAGGTGGTGACAGGTAAATGTAATATAGGTGCGGGTTAATGCATCACGCACATGGATAGGGACATACACAGATTGTATACACACACCATCATGAAATGTCCTTGGCTTATTTGCTGATTTGTAGAACTACAAAGTGTGTACCTTTTGTGTGCATCTGAGTGCAAGGCTTTGAACCCCACGTTGTGACCATGACCATATTATCAGTGCCACCCTCTCCCTCACCCATGCAACATTAGTGATACATTGTAGTTCAATGGTTGCCCTTTTAAAGAGGGATTCCACTGACGTCAAATTTACTGGACTCTGTTTATCCCACGTTTGTCCGACGAGGCTAAACATATAATAGTTACCTAATATATTTCAGCATTGGAATACTACCTTTAGGTTAGATTTCGAAAAAAAAAATTCAACTCAAATAACGATGCACCATTATAACAAAGGATACTTTCTGAATTTCACTAAAATTGTCCCTTATAGAAAGGCATCTCAGCTGTATTTATAAATGCAGGATGCTTCTTTCACCAGCCATTCAGGAGTTCTAGATTTACCTGAACCACGGCAGTATACCCCAGCATTGGCCTGATAGCCTAAAGGCATCATTCTAGAAATGAGATACCAGGGGGTGTGATGGACTATGATATTTATAATTACATTACACTCCACCTTCAGGCTGTTCTGTTCTTAATGAAGCAATTAGTTAATGTCCATGTGATTGGCACATCTCTCCGCTGTCTCTGGTATTATGGCTTTTGCTGCCTTCCGTGGGTCTTCCAGTATAGCGAGTAATGCCTAGGATGATCGGCTGATTTGTTTCAAAATGTAGGTGGAAATACTCCCCAGGGGGGTATGCATGATGGTCCCTAAAGAAATTCAGAAGAATTAAACCCGTTTAACATTGCCGAATCGTATTGGGCAATGGCTCCCGATCATTCCCGGTATGGAAATCAGAGTATTAATTGGTAGTACGGTCTCACTTAATCCACGCTTATGGTATATGTATGACGATTCCTGAGAATTAATGGTGGAAGCACTGCTTTAGTTATGACCTTCACAGAAACACTCCCGGTCCACTAGGGACAAGATGGCGTCTGTGCCAGACCCACTATAGTAACACTACTATACAGAGGGAGCTAATGCCCCAAGGATGCGGCTTAATACAGCATTGAAAGTGTCGGTGTCAGCCCACCACAGCCAGACAATGGCAGACATATTTGACAAGCTTTCCCATGTACCACACCATGATCAATGTTTACTTAAAATCTAGGTAATGCCTCCACTACCTGGTTACCATGGCAACATATCGATCCCACTCGTGGCTTTGAAAGTGTGTGTTGGTCTGTGTGTGTGTTCTTCGGGGAGTCGGGTCGTACGTTGTACATGCGAGCGAGGCACGGGTGGTGTTCGAAATGGAAATTGCAATCTGACTGGGCAGATGGGGCATGTAGATGTGTTCATATTGATTAAAGAGCTTTTATTCCATTAGCAGTGACTGTCCTTTGCTAGTAATACTGACTCCCGATGCATCAACGTGTTCTACTGCATTGTCAGAATTTTGATTACGGTGATCACATCTTTTTTGAAAATCAAAAGGAATCTATACAAAATGACTGCAATGGAAGAGCATTGATTTTGCAGCTAGGCCAGACAGTGTGATGTTTTCTTATTACTAATGAAAAGATCCTGCATGTATCATATAGCCGCCAGCGGTATAATGATTCCCAGCCCAGTTTGTTCTGTGGGTTTCTCTGTCTTTTATTCTCTCACTGGCTCCCCCTGTCCATGTCTGGGGTTCTCTGAATGTTTTTTGTCCAGGTCTTTGTCATCATCATTGCAGATGCCGAGGCTTCTATGCTCTTTGCTCTCCGTCCCTCTCTAGTCTTCTATCTTTCACCATTCTTGTATTTTTGTAACCGGGTTCGCTTACAGAAGTGTTGGATAAGTAAACCTATCCCAGTCTAGTTTTTATTCCAAGCCCCTCAGCACAACCCCCCCCCCTCCTCTGTCACTACCACCCAACAAATCAGTGCCCAGTCCATCGTCGATCATGCCCAAGTAGCTCTTGCCGTCACGCTACAGAACTGCTTCTGTGGTTTCCATGGCAACAACCACGCCGGCTTAGCGTGTAGTCATGGACAGACATCACGCCGACCGTGTAATTCACGGCTTTTCCCCGCAAAGCAGAGGATGATCATGCACATGGTGGATTCTGCAGCGAGATAAGATTGCCACACATGTACGCTCCTCATCACAGCTCGCATTGATCTTGTAGCCGTGATCTACCCGGAAGGCGGATCGTCTGACGGAAACAAGATGGCGTCATTTCCGGCTTCGGTATCCTCTGAGACACTGAGATAAATCCAGGAACTGTCTCGGAGCACGTCAGAATAACTACCAGACCCAGGGGGGGCCAGTGGACATAAATCGGAGTGTGTTGTTTTATGGCTGGATCAGGAGGCATCATAGGGCATGGTCATGTCGTAAACCGGGCTGGATGTCGTTAAACGACGGTTTGCAACATCCACCGTACAGCTCACGTCTTGCGTCGAGCATTTCAATCAAGGGTCGCCATTTGCATAATGCACTTAGATGTGGCTCTGTCCCAGAGAGTATGGCTCTGGCTCACAGTTAAGAGCTGCGGCTATGACCGTTAAGCCATGCATCCTATCTGACTCTTCCATATCCCATTAGAGCGAAATGTATCGGGTGTACTTTTACCTCCAGGCACTGAAACACTACCACAGTCTCGTGTTAGGCAACCATTCCTCTCTTCTTCCCATTATCAACAGAGAGAATGTTGCCATCTAGATTAGATCAATTGTTATATCTGCAAGGTGTAAGACGTCAGATGTATATTAGACAGTAAAAGCATATCTTTCATTTCAGTATAGATCTAGCCTGAGTGTTTGAGGGTAACGCAATCTATTCATAAGGTATTGAAGAGGATGCGTAGGCGGTTCTAAATACATCCTGTTAGATAAGCAGTGATAAGTGTAACTATGCGCTAGATGAAGCAAAGTAGGGACATGCACAGCCAGGCTTTTAAAACATCGCACAAGGTTGCAACATTAGCATGATACTATTCAACCATAGCCTATTCATGCCGTATCTTCATATATAGACGTCTGCCTTGACTTTCAAAGCGAGTAGAGACAAGACGTCATAGTAAAAAAAAACTGTTTTTTTTATTTTTCTTAAATCTTACATCCAGTCAATAATTCTAACCATAATAACTTTTTCCTTTTTTATTGTCACCTTGATTAGTATACACTTTAATCAGGTGAACAGCATTATTCCCGTTGGCACTTCCTATGCAAACACAGTGACTGACGGGCCAGCCAGACACCCGAGACTGCTGGCTTCTTTTTTTTGGCCAGTTTTTTTTTTTCATATCACATACTTTTTTTCTAGACTCCCATATAGACGAGACTGGAATGACTAAACCAGCCATGGTCAACCATCCCCCTTTCTCCCCTTCCTGCCCATCCCCTTCACAGCCCTCAGGCCTCCTTCCCTCACCCCGGCTCTGTCGTCAACCAATATGAAGCAGGCCTTGTGAATGTCAGGCTGTGACCGATGGGTACCAGCAGTCGGTGTCAGAGCAATTGGCTGCGTCTAATATGGCTGGTTACGGGTAGGCGGTGCTGTCTTTGGTGTATACAGGTCTCATCCCTCACAGACTACATGGCAGCTCCACAACTGGTCTAGCTGCTATACCTGGTACATACTGCTTCCTTTACCCCTGTGTACCCCTTGGGAAGGGTGGGCGGGGGGGGGGGGGTGGGAGGGGGTTGAACATTGCATTATCTACCCCCATACCTCCAGGCCTGCCTGATTGTCCCTCCTACATGTGGCCGAGATTGGTTGTGTTAAAATGAAGTTCCAAGGACGCCAACGTTTTGTCCTTGGAGGTCACCCTGTATGGATAAGTAGGAGCCAACAGGTGGCAACGGGAAAGGAATTTAGCCATCAGTTGGTATACTAGTAGAACTTCAGATAAAGGATTCCCAGGCAAAATTACATCATGTCTATAGATGTATGTCTTGAACAATTTACTACCTGAAGGGCACCAGTAACAGGCTGCAAAGCGTATTGATGGAAAATGCAGAAATTGAATATAAAAAGCGAGGTAGCAAGCACAGGATATATATAGGCTGCATGTAGGAACCTTCTACTTGTGATGTGAACCAACCTCCCAGATTCACCTTTTCCTGATTGAACTTCGACATAAACGTTGTCCCCTTACCCTTTGTTTGACACATGCATGTGATATCATCATGGTAATGTATTTGTAGCTTTTCCTGAGAGACCTAAGCCACGAGACATACTCATCACATTCGAAGTAAAATGGTGGAATGGGAGGTGGCACTTCGGGTTGCAGCTATGTAAAGCATTATATATACATTATGTATGATAAAGTACAATGTTGACACGCATCCAATGTGCTTTCACTTCTATTACCTGTCTTCTATTGCCACCTTTCACTTCATTATGATATCAGCAATGTGTGGCACTTGCCAATCAAGCATAATGTACCTTTGTGACAGTCAAGAAGCTATATATAGCGAAATGTCAAAGTTAGTGAGAAGGGTTGCATCCCTGCGGCAAAGGCATACCATAAAATCTCGCGTATAAGCCTATTTCATGTATTAGCTTCAGCCCGTATAATCCTCAGAGTGGGTCTGAAAAGTACTAATTTAGTACTGTAGTGTTAGGAGACAACGTATACTGCAGTACTGAAAAAGTAAACAAAAAACGTTACATAACGTTATATAACGTTTCACTATGGCTCCTTATTGTGGTAAAACGTTATTAACTTATATAACGTTTAAAAAAACGTTTTTTTAAAACGTAAAATAGCGTATTTCTGTTAGCTGGGAGCACACTGACTCTGTGCCAATCGTATAGTCTGCATTGGCGATCTGAATTGCGTACTAGCTGCGGCCTCTGAGAGGTTTTACTATACTTCTACTCGTAGACTATATTCTATATTGTGTACAGCAAATAGGAATGTATGACATAAGTAAGAAGAGACATCTGGGATTTATTTGGTCGCGATCGACGATAGAAGAGAAGGAAAAATATAATGGTTCATAAATTAGAGTTTAAACCAATGTCCCATGTTAGACATGTGGAAATAGAACACTCGATTTATTTTGCTACAAAGCACGTCTGGAGGGGGAAAAAAGAATTCTGGAGAACATTTCCATGAACTGTGCTTCACATAGCTATCAGAGCAATGATTTTAGTAATATCTAATTGTAACTTAGAATAGTCATGAAGTGCCTGTATCTGGCTCAACATATCTCTGTGTTTGGTGGTAGAGTGATTAAAGCATTTAAAAGCACATACGCTCTTCGATTCCAATCACATATTCAAAGGGGAACATCAGTGCTCTGTAGTTGCTACTAATTCAATCCCCTTATAAGAACCTTGTTTTGCTGCTCACGGGAGATAATGAAATATAGCACTGTGAATGCCTTTGATTTGCATATTTAACATCTTGTTGTCATGGGAACTAACAAGCATGGTCTTTTTATACCATCTCCCACTTGCATTGTATGAGTGAAAGAAGTAGTAACTAGAGCAAGGTACACAATGAATGTTAATGCTGATGTGCGCACCCTTTGTTACATGGATTAGTGCGTTTTAATAGAAATTGTTAGTTGCGTTTTCATCAGCATTTCATGTCCTTATGTTGAATACTTTACAACTCCTCTCAGAGAATCTATATTTGATTATTGTGTCAGTCATAACCCCCCCCCCCTCCCCCTATGTATACAATGCCTAACAGGTTAAGAGAGGGCTATACATTTTGTGTTGCAAATTTATGTTCAATAACATGTCAGTTAGCATGAGTGAGCGGGCAAAGTTGCTTAAGTATTGATGTGTACTAATAAAAGACGCGATAAAGCAGGAGTAGTGGGGCTTGAATGATTCATCTGACTGCCTGTATTTTGTTTCTGTGAGAATAGAGAGTTTTTCCGCAACAGCTCAGTATGGGGTATTACATTTGCATTGAATTATAGATTTGACAGTTCTCTTTGCAAATAGAACGCGGGAAACATACATTGCAAGGATAAACAATGGCAAGGTAACTAACATAAATAGGCACACTGAATTATACAAAGAGCTAAAATATTTATGGTGTGCTGTATCCATATATTTTCTTTCAATAAGCAAGGAACTTGATATGAGTCAAATGTGCAGAAATATATTGCTTTGAAACATTTTCTTACATTTGTGTCCCTGTTACTTCCCTATGTAACGTTTTCTCAACTCCTCAATACTTATGTTCATGGACAATTGAATCGGGAGATCGTCACAAAAACTGCTTTCACCGGTTGGTTCAATTAGGAACCAGTGAGGTGGACATCACAACCCTCCCCCACCCAATCACCTAACACCACAAGTTACTACATGACTAGCAGCTAGCTGATTTACACCAGCCTGTAGGCTACCCTAACCGACAGTCCCAGTGACACTAACACCCTCTACGTTACCACACCCATACACACAGTCACAAGTAGATAACGGCCCTCACACACCACTGAGCCCCCTAATGATCCCCTAACTCACATTCCCCCAGGGCCTTATCACTGCCACCATGCTCTCCACCCCCTACAACTCTACCCCCTCACCATAGTGGGGGAGTAGTGTTAGGTTGGCTGCCACCTCATGGGTTAGCTCCATTATCAAGGCTGAGGGGGAGGTTGAGAGGGAGGTGGTGGTGAGATGAGGCACCCATTAGAAGCTGTTCCATGCATTATGATGATAGTGATCTACAGTGTTCTCTTTAAAATAAAATGGACATGATAATTACAAAATGCCATTCTGACCATGTGTGTGCAATATGAACTTACGAAAACATAAATATCAAGAAAAGGTTATAGAATTCGAGCAATGAATCAGGAGGAAGCGAGTGTTGAACGTTCATTTTTGATTAGCTATTTCTAAGGGTTTTCAGACAATAAGGGAAGTATGGCTAAGGCCCATTTGTCGTGAGAACATCGTTCAAGAAGAGGCAGTAATTACTCTCTAGGTCACAACAAGACCATAATATAGTTTGACCAGATTGCCACATTCGATCGTTGGGCCCCATTGGTTGATGTAGTAGTATAGTCAATGTCGTACAAGTAGTATAGAAAAGGGAGTTTGCCTCGGGAAGACTGGGGCGGTGCCAAGAAGTCCAATCACCTTTGATCCATGGGGAAAAGACAAAACATATAGACTATTTCCCATTTGTTTTGGAAGCTTATCATTATGTAGCAAAGACCTCATGGGTATATATTATTCTAGTAAAATACAAGTTAACCTTTGCCACCTTTTATACCACCTAACTACCACAAAGGTATGCAGTAAACAGCTCTTCATACACACTTCCAGTAGCCCACCAATTCACTGCACAATATATGGTTGTAATCACTCATGGTGGGAATCACAGAGCAGAGTGGGCGATGATGGATGAAGTAATGATAGTAAAGCCTGCCCCAAGCCAATCTATCTATAAGCATCTCTACCTGGGGGGCCACACACGTCTTAAGCCACCTAGGCTTTCCTTTCGTGAGGTCTGCCTGAAAGCTTCTTCCTCCTACTCAATTCATATTTAGAAACTGTATGCCTCGGTGTGTCTCCAGTAGCTAATTGTATTTGCATAATATAGCTTGCCTCAGGACTCTTATCAAGTCAACAACAGAAAGAGGAGAGTGCATATATTATTATGTTTAGGAAGGTGATATATCATACTTTCCGTCTAAGTTTAGCAGCATTGCATTTACAGTCTTTGTAGAGCACAATAGACATGCTTTTTTCCAGAAAACAAATAACACATAGGCCAGTTCTCACCATTACTGTGCACAGACGATTTTTGGACTTTTTTTGAAAATCTTGGAGAAGAGTCGTAATTTTTTTCTGACATATATTCATGTGATGATCTATAAAAGTGTGGAGTGGAATGGGTGTGGTGTCAAAATGGTTGCCATGGTAACCAACCTAAGTAGGCACCCTGCTAATTGTGTCCTGCCTTCACACCAGAAATGTGATTTTAGGGGTGTGAAGGCCTAATTTCAGCAAAAACTGCTTAGAGGTCTAATTTTTTTTGTTTCCAGTAAGAGAACCTATGTTGCTGGCAATGTAGATAGTCGGAGAGACTGGTAGGTTGCATATTCTTTTGTACTGAGGGAGAAATCCCAGTGGGCACAAAATTCAGTTCAACATTGAAACAACATTGAATCAACATTTAATCAACATTGACAACCGTTTATCAATGTTGATTCAATGCTCTGTGCCCACTGGGATGGGGCAGAATGAGGTGGATTTTCCCATATTTTTCACTGCATAACAATTCAGCTTACTTTCAGTTTCTCTGCATTTCCATCAAAAAAATGATTGACACTCTTCAGTATTTGAACATGAGATATCAAAGCCTCCTCTTTCCAGTGGTATATCACAATAGCCTGCCAAAATTTTGATAGTGCTCCACACCAGCCTGACAACAAGTGTGTCATATTGCTTGCAGGACACAAATTTTGCCCAAAAAGCACAATATTTCATTTTTTACCTCTCCTCTTTACAGCTTGAAGTTCATAATATCATGTATATATGTATCTATTCATGTGATGTGATGTATTTAAGTATAACCCCATAAGATAACATCATTTTATGGCAGAAAATATCATAAAACATCTCCAGTCACTTTCTTGTTATATTGATGGCAGGACATGAATTAGGAATCTGTGTGAAGGCAGGACATGAATTAGGAATCTGTGTGAAGGCAGGACATGAATTAGGAATCTGTGTGAAGGCAGGACATAAATTAAGAATTAAAAATCAATACACTGAGAACCACTTAAACCCACACCCTACCCAAGGTATTGCACTTAGGCTACTAATTCTTTTTTTATCCGATGCAGCAAAATATGCTCTTTCATTCAATGTATGACTAAACCCCATAGATTTGGTTAATATTTTTTTATTACTGCTTTAATGGTTGAATATTGACGGCAGGACAAAAGTTCCCCATTGTTTTTTTGGACCTGGTACAGTCAAAAATTGGCCAAAAAGTATGGTTTTAGGCTTAAATTAAGCATAAAACAATTGCTTAATATGAAAAAATAAAAATAATTATATGCCTATGGTAGGTTTTAAGAAAATTGACCAGATACAGTAAAAATACCCTATCCAGGGCTAAAAAATGGTCATTTTTGACCCCTTGGGTGGGTCTGGGAGCCTGAAAAAAGAAAAATTGGTGAAAAAAAAATTGTCCTTTTTTAGATCACATCGAGTTTTATCTGATAAAGAAAAAAAGAATTGTTCACCCCTGCTCTGAAAAAAATGGCAGACCAGGACATAGCCAGTTTTGGCCATGCACAGTTTTCATGAGAAAGGGCCCATAGATGTTCTCCTGTGCTGCTTAGTTTTCTTAGTCTCCATAGCTGTATCCCTACTTTTCACATTAGCTATCTGAGAATTTGTTTTTTTCGTGGCCATTGTCCGCCAGTTTGGTCTGAGCGTGTGGGTCAAAGAATTCTGCTTATGGTGAAACAAAATACGATTGTTGTAGAGCATGGACAAATATGTTATCTCCTTTTTAACTATAGACCCAAATAATTAGCATTGAACATGCTTTTTGAAAGATCTAACGATACCTCACAAAACCATAACAAGTAACAGGTTAAGCTACCTCAAAGCTTCACTTGACTGCATTGATACCAAACATCAAAGATACTTAACCTTCTGAGACATGCTCTTTACACTAATGTAAAGTAACAGAGCGAAAAGGGTGATGCAATTCATGTATGAAATTCTTCTCATATACCATATATATCCATACTTCAATTACCTCAATCAGTCAATTTAGCTCATCATGCTATCAGCAGTATTACATCTCCGATTTAGCACAGATTTATTGTTGCTCTTCAAAGAAGCTATATGCCTATGTAGAAGTATCAAAGGTCGGAGGAAGTCTACCTGTGTGGAGGAATGATGTAACTTTACTCAGTTGTTATAAAATATCTCTAATTTCTATATTTTTTGTATACTCATTATATTATAATGAGTATAATGTGATTTGTGATTTGCCATAATTACTCAATCAACACCTAGTGCAAGAGGTCCGTTTTTATATCAGCTGTGATATCAGACATCTGATGAAAACAGGTGACTTTTCCTCTTTTGTTATGCCTTTATAAATACAAATTACAGATATTTTATATTGTAAAATGATTATGCCCAGTAAAATAGTGGTTGACAAAAACGGTAATATCACATACTTCATGAAGCAATGCGTAAAGTATTCCCTTTCCAAGGTAATGAGAGATACATCCTAGCTACTGAACATTCTGTGAATACATAATATGAAGTAAACTTTCCTGTGTAATAACAAGATTGCGTATGCTCCTGGTTCAACTTATTTATAATTTCACCTCATTACTAATTATTTAGTATTTAGTATAGTGGAATCTATTTCAGTATTCACGCTCAGATTGAAATCGTCTTCTAATGGGAAGTTATAATTAGTTGTTGCTAGTTCAACATTGTCATAATGCTGTTAATCTGGCAGAGAAAATCAAATAAGGTACTGAGGCAGTAAGCCTGATTTGCATGTTGTAACAATTTGTTGCCATGGAGCTAACAAACCTGTTTCTGCAAATTCTCATCTTGACTTTAATTCAATGAGTGTTAAGAAATGGTACATAGAGCAAGTTATAATGAAAGTGGAGCAATGAGCATCACCTGAATTGTGTGTTTTTGTTAACAATAATAAGGATGGACTAGAGAATCCACCTCACATACATGCTTAATCTTGTCAGACTGGAAATGTTACTTGATGTGCTTTCCTCAGAGAATCAATACTGAATATAATCAAAAGAAAACCTGCATATACAGTGCCCATGGAGGAGGGTTCATATGTACTTTGAGCTGACAATACACACGGTTGTGGCCTTGCACGCTCATGCTGCTCAATAGTGCATGTGTATTAGCAAGTATGAACAAAGAATGGGCAAGGTTACTAAAGTATTGATGTTGTCTAAGAAAAGATGAGATGGGCTTATGTGCTGCGTGGGTAAGGATAGCATAATAGGTGATGGCTGCGTTTGCCTGTCCTTGTTCTTTGCCTATGGGAATAGGAGTTGTTTCTCCAGCTGTCGAAAATGGGGTGGCTTTGTATCAAAATATAAATTGATCTGAAGGTTATTTGTCCAAACAGAGACGGGAAATATCTATGTGTACAAATAAAAAGATTGTTGTATTGTGAACAAAATTGAATGGAGCTGGCTTTGTGTGCTCGTCTCGGGAACATAATTGAAACAAATAATACTCTTGGCATGAGGAATCATACAATAAGCCATTCTTAAAGTCTAACCCATAATGGGGAGGGTTGTATTCGTGAATGGAAATGAACAGAAATATGTGCAGAACATGCGTTTCAATTGTTATATTTTTTTAGTATATTTCCCCATCGGAGACAATTGAACGACGAGTATGGCAAAAACTCCTTTTGCTGTCACTAAGCTGTATACTTAGGCATCAGTGAGACAAACAGCCTTACTCACTGCCCTCACCCCGCCGTTGACCAACTCAACTAGTTATGACGGGACAAGCAGTCTTATTTAATCCACAGCCCAAAAGAACACTAACCCCTCCCCTTCATCATAACTTCCTTACATCTCTTCATCATTTCATCACCATAAATATGCCTGTTAGATTGCATCAACCGTGTACAAACTCGAAGCATAGTATTTGCTCAAAGAGATATTATAATGTACACTCCAGTTGTGTCTTATATGGCCAGGAGGCTCCTTCAGAACAACTGACGTGGTCGTAGGCAACTGGTGACGTGATGAACACTGTTTGACGACCTCTAGTAAAAAGTGTTTCAGAAGATAAAATCGTCAAAAAATATTTATACTCATGTCTGCCTTAATCATCACTGAAATTGGAATGCATATGCATTAGTAACATATGTAATAACATGTATAAATGTATATGTATATAAAGGTACATGTATAGTTTCTGAAATGATCCCAAATTTTGTGTGACGACCACTTGGGATCTATACATTTGCCATGGTCGTCAGCACTTAAATTTACACATTTGACATGTTTTGACGAAAATCGCAATATGATGACTGACGAGTCTATTCTGAAAGAGCCTCCTGACAAAGAGGTTCCACTGACATGCACAATATTTCCTTTGTTTTCTCAGACGCCCTCATGCATAATGGGCCATGCGATATGATCCAGTCTGAAAGTTGCATACGACTTTACAAAATCAATAAAGTTTGTTTTAGTAGGATACACGAAACAGGGTAAATGACAAGAAGGAGTTTAGTAGTATACAAATAGGAGCCACACTTAAGACATGGGAAAAGGTGGTCTATATCACACTTCAGATAACCAATTTGTGGAACACCAGAGTAGTTTTTCTCGAGGCAATGTGGTGATAGCAGTTGAGAAATCCAAAGAAATGCCACTCAAGAGCAATATGATTTGTTTTAAATGTATTATTTGGCAGGGGATATAGGTCACCCTGGCAGAAATCTGAGATGATGTTGGAAGGGGGACCCAGCTAACAAGAAACGTTTTCCAAACGTTTGCAAACGTTTCTATCTGGTTTGGAAGAAAACGTTTGGAAAGAGTTACACCAATACGTTTTTGTAGAACGTTTTCTAAACGTCTAGAAAACGTTTGCAGAAGGTTTGCAAAAGGTTTGCAGAAGGTTTGGTTTGGTTCGATGTTACACATACACTAAAAGTCACCCTGAGAACCGAACCCAGTACCTTTAGATTGGCAGACCCAGGCTCTCCTGCTTGAGCTAACTAGGCCTTTAGTATAATCAGGCTCAAAATACAGCATTAGAAAACGTGACGTAGCTCATTAAACGCACACATAGCAGTGCTAAAAATAGGGACCTTTAGCAAGCCCAACGGGGATCAAAAACATGTGCATTGCGCACCTTTCTGCGCAGGTTAGGTGACATATTGACATATGTGGAAGTAGAGATAACCATACAGTTATACCAAGTCTTGTTGGCCCAAGTGTTCCATGCATGTCTCATCATCAGAAGGTAGGCTGTTCTAATCCCTGCCATGCCTTTATACATTTATAATTTTATAATCAACTTTATGCATGTTTATGTGAGAGGTAAAGAAAATAATATATTATATTGTATTACTGATACATGCTTGAAGTCTACACTATGAATGTGTACCTAAGTAAAAGTAGGTAGGAAAAAACGTACTGATTTTGGTACAGGTGAGATTCGACCACACAATCTTCAGATCTCTTACCCCATGCCTTAGACAGAGAGGCCACAGAGCCAGATGGCATACAATTACCCATGCCTAGAACCATGAGTCTTCTGCATGTGAGGCTAACGCTCTACGCATGCTCTATATAACCACAACAGCCTGACTGGTGCCATCATAGGTAGGAACATAAGGGACCTTTAACAAACCCTACATACCTCATTAAATGCAGAAGTCATATGGTGATTTTCATGCATAAACTACCTCAGGTTTTGCTCACTCTGTACCCTCTAACATTCCATTTGGAAATAAAATCAAACGGCTATCATAGTTCCTACACATTTTTAAATGTATATGTGACACACTCTGGGAAAAGGGCCCTTAGTTCAGGGTGCACTAGGATCACTTTTCCTAGTACATGTCACATGCGAAGTATTGGACTCAATCTCAGCAGGGACTAGATCTTTCAGAACTACTATACCACCTTCCTCAATAGAGCAGGGGTAGAGTGTGAGACATACACGCAATAGATCATGGGTTCTAGGCTCGGTTCAGCCCTTTGGAACGTTTTTTTTATCCTAGTTTTAGCAGAATATGAACCATGAAATTATATGCTATTTGGTCAGATTTTACACTAGATTTGCTACTTATTCATACTTATACAATTTGGTTATTTTTTATGAAAAAAAAACGTTTAAAAAACGTTCATATAACATTACAGACAAACGTCTGGCTATAACGTTATAAAAACGTTATTTAGTGTCAACGTTTTAACGTTAAAAAAACGTTGTTTATACTTTTTTTGCAAACGTTTGCAAACCTTCTACAAACGTTAAATCCTGGTAATGTAAACGTTTTTTTGTTAGCTGGGGAGGATCCTGGGAGTGATGTTGGTATGGAGAAGTGTCTGCTGATGAATTCATAGAGCACATAACGTGTTATACTACAACTTCTTTTTTAGAAAAATGGCGTTTACAGAGGATAATTGTACTAGCAGCTCCATTGTTTATGGATACATGTGTCTAAATAATTAAGGACAGAGATGGCGGTAGTAGATCTAGTAGCACATGTAACAAAAAGAGTCAATAAGGTGTAATGTATAGTGTAAGTAGTACATGCAATCGGCGGTTCTCAAGAGGACCAATAGGACAGGCCAAGGAGGCTCAATATTTAGTTACATCTATGGACTTTTGAGAAAAGAACATACACCATAAACACCACACAAAATAAAATTGTATGATAGACGGTGTATATATATATAATATATAGCCTATCACTTGTGCCCCAAAGCATTTCCTTTCAGTTAATTCCTGTTTATAGCCTCTACTCCTGGGTATGTTTCGAATAACTTGTAAATCAAATACTCATCTTTAAAAAAACCCACTAGGCCTACACCCCTTAATCTCATCCTACAACAAAGGCTCAAGGCCCTAGAAGACGAGAAAGACAACAAACCAACCCCCAAAGAGGCAACAACCACAGAGAAAGCAGCTTCCACAGAAGAAATCCCCATACCGGAAAAAGACTTGGGAAAAGAACTAAAAACAACTGACAACAACAAAAAACAACCAGGAGAATCCATGCCAACCATGGATGCCCTGTTTGGTGAAAAAACGGAATCTGAAAGATCTGAAACCCCCCTAGGAGTACAACTGTCACTAAGCGATACTGATTTCTCTGATGAAGAGGAGACTGATGATGAAAATAAAATCAAATCAACAGTAATCACCATCGAACCCAAAAAAACAGAAGAAAAAAACATCAAAAAAGAGGAAGAAGCAGCCACCAAACGGAAGAGGGAAGTAAGCCCCCTACGAGACCCCTACAACCCTGCCACAAGACCTGAAATAAGGTCACACTACAACAACGAAAGATTTGACAAATCAAGATTAACCTGGGGGTACCCCCGACAGGGATGGGACAGTCGCGACAGACAGGGCGGTCGTCGCGACCATGATCATTACAACAGTCGGGACCGCCACAACAACCACCACAAACAACAACAAACAAGGACCTACCAGGCCGGGAAGCCACAGCCGAACGAAGCCACCGAGGACCCCTCGAGCGATGAAGAGGATAAGCTCATCAAGAGCTCCGAAATCATCCGCGACTTATATTATCTAGCTAGAAAATTGAATGTAAAAGTAGCAAAAGCCATGAAAGTGGAAATGATCCGCCAAGGAATTCTGGGAAAGAATGCCCAGTAAACTTATTCATACTTGTATGCAAAAAATTTTTTTTACACTGTTAAACTGTTTAATCAATTCTATGTTCAAATTAAAAAATCTCTTTAAGGGTTTAAAATTATACCCACCAAATAATAAGGGTTTAAAATTATACCCGCAATTTAAATCATCACCAGAACTTCGACCAATCAGAAGCCACTGATCATTCACTGCCATTTACTGCTGTTACTATGGTTACCATGTAAAAAACTGCTCCGAAAAAGTACCTCAGTAGAATTTCAAATTATAGATGCATATCCTGAAGAAGGTCGTCTAAGACCGAAACGTCGATAACAGAAACATCATGTATAATCACTTGCCTCAACAATGATAAATAAAATTTCATCTATGATAAACATGACCTTGTTTGTCAGTTTGTGTCAGAACTACAACTATATGGATTTCTAACTACTCACTGGCATGGCATCTTAATAAGATCCTGCTTTCAAGGTCAAAAAATTCTCTAGACTCAGTTGGGCCACTCATATTGTTTCTTACCCTGTAACCGGCTTCCCATGTCCCTGTATCCAGCAAAGGATCCTGAATCGTGAAAGTTCAACTACGAACACAAAACAAACACCTCCGAGACATAACCAAAAAAACTAGATTAAAAACAAAAGGCCAACAACAAAACAACTCCAAGGAAACAACCAAAGACCACCAACAACAACAAAAGGCAACCCAACATAAAACAACCAAAATAAATATATAGAGCTAAGTCGAAACAAGGCAAACCACCTTGCTCATTATCTGCGACTATGCAAAGATCTAAACCAACAAAAGATTGCTCCACAATAAGATCCTGTGGAGAAGAAAACCACCATCCAACAAAAACTACTCCCAAATCACACCTCAGAGTACAAACACCGACATCTAAAAACGAAACCACAACAACAACGATGCCACCACAACAACCAACATCAATCTACAACAACCAACAACAACAAAATCAACAAGAAACCAATATACACATAGGAAAATTTAGAACTAGACAAACAGACCGACAACAGACAAACCAACACCAACCACAATGTGGAAAACAACTCAAAATCCAGCACCGAGACGACGACCGCGCACGGAAATTAAAGAATTTACACCGTAAACACAACCAACCGCCATAAACAACACATCTACAGTAAACCCACAGCAGCGGATTCAATGAAAGAGCAAATTTTAAGGCCTATCACACACTATTCAGTTCATAATCGACTAAAAACCAATTAATACTTACCGAAAATACCGGACAAGAAGACCACAGCCGCCATGTTGGATCTCACCGAAACTCGCGCATGCGCAAGAAGACGAGAGGTCACAGCCTGGCTACGCATAGCAACCAAACGCTATAAATAGAACGCGGACCGACAACGTTCTAACAACGACCGACAACAACTTCAAATCAACACCGACAACGGCAAAACATCACTTTAAAAGTGGAAAAACAACTAAAAAATGGAAGGGGTAACCCAATGCAGCATCTGCAACGAATGGATCTCATCCAAGACAACCGCAAAAATCAATCATATGAAGAAAAAACATCCAAACCACAAAGCAGAACGTAAGTTCAAATGTACCTTTTGTAACAAACTCCTAACCAACAAATTCAACCTCAAAAGACATCAAACTAGGTTCCACGGACAAGTCCATGTCCGAGAAGAAGACTCCATAATGATAACCAGCAATAACAAGTATTATGCCGCAACAAAGCAAACTACTATAAAACACATAAAAGCAAAATTTAATCCACTAGATATTCCCAAAATGAAATTCAGAATAATCACCAAAACTGATCCACCTTCCAGAGCCAACCCCCCGGGCCGGACTGTGTGTCACAAACAAAGCTCCGCCCAAGTCGGAGAGCCAAGCAACAACAACAACAACAACGACAACAACAACCAACACGGCGACCTCAAGTGAGGACCTACTTACAAACATCACGCAGAAAATAAAGAACAAACAACGTACCATCCCGAAATCAATGAAGCTTATCGAACCTGAGGACGATCCCAATGACCCCTGCTACAGAAAACCCACTAGGCCTACACCCCTTAATCTCATCCTACAACAAAGGCTCAAGGCCCTAGAAGACGAGAAAGACAACAAACCAACCCCCAAAGAGGCAACAACCACAGAGAAAGCAGCTTCCACAGAAGAAATCCCCATACCGGAAAAAGACTTGGGAAAAGAACTAAAAACAACTGACAACAACAAAAAACAACCAGGAGAATCCATGCCAACCATGGATGCCCTGTTTGGTGAAAAAACGGAATCTGAAAGATCTGAAACCCCCCTAGGAGTACAACTGTCACTAAGCGATACTGATTTCTCTGATGAAGAGGAGACTGATGATGAAAATAAAATCAAATCAACAGTAATCACCATCGAACCCAAAAAAACAGAAGAAAAAAACATCAAAAAAGAGGAAGAAGCAGCCACCAAACGGAAGAGGGAAGTAAGCCCCCTACGAGACCCCTACAACCCTGCCACAAGACCTGAAATAAGGTCACACTACAACAACGAAAGATTTGACAAATCAAGATTAACCTGGGGGTACCCCCGACAGGGATGGGACAGTCGCGACAGACAGGGCGGTCGTCGCGACCATGATCATTACAACAGTCGGGACCGCCACAACAACCACCACAAACAACAACAAACAAGGACCTACCAGGCCGGGAAGCCACAGCCGAACGAAGCCACCGAGGACCCCTCGAGCGATGAAGAGGATAAGCTCATCAAGAGCTCCGAAATCATCCGCGACTTATATTATCTAGCTAGAAAATTGAATGTAAAAGTAGCAAAAGCCATGAAAGTGGAAATGATCCGCCAAGGAATTCTGGGAAAGAATGCCCAGTAAACTTATTCATACTTGTATGCAAAAATTTTTTTTTACACTGTTAAACTGTTTAATCAATTCTATGTTCAAATTAAAAAATCTCTTTAAGGGTTTAAAATTATACCCACCAAATAATAAGGGTTTAAAATTATACCCGCAATTTAAATCATCACCAGAACTTCGACCAATCAGAAGCCACTGATCATTCACTGCCATTTACTGCTGTTACTATGGTTACCATGTAAAAAACTGCTCCGAAAAAGTACCTCAGTAGAATTTCAAATTATAGATGCATATCCTGAAGAAGGTTGTCTAAGACCGAAACGTCGATAACAGAAACATCATGTATAATCACTTGCCTCAACAATGATAAATAAAATTTCATCTATGATAAACATGACCTTGTTTGTCAGTTTGTGTCAGAACTACAACTATATGGATTTCTAACTACTCACTGGCATGGCATCTTAATAAGATCCTGCTTTCAAGGTCAAAAAATTCTCTAGACTCAGTTGGGCCACTCATATTGTTTCTTACCCTGTAACCGGCTTCCCATGTCCCTGTATCCAGCAAAGGATCCTGAATCGTGAAAGTTCAACTACGAACACAAAACAAACACCTCCGAGACATAACCAAAAAAACTAGATTAAAAACAAAAGGCCAACAACAAAACAACTCCAAGGAAACAACCAAAGACCACCAACAACAACAAAAGGCAACCCAACATAAAACAACCAAAATAAATATATAGAGCTAAGTCGAAACAAGGCAAACCACCTTGCTCATTATCTGCGACTATGCAAAGATCTAAACCAACAAAAGATTGCTCCACAATAAGATCCTGTGGAGAAGAAAACCACCATCCAACAAAAACTACTCCCAAATCACACCTCAGAGTACAAACACCGACATCTAAAAACGAAACCACAACAACAACGATGCCACCACAACAACCAACATCAATCTACAACAACCAACAACAACAAAATCAACAAGAAACCAATATACACATAGGAAAATTTAGAACTAGACAAACAGACCGACAACAGACAAACCAACACCAACCACAATGTGGAAAACAACTCAAAATCCAGCACCGAGACGACGACCGCGCACGGAAATTAAAGAATTTACACCGTAAACACAACCAACCGCCATAAACAACACATCTACAGTAAACCCACAGCAGCGGATTCAATGAAAGAGCAAATTTTAAGGCCTATCACACACTATTCAGTTCATAATCGACTAAAAACCAATTAATACTTACCGAAAATACCGGACAAGAAGACCACAGCCGCCATGTTGGATCTCACCGAAACTCGCGCATGCGCAAGAAGACGAGAGGTCACAGCCTGGCTACGCATAGCAACCAAACGCTATAAATAGAACGCGGACCGACAACGTTCTAACAACGACCGACAACAACTTCAAATCAACACCGACAACGGCAAAACATCACTTTAAAAGTGGAAAAACAACTAAAAAATGGAAGGGGTAACCCAATGCAGCATCTGCAACGAATGGATCTCATCCAAGACAACCGCAAAAATCAATCATATGAAGAAAAAACATCCAAACCACAAAGCAGAACGTAAGTTCAAATGTACCTTTTGTAACAAACTCCTAACCAACAAATTCAACCTCAAAAGACATCAAACTAGGTTCCACGGACAAGTCCATGTCCGAGAAGAAGACTCCATAATGATAACCAGCAATAACAAGTATTATGCCGCAACAAAGCAAACTACTATAAAACACATAAAAGCAAAATTTAATCCACTAGATATTCCCAAAATGAAATTCAGAATAATCACCAAAACTGATCCACCTTCCAGAGCCAACCCCCCGGGCCGGACTGTGTGTCACAAACAAAGCTCCGCCCAAGTCGGAGAGCCAAGCAACAACAACAACAACAACGACAACAACAACCAACACGGCGACCTCAAGTGAGGACCTACTTACAAACATCACGCAGAAAATAAAGAACAAACAACGTACCATCCCGAAATCAATGAAGCTTATCGAACCTGAGGACGATCCCAATGACCCCTGCTACAGAAAACCCACTAGGCCTACACCCCTTAATCTCATCCTACAACAAAGGCTCAAGGCCCTAGAAGACGAGAAAGACAACAAACCAACCCCCAAAGAGGCAACAACCACAGAGAAAGCAGCTTCCACAGAAGAAATCCCCATACCGGAAAAAGACTTGGGAAAAGAACTAAAAACAACTGACAACAACAAAAAACAACCAGGAGAATCCATGCCAACCATGGATGCCCTGTTTGGTGAAAAAACGGAATCTGAAAGATCTGAAACCCCCCTAGGAGTACAACTGTCACTAAGCGATACTGATTTCTCTGATGAAGAGGAGACTGATGATGAAAATAAAATCAAATCAACAGTAATCACCATCGAACCCAAAAAAACAGAAGAAAAAAACATCAAAAAAGAGGAAGAAGCAGCCACCAAACGGAAGAGGGAAGTAAGCCCCCTACGAGACCCCTACAACCCTGCCACAAGACCTGAAATAAGGTCACACTACAACAACGAAAGATTTGACAAATCAAGATTAACCTGGGGGTACCCCCGACAGGGATGGGACAGTCGCGACAGACAGGGCGGTCGTCGCGACCATGATCATTACAACAGTCGGGACCGCCACAACAACCACCACAAACAACAACAAACAAGGACCTACCAGGCCGGGAAGCCACAGCCGAACGAAGCCACCGAGGACCCCTCGAGCGATGAAGAGGATAAGCTCATCAAGAGCTCCGAAATCATCCGCGACTTATATTATCTAGCTAGAAAATTGAATGTAAAAGTAGCAAAAGCCATGAAAGTGGAAATGATCCGCCAAGGAATTCTGGGAAAGAATGCCCAGTAAACTTATTCATACTTGTATGCAAAAAATTTTTTTTACACTGTTAAACTGTTTAATCAATTCTATGTTCAAATTAAAAAATCTCTTTAAGGGTTTAAAATTATACCCACCAAATAATAAGGGTTTAAAATTATACCCGCAATTTAAATCATCACCAGAACTTCGACCAATCAGAAGCCACTGATCATTCACTGCCATTTACTGCTGTTACTATGGTTACCATGTAAAAAACTGCTCCGAAAAAGTACCTCAGTAGAATTTCAAATTATAGATGCATATCCTGAAGAAGGTCGTCTAAGACCGAAACGTCGATAACAGAAACATCATGTATAATCACTTGCCTCAACAATGATAAATAAAATTTCATCTATGATAAACATGACCTTGTTTGTCAGTTTGTGTCAGAACTACAACTATATGGATTTCTCATCTTTAATATTTCTTGCCTTGTGATTTATGTTTGGGACCAGCTGCCTAGCATTGGATTACTACAGTGACTTACTAGGCACAACACTGTCTGTCGGAAATAGCTTGGATTGCACATAATTGATAAAACTGTAGTGAGGGAATACAAAGGTGATTTTATTATGTTGCCTGATCTCTTTATCGGTTTTTCCCACATGACATGCTTTTATTGTCATCAGAAATTGTTGGTACGGTTTTAATCATGCATGTACGCTCTATCTTTGATCGTCATGTTTCCCTTGTTTTATGTAATATACAAATCAATTTAGTCTGCTGGATGTGCATGTTCCTACAGCTTTACAAAGTTATACAAAAACAACCTCAGAAAGCAAGAGTAAGATAAAAACATGACTGTGACCAAAAATAGTCCACAGTCCCCAGGTAGAGATAGCAATCAGGCTAACAGGTTCGGCACCTGGAGTAACAGTGTGGTGTTGACTACATGTGGCCCTTGTGGTGCTATACTTTACCAAGTGTTAATTAATCCCAGTGGAAGCAGCCTTCCAGAGGGTATTGTATGTCTATTTTGACGTCATTTCGTCCTGGGTTGGTTAAGTTCGTCATGGAAATGTTTTGTCCGAAATAGAGCCTGCGGTTTATAGCAAAGAGTGGATGAGCAGAGGCAAGATAAGAATAGAATATGTTAAACAATGATTACAGAAATAAATCTGCACGTGGAAACGATGTTCAAAAGTATTTAGACATGAAGAGGAATGTGTTGTAGATAGAGAAGACAGTAAAGAGACCGTGAAAGGATAGAGAAATATACAAAAGGAAAAATATATTGATATTGCTAGGCAGACATCGAGATAGACATACAGGAACATCCAACAAATGCAGACCTAGACACACTGGGGTTGCACTGCTGTTGTGAAGATATGTATCGGCATATGGCTAGCTCTAGCTCACTGAGTTATGCTTTCAACCCCTCGCTTCGCATACTATACCATACCACCCCCAAGCACCCACACAACATCTCCTATATATACCCTGGTATACAGTGTACACATAGGCCATCCCCTGCATGTGACACCGTAAGCGGTTCGAACCCCCTCCTACCCACATACCCTCCCACCCACATACCACACCAAGCCCTGCCCTCCAAATTGGATTTCGCGTGTCCCCAAATCTAGGGGCACCATTTCAGTCTGCGCAGGCGCATTAGCCGGGTGGTTCAGCCGCGTCCTCTGGCGCGGCCCCAGGTCTCGTCGCCAAGTCTCGGCCACACGTGATCTCTCGCGAGATGGGTCCAGCTAGCCGATGGGATATGTCACGGAAATAGTCGAGGCCAAACGAAACAGGCAATGTTGTTATCCCAAGGATAGCCATCGGAAAGAAGGAAGATGGGGTGAGGGGGGAGGGCCAACGGGACCTTTGTGCAGTTCCGTTTCCGTTTTTTCCTTCTTTTTTTCCTGGATTGCTTTTATCGGTTGCTTCCTCCTCCTGCTTCACTATTCATCCTGTTTTCCCGTCATTGATATCTGAGCCGGGGCAGCATTTGTTGATCCCTACGTATCCCTGGTAACAGCCGTGGAGAATGCCGGGACGGGTGTCTTTTTTACACTCCTGTCGGAGCCAGATGGAATCTGCAGCAAAAACGGTGACTGAGCAGTTCTTGTATGTAGCTGGGGGCCTGGTGATACAAGGGAAGGGGAATGTGGTCAAGGAAAGTGATGTTGGTGGGTACTAATGGAAAAGGAAATGGATATGGTGTGCAGATATGGGAATGGAAAAGGTAACGGACAAGATGGCATGGCAGGAGAATATATCTGTAGTGTGTATGTTGCACCACAGGGTTTTGGTTTTAAGAGGTTAGTATAAATATAATCATATTAATTATTTTCTTATAATGTCATAAAAGCTTACACTTTAAAGAGACAAAGACTGCAGCTCAAATGCCTGCCAACATTCGTGGATAATACTCCCTCAAAGACACTAACCATGCAGACAGAAAGAGTATATCTGCTTTAGGATACATTCATGCTTTAGGGGACATGGAAAAGGTGTTTGGGATGAAAGCACCCCTTTCTTTAATCTAACATACAGAACAGTATAATCCCATCGAAATTCTCAGAGCACTCACATACGTAGCTGTCCCTTTCCTATATAATTATTATTGAGATGGAAGATTTTCTAAAAGCTCAGATATTGTCAAGGCAGTTGAAAGAGGGGTGGAGAACTGAAAAGCAGTTCTTAAAAGGCACTTGGGTTCTGAGAGAAAGGGATATTGATTCAAGTGAGGCTTCCATCATCTTGCTATTCATTGGAAATCCTTTCCCGTCTGGCAGCCAGATTAACCGCTAGTTATCAGTGAGATGGATGATACACATCATAATATTATCTAGCTAATATGGAAATGAGTTAATGAAGCGAACACTGGAGGGATGTGCTATGGAAAGTGGTAAATTCTAGTGCTCCCACGGGTAATTTGAAAACTATCAAACCAAATACCTCTAAAAGTCACCAAAATTTGCTATTTTCTTGAGTGGTTGATAATCTTCCAGCATGTCCTGTGGGCGTATAAGTTTTTTTTTCAAAGTAGGAGTACAAATAATAAGCCTTCCAGTTACAATGCAATATAACTGTTGAGTTTCTATGCATGTCATATATTGTATGAATGTAGTAAAATATGTTGAACTAAGTATTCTTGTCACTGCTTGTACAATCACGACCACAACATATAAATAGAGCCAACCTCACAAACAACATTCCTGAGCATCACTGCTATCGCATACCAACTCTACCCTCACAAGCTCGCCCTTATTGTAAGCAGGTGGCATTCTGCTCATGTTCCCTCCGTAAGCAGGGAGACGAGCAGATCAATCTGAGTCGCATCTCACTCGGGACTTGTGACTCGCGACTTGCGTGTCACTGCAGCTCGATCCTGCGGTATTAGACGACATGTCCGGAATGCATCTTTTATGTGGGCTAAATGATGATCCATTGGTCTGACAGTCACCCTGGTCAGCCAGGAAGCTGGTCAGCCGAGTTCCGAGCGCCTGCTTGATGCAAGTGGCTATAGGAAGATTAGGCACAAAGCAAAGACCTCCACCATGGTGAGATTGGGTGGCAGGAGACCATACAACAAGTCATGCATTGCTTCTCAATGCCTCAGGCAATTTGTAGGGCACATAGTTTGCAGTTTTGTTGTTTTATACGGTACAATTTCTCAATACAGAACATTACCAGGTCACAGCTGGGCTGAGTGAGATCTGAAACTGGTACAATATTTTCACATGGAAAACAATTGGTAACAACATCTAATCCAAATTAAATGTTGCTCCACCTTTTCGACATAGCCTTGGGTTGAATCAATCCTTTATCTATCCTTACGCCAAAAGAAATGGCCTGACTGTATTTTACATACATTGTTGTCTGTTGATGTGGTCTGTAGAGCACACTCTCCTTCTGTGGGTGTAAGTCAGATATAATACGTGTGACTAGCTGCATACATGTTATAAGCCTTGGACAATGGTAATTATCCACGGCTGGCACCTTCGACAATTACCCTGTCCTTGGCTTATAACACTTATACAGCAAGACACTTGTATCATATCTACCACACAATCTATTATCTGTTGTGTTGAGGCCCTACAGCGTCTGTGACTTCACTCTGTAGATCCAGTTATACTATATGTTTAGCACCCACCTCCCCTCGTACTAGCTCTGGCTTCACTTGGAGCCTTGCTGATGTGGCATCACGTCTTCAGGCTTAGTTATACCACAGAAGTCTAGTAGCTATAGGCTATATGGTTACACAGAGTCTGCAACTGGCATAGTTTGATTTATTGTTTCTCCGAGAGCCTGGTTACACAGATTAAAATACAGACAAGAAGAAATCTCTGTACACAAGAGTCGTCATCATCCAATGGCCAATCACGTTCAGTGTTACATGATGGACTCTTACAATAAAGGCAGTGTCCAGAACGCAGAAAATTTTCAGCCCATGAAAGGGATCCTAATTCGAGATGAGATGAGGGCATGATACCAGCTGCTGCTTTCCCACTGTTTACGAGGCTAGAAATTTAATCACAGCCACTGAATATTTATCCATGGAATGACACGTCCATGTTGAAGTGGGTGAGTTCTATTTAAGAACGCCCATGGGTTGCAACAAAGGGATAGCCAGTCATATGATATTGCTATTGAAATGAATCTCAGACTCTGATCGGGAAAAGTTTTCTTGATCCGTCTTGCGAGACCTCGGAAAAGGTTTCCCTGATCCGTCTTGTGAGAACGTGAAACACTTCATAAGAACCCACTTCTTACCTCTGCACCCAATATGTACCTAGACAAATTAGGATTTCTATGATGGTCTCTTGGAGTGGGAGGAAATCAATCATTCTTAGCTAACCCAAATAAAGGGTGAGGGCCAACACTGAGACTAATTGAGGGCATGTTACCCTTACCCTGTGGGTTTAGAGCTGATTTCTTACCAGACTTGTATCATTCTAAAATTAGGGGCAGAACATCAAAATTTCTCTTTAGAGATGCATCTAGCTTATGAAAGTGACCCATCTATTCTCTATAGTAATTTACAATTTGAGCAGTTCTGGTTCTCAATCTGCACTTGCTGATCCGTTTCCTAAGGCTTATGGTGTCCATTACCATCATAAGAAGGAAATGGGATTTAGGGAATGTACTACATTGATCTCTGTGAGCTTGGAGTGATTGATGATCACACACAGAGGCTGAAGCCAGGCTAGTCAGGTCTATTGATGTTCCTGGGGATACTGCTTAAGAACCGGAGGTTACTGAGCACAGATGGAGAAAATGCTGACAAGCCAGCGTTTGTCGGTCACCGATAAATTTGAGATTCTGACAGGTATGATGTGTGAGTATGAAGTTGTAAGGGAAATTTGGTAGGCAATACATGTACTTTTCTTTTCAATGTCAAATATTGGTCTACAAATTATGTTCTCGAAGGAACTGGCACTGGACTGTAACTGTCTATTGACAAGGTCTACGTGCGTGAGCTAGTGACATGATTGATTTATTATATGACACCCTGTTTATCTAAAATAATATTTGATGGTAGGAAAGTGGGCATTGAGTGGAGAGGCAATGCGTTTGCTCGAATGACAATATTTTCCACAATACTGCCAAACAGTCATTATGTTAAGTTCTTAACTACTGCAAGAAAGTATACCGACATAGAGGAAAACAACAAAAGAACCACCCTATCTTATACTCATGGCCAGTCTTCACAGGGGCACCTCTACCTCCTCCAGCACATTAATACCCGCACCACAACCACTGATAACTCACACCCCTAAGACGCAGGGTCAAATGCCACCCTCTGACGTCATAGATCATGTGCTATTGACCATGTGATAGCAGTCGACGCAGTTACCATGGCAACAGTCCGTTCTGCAACCAACCAACGCTGATATGGCCATCTCGCCGACTCCCGGCCACATCTCGCGTGACAGGGGTCGTGGGTGTGGGGATTGAGGGGTGAGGGGAACGGGAACAAATGGTTCAGGAATGACTGGATGATAGGGATCGGCTCCCACTGGATTCTCCAATATTTGCTGCCCTTTGAACCTTTCTCTAGGCTGACCGCTGGCATAATGTTGCCCCAAGTGTGGATTTACTTGATGATAGGCATTAGGCCACTCAAAAAAATGAAATGGTTTCTCATCACCGTGCGCATCATAAAAATCAGTTTTTGGAGAAAAATATTTAATGGTCAAATATTGGCATATTTGGTATCAATAGCTAATACTGGCAGTAATGTAGTAGGATAAAAATAACTTACATTTTCCCCACTTTAAAAGATCCATCATCTTTGGTGATGAGAAACCACCTTTTTTTTAGTAGCCTTACATAGTGGTTTGAATGAGTGCACCAACTCATATGAATTTCATTACTAACATCTCATACTCTGCGTGGCTACAAGACCTGCAATTACTTGAATAACAAAAATATCCTTATCATTCAATCCAATAGCATTATTTAATTTCCTGCATTTTACAAGACTTGCACTTAACTGATCAGCTGATATCCCTGCTCTTATTTGGACAACTACTGTTTTATTGCTGGGGGCCATGATAGCGGGTCATGAGGAGACGTTCAGCGTACATGCAATCCATTGAGTACACCAAGTTCAGCACATTAGTATAATCAGTGATAATATTTCTTGGAAATTAATCGTATACCTATGTAGCCTTAAGCGCACACAGTCCTTATTAGACCCTCCCTTTTTATACCTCTCACGGTGAGACTTTCCATACAATCATGTACTAGGGACCTAATATCAGTATCTATAGAAGAGTCTGTGCAGGATCAGCCTTACTAACTATATCAGGTCTACATCGTGCAGAGTTCGATTTAAATAGCGCTCCTAGCCGTGTTTATCAGGTGAGGCTTATGTGTCGATGCAAACGTTGCCATGTTTGTGAGAAAAAAAGGGTTTCGCCGTGAATTCATAACTTGGCTCCTGGATATATTTCCAATACTGCTCTTACAGCGAGGTGCTACGCTGCCATCGTGTTACTGTCAAACTTATTACATTCATATCAAATGAGCACGATAGGCCAGATAAAATTACTTTCAGTGCGAGAGAAACTCTTAACAATACGCTGCAGATCAAATTCTGGGAACACATATAGCTGTGGATAAGCTGTTAAATGTTTACAGGCAGATGGCGAAAGGAGAAGGATGAGTCCACATGGGTTTGTAGTCCAAACTCACAGCATTGTACAAATGAAGGGCGATTTGTATGTGATGATCTATGAGGATGTTGTGTTGTAACACATTATCACACAAGGTGTATTGCACAGAACCAAGCAGCATCACACACCTCATACGGTACTCATATACTGATATCAGCAACGCGCTGTGCTTCGGTGTCCCGGGCACCAACAACGGGTGGTCGTGGCATCCCTGGGGACACATTGACCTGTCATGGCAGGGGCTTCTTTAGACAGGAAGTGAGGCCCTAGAAGCGACCTCTGGTGGGCACTGTCCACAATGGGGGCAATGACCATCCGGTTCCTGCCGGAAGTAATATTCTGCATCCACCTGGGAGTTGTATGGGAAAGTTAGTGTTGGCGAGGTCTGAACAGGGAGGTGTAGTTGAGTCTATACATCAGTCCTTTGCTACACTGTACTGTTCAGGCTCTGCAAGGTGACTCTATATAGCACTGTGGCGACTGATCCAGGGGCTTAAAGTCAGAGGGTCTAGCTGTGCTGTGCAGTATGCAGGTATTAAGCCAAACTGCAAGTCGGCTTTTTAACACTGATAATTTAATTGAGAAATTGTATTCTGGTATGAGGATACATTAAGTGTGTCTTCGCTTATGTGTCTATGAATTGTCATATCCTACACTAGATGGTCAATTTAGGATCCCTATAATAACCAGTAAGAGAGCGAACACGACTTTTAGCCATTATTGCTAAAATCCAAGTAGCTTCAAATCCAAAGACTCAATTTACTGTAAAACAAATAAGTGCAGCTACTTTGCTTATCACTCCCTCACTCTCCTCAATATCTATAACATGATTTAGCCTTAGCACTTAAATTATTAGATAATCTACACAAGTATCAACTTATACAAAATACTGAATGTATAACATAGCACACTGTACATTGATACTCTAGTTGTGTAGTGCACAGGGTATCGTTGTGAGCTGTAGGCCCTACCTGCCATGGTACCAGCTTAATGTGTGGGCGTCGCGGGGACTGGAGGAAGGCCCTTAATGTGAGGTGACATGCAGGTAATGGGATTACAGGTGTATCCCTCAACACACACAACCCCTCCTTCACCATCCCCTAACCCTTTCCCTGCCTTTACAAAGGCATCCCTATTGGTCACGTCCTACTCACTCGTTATTTTGTAGCACCCTCATATCCCCAAAGCTGTTTGTTCATTTCCTGGTATCTTTTACTCTGTGACATCGATCCCCTCCCCATTCATAATTATATTTCCCATCGTTTCATCCCACTTTAATTTCTTCTACCTACCGGTATTCCTTGCATTTATTTTCACCACGCATTCAGCCCCACATACTACAGCTCCTCCTACATAATACATATCTATCACCTATTAATGACCAATTCGCAACTGACCCCCACCCCCCATCCAAACCCCTACTCCCATGTTAAACCAGCCACCCAAGCCTCCACCATCCCGGAGGAGGCTGTCATTTTGTACCAGCAACACACCGTCTGGGGAGGACTCAGTCTGAGGTGCACTCAGCCCTAGGCGTGCAAATCTAATTTGTAGGGTCACATTCACTTCAGTCCTTTTTTGTCCACATTTTCTTTGCATTTCCTTCTTTTAGGCAGTAGCAGTAGAGTTTAGTAGGTAGTAGAGAGGGCCATGGGGTAGGGGAGGTAGGACTATAGGAGGTGCTTGGATGACATAGACAGTGATTTGGAGTGGCAGAAGGTGTTCTCAGCGGGCGGTGCCAATGCTTCTTCGTTTGCACAGAATGTATTTTGCCGCTACCGGAGAACAATACCAATAATGTAGTGACCCGCGGGTGTTCTGGTAAAGGATCTGTAGTGTAGCCCCTGACACCTGGCTGGTGTACGTTCAAGCTGGTCTTTGTTTTATTATCTAAACCTTGCCATTTCTTTTGCCGGCAAGGGTTAAGTCACTAAACATTGAGAAGGCAACTACCCATTAAATATTAGCTTACCATAATATTGCTTCTTCCTAAATTATCAGGGAACACATTTTCATTTCTTATTTTCGTTTCCTGATAGCACTTTGGGCTTTACATGATAAGCAAGCACAGTAATTCAATACAATGACATGGCCTCGTGGTGCCATTAAATTACTAAAGGTAGCTCCTAACAAATCGATACCAGAAACCCACCAACCTGAATGTGTGTGCTGTATCATCTCTCTCTGTAGCCTGCTGTATATCCCATGCCCCTACCCTGAACTCGACCTCTACCCTTCACATGGACACCTTGGGTATCCAGATGCCCAACCCCTGACCTCCCCCTCTCACCCCAATACATGTGCACCAATCCACACGATATTACATTCATTTGCTTAGCCATGGAGACACACAACCCAACCATCTCCAATACCTCCATCGAGCCTTTGCAAAACGACCATGGCAATAACCTGAGACCATTTTGCCAAATCACTGGCTAAATATGCGAAAAAAAATTTACCACTTGGAGGAAAATAAAAATGATTTGTGTATTCCATCCTCCTAGGTTATGAGCTAGAAGGCCAATGTAAAACATTGTTGACATTTTTGTAAAGTTCGTGGATTTCAGCCCACTCTGTAATTTATAAAGCGAAGTTAATTATCCCCGGAAACAACTACTTTTAACGTTGACAGAGTAAACGTGGATCCAATGTTATTTGCACGGACTGCACTTACCCAACAGAACAACCCATCACGGCTCCCACTCATGGCCACTTTTACTGGCCCTACCTTACACATGGCCTTTATTGGGCAGAGTCAGGCCCTGGAAACAGACACACTCCAAATGACAAAAGCAGACGATATTTTACCCACTCTCAGCAGCAGAAGACATTTACAAATTTTCACTGCCAAATCTGCTTCGCCTGTTCCCGCCTCCTGTATTAAGAACGCTATTTGGACTGACAGTAATCAGTGGATTCAAAAGGAGAGGCTGGTTTTCGTTTCCCGCTTTTCTTTATTGGGTGGGAATGGGAAATGGCTGGGGAAAAACTCTTTTAATCAAATGTATTTTCGCCGAAGGATCGGTTTGGTGAAGTTTTGTTTTTGCAAACAGGTCCATTCGCAGTGACACTGTCTTCAGAAACAGGCGATGAAAATGAAAAATACGGCGTTTGACAGCATTGTGGGCATTTGTCTTTGAACATTACAGTGCCCAGTAACATTCCTGTCACCTATCCCTGTTGAGGAAAGCTTCACACCTTTGCCTTAATGCGGAAATGACAGGAACAGGTATAAAATGTTCATTTCATATTCTTTTGATGAAATATGAGAGCATAAAACATGCAGTGTATTTTATTATTTTCATTCAACCATCAGCATACTTTACTAAGAAAGCCAACAAGAGCCTTTTCATCACTTATTATAACTTTATTATTGGTTAATTCGTCATTATCAGTAGTTGAGATGTGACCTTAGGTAGGGAATATTGCTATGCATAGATCATCTCACAAACTACCCCTATCTTTAAAACAGTTTATGGTTCACAGCTATTTGAAACAATGTAAACTTGAGTGTTAATAAATTATCATTTTTCATTTTCACCTCAGTAGCCGATAATCGAATTGGATCTATCCAACATTTATCAAGCAATACCAACTGCCCGCTCCACCCCTCTCCCATCTGAAACCCCCATATCAAACATGACCTAATGAAAAAGTCCCCTACATGTCCCATTTGTACACAAACCCACATCAGTAGACCCACACAGCCATACTCCCATGTGCTATCACTAGACGTGCCGCTTTGAACTCCCAATACCCCCGTTCTGCTAGACTACCCACCCATGTATGTATACAAAATAAGGGGTTTATCATTTGGCAAAAGCAAAAAGAAGTGTTTTTTTAATCAGGGAATATAAGCACATAATTTATCTAACTGTTTCATTTGTTGATTGCTAGATTTACTGCACAGAATGTGGCTCTATTCTACCCGAACTAACGACATATCGTGGGGACAAAATGGCTGCCTACGCAGAGTGAATATTTACGACACTATCTCGGAAGCATCCGATAATCGTTTTCCATCCATCAAACTCAGTTGGCCAACTCAATTTGGAGGGAAAACTTGTGACAAACGTGTCAGCCCATTAACCCTTACCCAGACGGAGTGGCCCCCGCCTGCTGGACGCAATGCACACACGTCCTAACCAAATTTAATGGCCGCCCACTCTCCAAGTAGATCCTCCCTTGATAAATTTGTTATCGTTGCCAAATCCCTCTACCAAACTATCCACTAAGTTCTACCAGACATTAATCTGCTTTTCTACCAGACATGAACTTTTGTCTTAGCACCCACGTGACCCTATAGTTAATGGAAAATAAATATGTTTCGAAAATTTATAAGCTTTTTAGTATATCACCGTGGCTTACCTACTCAGTGGCCTCTAAACTATTTGTAGATCCCCAGTGCACATTCTCAAGCTTTGGTTGATACATCAACACATGGGAAGTGCATAGGTGATCGGAAGGGCAATTAATCTGAGAATATGCATAAGTATACGTAACAGGGCCAGCACCATGAGAATCATGTGCCTGGTGTAGATCAGTAGCTTTTATCATGATGTTTTCATTTTCTTGCCTCTCACATAATAAAACAGACCGGGACAGAGCGCTGTGGAGAGCAGCAACAAAAGCCCAGCTCGGAGAATGGCTTGCTCGCTGCCCTGTTGTTGGCGCTACCATGATCTGACATCACAGTCACGCTCAGGATGGGAACACCTCCTTTGCAGCGGCCCAGTATTGGTGAAATTGGTATTCTGCTGAGTCCCAATCTTGTCCAAGTAATTAGGGTACATGCTGGGGATTAACTGCACCTCGTATTAGGTTTTATCAATAGGAAATGTGATGATGAGACTTTTTCCCTCCCTTTATTAAAAATCACCAGTCGAAATCTTAATATTGCGCAGCAATAGAGCTTGTTTGGTCAATAAGCGTACCAAAGGCGATTCTACCCATATGGAATCTCAACTAAGAACACTTGCATAATTATTGTAAGCTGGGCATCGCTTGAGAATTAATATTACATAGCCACCAAATATTCTGGCTTATAAACATCCAAGAGGTAGAAATGGTTTTTGAAATACCATAAATGGATACCTGAAGACTGCTTTACATACTACAGCCAGTGGGTGAGACCACATTTCCCAATCGACTGTCATGATTGAATTATGGTGTGCTGAGTCTGCAATTTGTTCTGTGCTTTCCAATAACTCTGCAGTACAACATATACCATCAACGTTTGGTTTCTTATCAAGAGACACTTTTTTTCTACTGCACAATTACTATCCTTTTTTGCTACTGTTAGTTGGTACTGTTACGTATAGTCTGATGCAAACTTCTGAATGTACATTGACTTGACTCGGAGACAAAATAAAGCCATTCAGACAATAATATTACAATTATAAGAACTATGTGGCATACTTTTTGTCACCCAATGACCACCAGGTGTGTCTGGTTATGTAAAAAATAAAACTGTGTGCACTAACTATTAATGATTTCAGATGAAGCAATCAAAGGGGCAAAACAAGAAATGAGTAGTTTATGACTCAAAAGTCAATGACCTATGGACCACTAGTGTCATTGCAGCTTGATATTATTAGGCATGATGAGTGGTATTATATACTCTTCGGCTCACACTATACTACCCTATATGTTGGCTATAAAGTGTGGCAAGAAGCCATGCAAGGAGTAGAGGATGATACGTTGGTGGACACGTAGGAACATGAAACAGGAATTCAGAGCACTAACTTGAGGGCGTTCCAGGAAGACGAGCTCCCTCGGGTGGATTATTAAGGAAGCATATTGCGTTGTATAGGGTTCACTGATACTTTTCCCTCCATTGGATTGATAGATATTGTTTTACAGATTGATAGTATTCTTTCCGCCCAGATTCAATATCCCCAGGATAGGATGTACATACGTACATCCTCATGTGTATCTTACTTTCACTGTAATAAAATAGGTTTAGCCGCTTTCCGACGTCTGATTGGGAAACAAGAGATGCTGCTGCATGCCAAGCCTCTCTGATCCCAAACATACATTGTCCCTTTGCCTTTACTAAGAGTATGAACATGTTTCCACTACCTTAAGGCAGATAGCCAGCACATCTTTCCACTTCCCCACAGAAACACTTCAAACATGGCCTCGGGATGGCCCGCGATCCATGTCAAAAACTGAAGTGGCCTTTTTCTGCCCTTCATTGCCCTCAAGCGGGAAATCCATTCAAAAGCCAGTGACATCCTTTACCATTCACAGGCAAATGCAGATTACATTACTTCCGGTATGATGCTAAGTGGGACAGAAAAATGGCAATGATGGGAAAGAAGGGATGTTTTTTACAGTGGCTTCAATTGGATATTGGTTTAACATAAATGTTTTGTACATAATAGTAATGGGCCTTCTGTAGAATTACTATAGTAAGCAGTCTTGGTAGAATTTTCTTAACTTATCAATGGCTAAGAATCTATATAGTTTCTTAGCCATTGATAAGTCTTAGCCATTGATAAGTCAAGAAAATACTATAAGATAACAGTATAATATACTATGTCCAGTACAATGCAAGCGATGTGACATAGAAATTTCATTTACATCCTTCTTAGGGGGTCATTTGTTAAATCAATCATACTTTCAAGAGCAAAATGGCATGTGCTTGTACATTCAGATTCATATTATAAATTACATGACAGTTATATGATTCAGGTCTCCTGTATTAATGTTGGGTAGAACCCAACAATGGACGTGAAATACAGTGCTGTTCCACACAAAGAAGCGTTCTCACTGATACCTATCCATCTATTGAATTCAGAAATATTGCTTTACGGATAAATAGAATTATCCCCACTCAGGTTCAATAGCCCTATAGTATGATGAATACATAGAGAAACATCACCATGTGTTCCTTGTAGCAGTATAGAATATCAGCCACCATACACTGTAACTTAACAAAGATGGGCAGAGTGTTCTTAGGAGGACATAATTATCTGACTCCAACAAAGGTGAGGGGATTTCTGACCTATCAAGACGCCCAGAAGCTTTCTATGGGCAGGATCATATTACCTGACATTATCAAAGGGTAAACCTATTATAAAAATTATAAGGGACCCACAGATAATGACATCTATCATGCACCTGTTTCACCTAATTCTGATGCAGATTAGAACGATATTAATCATCAGGTTATATCAACAACTAGCTGTTGATATCAACTTCCGCTTATATCATTGCATAGTATAGAGACGTCCTTCCTCCCAGAACACGACTGGCTCAATCTGTCAATAGATTTGATCCATGTTTTTGACACATAGATAATCCATTATATCAATCAACCCTTTCTACGGAAATAATAGCCTCTTATAATAGCTTTGATTTAGACAAAATGCTATTATGAACGGACGAAAAATTATGAATTAGAAATCTGTCACATTTGACTTTTCAAACCAAAGGGGATCCTCATTCCTTTATATGCACACAACACAGGTAGTGTCCATAATGGATGGACGGAGAAACTTATTAATGTCATCCTTCATAGATCTCAGCCTGTTTGTCTAGCTGACATGCCAGGCATTCAGAGGCGCAAAACCAGCTCACAAAAAAATTGATGGTCCACCCATGTAAAGGAAACGCCTAGAAGTCACAGAAGATGGAGAGAAATTGTCAAGATAAAATTCTCCTGAGGTTCTTCCATTTCCTTCCGACACCCCTTGAGGTACACTCCCCCGTCCCCAACCATACAATCCCTCTACCCCTCTCCCCCAAGGACTTTTTGCGGAAGGCACATTGTCGCCATGACAACGGCTTCTGAAGAAAGGTTCACCTGATCAAAGATGGCTGCCCGCCCGACAGGTCACATGGGCATTGAGCTGAGTGTCTCGGGGAGGAGAGTGAGGAGTGACTCTGGCCCGGCTTGGAGAGTATAGTGGCCCCAGGCTGAGGTCCGGAATTAATCTTGGTCCAAGGTGGATGCTTTTTCCTTTTTTTACATTTGTCCTTGTAACATCTTTCCCCCGTGTTGCGTGTGAGGGAAGTGCAATGGTGGTTGCCAAGATAATGGTAATTTCAATGAAAAAGGATTATCCAATAATGTTCCTGTAGCTATATATCTGAGCAAGGTATTCTCTTCCTTGCTGGCCCCTATCCCTCTGCAAGTGATAAATTGAATATAATTATCGAATGCCAACAACGAATATTATTTTCTTAAATTATAGCTGTACTTAGTCATTCCCGTTTGAGATATATAATTCATGATTCAATCTGTAGACCAATATCCCTTAGCTGCCTGTCAAAACCAACACTGTCCTTACGGCATGCAATCTGCTGCTATTTCTGCCCCATATTCCCATTCCTCATTGCAATGGATCCTATTTTCTGCATGGAGTCTTCATATAGACCTTCCCTTCTCAGAGACCAATCCCACCACTACAGCGTCCTTGCAGAACCCATCCCATGTGTTGGCAGGCCTTGGCAGTGTGGCATGGTAGCAAACTGACAGGGCTGTCTCTTGTTATTTATTGAGTGATGGGAAATAAAGTAGGCTTATATACAATTCATCACACACATGCAGGCAACAGTGCAATGTGTGACAACATTGCTAACGGAGCGGTCCTCCCCTTCTTGCTGAGCTTGCTGGGTTTTTTTTTTATCATAATAGCTTACTTATTTGTTGTCTTTTGAAGATTATTTTCCAGTATCCAAATTTATACTGAATATGTTGATTTGATAGCTCAAGATACTAGATATCTATATATATATATGCTCATGCTCTGAGAGTATAATTTTCCGTCCCATCTTATTTGGCTTTGCCTGAGCACAAGTATCCGACCATCAATGAGACACATTTTATTTAACAGATATCTAACATCACTCAATAATATATATCTAAATCTCATGAAGCTCCATTCATAGATCATAAAACGAACCAAGGAAATCAGTTGGTGAAGAAATGGTACTCTAAAACATAAAGACTCACCATAGCACCATCAAAGCAATACTGTACTGTTGCAGAGTCCTCGGGAGGGATGCAGACATTAAGAATGGACAGAATTGATCATATGGCTGTCACAGGACTTGTTGTTCGATATTATGCTAATGGGGGGCTTCACCCGCCGCCTGGTTTTGTCCCCATGGTGACAACTTACACAGGGGTCACTAGGCCCCCTTAGGGAAAGGTCAACTCCAGGGTTAGGTCACGTTACTCCCCATTCATCACTTACAGACAAGACAGGAGGGTGTAAGGTGGGGTAGAGGGGGTCCAGAGGATGCTGCATTAGATGGAATGTAAAGGCAATACATGCCACACCCGATCCCAAACTGGCGGTGCCTTTAAATGACAGGCATCTGTGCGAAGGGGATCCTTCAGTGGCACTTTCGTCTAAAACAAACTGTTTTGACTCATATTTCCATGAACCTTCTTGTCCTTGTCGTTGGTGAAAATGCATCATGATGGGCTTCCAAAAGTATAGCTAGATATTCTACAATTAATAAGTTCGCTTCCTCCCTACCACCTCTGTATGTAGTCATGCATTTTATTTCGCAAAGCTTGCACCATCAGAGAAGTGTGGAAGCTTGTGAGCCTGGCCCCTATAGAGCGTGGGTTTGTGAGGTGGGAGTGCCACTAGTAGTAGTAGAGGAGTGAATGGTTAGGAGGCGGATAGAGTGACCCCATCAATATAAACCCCCTGTCCACTCACCATCCTAAAGCAATCCCAGCAGTTCAATAAGACCATCATTCAGCCTCCATATCAACCCTCCACCTTCCCCCCTTCCTGCCCTTTCCAGGCACCCCCAGCCCTCTCAGCCACAGTCCCCTCCCCACTGCTGACTCGTCACCAACCTACTCCACCACCCAAAGTACAGTGAAGGGGACGCTTCAGCAGGACCAAGCCTACTAAACTAGACAAATCTGTTAGATGATCAGTGATAATTGCAACCATTGCTCAGATGGGAAAATTAAATTTTATTCATTTGGTTGTCAAGGTTGTCTAGGGAGAAAATGGACTAGGCAGAAAAGTATATATCGTTGCCAGTGATGATTTGAAATCTCTGAGTTCTAGTTGAGAAGCTTTGTGTGGGTAGTTTTATACTCCCATGATTCATCCAAGGGCTGTTGCAAATCTGGAGACTTAGTGTTTCTTTTGCAATTGGAATATGCACCACTACCTTCATTGTGCTACATACAAAGATACTGCAAACAGCAATAGGCCTGTGTCCACTAGCATATATGAGGCCGTTTGTCGTCCGTTAAATCGTGAATTTGAATACAAATATGAAATATATGTTTTGTGTCCCTGTGGACACAGCTGGACGACAAAATTCTCAAATACAAAAGTGGAATAGCAATCTGCAAGGGTCTAATATGGACGACAAAAGTGGGCATTTGAATATCTAACATGTTTGATTTTTAGCGCAGAAAATGGAATATATGCTCTTTATTCTATTGTAAAACCTCGTCCATGTTTGCCCTGGGCAGTCTGGGCAGCAATTTATAACGCCTAGTGGACACAGCATACCTGAAGTTAAAGTAGAATATATCTACAAAATATATTCCCAGATGTGTACATATTGCTGGACGTCAAAACGGACATAATATTATATTCCACTTTCCTTGTCGTATAATGGACACAGGCCTAATATGTCCTTGTTAGTAAACTTCACGATAGTTAATTGTCGTGTCAGGAGAGCCGGGCGAGTCAAAAGTAAATAAAGAAAACATAAATATTGCTAAATCACCTCCTACCTTACACAGCAAGTGTAGTTCATATGTGATCAAACTGTACATACCTGCAAAAGAAGAAAGACAATCATTGATAGGAAGGTCATTGAGAAGTGAACAAAATGTTGTACTATAGAATTATCTGAAAGCAAACACAAACAGTTGTGATTGTACAAAATATATACATATGGAACAAAAGTGTAATATTTGCTAACAATTTACATCATAGTAATCAGAACGCATTTTTGTATGTGAATGAAAGTATAAGTATGATTTCAAATTTGATTGACGTTATCTTACGGCTCCTCCTTTAGTAGTAGTTTCTATATATTCCTTTAAACATTTTTTTTTCATTGTTTTAGGCATGATGGCCTAGCTTGGTACAGTTTAGTCAGGAGTACAGTGCCACAATCCCCAAGGAGAAATAAAATATATCTTAAGGCTCCCCAATCCCAAGATAACCCCTGTTCAACCAATCTATTGCTGGTCACCAAGGGACCTCTCTACCCCGGGCACAGAGAAGGCTGTGTTGGTTTATCAATAGTACTGTGGGGGCTGGGGTTTGGTGGGTGGGCAGATCTCCAGAGAGGAATTGTACATGGTATTCACTTTCTGATGCAGATTTTTGAATATTTATTACCTGCAATGTTAATTATTTGTAGAAGCCAAAGTGACTCTTTGTTTTACAAGTTCATGGGTTAAAAGACTATAGTTGTACCATTTGTAAATTCCCAGTACACAATCCTGGATATCAATGCTTCAGTCATAGATTAAGCAAGTCGCATAATCACCAAATTACCAATGATTTCCCAGGAACCCCACTATTCTGTATAATTATACAAAATGGGGTGGTGCACTCTGGCCGCTTCCCTTAATACCCTAATGAATCTCAGGATATAAACTCCAAGGCTGCGACACGAAGACAAACTGAATGATTGATCGTCATCGATTTCCTGCTTAGAGTTAACTTTATTATCTCATTGACAACAGCCCCTCCCTCAGCATTGTCAGGAAGTTTCCTCGTGTAACTACAGCTCCTTACCCCGCAATAGAGCCTCCCTAGACACAGGCCATGCCATGCCATACAGACACCCGCGGGGCCAAACCTATGCATTAATAAGGCCCCACGCACATGGAAAGATAATTATTTCTGATATGACTCTTTAATGGATATGCTGGGAGGAACCTGGCAACAAACCTGATGAGAAAGTAATATGGCGGGACTTCATCACCAGAGAAAATCGGAAGGATGGAGAGAGTTTCTTTCTGGTGCTGATGGGGTTGGTTGGACATCAGTAGACAGGACGGATTGAAAATGCCAGTCACCAGGTTTGCTACGATGCATGCGCAATGGGGTTGAGTGTGTAATTTGTGACTGATTGGCAGGTGGCGGCAGGAAGTGATGGATGATGGGAAGGATCAATCCCTGGGCAGTCAGCTGGGAACCTTCCATCCTTCCATCTACAGACCTGCTTGAGACATACTTGACAGTCAGGCATGTGAAAGGCTCACTGCAGCTGAAATCAGGCATTAATCAGTGCGTTCCCTCAGAAATCTGAACTAGAGCATTTCGAACAGGACACCTACTCCCTATAAATCAAGTCCAGGTATTGAATATATATATATATGTATCCTTTTCAATCTCTATCTTCAAAATCATAAGCAAAACTGACGCTGACCAGACAGTACTGACTGGAGGGCCTTATTTCAGAAGGCCCCAGTTAGATGGTACTCTATCAACATCAATATGTATTTGGTAGAGATCCAGATTACCCCTTGTTGTAGTGTCTTTCTTTCATTATGACAGTCATCAAGACAGGTACTGTTGTGCCTGCAAACGTTGGCAGGGTACCAGTCGACTATGAGCCAACAGGGTCATTGCCTAGGCCCCTGGCTTTTATGTCTATTCCAAGTCCCTCTCTCAAAGGCACATGGAGCCGTTGGTTCTGATAGATACATGACATTTAAAATCAGGTGCCCTGTTCTAAATGCTTTGGGACTAATGTATAACTTTAGGTTTTAGATCCAAATTATAAAAGTAGGCTTCTTTGCGGCATGACATTAATCCTGAATCAATATGACAAGGTTAAACGTATATATTATCCTCGTGGCCAAAGGTATATAGGCCTACAAGGACAGCTTATGGTATGACCTGCAATCATCAATGAGTTACAGACACTCGTATTGACTTTCCATTACCCATTTGAAGATCACATATGGCATGCCATGGGTGAGGGTTTGAATTTTATTTGATGCCTACCACATATGAAAGCTTTTGCCACGCCCCTTCTCTACTCCGCACTTTTCTATCCATTTTCTCTCTCTACAACCCTGTCATTCCCTTTAATCCTTTTTCATGAATATTACCATTTGATTTCATTTCTCGGAAAGAAGGGCAGTCCCTATGTTCAAGTATTAGACTGAGACGATCCCAGGACCCCCGTGAAAAACCTCAGCCGTTCTATGTGGGTCTTCCTCATGGTCCGGGCGTCACTCAACTTGTGTATTAAAACGAGTTTTCTAAGTAAATAAAGAGTTTTGTCTATTTTTAATTGAAAGAGCCTGAAAAAGATTCAGAACTGCATCTCTTTCTCCTTGCCTCTGACGCCAATGTTGTACTAGGTAACTACAACGTAGCTGGTTAGAGGCGAGAGTGCTAATTTTCCTATATCTAGGATTCGTATCCTCTACCTGTTTGCACTATGACGTTGTAAATCCTGGTCGTCAAAACCTCCAGGTGAGAAGCTAGCACCCAGACACTATCTCTAGATCAACCCTCGGTGTTTAGTTCTTCTCCCACTAGGCGCCGTCTCTGTACTCAGCGCAGCCAGAAACAATACAGAAAACAAATGACTCCCTATCCCATAGTGACATTTACAACCAGCAGGATCGAGCTACCCACCTCCTCCCCCACCCCCTTCCCCAGTATATATACTACCTGCTGCTGATCAACTACACTGCTTCCTGTACTATTCTACCTCTTCTGACCTCGTGGGGCTTATTGGGGCTCACCGGGGCTCTTTTGGGCTGGTTGGTCTTGAAGCTAAATACTGGTAGGGCTGTCACTGACGTATCTATAGATCTAGAAAGTGGCAACATGTCCCCCAACATTTTTCTACTGCTTTTATTTCTCAGGCAGACTAATGATTTCACTTTAAGTGATTTTATATCACTCACACATCTTAAAGGCGCACTGAACTCACGACGTCATTTGCGTGCAAAACTCGGCAGGGTTAGGTCACCAACTCAGTGCGCCTTTAAGCATTTAAGAACGAGCACACTATCCGTGCAAAACATGTTGCATGGTGGGAAATACTGTACAGTAGCACGCTTCGAACGAAGCACACAACCATGAGAAATAACTATCATAGTGTTGAGACACCAGTAAAAGGATACAGAAATACAAACATATGGGTTGTTGGCAGAGATAGGCATTAGTGAAAAAAGTCGTGGACTATGGCTACACTGTCAGAAGTAACTGTAGCTGCACAGCGATTTATACTGTAGATTCACAGTATAAAAGGAGGTATTTTTGGTTTTGAAACCAAAAATACCTCCTTTTATACTGTGAATCTACAGTATAACTCGTTGTGCAGCTACAGTTACTTCTGACAGTGTAGTCTGAATGTGTTAAGCCTGCTGTGCCCCCTGGGTGGCCTATCTGACAGCTTCTCGGGGGTGACCAATGTGCCCCAGGGACACCTCCAGCAAAGATAAGCGGGGTCAGGGTCCCCTGTACATATCTCCCCCTTAGCCCCACCTATGGGGAACCTCTGGATAGGAACCTCTGGCAAGGCTGCAGCAGAGGCACTAAGAATGGAAGAGCTATGAGTAAGCTGCAACCACAGTGCTCCAGGTCTTTAGCAAAATGACAATCTGGTAGCTCAATTAGCTTCGGCGGGCTATAAAGATAGGCTGGGATATTAGATAAAGTTAGTGTTTCCTTAAGAATGTTAACTATAAAGATAAGGTTTAGATAAGGTTTAAAACTTTTAAGTTGTCAAATCCCTGCGGAAGTTATATAGCCGAGCTACGGGCGCTAAGGTGACAAGGAGGGACGGACACGAAGACTGCTCGATAAGAAAGTCGGTGGGGAAAGAGAAAAAAAAGAGATTGGCTAAGAGGGGAAGAAGGGGCATTGATTCCTGGGCTGAGCACAGAGTGATCTCTGATATCAGAGGGAGTGGGCTGTGATAAAGAGGGTAGGTCTACGATAGATCAGGGCCTCTATATATGGTCTCATATCAAGAAGCTTTCAGGTGGATGTTTTTGAGCCAGCTCATAGCCTTGCTGGTTATAAACCCAAGTACCAAGATGAAGTAACTTTTCTAAGAAGGTCTGTTATCATGTCCGTCAGAAGTATTCATATGAAGCACTATCTAGATTATTTCAACAGGCATATAAAATATGTAGCGGTAATACATATTATACGCTTTTGTCAGAACACTAAATTAAAAAAAATATTAAGCCCTTAATTAGGGATAACATCATGCCCCAAATTAAATCACACCATCAGATTCTATTGTCAGCCATAATATGTACTTTTATAGTATTTAGATGGTATCAGAAGTCAATTTGGCTTAGAACTGGGTAAGCGGTAACATCTGTAATATTCACAAGAGAGCTTTCCTGAAAAGACACCCTATTTGATGCATTGAATTATAGAACAGGATTAAGGTATACATACTGCTTCGAGAAAAGATTCGAAAGAATACACCTGGCAGATAAGCCTCAGAAAGTGCTTTTGTGTGGAGTAAGACAAACCCATATAAGATGATGGTATGTAAAGTTGATGCTAGCGGTGTGGGTGTGTTGTTGTGGTCATTGGGCAGGTTGTATAAAAATACGATTCCCCCATGTTCAAGGATGTACCCTGTGTGAGTAAAGGAATCCACAGGTTGCTATTTCAATGGATATACCCAACAGTAAAGGATGGGTATTTCACCGCATATCTTCAAACGGCAGATCTCATGTTTCATGTCTAATTACTGTATGTCGGACAAGCGACAATAGGGTGATGCTATAAGGAGTGAAGCCAGAAGACTTCATTAAAGGGTGGGAGACCCGACATCACCCAGGTGGGACCTTAGTGTCACACGTCTAACAGGTTTGGACAGATAAACTCGTCCTTATGAAAATGATTACAGCCATCATTGTAATTGGGTCAGATAGCTGTGATATTATGAATATTTCTGCTTATACTTAATCAGATACAGGCTTGTGGATAAGCCACATGTTTTCTCTATCCCAATATGATAACTAATCTTTGAGAATATTTGAATAGGGTGCTGGTCACAAGGTCTGAAATACGTTTTATAAGACCAGGTTGTTTCATGTAAAATACATTGGGGTAGGTAAGTCGGGGTATTCATAATCATGGCTGCACTTGTTCAGCATGGCATAGATTTTCTTCCATTAGCACATACATCCGTATTGACTACCACAAAGAGTTTGGAACTATTTTACCCACAAAAATATTTTTTCTAAGACTTGCTGTGGTGGGGGTGAGATTTCGTGCTAAATCCTCCCATGGAAGAGAGATGTTCCTGAATCCCATAACGTTATAATAATGACTGTAGTCCATGCCCAACTAGCCATAGCATAAACTATAGTCAAGGCTCGCCGATGAAGGACAAGAGTATCCCATGGAGACACTGTGTGCAAGGTCTTGGTGCTGACAGAGGTGTGCTCCAACCTAAGTTGGCGGCAATGAGAAGCACGGGGGTGGGAGCCCTGTGTGGGTGTATGGGTAGGCTTTGGGATGTCACCTGACACCCTGGGATTAGGGGGACTACCAGCTGTGGATTATCTGATTATCTATACTTGGATGATATGTTATGTGATTGTGTATGCCATTGTGATGTTAGGACCCGATGACTGCTATATAGTATTTTTTTCTTTCCTTTTTTTAAAGTGTTATTTACACTGTAGGGTGCAAAAAAGTTCATTATTGAACTGTATTTGTGTGCGCAGTGTACTTATACAACATGTGTTGCATCACATTAAACCTGACATTGTATTTCACATTGGTCGTAAGATGATGTCTATGTACGTCAATACCAGGATTTATCAGATATAGCTAGTGATCAATGTAATAGAATAAATACTAAAGACAGTGTTTCTCTTTCCAATAAGACAAAGCTTTAGTTGGCCCAGCACCTGTGGGCATTTTCTGTGTTGTAAACATTAGTATTTAAGCTATAGAATGTAATTTGATGCCCAGTAATACAATATATTTTAGAGTACCAGAATAGATATTGCTGAATCAATGGCAATACACCACTTATGAAAATGAGAGGTAGTGAAACGTTACTGTACAATTCTCGCATTATAAGCTGCGGCTCATATGCGAATCAGACTCAGCTTTTATATCATACCAAACGGCTGATAAAAGTGTTTATAAGTCTAAAACAGTACTAAAGTAGCCAAAATCAAACCCCAGATGGAGCTTGTAGGATTCAGTCAAGTTAGGGTGGAGCTTGTAGCGATCGAGTTTGGCTTCTATGCGAGAACTTATGGTATGTAGAAAACATGCAATACAATGACCTTTTCCTCCACTCTTGTAATGCATTAGCTACATTGTGTAAATAGACACAGCAGGCGGCTGTGGGACAAGTCCACATCATATATATAGAGGGAGATATATGTGCTGGAGGACTAGGTACAGTGTCATCAATTATTGACCAACTCCAGGTGGTCTACCTGGTGCAGCTGGTGGGGAACAGGAGAGAGGTGGGGGGCAGGGTCTTCTGCCAAAAAATGCACTGTACTGCAATGCATAGCACATTGTTTTTCCATAATGTTAAAAGCATTGCTGCACATCTTTAACACATTCCCCAGCCTACAAATATTTGTTTTGTTTTCTACCAGATGACAATTGAATTCATTGCCATGCCATGAGCGCCATAAAAGATGTAGGTCAAGGTTGGAAGAGTGGATTACACATTTATCTTCAGATATTATATGGGTTGATGGGAAATTGTCAACCTTCGCATTCATAAGCCAATCAAGAAATGCAATTAATCTAACCTTCCTTATCACGTTAGTGCTCCTTCCAATATGAATATACATGCACACCAGCAATAAAGCCTTAGCGCAATACCTACATTCTCCAACTGTTCCCTTTTCACTAATTAGGATGATTTGAATTCATCATGCCTGCATGCCTCACATTAAATCGACATATCCCATTTACAATGCTTCTATCACATGTTTCTATCACATCATGTTTCCTCTTCAAACTGCCTTTGGGTGTATACAATTTACTTTATGAGTAACATCTGATGACTGCATGTACATTACTTTGTCCCCAGATGCCACGTTAATGCTACATATGTGCAGTTTAATTAAAATGGATAACACCCTGAACACCATCCACAGCCCGCAGCTGGATACTCTCATAAACACCTTGAGATCCCAAGGGTGGTCCCAGATCATAGAGAATTGATGAATAGGCATAGTTATCATAATTGAGTAACACTAGTACTGAACACAGCCTCTTAAGTCGTCTTATACCCATCTCTGAGCGTGTTCCTCAATGCAATTTCTTCTAACAAATGGCATGAATATTGATGATCAAAGTGTCCTGATTGCATTAATGTTCCTATTGTGTGATTGAAGTCATGCCTATCATTGCACTTCAAAACTTTACTTCCTGGCAGAAAAGTTAAGATAATACAAGGTAAAGTATGGTTCTATGAAATAACAGAATTATTAGATTAAGGTTAATCCCACTTTAATCCTCACAAACAGGCTCCTGTAAAAAAGGTAGATATGCTACCTCATCTCACCCTGCTTAAATATTAACATTTGTTTTACTCTTGTCACATAATTACGTACACCACTTTGACGTAGACAGCTTTTCTTGAGTCATATATAACAATCTCCCCCCCCCCTCCTTTCGTCCTCATATGCCTCCATCTTTCAGGCTCTCACATTAGTGGTCCTCTGCCTGCCTATACTCGCAGTGCCTTGTGACACAGTAGTATTGAACCCCTCTGCGTGCAGAGGTTGTGTGACTTCTACGTTTACAGTGTCTGTCCATTAACACTGACTGCCAAAATAATGACTTTCTCCTTAGCAAGCTGTCAGACTTTTTGTATGGGAAAAAATGCTCGACCTATATTCAGATGGGCATGGAATCTAAATTGAATCTTAACACATATTATCTTTATTTGTGTATGTATAAAAATCTTTAAGTGTGTAAAACACTTATGTGCGTGTATCTTCATCTTGTATTCAATAATTGACCATTTGAACTTTGTCATGCCAGAACCAAGCAAGTTGTAAGATAGCCAAATTAAGATCACTGAATGAAAAACAGCAACATGCAACTGTATACCCTGCGAGCTATATACATCCCCGGTATTCCTTTCAGTAAAGCTAATTAGGATATATGATAGAATACTAAATCTGTCGAGTCTAATCAAATTTCCCAGAAGAGTGCACAGCATAGTGAATTGACTGCTACCATTCTGAATACCCTCAAGAAATAGCACATTCCAAAAAGTCTTATAGTAATCAGATAGATTTGCTGAAGTGCAATTTGGTAACTCCCAACAAGCAGGTAAACATGCACACCCACCGTCATTGAGCCTTGTTTTAGAAACCAACTTTAGATCTAGGATCCATTTAGAAGGAGTAATCTCTGATACATTGAGTAATTGCTGCGGGGGAGGCTTTAGTAGCCCACCAGAGCAAGTCCTAATATTTATCCATCCGTTTACAACCCCCCATCTACCTAGCATTACCCCTATAGAAAAGGAACTGCTAATAGCTACTGTATTTGAGCAGTATAATCGACTGTATTTCACAATACATGATACAGTTGAATCTACCAGTAAACAGGTTTACAGTAAATAATACGAAAGTTCTGTTTTAACAATTAATATACACGGTGTGCCCTACCCAACTCTGTATGAGGGACAAACAGAACGATCTATACTCTTTAATCCTTCCCAACTAAATCGTAATCAATAAAGATTACCTCAACATCCGCCGTATAAAAGGTTTTGAGGGATAAAAAAATCATCCTGTGGTTAAAAGGGATGAAGGAAAAATGTATTGATGTACAGTGGCATAATTATAAATACAACTTGAGGTTTTTAATTGCTGGGGAAAAACGATGGTGGGGGACTATGTGGGACTAATTGTACTGATTGTACCACATGACAAAGTGTGGGCAATCCATTTCGCTTTCTTTACGTGAGTAGTATAGTATGTATCGGAACGGGACTATAGTTAAGTACTGTTTATTACTCAATCGACATGCAGCCAATCAGAGGCCTCCATTTGGTCACGTGACCGGAAGTGACCTACTTAGGGTGGAGCTTTTTTTTTTTTTTTTTCATATCTCTAAAGGACTCGTTGTCACACCGTCAGAATGCACGCGACGCTTATAATACAAGTAGCGCACGCCGTCTTTCTCTATGGTGTAGGTGACCATTTTGTTTCGCACCACTTTGAAATTTCTATTTACAGCAATGAGAGTTTTTCGTTGGCGAAGAACATCCAAGAAGGCGTCTGGTTCCTGGGGGTTTTGTTTCTTCTGTACGCCTTTTGCACTCCATTTTTTGGATTTTCTTTCACCGGTGTCGCTGACTCGATCGTAGCAAATGTAAGTCTTAGGGTTGAGACTTAGGATCCCGTCACCTTCCCACTCCGCTTTCATGAGCCCCGAAGTTCTCAGATCGTGAAGGTACCGTCTCTCACAACATCCGCCGGGCGGCGCACACCATTCTCGCACTCTTTCCGTTTTTGTCTTCACGAAAAGCTCTAAGTGCTCGTCGCACACCGCTGTCGGAAGCCACTTTCGTTTCTCTCTGAAGTACGTCTCTCTCAGGCGAGGTTTCACTAGGTCATCCAACGTGGCACCGCTGAGAGCCATGTAAAGACTGTCGGTGTCCATTTGACAAAGGGCATAATCGCGCCGATCGACGAATCTATCCAAGAAGTCGTATGTGAACTCTAACATTTTCAACTTCGCGTACTGGTATACCATGAACCCTATCTGAATAGGGAGGTTGTTCTTGACCGTTTTCGGTTGTAGTTCGACTTCAAACAGATCGGAAGTCAACTCGGACGCCTTTTTGAAGCGCCACGAATTGGCCAATAGTTCGAACTTCCGACTGTCAGTGTATCTCACCGCCGTGTGTTTTTCTTTGTTGCAGATTGTTTTACCGTACGTAGCGTTTCCCATTAACTTGTAACAGTCTGACAGAATTTTCTCGTTCTCGTTCACGTCGCCACGTCTTCGCGCCGCCGTCACTTCGTCCGCGAAACCGGCAAAGGAGCGTTTAGGTAGGTATTCTACCACCAGCTGCACTTTGGTGACTATCAAACCGTGCTCTAAATACCACTTGAGAAGCGGCGTTCCCAAGAGAATATTTTTTCCGTGGTAACTCCCTATCAGACATCTCTGAGGCGTGCTCAACAGCTTTTCTTCCTGCGCAAAGTCTGACATGTGAGGGCCTATGTCCGATTTTGAAACGGTCGCGTTCTTGAAAACGGGGGTCATTTCTTCGAAGTACTCTCGTAGGTGAGGCGGCGTAGTGATGTCCACTTGAACTAAACCGAACATTTTCTCCTCTTTCACAGCGGAAAGGATGTCGCTCTCGCTCATCGCGTTTCGAGACACTTTCAAAGCGTCAACCTTCCAGCGTTGTTGGGAGGCCTTGACCCGCTCATCTCGACGCTTCATCTCTCGCCATTCGCACTCCCACACGACGACCAGCTTGTAACCTAACGCTTTCAAGTAAGCGCTTACTCTGGTCGTTCTGTCGCGTCTCTCCTCTCTCAGTGAAGCGCACTGATATCGGTGCGACGGTATGCACTCGTGAGCGTGGAACCAACACCCGTGAAACTGGAAAACTGTATTAGAGGCCGCGTGAAATCCGTCCACGCGAATTCTCCGACAGCCTACCGCCATCTCGCCGCCGTTCAGAGCGTGGCGCAGTTTCACGTCGCGGTCGTGCTCTATGAAGCGTAACCACTCCAAAGCGCTGTGAGAGTTTCTTTGCCTGATTTCGGGCTTGAACTCGGTCTCGGGCCGTCTCACCGCGTAATAGCCCGTGCAGTGCGCTTCGCTCATGCAGCGCAAGTACAGTGAGTTAGCGTCTAGTCCTAGGATGTGTTGGCACGGTCTCGCTTCTTCGCCGTACTTGTGCTCCCTTATCCGCGTGGTGCCCTTCTCGTGAAATCTATGGAAGATGATGGAAGGACCGCCGACTAGATTCTCTTTGATCAGAGCGTGGAGGACGGCGTCGAACTGGGGAAACGTTGTGAACGCGTCTTCTAGGTTTTGGAAGAGGAAGCGTAAAGTCAAACCGGCGAGAGAAACTCCGTCTTTCAACATGTCGATGCCGCGATCTTGGAAAAATTTAGCGTGATTTTTCAGAGCTTCTATGAAAGGTTTCACGTCTTTGTTGTTGTAGTGGATCAAGTAGTCTTCCATAGTTTGCATCTTCTCGTCGGACCAAACTTTCTGACATGCGGCGTAGTCGGATTCGGACATTTTGACGCCCGTCAGCTCGCTGTCGAAAGCCGATCTCGGCGGCAGCGTTCTGTTTGCCAGTTTCCTGGTAGACGTCATCCATTCGTAAGGAAAGTGACCTTTCTCTTCGTTCCTGGTGAAAGCTCGCAAATAGGTCGCGTAGTTGTAACCGGGTGCCAAATAGTTGACTACGTCCAAGAAAACCGTGTGCTGTGTGTAAACCGCCAAGTATTGATTGCTTCTCTTTATGACGCTGAATTCTTGGTTTCTTCGGTCTCCGGAGGCGAAGAACGAGTGAAGGCGTATTTTGATCAGGTTCAAGTCGTAACGCCCCGAGTTGAAGCCCACCACTGGAGCTTGACGGATGTATCTCAGAAGACGCTTCTTCAGTTGAACTAACGGGTGTCTGGTCTGAGCCGCAGCGAAGCCGCCTGGAGAAGGGGTGGTGAACGTCGCCTCCTCCAGCAGGAGAGCTTCACCTATCGCCGCATCTAACTTCGCTAACGTCGGTCGGTAAAGTTCTAGCACAGCTTCCCCGATCGCTTTGGCGTTCTCGTTTATGTGATTTAAAACTCGGTCCAACAAGGGGTCGGAATCTGCGTCGGACGCTCTGACGAAGCAGACGGGCCCCTCCCACCCCGGAAAGTCGGATGCGACGCTAGCCGACAAAGGGACGTGATCCCACAGCAGGGACACGTGCTCCGTCGACGGTTCTTTGCACGGTCTGAAGAAAGCCTCGAAATCGAAGGCGATCTTGTAAGGGTAGATTCCGGAATGTCCGTCGGGGGGAAAAATGGAGAAGTCTGCTAGCGCTTCGAAAATCGTTCTCGAATTTTGGTAGATGCCACCTACGTAGCGCAACTTGACTTGTCGGCAAGAGGAAAGCTGGTTCCTGTGTCTCTTCAGCAAGAACTCGGTGGTGAACGCCGCCTTACACTTGCAACATTCGTATATGCCCGCGTACGCGTTGAAGTCCGTGACGAGAGAGACGTGCAAACCGCCTTTCGCCGTCAGGTGTAGGTTGACTTTACCTCGGGCGGCCACAGTTCTGGAAGGCGGTCTGATCAGAGTAACGCGTCTTCTCAACTTCCGCCCCGGCACTTGACGCGACGCGGTGTAAACCGCTATTTGTACGTCAAACAAGTTCTCTAACGCGGGTAAGTCGCGGATGTTCAGACCCGGAAAGGATTCAGGTGTGGCAGCGGGACAGAACTGACGTAACAAATCTGAAGCGCGCTTGCTGGTGTTGTATAAGTGAAAGGAAATGCAGCGGAAGATGCAGAGGTTGTCCTTGTTGGGAAAATCTAACACGCCGCTTCTCTTTCCAACTCGACCGGCCTGCGTGATCCTACCGCCTATGGGGAATTCCCCCGGTCCCATGTAAACGCAGATGTTCAAATTGGTAGGAAAAAGAACGTGCCACTTGGTGTCAGCGTCGCAAAGTTTCCGTACCTCCTCGCAAGCGACGGTGTTTTGCATCTTTGAGAGGAGCTCTTCCAAAGTTTCTGAATTAGTTACAGTAGGGAGCGGTTGTATGAGAGTTGCGTTGTTCTGGGAGGCGTGGAAGTAGCGCAGTTTGCTCTTGTCTTCTCTGTGTTGTAACAGTAAGCCTACCGAGAAACCCACTTTGTATCTGAATCTTTGTGTCAAGTGAATGCGACGCATAGTATCTACAGCGTCACTCAACTCGCCGGTTGGTAGCCTGAAGTTTGTTACACTCACGCGAGTCCCGTGCATCCTGACGCCCGTTTGTATCGCAGGCCAATTCGCCGTGAACGTTTCCTCCCCGTTCGGTACAGCACATATGCGCGGAGGGACGGTCACCCCGTCCAGAGATTCGCGTCGACAAGCGCTCTTTCGGCAATCCCCTTCGCCGCATAGAGGGCAAAACTTTGCTACTACTCTACAATTTTCTACGTGTCTCTCGTGGTTGTACGCTCTTTTAAACATTTTGAAACACTTTTCGCATACGTACTGTGTCATGTTTTTTTTCACTCGGTTACCAACTACTTAGCCGTCTAACTATCTATCTATCTATCTAGCCATCTATCAATCTGTCGTTTATGTAACTATCTTTCTGTCTGCTGTCTGTGTATCCGTCTGTCTGTCTGTCTGTCTGTCTCATACAGCGTACGTCAAACGCTGTGTGTGTGTGCGCGCGTGAGCGTTGAGCGTCTCTCATTCCGAATCTATGCCGAGATATTTCAGAATGATCTCTGTTTTGTCATCCAACTCTTTGAGCGCTCTGGCGGACAGCGTCACCCCCTGCTGTGTGGGTTTTTTGTCAGGACCTTCGTACTTGCGCACGTGGACGAGGTTCTTACCGCTGTAGTAGCTCACAGCTGCGTACACTTCGCCCGCCTCATCCAGCACTGCGAACCAGGGGGTGTGATTAGGTTTTCCTTGCGCGGCCGCTGTGTCGCGTATGCGCACCACTGCGCGGATATCGGCGATGCGTGCTATGAGCTCGCGCAGCGCGTCGGCCGTGAAGTGCACTCGCTTGCTTCTGGTCAGAGACGCCTCTTTCACCTGGCCGTCTTTTGTGTAGCGCGGCCTCCTAGACAGTCTAGCCACGTCCTCCCAGATCTCCAGCGTCAAAGCTCCGTCTAAGCAGAACTCTAACCCGAGTGTTTTCTCTGCTTCTTCTCGTCCATCTCCTTCTTTTTCTTGTATTTTTCTCTTCTTAGTGGGCCTTGTTGTTCTGGAACTCACCTTAGAACGTTTCACACCCGCAGGATGAGTAACACCATCAGCGTGAGCTGAATCAGCAGCAGAACCGATAGCAGGAGCAGCGTCAGCGCTGGTGGTATCGGAGGTCTCGTTGTTGGAACAGCGCAGCCACACGCCGTCCGTGCTGTGTGTAGCGGTAGAAGATGAAGCGCCGCCGCCGCCCTCGTAAGGTGGCGGTGAGGGCAGTCGCCACGGACCGGACGGGGGGGCGCTAGCAGTGGAGGAAGTGAGGTCGAAAGGTCGAAGAGGGAAGCCGAAAAACGTACCGCTCACCCCTTGCCCTTCGGGTTCTTCGTACGCCTCGTCGTCAGCGTCGTTCTCTGTCTCACCCTGTTGCTGCTCCTCCTCCTCCTCTTCTTCTCGGTTCAGGGGCTGAGTGTCCGAATAGCTGTAACTCTCAGCGCGAGCGGCGTCGAGGGCGTCCGTCGATGTAGTGGTGGAGGAGAGGGGCTGTGCAACGTGCGGCAGGTCATCAAAGTCATCAACAGTAGTGGGGAGGTAAAAACCCGGTTGCCAGTACTGCGCTGTGCCAGGAGCGTTGTCGTCAGTAGTAGTAGCAGTAGCAGCAGGTGCAGCAGAAGCAGCCGCAGCAGGCGCAGCCGCAGCAGACGCAACAGTAGCAGGCGCAGCAGCAGCCTCAGCAGGCGCAGCCGTAGCAAGCGCAGCAGTAGCAGGCGCAGCAGCAGCAGCAGCAGCAGCAGCAGCGGCAGGCGGGACGGCGGTAGCAGCGGCAGCGCGCTTAGCAGCAACGTGTACCGTCGCGAGTGTAACAACGTCGCTAGCACGACGACTGCTACCAGTAGTACTACTAGTACTACTACCACTACTACTACTACTGCTACTACTAGTGCTACTGCTACTACTACTACTACTACTGCCGCGAGCGCTCGCTACAGCAGGAGGGTGATAAGACCAACCGGCTGCGGCGGTAGTCTCATGTTCAGTAGCAAGAGCAGGCACTGACGCTAAACGAACGCTGTTCCGCGTAGTCTTCTTGTTCTTGAACGCCGCTAGCTGTTGTCTTTTGCTCATGGTGGTGACTGTAGAGAGCAGCAAAAAAGAATGAGTGAGTGAATGGAGGTTTCCAAGCCCCTTATATACGCCTTCTCGCTTCTAGAGCTAAGCTACTTACCGACCCTGTTCAGCTGCCGCCGGCTGGCCGGCGGCCATTCACAAAGAGAAACAAAAAGACATAAGGCATGACGTTTTCAGCTGGATCCCTTTCCCCCCCCTCTTTTGAGAGATTGACTGTGATGATGAGCTAAGCCGCTTACCACCCTGTTCAGCAATTCAACGCGCATTAGCTGTATAAAGGGTTAAGCGGTTGCTGCCTGCCGTCGACTGACCGGCGGCGGCCATTCACAAAGACATAAGGTATGACGTTTTCAGCTGGATCCCTTTTTGAGGGATCCACTGTGGTGAGCTAAGCCGCTTACCACCCTGTTCAGCCATTCAGCGCGCGTTAGCTGTATAAAGGATTAACGGTAACGGTGATGAGCTTACAGTGTGTATACAAAAAAAAACTACAGGAGGCGTGTGGCGTGAAGCAGGACCCCCCTAAGACGAACGTGTCTGTCTGTGAGTAGAGGCGTGTGCATGTGGTGAGCGACTTAAGTGTAAGACAAAAATCGCCACCTCCTGCCGTGGTGAGTAGACCGGGCCGGCCAGGCGGGCGGGCGGCCGGCTAGTTCAATAGGGAGGGGTGACAGCTGCCTAAGGCTGTGCATGAAAAAAAATCCGATTTTCACCTGACCTCTGACGTTTGTTACAATGAATGTCAGAGGGAGGGAGACGTCCTCGGGTAGGGGGTAGGAGGTATTAAGGCTATGAGTGAGGAAAAAACACCGTTTTCAGCTGGTCTCCACGGATAGCGATGCCACACCCCCTCGTCATCTAAGCTCTTAAGGAGCGGAGCGGCTGAAAAAGCGTCATGCGGACAGGGCGCTAGACAGCTGGAGCGCTGTTGGAAATGGGATTAAACTCCCTCTGTATAAAAAGCTCTCATTTCTGTTGGAAAAAAAACATATCGCCTCTGACCCCAGTAACGGCTACTACCACCACCACCGCCACCACCACCACCGCCGCCACCGCCGCCGCCGGCGCCGCCGCCGCCGCCGCTGCCGCCGCCGCCAAGACGAGACGAGATGGCTCAAGCTATTCCACTTTCAAGCTCGCCTTCACCGCCCGGTGCGCCTGAAAAAAAGTTAATGCGGCTTGACGACGTGAGACGCGGCGCGAGGCAGCAGACCGATGATGGGGAGACCCGACAGGTAGGACAGCGGCGGTTAGCCTATAGCGACGCCTTGCTTCGTCAACTAGGTAAAGAGTTGAGCGGCTGTTGGAGAGAGTTGGGCAGTAGCTTAAAAGTCAGCGCCGCCCGTATGGATGCTCTAGTAGAGCGCAGTGTCAAGACACCGGAGGAGCTGTGTACGGCGATGTTCCGAGTGTGGTGGGGTGAAACCCCGCATCGTCATAGATGGGGCGAGCTCGGTCGCGTCTTCACCCGCATTAGACGCATGGAACTGTTGGCTCAGTGGATGGCCCTTCTCCACAGACAGGGGTTGGATTTCGAAAACCCCGACTCGCGCGCGATGCATAAGCACTTGGGCACCCTCGGCAGACGTCTGGGTAGCAGGTGGAAAGAGGTGGGGGACCATTTAAAATTGTCGCCTGAGAGGTTAGATAAGATCGCTGAAGAATGCGAATACGGAGGAAGTCCCGCTGAGTGGGCCTTCCGAGTGTTGAAAATGTGGCAAGATGAAGCTGACGGCGCCGGCGGTACGCCTTTTGAACTCCTTCGAGTGTTGACTGAGGACATGGGAAAGTTTGGCCTCGGCATCGCGATATTACTTGACTTTATCAAGCAAGAAACAACGAGAACGACGGACATGTGAATTGTTGTGTTTTATTTTCATACGTCTTCTTTATTAGTAAGTAAAAAAAAAAAAAAAAAAAAAAAAAAAATATATATATATATCATAACAATTAAGACGCGCGATCTCTTAAAGTGTCACTTCCTCCAGTCGCAGCTGATCACCTCATCGCAGCCCGTGATAAACAAAAAAAAAACACGAAGAGACACGCTTCTTCCTCTCGAGAGGAAGAAGCGTGTCTCTCGATTGAAAATCTTTTTCTTTCTTAAAAGAGACAAACGCGCCCCTTAGAGTGCCCCCCCCTAGAGTGCCCCCCTCCCCCCCCCCCTCCCCCCCTCCCCCACTCGCCCCATGCATCCTAAAAGCGCCCCCCTCCCCATGCATGTTAAAAGGGCCCCCCTCCCCCCCTCCCCTCCCCTCCTTCCCCTCCTTCCCCCTTATACACTCTAAAGAACGCTTCTAACTAGTTCAATAAGTCACTTCCAGTCGCTCGTAAAACAATAAAAAATGAAAAAAAAACTTATATCGTAGTGTTTTTTATTAGTTTACCAAAAAAAAATAAGAGACTCGCCTCCTCCTCCAAAAAAAAAAGATATCACATTTTAAAGCCCGTGACCCCTTAAAGACGCTCATCTCTTCATTAAGTCGCGTGACGTCACTTCTTCTTCTTCTTCTTCTTCTTCTTCTTCTTCCGGTCACGTGATCAATCAGGTCACTTCCGGTCACGTGATCCTCAATGAGGTCACTTCCGGTTGGCCATTAGGTCATGTGACGTCACTTCCGGTCCCCTAAGTAGGTCAGTAGGTTACCCAGAATGCACCATCCCCTAAGTAGGTCACTTCCGGTCACCCAATGGAGGCCTCTGATTGGCTGCAGGGTTACCCAGAATGCACCGCTAATCCCCTAAGTAGGTCACTTCCGGTCACGTGACCCAATGGCGGCCTCTGATTGGCTAACTAGGTCACGTGACGTCACCACTAATCCCCTAAGTAGGTCACTTCCGGTCACGTGACCAAATGGAGGCCTCTGATTGGCTGCATGTCGATTGAGTAATAAACAGTACTTAACTATAGTCCCGTTCCGATACATACTATACTACTTACGTGTAAACGCATCGGATATAAAACATGATTTGCTGCCTGTAGAATCAGTCATCATCATCTGAGTTCCTCCAGCCCTAGTCCATTGGTGAGTATTGAGTTAAATGTGCCTCATACACTCCTTAAAGCACGGCTAAATGTTACTATACAAATGGGAAAAGTTCCCCTACAAACAGGAAGTGTCCATTTTTCCTAAACTGATTCACGCGGATGAGCACCGACCTGCACAGTTCCATTACGACTTTTACCATGTCGTGCTCGACTTACATTGTTCCATTGCGAATTTGCACATTTTTATAGCAACATTTCCCGTTTAATAAATAGGTAACATTTCCTGTTTGTATGGTAACATTCCCGTTTGTATGGTAACATTGCCAGTTTGTATGATAACATTGCCCGTTGGTATTGTCACATTTAGCCGTGCTTTAGGGGCCTAACTGGTGCAACAGTTTAATGTAAATTGAACTTCATATACATAAGACCAATGCTACTTATTATTCCATACCATGTTCATGCCAGACAATTGTGTCAGTTGGTTGAGTTTGTCCACGAAGGTATAATTGAATTGCGTTGTATAATATTTATATTTGTTTCACCTCCTATCTTACACAGCAACTGGTGTGTTAACGTATTTCAGATGGTACATACCTGCAAAAGGAAGAAAGGAAAATATTCATTAATTATCGTGGAGCATACATGTTATTATCATTTACACGAACAGGTATATATATACATTGGAGAAGTGGAATGTTAACAGTTGAATCTAGACTAGAAGTAGCAATAGTCCTTTGATGGAAAATTGGAACTAGTAGACCGTAACGTGATTATTCCAGTGTATGAGATCTATTTAAAACGAAACAAGGGCAGACTATTTCATTTAGTCCTGAGAGAACAACAGATGCCTCGTACCTTTTCAGCAGATTCAGATCCTATCGAGAGCAAACATGGTTGTTTGAAGAAAGGCAATTACTCTTTGAAATTTGAGATTCGTTTCTTATTTTCAGATAATCTTTCTCCGGTTTGAGTGGAACAATAATCTGATATTAATAATGATAGCCTTGGATTCTTTTTTCTCTGCATTATTTTGACCTTTTCATAGTTTGTTCTTTGCGGCCTCGATATACTTGCTACTTTTTAACCAGGAGTTCTGATGTTACTCCTGAGCTACAACCACTGTCCTTGAGGATGAATAAAATATCTCTTTGGGCTCCTGTTCCCAGGATAATGTCCGTCGAACAAATGTATTGATGGTCATCTAGGGACATCTCTTGCTCGGAAAGAGAATGGTGGGGTAGTTCTGTATAGGTGCTGGTGGGGAAGGATGCATTTTACCAATAGTATACATGGGGCTGGGAAGGGAGAATATCCCCAAGTTACCCCACAAATTATGCTCTTGGACCTAGGAGAGTAGCAGATCTGACATTCTTCTCGATATCCAGTATAGCATTTGGACGGGGGTATACCAGTAGGGATCCCCTGTCAATGGGGGGGGGGGACGGGAGGAGAACTGCTAGAGTAGAACCGAATACTACACTGTTATAAGTACATGTAACTAAGCCGTCGAATGAACAGTAATTTTACAGTATATACTATAGGTCAGTAGATTTTACTGTTGGTTTACAATATGAGAGGATAATATATTCTTGGTTTCACTATTCACAGTGTAGTATCCCACTGGGACTTGTGGTGTCTGAATCCTGCATCCTGTCAACAGGAATGATAATGAACATTTCAAGAAGGTTATTTTGTGTAGAGGCCACTATAGTTACACTACTCCTTTGCGTCATGAATAATTATTCAGCATCTGAGTAATGCGATCAAATTACTTTTACAACGGCTTATGATTTATTGTATGAACCTTGGTACAGTAGCCCAAACTAACAAAAGCGTTTTCCCTATGAACTATTTTGGAATGTTTGTTTTGACATGGAAAGTTTGAAACTAGTTACTATTTTCAAACTGACGAACAGATGTTTATCCACAAACAAAATAAGGCGCCGAAAATAAATGCAACTTCTATATAATATACATCCTCCCTAAATAAAGCAACCAACATAAAGCACAACCGTGAAATTCCTCTTGGGTGAAGAAATCAATACTAAAAACCTAAATCAAAGTGGATCAGCTAAGATTCCCCCATAAACATCAAATCCAAGACATGAACGCAAACTGAATGATTGAGTACCATTGATTTCCTGCTTCAGCCTAACTTTATTATCTTATTGACAAGAGCCCCTCCCACGTCCATGTTAAGCTTCTCGCACTAACTATATCCCTCCCACACTAGAGCCCTCCCTAGACACAGGCCACACCATGCCTTACAGACACCCAAGGGGCCAAACCTATGCATTAATAAGCCCCCGCTCAGAGACCGATATTATTTCCGATAGGGATATTTTATTAATCCACCGGTAAGGCTCTGGCAACTAGCCTGACAAGTAGTCAGTAACTAAGCCATAGTTTTTTTATCCAAAGGAAAACTGCAAGAGTGTTTTCTGGGGCTTATGACTTGGCCATACTTTAGTAGACAGGTTGGATTGAAAATGCCAGTCACCAAGTTTACTGCGCCACATGCAGAATGGGATTGAGGGTGTAATTTGTGACTGATTGGCAGGTGGCTGCAGGAAGTGATGGATGAAGGGAAGGATCAATCCCAAGGCAGTCAGCTGGGAACCTCCCCTCTACCTGCCTGGGGACTAGACTGATGTATGCAGCCTCTATCCTCATTGCGGTTGATATCAGGCATCAACCTTTGTATAGAAATTGTGGCCAACTTAGCCGGCCAGTGCCTTGCAGACATGGGCCTTTAAGATCATAGACCAAAGGTCTCGAGATGATTTCATCGCCAATAAGTCCACTGATAAATAGCCGCTCAAGACCAGAGCTAAAATGAATACTCTTTTTTTTTTACAGATTGCTCCTGTTCAGTGGTGGTCCATCAATATTGATATAGATAATTATTGTAAAAGAAACTTCATGTGGTGTTCCTGGTGTTTACCTGTTTATAGTTGTTGCTTTTCCGTTGACCTCAGGTTGTTATGTACCCATATACATGGTGGAGCAGTCGCCAAGGCATGTGTGTACTAGGAGTAAACCAGGGTTGTGTTTCCCTGTCTTAGAAGTCTATCCCTCCATTACAAAGCAGGTCCTGAATAGGGGAACACAATATTTTTTTTATTTATTTATTTATTTATTTTTTTTTTTTGGACGTGTTTATTGCAGCAATCCACAGTTACGCGGGTTTAAATGTTGCTTACAAACATAACCAATTCTGATAATTTTTGTTGTAACAAGAACAAGAACAAGATAATATACATATAGTACAAAATTTGATTGAATATACATTAGTGGGTATATACAGGTTCATACATTATGTACAAGTATGTGATATATTGATTGTCGGTATTTACATCATATGAGGTGTATGTACATAAAATGATGAATGTGACGGACTCAGTCTGGTACGGGCGATATGGAATTGTCTGGTGTTTTGTGGATTCTACAGCAAGAATATACTGAACTATCAATATAATGTATAACAAGAAATAATAAATAAAAATGATGGAATACAATACAATACATGTGAGTTATTTGTTGTTATTATATTAATTGTGATACAGCATGGGCAGTTTGGGCTCATACTAAACCCAACCCGTCAACAGGCATTGTATTATTAACAGTAGTTATGTACAGGAGATCTTTTCACGGTATTGTTCTGATTAATTATAGCCTTTTTTGATCTTGGCTCTAAGATCCTTGATCTTTTCAATCTCTTGTTTAAATTTAACCTTGCTGGTTGCTCTCTGCACCCCAGCTGACAGAGTATTCCATAATACAATTCCTCTATAATAAGGCGACCGCTTGTAAAAATGCCCTATCAGATGCGGTAGATCAAATACAACTTTAGAACCACCTCTGGTGTTGGCTCCATTGGTACCAACTTGTACAACATCATCTTGTGTATCTGCTAATTTTACAGACCTAGTGTACATCAAGCTTAAAAGCAGCTTATCCATACGTCTTTGTACAGTCTCAATTTTACACAGGTTATGCAATTCTTCTATGTGATATTTTCTGATATTGCACTTCAGACAGATACGAAGAGCCCTGTTTTGTAAACGCTGGATTTGTTTTTGACCATCTTCATTACAGCTTGAGGTAATAAAACTACAGTACTCAAGTATAGGGCGTATTGTACATTTATAGACCAGAATACTGTAATCCCTGGTTAGCCATTTCCTTATAGCAGCAAACCTGAATAACTTATTACAAATATTTCTCTTAAGAAGTTTTACCTGTTTGTCAAAAGACAGTGTGCTATCAATTGTTACTCCTAGGTACGGAAAATGTTGTACGGTCTTAACAGTGTGTCCATAAAACGATACTTTAGTATTTGTGCACCTTTTAAGCTTATGTTTGCTACAAAACCACATAAATTCAGTTTTCTTTGGGTTTATAGTTAACCTATTATCAAAAACCCATTGAGCAAAAAGTTTTGACTCGGATTCCATGACATTTTCAACAATCTGTGCATTATTATGACCGTAGTGAATTACAATATCATCAGCATACAATTTGATATCAGCCTTTTTCAAAATCTTAGTAACGTCATCTATATACAAAACAAACAGGAGTGGTCCTAGGACCGAGCCTTGGGGCACACCATATCTAACCTTATTTGTTTCCGAGACATTCCACGAGAAGGTTGTTCTTTGGCTTCTATTATTAAGGTAACTTTCAAACCATCTATAATTATCATATGCCAGGCCTAAGTTGGCAATTTTACGTAATAATTTTGAGTGTATGACACTGTCGAATGCTTTAGTAAAATCCACAAATAAGGCTCCCCCAATTAGACCATCATTTCTATAACCATACAACTCATTAACAAGATCAAAGGTCGCATCTCCAGTACCAGATCCTCTTTTGTAGCCATATTGATTATTACTGAAATTTCCTGATAAAGTCATTTGTTCACTCAGGAAACCGTAGATGACCTTCTCCAGAATTTTAGATGGGACCGGTAATAAGGAGATTGGCCTCCAGTTTTTTACATCACTAAGATCACCATCTTTTGGGATAGGTTTGACTAAAGCGTCGCCCCATTTGGTTGGAAAGATACCCATGTCTAAACTGACCTGACATATATGTGTGAATTCTTCTAAATAATAGAGTAGTGCAGTGATCAGTATGTCACACCTAATGCCATCTATACCTGAAGACTTATGTTTATCCAGGTCTTTAATTATATAGTAAACAGACCATTTAGATATATTAAGTTTTGGTATATCTTTCTCAATATAATCACGTTCATCAACGCGATCAGCATTATCCAATAATTTCTGATCCTCCCCCACAATATTATTATGGAGTTTTTCCCCAATCCCAGTAAAGTAATCATTTACATATTTGGCAGCATCATCAGTTTTAATTAGTAGGCCAGTTTCTTGGTCCTTGAGATCAGGGTATATTACCTCACCTCCACAGTTAAATATCTCGGCAATATGTTTCCAAAATTTTCTCGGATTGGCATAACTTGCATCCAGCTCCCCTGTTATACCCCCTTTCTTTGCCGCCTTGGACATTTTATCAATCTTGCGTCTGCAGGCCTTAATGGCCTCCTTTTGTTCTGGTAAACCTTCTATACTGTACACATTAAGCCAAGTTTCTCTTTCAAAAATAACGTCCATGATTTCATCATTCATCCAGCTTTTATGCCTATCTTTGATTGTCCTTTCTATGAGGGGACACATTCTGTCCAGATAAGCCTCTATGGGGGTCAAGAAGCGATCCCATAAAGAATTTGGATCATCCTTCACAAGCATGAAATCACCCCAGTTATGTGCTTTTAGATGATCTAAGAACAAGTCCTCCTTATAGCCCCTATAGTCTCTGCCTTTATACGTAGTACTCTCAGTTATAGTTGTGGCTTGGCCACGCGTAGCAAATACTGGTACATGGTCAGACAGCAGAGCATGTAATATACCACTCTTAGTAACTCGGGTACTATTAGTTACTACATTATCAATACAGCTACCACTAAAAGGTCTAGTAGTTGCTGTTATTAATATTTTCCACCCAATATCTTTGCATAGGTTCCTAAATTGCTCACTACCATTACATTCATCATCATTCATGTTAAGATTTATATCCCCCAGAATCCATGTTTCATGTCGTCCATTACTGATGTCGTTATCATAATTGGCTATTTGCTTGAGGAAGTCAATAAAACACTTATATGTGGCCGCGTTTTTCTTAGGTATTCTGTAAATACTAACTATAAGCATCTGTTTTTCACCAGGTAGCGATAAAAGAATTGATATGGCTTCGTAGTCACTTGTTATTATAGTTAGATTATCAACAGGTGTACAATATTGTGCCATATTCGAAGTAACACTGATGGCCACCCCCCCTGCTTTCTTGTGAGTCCTATCGTGTCTATATAAGACCCGTCCTGGTATGTTTAGCATTCCTGTATTCAAAGGACTTTTTAACCAAGTCTCATTTAGACACATGATATTACTTCTACCCAAAATTCTGTAAATTTCTTCTTTCTTTCCTTCAAAACTTCTACAATTCATAGCCGATAAGACCAAGCCCTTCTGATTCCTGAAGTCCTGGAGGCTAAGAGCCATCCAGGTGACTCCCTAAATCTATCAAGTACAGAAGGATATGTAACAGATGAGTCAGTGAGTAATTATTTACAAGTGTGCAGAGATAACAGAAACTACTTATAACTAAAGTATGCACCACAAATGACCATTGTAGTGCACAGAACAGGACAAGCCTAAGCTTCTTATGAGCTAAATAGCCTGTCCTTGGCCCCCCTCCCATATGGTGCTAACGCTGTGACAAATTAATTGATGAAGTCACCGGGTTATGGGTGCTATTGTGTCTGATATACAACCCAGGATATCATCTTCTGATTGTATTGATTTGCCTTTCCATTGCAAGCAACCTCAACTCAATATGATTATTGTTAAGAGAACTTAGGAAAGGGAGATGGACATAAATGTGTGTGTATACTGGATATGTTTGTAACAATACAAATTCATATTTCTGTCTGTTATTCATTATAGTGAATACATAATATATTGGCCTTTATGATGCAATCTTGCTGCAATTCCGCTGTACAGAGACCCATTGAAAAGAAAGCCATTGACATGTGAATTAAGATAACAGTAAATACGTATCATTCTCATGCTGCTTTTGTTTAAGAAATAGGTAGGCATTTAACAAAATATCACTACTTCATCATCTGGCTATTCGCCATTGATGCATGTCCTAGTCCTACATTTTATATAATATGTAGGTGTTGGGGGAGAGTATGAATGAGATTAAAGCTTGATTGTGTTCATAATGATGTATGGTTGGATGAAGACTATGATTCTAATTAATGAAAATGGCCGCACATATAAGAATGGCATTGCGATAAAAACGGATGTGACCCAAAGTCCAGCAGAAAGCAGGTGAAGAAGACGACATCTCAGCTAACAAATAAACGTTTTCCAAACGTTTGCAAACGTTTGGAAAACGTTTGGATGGAAACGTTTCCTATAGGTTTGTATGAAAAAGGTTTTCCTCAAAAACGTTTGCATCTCCCTGTGGAACTGTTCCTATTTCCGCATTATAGGTAACCGATCTGTTGCAACTGCATTTCAAGGATATAAGGAAAACGAGTACAGAAAGGTATTCGAACAGGGCATACGGTAATGGCAAGGGGCTTGTAGTTGAGCTGGAGCTTTGACCTCAATGTGTTAAGCCTGTTGGGGCCCTTGGAGGATCTATTCTAACTGCTTCTTCGGTGTGGCCGAAGGGTCCCGAGGACACCTCCAGCAACACAGATAAGAATAGACAGTCCCTCCCAAATACTCTATCACTGAACAGCTGTTAAGGCGGCAACAACTTTCTTAGTAATTCGTTAAAATTGATTATAGTTGCTACAACAGTGAAAATAGGTTAATTCAGCCGGCGACCACAGAAGATAATAAATGACAATGTCATATTGGTTTTCCTTAATTCCAACTCCTTCTTTTATAAATACGCTTGTGAGCTTCTCAGTTACCGGATCCCTGGGGATCAAACATAGCTTCAGGACTCTAAGGTAAGACGGAGGAATTTAAAGAAGAAGGGGAGATAAGAAAGTAAGCTAAAGAATATATATAGAGGGTGGCAGCAAAACGAGACGCTGGCCTTTTTAAGAGGGTATTTTCTGATATCACAGGGAGCCCGTGTAGGGTATGATAAAGGGTATAGCGTCAGCGAAAGAGCAGGTGTTCATACTTACCTGGTTTGAGCCACACCCACGCAGTAAGTCGACCCGAACCAGAATAACTTCTACTGAAGGTGTGTATACGGGCATATATCCTTTAATAGCAAATTCATTGCGTCCAGAAACAGTGCCAGAAAATATGTGCATTTTTTCAGGGGAATAGACGTTCGAGCTTTGCCCTCTACCTGATAACATGTCCAGTACCTGGCATGACCCATAACTATACCCACGGTTCTATAGGACCGTGGAGAAAGGGGAATGCTTCATGAAAAAAACATATATAGATAAGAAAGCCTGGAACTGTGCAGATTAGCCTACTGTCAGACTGTATGGATATCTGTATTAGGTCAGGAAGGAGTGGAGGCATGTAGAGAGGATATTAACTATCTCCGTCTATCTCGTATAAAAAGCGAACGCTTTATTAGAAGTAACTTTCCTCCCTCAAGGAAGTGGTCTGTACAAGCAGCAATCCCTGCGGGTGCAAGATCTGACAGTGCTTTATTGTTTGTAAAGAGCAGGGTTGGGTTTATTTTCATTTTACCTGAAAGCTTTGAACACTATCTGAACCAACTCTAATGTAACAGATAAGCTCTATCAGTGCCCTTCAAATTTACACAGGACAAGCTATAAATAAGATGCTCATTTAATTTAGTTGGATGTATCATTAACTAACAATCCCAATAATTGAAGGATATCCTTCTCTGCCATGACACCCTACTTAGTGTGTTACTGTCAAGATAATTATTAAGGGTGAAAATGAAGGGACAAACACAGCTTGCTTATATCTGAGACTTTGTCAGCAACAGGTTCTTTGAACAGGGAAAACTCATCATGATGGTAACTATGAATAGCCATATCGGGTACTTGGTCACAAGGCAAAGGCAAAATACAAAAGTGCCTAAAGCAAATAATAGGTGCTCAACAAATATGTCGTTAGCACTTAAAGTCGTGCAAAGGACACAGTACTGTACATAATTATATTTGCATAGATACGGTATATGAGAAAGACTGTAAGGTTCAAATAATATTATTGGCTCTCTAGAATGCCTGCAAGCTAAATCTGATTTAGAAATGAGACTATTTAACATACCTTTGTATGAAAATTATAATGACCGAAGAAAGTAATGATATAAGTATAATTATTATTTCCGACATGTTACCTTAGTGTTCAGGCACTAACTATACGATTCAGGCTATTGGCAAATTACTGCCTGGAAATGGTAATGTTAGAGATGTATGCGTACGGTTAGAGAGTTCCGACACAGCGAGAAATCTGCAGCGAGCAACAGAGTAAGAAGGTGTATAGGTAGGCTCAGGAGACCTACAAGGCTATCACCTGACACCCTGTGATGAGGGGGATTAGCGGCTGTGGATTATTGTGTTACTGAGCAGATTTCTTATGTGTTTGGAAAGGCCATGGGGATAGTATCACCTGCTAACTATGATAAAGACACTGTCTAGCACCTTTCGGCTTTGAGAGTAAGTAAAAACTTTCCCAGCTTATCTCAAACACAATTTCCTAAAATGAGATGTAGTACATATACAAATAATTTATTATGTAAGATTGAATTTAATATGGTGTTGGTGGATACATGGGTCTCGACAATATCCCTACTTTTTTTCTTTTCATTATTATTTTGATCAATATTTTATGAGTTCACTATTGTAGGTATGGCTCCCATGTAATATCCTAATATTAAAAAGAAAATATAGGCCTACATACATACAGCAGAGGATGATAATTGATTTTCGAATGAGCTTTTTTCCATAAAAATTACCCTGTAAAGGAGTTTATTTTAATCATAGCGCAACATAGTATCCATATAATCACTATCCATACATAAAATAATAATGCAGTTCAGTGCAGCACAACAGGCTTATCACTGTATTACTACTGTAAACTACATAATATAAAATATAATATTATGACTGTGAGGCCGGATGCTAAAGAATCAGGTAGGTCCCCCTCACCTATTGCCTCTAGGTGGTCTACCTTACACATAGTGTATGTATCATCTAGTGGAGTAGGGAGGGAGGGTCCTAAGGCCAAAAAAAAGGTTTGTTTCAGGTAACATGGGCAGAAAATGTAGGGTCGGTAGGTCGGATTCTTTTTTTTTTTAATTTTCTTCAAAATTGCATAAAACAACGTAGGGTCGGCCCTGTTTTGATAGGGTCGGTCTGGTGACCTGAAACAAACTTCTTTTTATTTTGGCCAAATCAAGACTGACTTATGTAAAGGCCATTAAGCTGTTTCCAGGTTGCTACCATGTGAAACTTATATCACCATAGGTCTTCAGCCAATTCACATGCACATACATCACTCCTGCACTGTTGGTCAGTTTGATACAGACTAGTTACCGGACTGTTGATCTGGCATCAAAGCAAGCCAGAATACAACAAAGTAACACTTTGATTGGGGCCCAACAACCCCCACCCACCACATGGCTAGTCCCTAGTGTCATATTGAGTAATGCTTGTTTCGCAGCTTGATCTCTAGGAGGAAAGCAGATGTTGAACGTCCTTTACTCCCCCTCTCTAAGACTGTTTGACGATGTATATCCATCAATACCATATTGCAGTTGTACCATTCTGAACTGGGAATGTAGAAACTGTTCACACGTTTACAAGGAAAGCATTGTCTATTGAATTTGACCTAAATCAGATTAAATATCAGGAGGACGCTGTCTACCTAGATATTTAATGGAGTAAGTGGCACGAGTTTGGAAATGGGATATGCATTAAGATGAGGAAATAGGTTAATGAGAACAATTAAGCCAAAACTAAAATACAGATTTCACTTGGCATATTAAGAGTCTCCAATATGATTCATGTTAAATAGCAAAGATCAATACACTTTCAACAGATTATCAATATGGTGCACTTGTTTTATTCTGAATTGTTATTACAATTCAAATTAATGTTGCTTACAATCAATTTAGGCATCCCATTTACAACATTTCTCTTGAGTAATATTCTCTCCTGAAACACCCGTTGGGTATATGTAATTTGCTTTATGGCAAACACCTAATGGGTAAAGATACATTATGTTGCCCACAGATGCAGCATTAATGCTGCATTAAATGCAGACTAATTAAAAAGGGTAACTCCCACTACGCCAGATGGAGCCCTCAGCTGGGTACTGTCATAACCACCCAGCGGCTATATCCACACCATAGGAATTTGATGACTCAGCATAATGTAATTTAGTAGCAGTAGTAGTGAGCTACATATATCCGGCGCCTGTCTCTCAAGTGCTCAATGGTTTCCGATTCTTTTAATGAATGACATCAAAAGGGATGCTCAAAGTACACCGACCAGAAGGTTGCCCTTACATTTAAATCATACCTAAACCGTGTACTATAGCATTGATACTTTACTTCCTGACAAATTAAGCTCATAAAAACTAATGCTTCCCGTTTACAGTATGATGTTATAGAGTGACATAACTCTAGTCTAGTGTGAAACTCTAATGAACAAGAACCCTTTTTAAACTTACTAATCCAAACAACTTGTACTAGAGTAAGGATAGAGTAGATAGTTGATATTCTGTGCTATTATGATATCTGTGATCATATGTGAATATCTGTAAATTCTATGCTGTTAGATAATACAAAGGGTTGTGGTGCAATAGACCTATGTTGAACTGAGTAGAATGATATACAAACGATATAACCTGATAGCAGTGGCTTATATGTAGATTAATGGTTGGCGTTTAAATATAAAGTGAGAGGGAATTTGAACGGATATATACATATTGAATAAACAGTATAGGTCTAGGTACAACGGTGTCGCCAACATGTATGTTTATTATATGAACATAATCAATAGACACAGTAAAAACCCTAGGTGTATATTACTGGCCATGCTGTCATACAATATCCAATTTACATGAACATGAGGAGATTAATAAAACATTAAAAAACTGAACATCAGCTGGTAAGAATACTGGATCCTCATCGATCCTTATTTAAGATTATGTATGAATCATGTTTACGAAATATTCAGAATTACAGACGTCATTCAATACCATAAATTACTTTTACTTTTACTTTTAGCTCATGTTGGGTATATTCGTGCCTGTCATTGACATGACTATTTGCACTATTCCGGCAGTAGAGTCTATAGAAAAAGCATGTAATATCCTGTAACATCTATCTCGGCTATCCCATTACAGACACAATAACTTCATTGTGATTGTATTTACATACCCTAGGCCCTTTCGACGACAAACTTAGACATATATATATATATATATATATATATATATATATATATATATATATATATTATATAACATACTGTTTATCTCCATATTACTATGTAAGGACATACATATACATATACACAAACATGTACATGCATATAACATATACATGCATATAAACATCTATGGCAAGCCTAATAGGTAAACTTCCCTTAAACCCAGTTTATGGTCCCTTAACTCGGGTTGAGGTCCCTTAACTCGGGTTAAGAGCCCTTAACTCAAGTTAAGGTCCCTTATCCCGGGTTTAGAGACCTTAATCCAGGTTTAAGGCCCTTAACCCAGGATAAGGGACCTTAACTTGAGTTAAGGTGCTCTAAACCCGGGATAAGGGCCTTATTCCTGGTCTTAGTCCCTTATACCAGGATTAACTAGAGAAAGGGTGGGTTGTACAAAGGGTGGGTAAAGCTGCTATTTAATCCTGGTATAACGTACAAAGGATGAGTAATGTACCAATACCCATCCTTTCTTGAGAAAGTGTGGGTATAGGTGCCCATATACCAGGATTAACTCCCTTAAACCAGGTTTTAGTACCATAGTATGGGTATATCTACCACTACCCACCCTTACTGGAGAAAGGGTGGGTTTCACTTTACCCATCCTTTCTCTTACCCACCCTTTGGCCACATAGTATGGGTTTCACTAAGTGTGGGTTCGTACCCACACTAAGGGAGCAAAGGGTATTTTTAGGGTGGGTATCACTAACCCACACTATGTGCCAAAAGGAGGGGTATAAACCCACACTTACCCACACTTAGTGTGGGTTTATACCCACACTTAGTGTGGGTTTGTAACCCACACTAAGGGAGTAAACAAAGGGTGGGTAAAGCCCCCCCCCATACACACACACACTCCACACACTGTGTACGTGTAGCAGCAGTATGGGGTACCCAGGACGGGTAAGAGGCACCTAGGACGGGTATGGGGTACCTAAAATGGGTATGGGCTACCTAAAATGGGTATGGGGTACCTAAAATGGGTATGGGGTACCTAGGATGGACATGAGGGACCTAGGACGGGTAAGAGGCACCTAGGACGGGTATGGGGTACCTAAAATGGGTGTGGGGTACCTAAAATGGGTATGGGGTACCTAGGATGGGTATTAGGGACCTATGATGGACATGAGGGACCTAGGACGGGTATGAGGGACATAGAACGGGTATGAGGGACCTAAAATGGGTGTGGGGTACCTAGAATGGGTATGGGGTACCTAGGATGGGTATGAGGGACCTATGATGGGCATGAGGGACCTAGGACGGGTATGAGGGACATAGAACGGGTATGAGGGACCTAGGACAAGTGCGGGGTACCTAGGGTGGGTATGGGGTACCTAGGATGGGTATGGGAGACCTATGACGGGTATGAGGGACCTAGGATGGGTATGGGTACCTAGTACGGTTATGATACACATAGGACGAGTACGGGCTACGTAGGATGGGTATGGGATACCCAGGACGGGTATGGGGTACCTAGGACGGGTATGGGGTACACACAGAAAATTATGCGAGTCACAATGACTCATGTACCCTAGTCAATGGGACTTTGACTTACTTCTTTGCTCATTTGACTCTCCCATGTAGTGAGTTGAACCCCATTTGACTGATTTACCATTATTGACTCACTTGCTCTGCAGAGTTAAGCCAGTTTGACTCTGACAGCAGCAGAGTCAACTAACACTAAGTATGGGTTATTACCCACCCTTTGGGTACATAGTGTGGGTTAGAGACATATACCCACCCTTTGCTCCCTTAGTGTGGGTACAAACCCACACTAAGTATGGGTTATTACCCACCCTTTGGGTACATAGTGTGGGTTAGAGACATATACCCACCCTTTGCTCCCTTAGTGTGGGTTACAAACCCACACTGAGTGTGGGTACAAACCCACACTAAGTATGGGTTATTACCCACCCTTTGAGTACATAGTGTGGGTTAGAGACATATACCCACCCTTTGCTCCCTTAGTGTGGGTTACAAACCCACACTTAGTGTGGGTACAAACCCACACTAAGTATGGGTTATTACCCACCCTTTGGGTACATAGTGTGGGTTAGAGACATATACCCACCCATTGCTCCCTTTGGGTACATAGTGTGGGTTGGTGATACTCACCCTTTGCTCCCTTAATGTGGGTTACAAACCCACACTTAGTGTGGGTATAAACCCACACTAAGTATGGGTTATTACCCACCCTTTGGGCACATAGTGTGCGTTAATGCTTTTGTACATGTACCAGGTATTTGGTGTACCTAGGGTGGGTATAACTGTAGAAACCCACACTAAGGAGACCAAACCCACACTAAGGAGAGAAAGGGTGGGTTAGGGTACCTAGGAGGGGTTATATGGGAGATAGGGTGGGTATAGCTCAAACCCATCCTTAGTCAACATATCATGGGTTAGGGACATAAACCAGGATTTTGGTCCTTAAACCAGGATTATGTCCGTTAAACCCAGTTTAACTCCACAAAGGGTGGGTTAACTCCCCTTATTCCTGGTTTTAGTCCCTTATACCTAGTTTAAGTACTCTAAACCCGAGTTAAGGCCCCTTAAGCTGGGTTTAATGCCTTATACCTGGATTAAGGCCTCTAAACTCGGGATAAGGCCCATAAACCCAGTTTAAGGGCTCTAAACCCGGGTTTAGAGCTCTAAACTCGGGTTAAGGACCCATAAACTGGGTATAAGGAAGGTTTACCTATTCAGCTTGCCATAAACATCACATACATACATACATACATACATACATACATACATATATATATACGTAGACCCACATGACCTCACCTCACCCTGCATCCTTCACCCATAATGCTTTGTTCTTGTCACTTCCGGACACCACTTTAGGCAGCGACCAATAATCCAGTGTCTGCCATCATAATAGATGCCCATCCCCCTCAGGCCTTCACCACTCCCACGCATCCTAATCTATGCTCTCACATTAGTGCTCCTCTGTCCGCCTACCCTCTGTACCTTGTGGGAGTAATAGTTGCCGATAATTTGTACTGGTCATGTGACTTCAGTGCTTACAGTGTTTGTCCATTAACACAATCGTTGTAAGACAGTACATTTCTCCTCTATATTATGTTGTCAGCAGCCAAAAATAGTTTTCTCTTAAAACTAGTCATTTGTCCGCCAGGAGAGTTTATTTATCTTAGTTTCTTGAAATGAGAAATTATTTTTTGGCTGTGAGGCTTTATACAGGAGCAAACTGTAGCAATCTAAGATCATCTGTAAATTTATGTGGACCCTACCGCTGAGCAACTTTTCATATTATTTCTCTGTTTGCTTAGTTAATGAGTAAGTATTAAATAAGAGTCTTACTGAAAAGGAAAATCCCCGGTCATAATAGCAGCAGTAATCAGTGAAGAATGATGACAAAAAAGAAATCATACTGTATCTATTCCTAGTCCCTATAAAACATCATCATCTTATTTCAACCATTAATTCTGTGTTTAAAAGCAGGCAAGTCGTAAACACATTGACGTGAAATAGCATAGCTGAATCCATTATGAGAAGAAGATGCAGAAATAATTATAGATTGGAAAATATATTGCCCTTCCAGTTAAGTCAATAATAAAAGGAAGGGCGATAGTTCGGTATAGAGTCTAATTAGACTGTTAATTAAAGACCCTTAGGCCTGCGCCCAACGTACTAAAAGGGCTGTTAACTACAAACCATTCAAAGAACCCTCCAGAATTAGCACAGAATAAAAAATATTACTGAGCGCTGTAGTCATTCGTACATACCACCAAGTACGGGCGCTCACCACCATTTGTAGTTAGCAAACTACTCGACAACCATTAGGAATCATTTAGAACTAGTTATATTTATACTAATGGTTATGTATCAAGTGATTGATGAGGTAGAGGGTGATGAGATAGGTAATGCCTACTTTACAGATCATCTACTTAGTTCTGTGCATAAACCCTTTAACGGCCGCATAGTGCAATTCCTTTGGTCATCATGATGAATGAATACAGTCCTGGCGAGTCTACTGTATGTATGCATGCATCATGGCGATCCTTTGCCTTGGCAAGTGACCACGGTAACTCATTGGTCAGGGGTGCATGTATGTATTATGACAATAAAGGGTTAATTAATTAAAGCACTATGCAGCCTTGAGAATGAATGAAACCAATAGTCTTTGACAAGCTGAACGAAGAGATGATACATATTTCCCTATTTTTTTCATTCCCTTTTAAATCGATTTAAACGCCTCCCCTTTGTGTTCTCTTTGCTTTTTAGGGAATAACGCACTGATCGATGATCAGGTTTAATACCCCCCCATAGGCACATTTATAACAAGATCAATGTTTCTTTGATTACATGCAATACGGACAGGATTCTAATGAGAACATCGATGCAGTCTGTGTGTATCTTGTAACTATGCAACAAGTCCTTTTACACATGACTCAAAACAACCGAAATGGTTCCATATTATGATGACCCTTTCCCGTGGCCCCATCCCTAGAGAAATCGAACATTGTATTTACAACCGAGGTCTATACTAGAGACACCCAAGTCGATCAATCCCCTTTATCACAACTGTGCTGAATCATAATCAATAAAGATTACCTTACCACAACATCTCTCCGATAAAAGGTTCCAAGTGAAAAAAAACATGGATGAAGGGGTTGTGGAAAAACATTATTGATAAAGAGTTGCGTGACCATAAATACAACTCGTCTTTTTTAACTTTGTGGTAGAGGTGGGTGGGAACTATGTGGGACTGATCACATTAGATGTTTTTACAATTAGATAAATTGTTTGGGAACCACAGTGACTTCTCATAATGTACAATGCATTACCCGGTATGTGCTGTCTGTAGCAGTATCTCTGATAACATGGGTACTATACACTGTCATACAGCTCTGGATAAAGTCTTGGCATACATGAGCATCAACCTTCATAAGTAAGGGAGGGTTGGTAATACTTACATTATAGTATAGAAAGAGGGTCAAGGCGCGCCCTCATGGTGCTGTGATAATCCATCATAGTTATGTACCAGAGATACATATAGATGGTGTGCATATAACATAGTCCTTGACAAATCTTGACTATGTGTTCCTTTCTTTGAATTAGAGGGTACTGAGAGCCAAGAGATAAATAGCCACACATGTCCATGGAAGCTTTGCATCAATGCCAGGTAAATTGGCTCAGGCATAAACAATAGTGCAGTTAGTTTATCAAATTACTTCATAAAGTTTACATAATTTATCATGGAGAGGAAAAGCTATCGGACATCAGGCCAAATATTTGCAAATCTAAAGGTCATCGATAGTTCCGCCATCAACAATACTCTTTAACTTTGCCATCTGACATTTTGTGTCCAAAGGCCACTTGATCCAGGCCGACCTTTGGTAAAGCGATTCTACAAACCCAGGTACTTCCTCCTCACGAATTGGGGAATGAATTTATTGTATCTTCCCTACTGACTGCATAGTGAAAATGTAATTTCACAATTCTGACAGCACAAAATTACAGCCACGTGTTTTCTTATATGGTTATACTGTTATTATTATATACCCTATTGTGACTGAAATTAAAGTCCCAACAAATTCCAATTGCTTTCAAGATTGGCCTGTAACCAGTTCTGTTTGGAGTGGTACATTCAATTGTATGTAGGAGTCCTTCGCATAATACAATTTTAGACTTGACATAATACTATGAACACTGATAAACACTCCAGGCCCGCGCAATAGTAAAGAAATAATAATGTTTGGCTATCACCAATTATCATCAAAATATCCTCGTTCAAAGGTTAGCGAGTGGACATTGTGGAAACGGTGCATGGATGCAGAAACATTTGCTTAATATACCCTCACCCCTGATCAGCTGATCGAGGTATTGAAAGCATATTCTGCACCCCCCCCCCCCCCCGTCCCATTTGATATGAGGGATATCCCTTTCTCGCGCATGCCTATTGCGGTATACAGTGTGTTCTTGTTGAAATCAGGTGAAATTTGATTTATTTGCTGGCCACTGCCCGCTGCTGACCACTCCCTGGTGATGACCACTCCCTTAGCTTGATTGTACATTCATATAGAATTAGTGCTCTGAGCCAACAAACTAATCCTATACTCATTGGTTCTGTATTATTTTCTGTATCCATGCATTTCAGACTCCTATAATAGTCCTTATAGTCCACACCCACATCCCCACAGGCCACACTAAAATGAGTTTACGCGTCACCTCCGGGAGCCCCACACCACGCATGTGTGTTGAGACTACACACGCATGCGCACTGGGCCTGTCCCAATATGGAGCATGCGCAGAGGGATCTAGCAGCAGTGGCGCCACCTTCTACACAATGCGGGTGTGTGGTGCCTGTATGATGCCCCCTAATGACCCTCTGGGTGAGGGTGTGGTGTGAGACTCCATGGGGCTAGTCAACCACGAGAGATCGGGGTGAGATAGCATAGGGGGCGATATGGAGTTGGGGGATATATGGGGTTGGGGGGGGGGGGGGGAGAGAAGGGAATACGGGGGAAGAGGGGATTGATGGAGAAATAGAACTGAGGGAGTGTACGATGCAAGGAGGCAGAGTGGAAGGGGGTAACAGAGTGAATAGGAAAGAGCGGGGGGGGGGGGGGGTTGGAGCAGGGGGAACAAGGAATGAGTTCATGAGAAAAATGATGTAAAGGATGGAGGGATGGAAGGGAGAGGAAGGGAGGGAGAGGAATAAGAGTAAGACGTGATTGAGCTAGTGGGCGATTGAGTGAAGAAGGGATGTACGTGGGAGGGAGGAAGCGGGCATGAGTTTGAGAGAAGGGATGAGAAAGCGTAACTCCCAGGATGTCAATTATGGGCATGCAGTTAAGATCTTGGTCTAACCCAGATAAACCAATCAGCAATCCACCCACCCATCCAGACCCCCCTACCCCCCCCCCCCCCCCCCACAGACTCACACACATCACCATGATTGGTGGGACTAGGACGACAGAAGCCACACTGCCTGACGTATGGCGTCCGTTGCCATGGTAACACTGATAGACCTGCAGCTTTGACTACTGTGTTATGGTCGTGACCTCTCCTAGCCTTGTGACCTTGACCCCGGTACTAATGAGGTCAGTGAGGCCCGTGGGAGTCTGGGGACCAGAGGAGCAACAATCCCTCAATGAAGAGACAATGTGAGTTGGAGGAGGAAGGGGAGAGGTTATTCCAGTTACAGGACATTATAGTTGGTATCCATCGGAGAACAATGTGTTGACAAGGGCGGGGGTGGAAAGTGTCACCATTTAATGACGTCTTATACTTTTATGGAGGCATCTATCATTCTGTACCTTCGCCATCAGTTGTTACTCTTCGCGTACCCAGTGCCAGTACACCCACAACATGCCAACTTTATATGAAATATTGAGATAGGCCAAATAAAAAAAAGGTGTGTTTCAGGTTACCCGATCCTACCTAGCAAAACAAGGCCGACCCTAGAAATTCTTATGCAATTTTGAAAAAATATTTATATTTTAGGTTATTTTGGTGCTATTTAAGGGTCGATCTGATAGTTCCTAGCTGGGTCGAGGCGGTCGTCGGTGAGTCAGTATTGAAGTTCGTGAGTCGATTTCTAGGTACTTTTCAGGCCAAAGTAAAAAAAAATCTTTAAAAAAAAAAATCCGACCTACCTACCCCAGATTTTCAGACCATGAAACCTGAAACACACTTTTTATTTATTTTGGCCATTTAACTATAATTATTATATAGCAGCTTTGTATAGCTGGTATAGCAGCTTTATTATAGGAGCATCATTGTTAGCACTGTCTGTCTGAAATCGACTCCTCTAGCCAACCGCATTGTAAATATACCTAGTAGTATACAGAATGTGGCATTGTACCCAGGTACTCTCTCATATGTAACAAAAGCCGATAGTGTCTGAGTAAGGCCTGAAATTATCTGCTATACTATATTGTGAAATAAAACTGCACTGATAGTTATACGGATGCAGTTCGTATTACTTGATGATTATAATAATCAATTCAAAATCGATGTTTGTGTTATGACTGGATGGATGATATATAGATGTGAGAATATAACAGTAGGTGTCATCTACACACATACACCACATTACTGTTACTTAACATCAATGATGAAAGCAAAATATTATGATCACTGTTTTGTGCCAGGAATCATTACCTTGTAGAACTTTATAGAAAACCATGGGTAGTCTCTATCCAGTAGACCCCACAGTCTGCTTCAATTCATTTGCGGCTGATTAAAGACAATTAGATATTGGATTTTAGGTTGGATAGACACCCCAATAATCCAATTACAACTTAATTTAGACAGCCTTCCTTGGATTGGAGTCTAAAGTACATAATAGACACTGTACCCCTTACATAAAAATACTGTTGATGATTTTTAACACGCAAAACACAACCCGGTCAAGTGAATTTACAAACTTTATTTAACACATGGGTGGATTGTACATCAGATCTCAATGTGATTGAGTTGAGGTGGTGGTTGAAAATGATCGACGTTTCGAACAAATTAATTGTTCTTTTTCAAGATGCAATTTCATTGAAAAGGTCCTCTGAGGTTCATGAAAAGATCCATTTTATGACATGCTGGTTACTATAGTTACACAATGGTGAGGTGCATTATGGGAATTAACTTTATAACAATTGGGGTAACCACGGCTACAGAGGCAGTCCTTGTGCTGCCCCCTGGTGAGTGAATATTGAACTACGTGGGATTTTCATGAAATAGATGTGTTGTTACGGTATTTAGTTGAAATGAATAATTAATGAGTTTATACATGAGTGGGGGATATTATATTGGTGATATTTGATGATTGATATATAAATACATGGTAATTTATATTTGTATGTAGGGCGAGATAAAAATAATTAAATTTGAATCCATTCAATTTTAATTATTTTGTCGTTTATCACAGGAATTTGGTTATTAAAAAATTAACATGCAAGCATGAAATGTCTAGAGTTCATTTTCTTGGGAATTCCTTGGGTTTATCTGAAGGGCGTCTGGTGCGGAGCATATTACGACGTCGTAGAATGTCGTAGAATTCTCGTCCAATTTCCTCATGCATGTTCCACACTATCTGGTATAGTCCAAATAATACATCATTGAGCGGCACATGGCGCTCAGGGCGGATGGGGGTTGGTGTGTAGGTGCTGCTAGAGGGCCTGGGGCCTACCGGTACATATGGTGGGATGGCTGCTGGTGGTACTGGCATGGTAGATATAGGCCTAGTTGTTTCTTTCTTGGCGGGTGAAGGGCGGGGGAGGGTCCTAGGATCCCTCTGGCCGGTGTTGGAGGTAAGGGGCACCAGGGTGGGTGTAGATTCACACTTGGATGAGGGTTGGGTGTCAGTGTTTAAAGTGTCCTCGTCGTCAGACAATTTGAGATCTAGCTCAATCTCAGCTCGTGATGTTGTAGCTGGGGCCGGTTGTTTGCATGCTGTGGCTGGTGCTGGGATGGTGAATGTGGACTTGGTTGGAATTGTCACTTTAGAAACCACGGCCTTCTGGGGGAATTCTTCGTCGCTACTACTGTCATCAGAACTTACAAATTCTTTGGATTTGATAGGGCGATATTGGGCGTTCATGATCTTCTTACATTTTTTAATTGTTGCTTTGGGTGGAGCCGGGTTGGTTCTTTTTCGGGATGAAGGGTCAATGGGGTCAATGAGTACAATTCTCGGCATTGACGGTTTGTTGATTAGGGCAGTGTTGACGGGTGACAGATCCAAAGGTGAGTCTGAGTGGCTCAACTCCCCCTCCTCCATACTGCTGACCGAAGTTGTTGAGCTGGACTGGCATGGTTTCGGTTCCAGGCTGTCGTGGGTTGTCAATTTGGGCGTGGCGGACTCCTCTCTGTTTTGAACTGCAAAAAGGAGTACCCCTATATACTATTCTGAATTTGACATTTTCTGGAGTGATTTTCGAATTATATCATGTCCTAACTCGTTTTTCAGATACATGTAGATGGGGAGGCGGGATTTGATAATTTTTGGTTTCATGGATATTACGGTAGTGCCGTCGTAGATTACTTTTTAAAGTGAAAGTTGCCGTGCAGTTTGTGGAAAGACAGGCGAACTTACCGGTAGTTTCGGTTAGTGTCCGCTTTTGTAGTTTTTGCCCTTTATGAACACTGTTGAGATGCTTTAATTTAGCAGGGTCCGTGTTACGTATGAAGTCTTCACAATAATCGCATTGTATAAAGCGATCCATGCTTGTTTGTTGTGTTTTGCGGTGTTGACAGTTTGATTTTGTAGAGTGGAATGGTTTTACGGTTGGCGGTCGCCGCTTTTTATAGATCTCGTGACGTATGCGGTTGTCATGCATACCGCGGGGATTCCCCTCTGCGTAGCAACCGCTTTGGCGGAAGTGACGTAGTGGGGGGATCCCCGAGTCGATGTGTCTTACAAATTTACATTGATTCCGGCCGGCTGGAGTGTATTAAACCAGCGTATGTACGATTCTTCGAGGCGTTTGCGAGTATTGGTCGTCTCAGGTGAGTTGTCAATGACGGTGACTTTCATTTTAAAGTTTTGCACGTCATGATCGCGGAAATGCTTCGCCACCGGTGTCTCAGAGCTGTGTCTGTCTTCCCCGGAGATCGATCGCCAGTGTTGGTACAGGCGCTTTGACAGGCGTCTGCCAGTTTCACCGATGTATTGCTTTTGGCATGATGGGCAGGTTATCACATAGATACAGCTGCGCGTCTGGCAATTGTTGTTGCCGCGGATTTTGATGGTTTTCTTGTTGGAAGTGGATGTGAAGGTTGTGGTTGTTTGGATACAACGACAATATTTACATGACAAGATATTGCAGGGTTGACACTTGCCGGTTGATGGGTGGTGAGGAAGGGCAGAGTGTGACAGTAGGTCACGTAGGTTGGCGGATCGGCTGTAGGATATCAGTATTTTCTTTTGTTTGAATTTGAACAAGTCTTCAGTGTCACTGAGGTGTGATTTTGCACTGTGTAGAATGGAACTGGCCCTGATGTTCCAGGGGTTGTATTGTAGGATGAATGGAATAACCTCTTTTCTCTCTCTTTCTTTGACTTTCAGGAGTTCCAGTCGGGGTTGGACTTTGGCAGTGTTGATGAGCTGTTTGGTTTGGACGTGTGGATGGCCACGGATGGTGAGTAGTCTGAGTAGTTCCTTGCAAATATTGTCTAAGGGTTCCTGTTCAGTGCAGATCATACGGTATCTCAGAGCCTGGCTGTAGGCTATAGAGCTTTTCTGGTGGGGGGGATGGTAGGATGAGTAGTGTAGATACAAGCCAGCGTCGGTGGGCTTTTTGTACACCTTTGTGTGGAGTTTTCCATCTGGTTTCACATAGACAGTGGTGTCTAAGTAGTTGATCTCATGTGGGCTAGTTTCATATGTGAACTTGATTGACTTGTGGAATGTGTTCATTCTCCTTATTTCTTCAGATAGTTCCTCCTCTGTGCACTCATAGATGGCGAATATGTCATCTATATACCGTCTCCAGATGCGTGGTTTGAGGGGGCTCTCGTAGATCAGTTTGTTCTCCAACACGTGCATGAAAATGTTCGCGTATGCCGGGGCAACCTTGGTTCCCATAGCGGTCCCATTGGTCTGGTGGTAGAATTGATCATTAAACATGAAGACGTTGTTTTGCAGGACGAGTTTCAGCAGGGCTACGGCGGCATCTGGCTTCATCTGTGGGTGAGGAAAGGCATTGAGGGCTGCTCTGACAGCCTGCATACCTTCATCATGTGGTATTGAAGTATACAGTGCACTGACGTCAATGGTCACCATACGTTCACCGTCTCGTAAGTAGTCAATTTCTTCTATTATGTTTAAGAAGTGTTTCGTGTCTTTGATCAGACATGGGATCTTGGGTAGGATTGGTTGTAGGACTTTGTCCAAGATGGCAGATATTTTATCTGTTGGGGAGTTGATTCCTGATACTATTGGCCTGCTGGGGTTACCCGGTTTGTGTATTTTGGGGAGGCAGTAGAAGACAGAGGTCCTAATGTGTAGAGGGAGGAGGATTTTGTCTGAGTTGGCAGGTAGTAGGTTCAGTCTTTCAAGTCTTTTAATTTCTGTGCAGATTCTGGCTGTTATGACTGTTGTTCTGTCATGTAGGTTCCGTCTGTAGAATTTTGTATCAGACAATTGTCTGGTGCATTCCTTGATGTAGGCTGAAGTATCTTGGATAACAATCGCGCCCCCCTTGTCGGCGGATTTAATTATGATGTCTTGATCAGACATGAGCTCTGCGAGTGCCAGTCTTTCGTCGGCTGACAGGTTGTCTTGTTTGTTGACTTTGCTAGTTTCTTTTATCATGTTTTTTCTGATGTGGTCATTCAAAGAGTTAATTTCTCTGTGGGTTATTATGGGGGTCCAACCCTGTCCGGGCTTTCTGTAGATGTCTGGTGTTGGGGTGTAGGGCGGGTGGTTTCTAAAGTGGAATGAGAGGTCGATGCGTCTGTTGAGCAGGAGGGTGTCTCTGATGGTGTGTACATGGAAAGGTCTTGAAGGGGTTGGAACAAAGGATAAACCTTTGTTCAGTAGAGCTAGTTGGTTGGGAGTTAATTGTCGGGAGCTGAGGTTGCAGATTGATCTTTCCGCTGCTGCTTCCTGCAAGTATTTCTTGATTCTTCGATTTTCTTTTGCCTTCTTTCTTGTAGATTGGTTTCTACCTCTGTTTCTATGTTGGAGATTAGTTTCAGAATCTCTTGGTACACGGTTGGGTCGCATTGTTGTTCGATGGTGGTGATAGTAGAGTTGTATCTTTGTTTAAGGTCGGTGGTTCTGCTTGTGTAGTAGTCTTTGAGGAGGTTTCTAAGTTTCTTGCTGCATTCAAGTTGAGTTTGTTCCTACTTTAGCTGGAAGATCCAGTCAATCTCAGGGGTTTGGGCAGTGATTTTGGTTTGTAGGCCTCGTGGTACTATGTTATTTACAATACATTCGTTGAGATAATTCTCATGATGCTCTGCTTTTTTTATGTTGAGGGCTAGTTTTCGGGCTAGCTTGTAATGGGGGAGGGTGTCTGCTGGTATTCTTATGGTATTTTGTTGTGCAGTAGGTCCGTTAGGGGTTGTAGGTTGGTCGGCTGATGTAGTGGCTGTGGCGTTTGTAGTCGACATTGGGAAAGAGTGAGTTGCCCAGGTCTGTTCTGTTAAAGAACTTGAGGATAGGATCCCATTGGGGGGATGCGTAGGGGTAGAGTCTTTGTGTGGACTAGAGTAGGGTTGAAGACCCCAGAACTATCCCGGTGGGTTTCTTTGTCCGGTGGTGATCCCAGGTTAGGATGCTAGCGTGTGAGAGTAGAAATACTGTTGATGATTTTTAACACGCAAAACACAACCCGGTCAAGTGAATTTACAAACTTTATTTAACACATGGGTGGATTGTACATCAGATCTCAATGTGATTGAGTTGAGGTGGTGGTTGAAAATGATCGACGTTTCGAACAAATTAATTGTTCTTTTTCAAGATGCAATTTCATTGAAAAGGTCCTCTGAGGTTCATGAAAAGATCCATTTTATGACATGCTGGTTACTATAGTTACACAATGGTGAGGTGCATTATGGGAATTAACTTTATAACAATTGGGGTAACCACGGCTACAGAGGCAGTCCTTGTGCTGCCCCCTGGTGAGTGAATATTGAACTACGTGGGATTTTCATGAAATAGATGTGTTGTTACGGTATTTAGTTGAAATGAATAATTAATGAGTTTATACATGAGTGGGGGATATTATATTGGTGATATTTGATGATTGATATATAAATACATGGTAATTTATATTTGTATGTAGGGCGAGATAAAAATAATTAAATTTGAATCCATTCAATTTTAATTATTTTGTCGTTTATCACAGGAATTTGGTTATTAAAAAAAAATTACATAAAAAGGGCAGGGAAGATAGCAGTGTAAGTGGCAGTGCAGGTTGTAAGCAGGTAAGGTGTGAGATGACGGGGTGTGGGTGGGGTGAGCGGCTAATGGGGAGCACTAGGAGGGTGTGAATATGGCTGCTACTGAGGAGTGTGGGAGGAGGAATGGGAATGGCATCTTGGGGTGTGAATTGGTGGCAGTAGTGCAGAGGGGTAAGTGGTGGGGTGCTGGGTTTGGTACTTACACTGAAAACCCCTTATCGAAGATTAGTATGTGTATACACTCACAACTACTTTGAGTTTAAGTTTTAGATAAACTAAGCGTGCTTTCATTTTGCTGTTGTGTTTTAGACAAGGAGGCAATGATCCAAGATTTAAGTTGGTCTGCCCAGTCTGACAAAGCTACATTATAAGCATTATTACCATTGTCCAAGGCTTATAACACTCATGCAGCTAGTCACGCATATCATATCTGCCTTACACCCACAGTAGGAGAGTGTGGACAGTGGACCACGTCAACATACCACCATGTACGTAAAATACAGTCAGGCCATTTCTTTTGTTCTCTCAGCCAACTGAGGTGTAACATTATCATAAGCTACTCAGTTGAAAGGCAGATCAACCATTACTGGAGAAACAGAACTAATAAATAGTACCAATCTTAAGCTTTTGAAACAAACATGTATGTTGCAGCGACCCAATTCTTTGTTCATAAAAATCCCCAGCAATCCACATCAAAAGTTTTCCTAAAATAGCGGTGCAGGTGGGTGTGGCTGTACATGCTACTGATATCTGATATACTCAATATAGCCATGCTGTAATATATCATAGTATAGTCGATTGACTATTCACACATGCAAGTATTGTATTATAGCAAGTAACTGATAGCCCCACCTGATAAGTATAGAATTGACTTAACACAGGGGAGCTCCCACGTCATTCTCTTGTTATATATATAGAAAGTGATTACGTGTCTCTATAACGTGTACCTGACATCTCTACTACTAGATATGATTGGATTATCACAAGGCAAGATATATTTTTAAAAAGGGGGGCTAGGACTTTTTGGTAGAGGCGTTGCCACCTTATATAGCTGATTTACCTGGGATATGTAATTGCGATATAGCATTGGTTGATAAATATATAGACAAATGCCAACGCCCATTGATACTGTCTCTGTCGTATTTCATAAGTGGGGGCTGGGGCAGTATCCCATGAAGCCGCAGGCTGTGCCCCAGCTCTCACGAGAGAAATACGTCAGAGAGGTATCAATGTAGTTGGCATTTGCATTTATTTTTTTTATTTGAAGTTATTTAATGAAGACAACTTTTTCTTAGCCCATCAAACATGGCCACATTGTATTCAATGGGAGCCATTGAATACGGCGTTTCAGTACCAAAGCATAGAAAATCGTGTATTTCAAAAAAATAAAGTCCAATCATGAAAACCAGTCCAATAGATCTACAGCTGTGCTTGTGGGGTATACTAGATGCCACGGTGTGTCAGGGCCTATGGTGTCAGGGCTGGATTTGTCTGAGCAGATCTACAAATGTCACAGTGTAACCAGAGATGCCATTCACCATGGGAGACAGCACCAACAGCAGGCTGCAGGTGGAAGCATTGCTGGTAAGAGGGGGAGGACTTGTGTGGGTGTGGGTCGGTGTGGGTGTTGGGTGTACACTCCCCCTGGTGCTAGACGTAGAACCAGCCACAGCCCTATTTCCTGCTGACTCAGCAGTATCTCTGGGCAGAGCCTCAAGGTCTCTTTTATAACTATGGCCACCTCCTCCAGGGTACTCCCTCCCTGTCCCAGGAGGAAATTATAAATGGCTGGTGACACCCTGTGATGCTGTCTGCCTTTACAAATGCTGTGGACAGGTGGGTTGATCTATGGACGTATGATGGTATATGAAGCCTTCATACGCTGCCTGCATATTAGGAATTTGGATAGGATGACATGCCGCTTACTTTCTCCCCAGTGGATAGATAATTGGAATATTATGTTAGACATTTAAGTGTATAGTATCAGGATGAGGGATAGACAGGCGAACATTATACAACATTGCCAGATGCATGGAGGAACCAGGATGGGGCATAATAGTTTTGTTTAATGCGAATACAAAGGATTTCAGGGCTTTGTCCTTTTGGCATCAGACATCAAGCATATATAGATACTACAGGTAGGCACAAGTGCATTTGTACCGATGCAGATACCATCAACAACTGCACTTGTGTATAAAATTTCAAAGAGATATAATATGAGAGTTGCAAGTTTGACCCCTTTGAATCCTCCCATATAATGTACACAGGCATGATTTAGCATTTCCAGACCAAAGGCAGAACATTGGCACACCTGAATTCGATATCTGATTTCAAAGTACACCTATTGTTTGGCTATAATATTTTGAACGTATATGCTGAGATACATCCAAAGGGTAGGTGGTACTTGGTACACAAACTACATTTTAGTGAATGTGTCTGGCAGTGTCTAAAGAAAGAAAGATGACAGGGCTTGAGAGGAGAGGGCATGACAACCTTCTATTGATGGCTACTCTCTCCCTAGATGGAAGGAAGAGGAGTGAATGTGTGGATGGGCGGGGAGGGGGAGGGTGAGGAGGGAATTGGAAGTTAAGGGTAGGAAGAGATGGGAAAGAGGACGTTGGGGGCTTGGGCATCGGGGACAAGTGTTAATTTGTTGTGTTATCCTCTTCTGGAAAGTGAGTGAGTAGACAGTAACTGAGTGGGTAGTGATTAGGAGGACATGGAACAGGCGGGAGGGGACATTGGGAAGGTGGGAAGCACCTGAACGAGTGGGCAGTGATTGGGAAGATACTGAAGGGGTGGTAGGTGTTGAAGATAACAGTGAATGGTGTCCAGGGGATTGGATGATTACGTAAGAATAGAGCGGGTTGCAGAGGTGCAGAGATGTTGATATGCATGGCATCAGGAAAGCCGTTGCAGTGATGCGATAGGGGAGCGGTTTATGGAGGTGTCCGGAAGATAGTGAAAGGGGTGGGGGATGGAGAGGGTGATGTAAAGGACGGGTAAAGGCAGTGGAGGGCAGGAGGAACAGCGGAAGGGTGGGGAGAGGTTGGTGGGTGGCTAGGTGTATACAGGTGAGGTGTGGGTGTGGAGGACATTGGGTGGAGTGAAGGTTGTCTCAGGTGCAGCCGGAGCACCTTGGAGCCTGATATACCACCCTCTGGAGGAAGCTTGGGGCTGTCACCGTCCACCATTAGCCCCCCGGCCCCTCCCACTTCTCTACTTCCCGCCTTCACACATAGTCGCCGCTCTTTGCTATTCCATACCCAGTAGCATTCTTACCGTTGATATTAGGAATATGACAAAACACTTGAATGTTGTTGTCTATCTAGTTAATTGGGACCCGATTTCGTCATTAGATTTACCCATAAACATAACATGTATACTTCTTATAAGTCTAACTCGTACACCAACAGTCTTCGAGTTAGGTTGTTGGTGATCATTAGGTTTTCCTCGTCTGTGAAAAAGAGGTCATGCTAAGGATTGTTGTATGTTAAATCACGTCCTACCTTACAAAACGCCAACTGTAGTGGCCACTACACGACAAAACCTATGAATAAGTCAGTACGTACCTGAAAAGGCAGAAATAGGACATATCAAATAAGAGCCGATTAACACAATTCAATAATCAGATCAAAAGTATACAACTTTAAAATTGTGGTCATTACAATTCAACATGGTAAAATAAAAGCCATTTAAAACAAAGGTTTTGTCGTTCTAGTTGTGTCTGTTATAAAATATAGTGATGTAGAAAAACACGGTGTAAGTTAGACAAGTGGTGATGGTAGGGAAGAGTTCACTGCTTTACCCTTCACGCTATCAGGCTATATGCCTGAACTATCTCACCATTCTCCCCCTTATTGTCTTTATATGCCCTCTCCGTCTATAACAGTCCTGGCACGTAGCAGTAATGTCACCCTGTCTGGTGCCTGTGTCAGTCCTAGTTTGGGGAGGTCCTCTATCTACACCCTGACTCCCTTACATGACACTACTCCTAGAAAGGATGTACTCTCAAGGGCAAAGCTGTTTTGTATTACCATGCATTTTCATTTAGAGTACAGCTTTACAGCTGTGTCATATATAAATGATTTCTCGATGCATTGACAAGACCGATTTTATACAAAAAAATATCTTAACTTCAGCTATAAATTAGAAGAAGCTCCGTCCTACTCTCGAGAGCAGCTTCCAGCCATTCTTTGATCGTGATATGTCTACAGAATTGTTAGTTCTAGATGAATGCACCTTCCTACGCTATACTATTCTAGCGTCTACTGTAATCACTGATGACAAATTGTTTAATTAAATGAACTAGACTATGTTAAATTGCCTGGCTAATGGCGAGGTATGCCTCAGTACTATCTACTCTCCCTGTGTTCGTTCTGTCTTTCATTCAGGATCCACAAAAGGACAGCACCAAAAAGGGAAGGGATCACAAAGGACTATGTCTCGTGTAAATTGATGGCTGAGGAGTAGTGCCTTGTATAGTTGGTACAGGCCCATAGGCCAACACGAAGTCTGCAACGTTTTGTTCCTGTAGATCCTTATTGTTAGAAGCTATAGTAGTGTGCACGAAAGCCTCTTGCATAAAGAGCAAGAAATCTGTGATATTCGGATCGTGGTTTGATATTATGTCTGTATTCGAGGAAGATTGGTATACATTAAAAACATCCATATAATTTATAGTAATTATATATATATGGTTGTTTTTAAATTATTGTTAGATATGACGAACATGATACATGTACAGTCAAGTAGGTTTGGCTAAGGTGAATTGAATCTTGTGAGGTTTTACAATCATCTAGATGGACGGGAACTTGAACTTCCTATGACCTCCACGGTATATTATCTACAGAGACCCGTCTACATAGTATTATGTACCATATACATTCTACATCCGCCTATACTCTAGCATGTTTGCAGCGTCCCTTATACCTGGGCCGCCTGAGGCACTAGGTAATGTCTGCACACAGTGGCATTGTGCCCTTCTGGCAGCCATTACCCCCGTGTACCTGCAGCTCTAACGGCCCCTGGACATGTGACATGTGCCGATGACAGACCTGCTCAGAGCAGCTCCCTGTGACCCGCCTTCTCTGTGCAGCAACAAGTCTACCATAGATTCACATGAGAAAGGGCTGACTCGTTAATATCATGTTATAAGGCAACTTATACACGATACTATGGAAAATATTAGCTCTTCCGCTCGCTATGGGTAGTATGAGGAAGTGGTCTAATATGACGCTCAGGTTATTGGTCTTGTTCCTGAATATCGTGGGGGGAGGGGGCTTAAAATGAGATGGGCCCTCAGACCCAAAATTGCTATCCTCCAGAAATCACACCACAGTAGCCCTCCCTCAGATCACTTTACCCTCGCGTCATTTTCTTCTGTTATAAATAATATGCAAAATGGTCTATGTAGATCAAGCAGACTTCCTAAGACCAGTAAAATAAACCGGTAGCTCATGTGAGCCTACCGTGGCTATTAAAAATGCCAGCATACATGTCTGAATGGAAAACCATGCAGACAGTACACAATACAGCCTGTCAGTTCTACCTTCTATAATAGATGAGGCTAATAAAACCGTATAAAAGAGTCTGATTCCGTCCCTATGTATCTTAGCAGGTGGTGCCTTATCAGAGAAGAGGGCAGCATACCTGGCAGCCATAGCAGCAGCTAATATCCTAGCAGACGTGTGCACATGACTGGCCATATGACACTCATCATTATAGGGCTCACTACCACATGTATATACATGTCAGCTCTATCCTCCAGAGCATGTAACTCGGAGGAGGGGTATAGGGTTACTGAACCCTGTGATATAACCTGATAACTGGGTGTTTAGCCCCCTCTGGTTGAGTATCCCCAACATGCACACAATGTCATGTCAACCTAGTATTGTCCCCATTTAAGGTATTTTTATTATGTAAATGGGTCATTCTATCTGCCATTATATTCGGTCTGAGATTTGAAAAGAATTACCTAAATGGCTCTTAAGTCTGGGTTATGATATTTTACTGCCTGCTATGCAGCTTAATTGCAGATCCGTCGTTTGACTGTCATATAGTCAATAAATCATTTCCTATAGCTATAGAGAAAGGATATGCTCTGCCGTGCAGCTTATATTTCTCATCTGTTACAAAAAGATATCAGACATTCCTAGTATTGCACTACATTTTATCCTGCTGAGATTGCCTCATGAAATTGGATGAAGTCAGGTGCCGTCAAATGCCTCAGGACTAGTATCGGGTGACAAAACGTATTTTTAGATTCATTTCACAGAATGCAAGCCTCTGAATTCCTCCTCTCGGCTTCCCCATATCATCCTCTTACCCCCGGGCATGTCGTGTAGACTCCTATAACCATTGTATTGTACCTGGTTTTATCCCTAACGCACCAGGCAGGCCTACCTTTGCATGCTGGGTGTCATTTTACGGTGCCAGTCCCCAGTATGACCATTCCACATGGTTCCAAAGCACTGAGCGGAAAGATTGGATGGGATGTGACAAAAGGGGTACAGACCATGCCTGATACAGCCTGCAGGGGGGTATATTCGCCCTGTTAACTAATTTATTTCAAATGGGAGCATAACGTGTTATCAAATAGGTATAATACCCTGTCAGCACGCTTCTGTGGTAAGCAGTATACAGCCGTACATTGGTCTACTTGTAGGTGTTATATTTACTATGGGAATAAGCTTGTGTTGATATTGCATGAATTTACATGTTAATTTAGCTTGTATGTTGTCTGGAAGTCTATGTATTAAGAGAACGTATCTTGTTAGATAACAATGAATTTAGGTTTCAACTTTAACGGATGTGTTTCAGCTCGTATATATATATTTAAATCGATGTTAATGGATTTCAAGCGTAATACAAAAATAAGTCATTTGAGAGTTTTGGGTTTCTTCTTATCTAATAGGGTCGTAATTATCATCGATTTGGTTTTCTTCAAAAAAGGAATGGCTTTGGATTTCCAATATTCGCTGCCAATGGTATTTTACTGGCGTGTTGCAGCCACACTGTTGCAGAACTGTCTAAATAGCCTTCGTGCTCGGCAGCCTAGAGCCCATTGTTTTACTTTTAAAAAGCATGGTACAATTCCATTAAATTCTGATGGGCATATTTATATTGCATCAGAAGTGTGAGGCATGGGGAGGAGGGGCATTGTGCACAGTCTAAGATTAATAGGGGTGTGACTATTATATTGACGCTGCTGCACGACTTAATGGAGTCAACATAGACGGGGCCGAAATTATGAAGGATTGAAGGCTGAGAGGAGGAAGAGGCCCTACAAATCTGATATGAAAAAAAATACAAAAGAAAAGAACATATCAGAGGGCAATTTATCATGGAGGAAATGCATCGGCAGGATCCCTTGGCAAACAGTAGGTCCCTGCGGCCGGGCAAACAATACGGCTGTGAGGCTGGAGGGGGTAGGGTGGGGCATGGGGTTGCATGGTAAGGCAAGGAGATCCAGTAGCTAGCCCACTATTGGCTTTTCAGCCCCCTACTCCTCCACCCATCCGCAGCTGTCTAGGGTCGGAAACCGAATCATGAAGCCACTGGATCCATGCCCCTGAAGCCATAGTTGAAGCCATAGCTGAAAGGCGTACCCAGCTAACAAAAAAACGTTATTTTACGTCAAAATAACGTTTTAAACTTTACATAACGTTATGTCATACTAAAGAGCCTTAGAAAAACGTTGACATATAACGTTATATAACGTTATAAAATGGTGTATAACGTTATTTGTTTACTGGGTATACCCTACCCTATACATACATATACATGCTGGCCGGCTGCTCCTCATCTCTTTTTGTCTCTCTGTCTCTCTCTGTCTCTCTCTGTCTCTCTCTGTCTCTCTGCCTCACTCTGTACCCCTGTCTCTCTGTCTCTCTCAGTCCCTCCATTTTCATTATCTTGCCCCAACCCACTCTTTCCTATGTATATGCCCTTACTCGTCGTTCTTCGTTCATATAGTCGCCTCTTCTCCCACAATTACATGCATATATCTACCCCTATATCCTACACACATACCCTGGGCCTCGATTCATAAGTTTATACTACTCTCTTGGTTTTTCCACCACAGTAGTAACCAAACCTACAACTTTTTGAAAAAACGATTGCATACCCATTTCACAAGAGCTAGTAGTATCTGGTTGAACAATAGGCAGAAGTAAATTGAGTTACGATTAGGAACATATGCAGTTGTAAAGTATAATTAAAATTGTATATCCCCCTGTCGTATAAAGTGAGAAATATTTATGTATTTGAATATTTATTTGAATATTGGGGTGTTTCCCGGAGATATGATGTCATATTGGGTGAGAGGTCGGGGATTCCCACCTAGTCGTACAACTAATAACGGAATTATGGGATGTTTTTTTGTATAATTAAAGTTGATCAACCGGAACAGGAAAAAAATGCTACTAGATGGCAGCTCAGAAAGGTGTTTTTTTTCATGGCAGGTTATAATATGACAGGACAATGTGTCATGGCACCTTCTGTACGATTTCTCATAATGACCAAGGTTTTATTTCTATTATATTCACTATATGAAACATACATTTTGGTAGTATTATGTCTTTATATAGTGCACTACATTTTTCTCTTTCTTTTCTACTGTGTTTCCAATCTCTAGAGATTGAAATAGAGAAATATACATCGGCTGAGATGAGTTTTGACCTTGTCTCAGCCGTACATTGTGCAATGAGAAAAAACCTACATACGACCACCCTTTACCCATATATTGTACGACTTCCTGACACATAATATCCATACAATAGCTTTGTGAAATGCATCAGAAATCATATTACGACTGGGAAAGGAACATATCATTAGCTTGCACCTATGGAACAGTACTGAACATGTTGATTTGTATGAGAAATGGATTTGCTCAGTCATTACATATCTGACCAGTGGTACATTGTTATGAATCGAGCCCCTGGTCACTAGTATTACTCCTGGAGGCTCTTTCAGAACAGATTCGTCAGTCTTCATATTGCGATTTTCTTCAATATTGCAATATTTGCAATTGACGAGTGTATTTGTAGCTGGCAAAAAGTGGTATTTACATTAATTTTCTATAAATTTATATAGGAAAACTTGTGAAAGAGATTTTACTAGTGGTCGTCACATAGGTTTCGTCACGTCACCAGTTCCCTACGACCACGTCAGTTGTTCTGAATGAGCCTCCAGGGATCTCTTTCAGAACAACTGCTGTATCTGTCGGGCCGTCAAATATGTTGCCGATCAACTTGACGTGAGGTATCGCCAGCGGCAAACTAGTGCATAGTTACTGGTCGTCAAACTACATATTTTGGGTCTTTCACAATGGGAAATGGAGAGGGGAGGGTGGGGAATGGAGAAGGGAGGTCAGGGTTTTATTGAATAGATAAGTAAAGTCCAACTTCTACCTTTATAATAAAAGAAATGAAAAAAATAAAAATTGAGTTTCAAAGAAGTTATACAAAAAAATGTCTTTTCTTCTGTAACTCTGTAAATAATGGCCCTACAGAGCTAAAACTCTGCGTAGAGACTCCTTGTGTATAAACGCTGGTAGACTGATGTTCCGAGATACCCTACGTGGCCACCTCTGAGCTGGTTGCCGGCCTGGGAGGGGCAGGAAGGTGGGGCTGGTCCTCCATGGTCCCATAGAGAATGCATGGACTAAAACTTTACACCCCTCCCAGAAGGGCATTTCTAGGAATTGTGGCTTATAACTCACACTGGATGTAGAGGGTACATCCTTTGTCCCCTGATATGAATACCATCTCGTAAATATCATTAGAAAGGGAGAACTGGTCACATACACACACTGACCTAGTTAGCAGAGGCCGTGTGTGTATGGTGTGTTGTCCACTCATCACCCCCTGCCTGCCGCTGACCAGGCCGGGGGAGGCACCACCCTCCTCCCCTGCTCCTGACCAGCCCCACCCTCACCCAGCGGACAGCGCCCCCAGCGGTGATATTCCCGACTTTAGGATGGGGGTGGTTGGCTAAATTCGACACGGCGACATGGCCATTTCTTAAAATCGACATGTGACATGAGGCTTAGTGACATGCGACATGAGGTTTAAAAAGATAGCGACATGGGACATGAGCAATTCTTAAAATCGACATGGGACATTGGGATTATTAGGCGACATGGACATGTGACATGGCCGCTTCTTAAAATCGACATGTGACATGGGGGACCCCCCATCTACACCCCCTTTAGGGGTGTCTGTGCCTATCTCGGAACACCAGTACAGAGCTGGCTGGGCGCCAGAGGTCTCATCCCCCCCCATCCCCCCCCCCCCCACCCCCCATTGATGATCGGCCAACCTGTTGAATTCATTCTTTTAACGATAGTATATTGTGAAACGGTTTTGACGAATTACCTGATCGTCATCGTCAAACCTTAACTTATGTACCCGACAGATACGGCAGTCGTTCTGAAAGAGATTCCTGCCCTGGTTCTCCTCTACTTTCCACTATACTCGTCGGCTTGCCGTCCCTCTAGCTCCATCCTACACCTTTGATGCCAGGCTAGCTGGACAATACCCTTGGGGGGATCGCTTGATGTTCGGGCAGTAGCTCGGCCTGTGCGGAAGGAGGGCTGAGGGGTAGGGGGCATTTTTGGCCGCTCATTCAGGTGGAAAACTGGGCTTTTAACTTCTGCCCCGGTGGCCGGAGGAGGCGTTTATTTTGCATGGGCTCAATCCCACCTCGGTCCCCGGTGGGTTCTAGGGGGGATTATTACACCCTGACCTACCCTTGTTACAGCCCCAGAACGATGTTTTCATCCATACCCGGCCACTTTACATATAGAGGCATCTGCCCCTGCCGGACCAAGGCCGTGTTGGATGGTGCTAGAAAGCAGATGTTATTTTAGGAAATGATTCTATGCTGTTCTTTTTTCTAGGACTGGGTGTCTTTCCTAATTCAGGTGACTGACAATTCAGCACAAATATTACACTTTTCCCACCATCCCCTTTCTCATCCAAGAAACTTCTGAAGAAATTCTAATTCTAATATCAGGAGGCTCTTTCAGAACAGACTCGTCAGTCGTCATATTACGATTTTCGTCAATATTGCAATATTTGCATTTGACGAGGGTATTTGTTGCGGGCAAAATGTGGTATTTACATCAGTTTTCTATAGATTTGTATTGGAAATCTTGTGAAAGAAATTTTACTAGTGGCCGTCAAATAGGTTTCGTCACGTCACCAGTTCCCTACGACCATGTCAGTTGTTCTGAATGAGCCTCCAGGGTGCCCTTTCAGAAGACGTAACGAATTCGTGGTGTTTTTTCCTGTAGGGTTTATAGTGGGCATTTGAGTCTCACAACTGACGAATCCGTTCTGAAAGAGCCTTCAGAATTTATTACTGTGGAAATCCAATAGATATAAGGACTAATTTGTTGTCATATTCAGGGATCACAAAACAGTTGGTTACCTCTCATAAAATCCATATTAAACTTAATCGCGTCACCATACAAGAGTTGTCTCTTATGAAAGATCGATCAACCCTTCAGCTTAGCATAAAAATCATGTGGCACGATCTGAGAAGATTGACCTTATTGGATGTTACAGCATGTCCTTTGTCCAAGTCATAATACACATTCATGTATATCTTATTGCAGTTATCGACCTTTATACAGGTATGAGTTGAATACACAAAAGGGAAAGGCTGTTGAATAACAAGAAAGGCAATATACGTTTTTTGTGTCCCTATACAGATAAGTTTAGAGATAAACGAGAAGGTTTTCTACGAGACTAATCCGAGCTCTTTATGAAAGACAATGATATGTGGAGTGAATATATATCTAGCTCACAGTGAGGGAACAAGCACATGGATGAGGGATAACAGCGTGTATAAATAGGATTGAAATGACCATGAAGCGCATTGAAATAGCCATATTCGTGACACTTTACCAGGTGTTTATCAACTTTGTATATGCCATTGTCAGAAAGTTGCAGCTTCAACCGAAATAAACTAAGACCTTAACAGGTCTCTTGTTTGCCTTTAATACAGTGTATAAACATGAAATCAATCCCTTCTAGCTACAATTCCTGTTACTGACCCATAGCCAAGAAATAGCATGCAGCATGCATGCCATGCAGCGTGTGGCATGGCAGCTCTCACCGCCTCCTTCTGTAAATAATTACTGTTCAATGCCCCCTGACTCACATGACTGCACAGCAGCCCTCCCAGAATCCTTCAGCCGGAAGAAGCCACCCACTGCAGCGCATGCGCATGTCTGGTGATGTGAGTGTGAGTGAATGTGCAGCAGACCATAACCTTGATTTACCTGTGCCACCCCATCCAGCATAACACTTACAGGGCTGTAACAGGTCGTTGGGGCCTGAGGACCAATATTATGGAAACACAGGAGAAAAGGGTGAATGTCCTGCTGTTGTGTTTCTGCAATTTAAGTTCCCTTTTCAAAATAACTGAAAGTTCCATTAAAGTGTCTGTTAGGAGTGTCTGTTCTGAACAATTCTGTGGTTAACCTTCATCTTTTCCCGGTGTAGCAGACGACACGTATATAAAACTGCACTGTAAAAAGTTGTTGTTCGTGAACAGCAAAATGTACTGTAACTATACAGTACTTTAGTTGTAAAAATAATACAGCAAATTTTGCTGTACATGTACAATTCTGTTACTGTAGATGCAGGTTCTAATCCCATAACAAGCAACCAGAGGGAGAGAGAGTAGAGAGATTGGAGGGAGTACCATAGCGAAGTCTCGGATTTCTCCATATGGGCGGCCATGTTAGTTCTGTGCTCGCCATTTATCGTGAGACTTATCCAGTGACCAGCCACTCACACACCATAGCTTCCGGGGAACAGGCTACAATACGAGAGCAGAACCAAGGTCTCGCGAGATTGATGGTGTCAATGTAAACAGAGTGGCCGCGGGAACAAGTCCGCACCAGTTAGAGAGCTATACTCCACAGCTCAAACTTGGCCTGATCTTTTCAAAAGCCTATTGATGCAGGCTACATATAAGTGATTGCCCCTCTAGCTCAGTCGGTAGAGCAGTGGGTGATGTAGTCTGAGGGTCAGCGGTTCTAGTCCCGACAGGAAACTCTCATACAAACTACATTTCTCCAGATGCAATTCTAAAGTATAATATATTTTGGTACACTGAAATGTTACTATTGAAAATATGCAGAGGATAAAACCAATGTATCTCTACGATCTGCAGGAAAGATAGGAACACTTGCTTGGAAAAACATAGGCCATCAAGATTACACTCCAACTAATGGTAGTTCAGTACTTATTAGTACATTACTGCAATAGGGTAATTTTCATATCAACCCTTAAGACATGAACAGTCTAGTTCTAAAATTGCCCCCAGGGATCCTTTGTTGACCTCCTTACCATTCACACATAAGTAGTAGGTTTCAATGCACCTGCCATGCAGGATTCACTGGTGTAGTGGTCATGGTTCGGGACTATGGATTGGAAGCTGGGGGTTCAAATCTCCAAGATGTTGAATATATGTGAGCCCTTTTGGAATTCAGGTCTGCGTCTACAGTAGATTCTACTGTAGGTCTACAGCAGAATTCACTGGAACCAAAGTTGCCCCCAATATTTGCTGTACAGGAACACTACTTACTTCTAACAGTGTGCATTTTAATTGTTATGGGGAATCCATGAAGTACGTCACAGAGGATGGTATGGGGGATAGGAGGTTCTTGGGCCCTAATGATACGAGTATGAGGTAAATTGTGACAAAACGGTAGGGGTTGTTGAAAATGGCCAAAACTTTCGTGACATACTTGATCAATGACCTTCAGCCCACCATCAACAGCACAGAAAGAAGAAACAGCGTCAAAACGGAGTCCAGGTTGCCTCCAGAATGACTCCCCTTTTTAGGGGAGCCCAGGCTGCCTGTCATACAGTTCCCTGACTCACCTAATGGAGTCACATAAGGACCTGAGCTCCCCTAAAGAGGGGAGTCATTTTTGAGGTAGCCTCCCTTTTGAGGCTGTTTCTCTTCCCTGTGAGTGCTTTATTTTAACGGCCAATTGAGGTTCCCATTTCCTATGAAATATACTATGGATAGATATCAATATGGTACAGCTCCACTTCTGTGGGTATTCAGTAAGTGATGATAAGTGTCTTCACGGAGAAAATCATTCTCATACCTCATATTTCATTCTGTGTGGGTTGCGGATGTAAATAAATGCGGCTATTAATTAACCGTGTGCCCCACTCTCTATAAGCCTTGTCTTCTTTCACTCAGAAAAAGGGGACATATCACCAGATGCCTGGACTGAGCACTTCCGTGTGGCATTACTGGTTTATTTAGGATAGTTTGTGTGTTAATTAAAGTGACCTTTAGAGTGGAGTATTCCTGGTGCATCAGTCAAGGCACTGCTCAGCTGCTAGCTGCTGGCTCAGTGTAACACACACGTGCTGCATGTATACCGTTTTCTATGGGTGTTAAGATACATCACAGGAGCCCCCCCCCCCCCCCCCAAAAAAAAAATATATATATATATATCAAAAAATAAATAAAATAATAATAATAATAATAATAATAATAATAATAATAATAATAATAATAATAATAATAATAATAATAATGATAATAATACAGTCAACTCCCTCTATTATGACCACCCTTGGGACTTTCCAAAAGTGGTCGCAATAGTGAGGTGGTCGCATTAGAGGGAGTCAGCTCTTGGGTACTTTGAAAATCATGATAGAGCCTTAATTGTTGATAACCATTTACATGCAGTATTCATCTCCCTTACTAGTCAGGTGAGCGACCCACCCGGGGGGGGGGCAAAGTCCCCTCATTCAACTGCTATAGTGGTCGCAATAGAGGAAGAAAAGTGTGATTTGGGACTGAGAATTTGGTGGTCGCAGGGTGAGGTGGTCGAAATAGAGGGGTGGTCGCATTCAAGAGAGTTTTTAATATTGAAACAAAGGGAAAAATGGTTGGGACTTTCCAAATATGGTCGCAATGATGAGGTGGTCGCACTGGAGAGGTGGTCGTTAGGTGAGAGTTGACTGTAATAATTATGATGATGGTAATAATAATAATAATAATAATAAAAAAAAAAATAATAATAATAATAAAATACAAATATATAAAAAATTACAATAATAATAAGATAAATGAATTAAAAGAATCAATTAACATAGGGCTATATAAGAAGTAATTGAGTGGAGGCAGATATATGACTCAGGTAAAATAAAATGTTGATTATAAGAGGGGATTAACACTAGCGACAAGACCGTGCTGTCACAAATAGTGGTGAGATTATCTCACTTAATGGTGTACCACCTATTCACCATAGACTAGGGTTGATTCAGCTAAAGTGGGACATCAGGTAAAGTGGGACAATTAACATACCTTTGTCTTGATACATTTAGATTAGTACCTCATAACGTCTGAACATTATAACTAACAGTATGCTGACAACCAATATGGTCCAGTACTATAGAGGTCTGAGTATTTTCCTGACAGGCACACTCTACTGATAGAGACTAGAGACTATGGCAAACACAGTTTTTGTAAGTAATGAAAGTGGGCTGTTTATCTTGTCCTTAAGACTGCCATATCAGACATGGTTTTATTGGCTACCAGTACCCAAATACACATGGCTGTTTACACAACGTGACAAACAACCAGTGGATAAGTTATCAGCTGGTTATTGCTCACATGGGTGTCATTTCTAATGAAAACAGGGATAATTGCTAGATGCAAGTTTACTATTTATAATATCGCCGGTGTCCACGTTACATCTCAAGAAAATTTGAATCAAGCAACCTAGAACATGCCTTCATACTCTTGTAACAATATTGCTTTTGTCTCATATGTTGACATAAAATATACCGCGATTAGAACGTGATTTATGTTGATAAACGAGATCGCTTACAGCTCATTGAATCAAAGAAAACTACATTTGATACTTTGATATGTACAATATAACTGGTATAAACACTTAGAAGCAATCCTACGATATTCAGTGGCAGAAATACTGCTCTGTTGTATATACCGTGAAATTTATGAATACATGCGATACACCACCATTCACTAGCCGTATATTTATCTTAAATCAATCCTAATTTTGACCGTCGGCGAGTATGTCTATTTGATATCAGTAGAAAAACATTATCCTCATACTATTTAGTCCCTGGTTGACAGAATCCATTAAGTGATTTATAAAATGTATACATGCAAAGTAAACTGCTGCCTCTGCATTTACATCATCCTTCTAAAAACTAAAATGCATTTCAACACCAGCGCTTAACCCACTTGAGACTAAAAGGTCTCCTCCCCATCAGTGTCAGCATCTTAGAACCCTTTACTGCTCATTCTTTATCATGTGTCAGGGATTTTAATTCTAGGAGTCAGCTATCTAATACTCCTGTCTGTTGTGCAGTGAGCAGGAAATAAAAACACACATTAATAATGCATTAGGAAGGACAGATAAGTGTTAAATTCCATCCGGTTTGTGGGGAGGCTCCGAGTGCAGTATGAGGCTCCTAACTAGTCAGCTGGCTCTAAAATTTATATTGATTATGTCTTCAATGCATTGAGAATAGCCAATGATATAACTAGATATAATTATCTCACTATTATAGAATAGACACACCAGATATATTTCTAGCACTAAGGATGCATTTGAGTCAGTCAATGAATAAAAGATCTGAACCAAGATTGGTCATTTGAGGTTGGATATAGTGTGGCCGTTCCTGATGTCATCAATAGTTTATTCTAATTGTTGTGTACATTTGATGTCATTGGAGCTCATATTGCAAAGTATGTATACCAATACAAATTGGGGATCTATATTATCTTTTGGCGGCATGATATTGAGGATCTTGCTATCAGTTGAGAGTTTGGTTAAGCACCAGTGCTATACCTAAACAGTAAATACCTATCAATGTCTTCGATCTAGAATACAATCTTACTGTGTACCATGCAAATAGAGGTGATTTCTGAGTGGCAAATGCGATTAACATTGCTGACCATTTCTGCAGGAATGACTTCCCATGCATGGGCAGCTCTCTTCCTGCCTCACCGTGAGGGGAGCAGCTCAGTGCTAATGGCTTAACGCCTGCCTGGCTTTATCCCTCCCCAGTGAGCTGCTCAGTAAGCTTCTACACTAGAACTACTCTGTCCTTCAGCAGACTGGAGCTGTCCTACTTGTATAGTACTTAAAACACATCCTGGACTTTAGGTCTGATATTCAGCAGAGCAGGGAGTAAATTGCACAGGAAGTGGCGCTCTGGTAATCGTCAAGGCATATCTACATGACATGCTGCTCTATATTATTGTAGTAGTCAAAGTGTTTCATCAGGAAACAGCATGGTCCCAGTAATGTGTTGTATCTATAAACATACTTCTATAGTTATAGCTGATGTTTCATATAGTTGCACAGAGCAGATCTTCCCTGAAGTTATACATTTTTCACTATTGTACCCTGTGTTGTGAATGAATTCAAGCCATATTCGGTTGAAATGTCTAGTCTACAATAATTATTGTATAAAAACATCCTCAATATAAACTGCAGAAATAGTACAAACTATATCTGTGTCCAAGCTAACTGGCACATTAACTGATTAATGCCTCATCATAACAACAACGAGCGGTACCGGTAGAAACACAACCAACCAGCTAACAATGAATCTCAGGAACAGCAATAACGGATGATTGATGGTGATTTATCCCTAATGTATGGGAAACACATCTCCTTATTCATTACACCACTACAATGAGAGGGGGACCTGCTCAGAGCTGCTCACAGGCCTGAAATATTCAGCAGCTGGTAATTGCCTTTAATAACTCCAATACAGCCCCTTGTAATGCTATGGGGTATCGATCTATTGATTGGCCCTGCCCAATGACGTATGAGGCAATCAATAGGGAATGTGCAGGAGCATGGCCGACCTGTTGCTCCTGTTAGGTTTGATTAGGTTAGGCGAGGTAGGCTGGAGGGGGTGGCTTGTAAGTGTATTTGGTCGCTGACTATTAAGATCCACCTATGTGTTGCCTGAGTCCCTAGACCTGAATACAGTTTAAGTTGTGCTTCAGACGTTGCAGGGAGGCAATTCGATGATGTAAGGTGGAAGCAATGTTGCTTCCCCTTTAAAACCAGTACATGCATGAGAATCTGACTAGTGTCTCACTATAGGACGTTTATTGCCATATGATATACCTATTTGCAATACAAATTTAGTCAATAACATAACATGCTATCTGTAGTCTAGCCTTCTGACATGGCACTATCGACTCTATCGTCAAAAGATTAACTCTTCGTGTATCTGCTCTTAAATCATCTACCAGAATAGGCGGACAAATATACTTTTATCTGCTATATTCAGACAAGTATACGTTGATGACTATTCTACTACCTGTGTATTCCTTTGTGAATTTACTTCAGAATACAAAGGCACGCTACTACCAGACTAAAGGCTCCAGGTTGTCTGGAACCAACAGGTCGGCCCCTTCCTCTCCCTCTGTTGGCAAAGTTTGTTAGATTGAGGGCACTTTTTATGCGACTGGTGTTGAATGTCAAAGATAACATTGCTTGGATCGGATTAGCTACATGCCAACAGGATTCCGCACTGCACCTCTTCACCATTTTTACTTTAAAAAAACTACACTGTTTGATATTTGATGGCCACAACTGAGACTGTATCCAGTGGGTACATGGATATGAGCTATCAACAAAGATCTGTAATATGGCATTTCACAGCTTACACCACCCTAGTATACATAACTTTTTGCTGGCTGCACCATCGATTTTCTTTTCGTGCCTCCTGCCCTAATCTTAATCATGCTACGTATATTATGTATTATATTACTTATCCTCTCAATATACTTATTCTTTAGAAACAATTATCTATAATCAATCAATTATCAATTATCCCATGAGTTACGGCATTCTCTATACTATACTACACTATAGAAACTGCCGTCCTTTAGTATCAGATATATCTGTGTCCATCTGAGCCCTCCTCCTCCCCATCCCTCCCCCGCAACCAGTCTACCATCATTTCCATTCTTCACACGCACAGGGCGGCGTCGCACGTATTATGACAAGTAGGGACAGAGCACCCCCTTATCCCGTTAAAAAAATACCAGAAGATAAAAAGAAATCAGTTGAGAGCATACAAGTCCAGTGTGTAGCTTACTGGATGGACTTTGTCTATGGCAGGATGGGGATGTGTACAGTGCACTCTAGGTCTGAAGGAGTAGGGTGGGGTAACATATTGTTTTTTGGAGGCTTTTCTTTATTGATTCTGATTTCTCAGCTAGCACTGGTATAAATGGGTGTGGCATTGGACTCTATTCTAATATGATTGTCTCTCACATAGTCATTTTTCCTGGATGATGTTATGATTGGGTCAGATCATATCACGACGAACAGGCCTCTGAATTATCCCATATATGTGACATGGTCTGAGAAAAGAAACCTTAATGTAGGGTGCACTGTTAATACCCTGTGCATGTCACAAATATATAGAACAGCTATAGATGCCGGAGTTCAAATACAATTAGCAATAACGTAATCAAATGACTACTAAAATATGTATTAAGACAATCATTCACTAAAGTTGTCCCTTTTCTTGGTGCCAGGTTCAATTAATTCAGGGAATTGTTTATTCCATGTTAAAGGTCAACTGGGGCATAGTGTAACCACAAGGACTGAGGCTTTACATGAGGATCATGATGATTTCATTGAGTGTAAAAAAAACTAGCCTGAAGTGTGTTCAGACCACTAGAAAACCACACCTTTTGTGCAGGTCAAGCAGTATTGACCGCTCCACTTGAGCTCCTCCTTTCACTTCTGGTCATTGCTAAAACAGGTTTGTCGGTCAGCGGCGGGAGGGGGTCTGATGTGTGGGTGGGTATCTGAGAGTAGATACATGGTAGTAGGAAGGTAATAAGAAGGGATAGGAAGGGAGAAGGTAGTGAGACCACCGATCTGCACTGGCGAAGGGATCGAGGGAGGTCAAATTAGGGGGGTGGGGAAAGGAGAAAGCAGAGAGGAAGGGGGGGGGGAGTCGGAGAGGCGATGGGTCAAACCAGACCACAGATGTCCAAGTAGAGGCCAGAGAGCGCAATGGCTGCTTTCTGTTCAGCACTTGACTTACTATTATCAAATCAATGACAGTTGAGTGGACGTGGTGTGTCGCGTTGGCGTGTGGTATGGTCGGGATAAGGGAGGCAGGAGGGTAGAAGGGAGAGGGGGGGAAAGCTGATTGAACAGTAATTGGTACACAGTCAGCCTTGGGGGACTTGGCATTGGGAGGTTGATGCCCATATCCGGCATTTTAGTGGGAGGGAGATTAGGGCAAAGAAGGGGAAGAGAGTTGGCATCTGAGGATAGGGGCTGCAGAAGGACGATGAACGAAGGAGTGCCAGTGCAAGATTATGTAAAGCTGTGAAAACATGATAGTTTAAGAATGAAATCCAAGAACAAGTTGACTAAGAAGAACTGATAAGGATACGCGGGCTGTTGCACAATAATTATTGGGCATACCAATGGGTGGATGAAACAGGGGCAGGGCAGGCCAATGGCAGTGGCAGTAAAGCAAATGAAAGCATGACTGGGATGTGAGGGGGTGGTGTTAAGAGCGCAGGAAAAAGGGGTGTATTGGCAGGAATGCAGGGTCGAAGGATGGCAGGGTAGGGGAATTACTATAGCAGCGAATTACATAGGGAGTGGGCGGAGGGCTGTGTGAGGAGGGGGTTGTGAAAGTCGAGTGTTGACGGCAATAATTGGACCACACTTGCTACCTTAACCACGCAGCAACACACGGTTGATTCCCATTTCCGGCACCAGGGAGATTTATAAAATAGCGCAGGCGTTTCCAATCTAGGAGGATTGGGCTTTAGCGTTTAGAGGTTTAGCTAGCATTGACAGGTAATGCAAGTGAAGGTGGAGGGCAGTATAATGGCACAATCCCATAGGCCTGCCTGGCTATTATAGGAGATCACTGGTTCCAAAACACAATAAGCGCCATTTTGAAAAAGGACACCAAGCTTTGTCAAAGGTGTTGGGCAGGAATAGGTAAATGAAATTTTAAAACATTCTTTTCTCAAAATTCTATTTTTCATGTCTTTAGGTTCTCTCTGGTGTACAGATTATATCCAAAGCACTATAATTGCCAATATGGTAGCCTTTATAGAGAAATCACTATATGCTTCAATTCTGGAATGGATTTGTGTAAATACTCTATGATAGCAGTTAACTATTCGGACTTTGCATCTAAATACTACATTTGCGTGATATTAGATACTCCATAATGTGAGAACTATCCGGATTTGATTTTGAACAGATGCTACACATGCCTTCAGGGCACTCCCCAGCTTTTCAGATTGTCTCTAGATTTCCCACAGGTGACTTAAGGCTTACACAGCCTCGCTAACAACACTCAGCCATGTAGGCAGGTATTTCTGCAGCTCATTAAATAACCAACAAGGCTTCTGTAGTGTAGAACACGGTTAAACCATTTCGTTTTTTTGCCATTTTCCTTTCACCAAGAGCAGCAGAGCTAACAAAGCTTTGATGATTGAATCTCAAGTGTTTTGACAAAGATCTCTACAATGTCAGCAATTCCATCAAGATCTTTAATGACTTTGTGCAGTTGTCTGAAGAGGGAGGGAAGTGCATTATGCCAATGGCAGTATGCAGTATAGCTCTCAATACAGAATTGACCTGCCTAAAGCATATGTAGTGGGTAAACTCCTGGGCAACACTGTGCTATCTTTTAAGACATCTAACGAATAATGTATGTGTGTATCTGGATATAAACCGTATTCAGAGGTCCTAGGCAGTAGGCAAATTAGAATATGATTATGCCTGGCTCTCAGTTCGCCACTGTATTATTTAAATTTGATATTTGACAACTCAGCCTGCATCTCTTCACCAACCTCCAAATGTATCAGATGATTTCCTCTTCCCTAACAAGTATCAATATCAACCACAGGCGAAAACTGCTCAAGCGCTGCCATTTTAGCTGCGTTCCTCTCTTCACACATCCATCTAGCCCTAAATCTGTTCTCAGGCCTCCCCTCATTACCAACCTTTATCCAAACTACAGCATGGTAATACTCAGCAGTAGAAACCATGGATGGGCGTCACAGAGTCATAGTACCCGACACTTCACTCCCGGCCCCCTCCTCTCCACCTTTCATTCCCTCACTCTCCTTCTCACAACCACCCCTCTACCTCCACTGCAGGAAGCTGTTAAGCACCAGTATGGCTGCCCAGGGGTTGGCACTAGCCCCCTCCCCCACCACCTCACCACACCCAGAGCCTGGGGTGCTAGATCCTCCTGGGTCCCAGTCACCTGTCTCAGCAGGTAAATAACCCGAGGCAGGTGCTTCAGGGGCAGGGGAGGTGCTAGATAGGGGGTAGAGGCTGCCCCCAGCCTATTCTACAGCTTAGAAGGAGTGAGCAGTTGTGAGTCGTTCCATATGCAATCAGGGATAGTAATGCTTTACCAAAGCAGCCTGGTATTCAGTGAAAGTCTCACCCGACCAATGGCAGAAAATGTATCTTCTATGTTCTAATTAGATCATAAAATACACCTTTCTTCATCCAGCCATCGAACAGCCACCAGAAGAAATTTGAATGTCAAAAGAGAGGCAAAGTAGGCGTGTTCCACGTAAGTTGTCATTAGATTATCTCAACCCGCGGCCGATCATTTTATTCGATGTTTAACCATTTCCATGCCCGACTAGAGGTGCTTTTTATGTGATTTGCCTGTCACCCTACGTAGCAGGATGCCTTAATTATGGCTAGAGGCTGCTGAAAGGTCAATTAAGATTCATCAGCTAGTATATATAACTTAATTACACTCTTAATTACAACCTTGATTAAAGTGAAGAAGTCACATGCCACCTCCTTTTTTATCAACGATGCAGCTCTTCCACGAAAAATAATTTTGTATTTCAGTGGTCAGATTGCTTATCTGTCATTTACACTATCATTACTCAACTCGATGTCAACAAATTGATCTATTTCTATAGACTGCTCTGTATGTGGCAGTGACAGGTCAACTTGATCATGCTCCCCGGATATCTACCCATATAGGACATCTACCCCGGGACATCTACTCCCTAGGATATCCACCCATTAGGACATCTATCCCCCTGACCCCCTAGACATCCCCAAGGACAATGAATATCCCCTTAGACTTTCACCCTCTAGGAAGGCTACCTCACATGCCCATATATTGAGGTGGTGAGAGGGGGGGTATCCCTAGGATTAGATGTGAATGTGAAGGGGGTTTAAGTCCTAGGATGGAGAGGTCCACGGGTTAGATGTACGAGGGGGTGGGTGTCCTAGGGCATAGATGTCCAAGGGGGTAGATCCAGTTATTTGTTCAATGTAATGTTTACTTTAGGTGGGTGGGGAGGGAGGGTGATGGCTAGGTCTGGGAACTTCGACTTGATGAAAATTGCTCTGATAATATATAGATCCACTTAGTGGAGGAAATGGCTTTGGAGTATGTCCCAAATGGATTCTGTGGAAAATCCAATAACACTCGGACACATTGCCCGCCTTCTCCCTAGTGTTTAGAAGTGAGACAAAAAAAACACGATACGCAGTGTCACTCATTAAATAGTGAAGAGTAGGTAACCAACATATGGTGTTTTTAAAATGAATAACCACAGGTTTTCTTAGCTTGCCATGAAGTGCAAATAACTAAAACAAAGTATACACCACCTGTTTGTTATAACAAAGCATAATAATCTATGTATTTTTAACAGTCTCTTTCTCAAATATACAAATAATACTTCTCGTTTGAAAGACATGATCATCAGCCTGAGCGGCATTATTTGCGATATTATCTGAAATAGATATTTCTACTGGCTTTGAATCACATGCCAGTGTCAATCATCGATGGCTAAGAAGAGTGCATTCTATTCTTTTTGGTTACTAGGATGAATGGAGCTTTGTCAGAGGAAGTCATGAATAGTTGTGCATGACTGCATATAGATATGAGGACAGTTCTTTTGCTGTATCGTTGAATTACCATTCTACCTATCGCGTGATCTGGGATGTTTGGTTGTTCTATTATATCATCAATCTCAGTCTCCCTACAAAAGAGAATAACAGTACTGTCTTCTGTATCTCATTGTAAAACATCTAAGCACACATTGTTGGGACTGACATTGATACAAATGTCTATGGTAGATGGACGGCCATTGTAAATATATGTTCTTCATCACATGCCATGTATATGTACATGTTTGTCATTACATGTCACATTATGTGTATGAAACATGTCAACTGGTGGGATTGTGACATCAAAGTTCTCTAGAAGGCTCAGAACTGAACATTGCCCTGTGATTAAGGTATCCAGCTAATGTTAAGTACTATGTATACAACTACCTGCATGTTCTGAATGACATCAAACGACAACATATTTCAGATCTTCTGATGTGCATGATAGACACCTATTAAACAGCAGTGTTGATTTCTCAGACATGCACTGGTAAAGCGGAATCATGCAACTGCAAATTGTGTTGCTTTGCTTTAAAATTAGCGAAGTGCACCCAGCAGTTCTATGAAGATTCTATGCAATTGCATAGTTATTATCATGTTGAAACGGTTACAGTCGTACACAGAGAGAAGAAATAGCGTCAAAAGGGAGTCCAGGTTGCCTCCAGAATGACTCCCCTCTCTAAGGGAGTCCAGGTCACCTAAGGGATCCTAGGTGACTCTCTGGCTGACCTAAGGGAGTCACCTGGGGGAGGCATATAGCTCTCTGGGTCATATGACTCCCCCGGGTGACTCCCTTAGGTCAGCAAGAGAGTCACCTAGGCTCCCTTAGGCGACCTGGACTCCCCTACAGAGGGGGGGGGGCATTCTGGAGGCAACCGTGACTCCCTTTTGACTCTGTTTCTTCTCTCTGTGTACATGTTTTAATGCCACTGTGTAGCCATCATAACGATTAGCCTCAGTCACCTCTTATCACGCTTGGATTAGTTATATAGAACACTTAGAACAGCATCACACCATTTAACACGGCTTTACAGCGGACATAAGAAGGTTTTCTCATAGTGGTTCAAGATGAACACAAGCATGGAAAGGGCTAGTAAATATAATCCTAGACGTTGTAGGAGAGCTGCATTGAGTGACAGAAGAGTGTGGGTGGAAGTAAGTAGTATAATGGTGGGGTGTTTGGGGGCTGGTGTCAGGTAGTCTGACAGTGTAGGGTATTGGTAACCTGCCATCCTTTTGCCCTGGTATGGTGCCATACCCCATATGGGTTGTATGTCACTTAATAATAGACTTGTCATATTCCCACTTAGCCGCATCTGGCGCAGGTTAGCTTAAACCATGTATGGCTTAAAGCATATCATTTATTTATATCATACAATCTAAGTAACTTGGTTTCGTTGCCTCTATTCATGTCCAGTGACCCTACTGTCGAGAGAGTGAATTAGCCTCAAAGTAAGCCCATCATTGAACTTAATGTAATATAATTATGACCCTAATGACCATTTTGCAGATTTCAAATGCCTATAGGCCTGGACAAGTCTATATATTTGCACAATACACCTGCACACACCAGTTACACTTGAGACCTTTTGTAGGGGAGTGTTCAGTACATATATCAGGATCAAGTCCCCTGTGTTCTGTCACTTAAATGGCACACACAGGTCTCCAATGTCAATGGCCGCTCTCTTCAATCATATTTCTTGTCTATTTGTCTTCCTCTTGCCCTCTTCCAGTCCCCTTTCATGTTGCGCATGTCCTTATTTGTCAAGTACTAATCGACGTGATCTGTGGCTTAGGAAAACGTGAGCTTCCCTGTATACTCTTTCTTCTTAAATATAGCAAATGTAAACCTTCTATAAATCTCTCCCCTTACCTGTCTCGGTATGGATGTATTCTGGTCTCTGTATGTTTAGCAAATAATGTCTCTCTATCTGTTTGTCTGTATCCCAGCGTTTGTCTTTGTCTCTGTCTCCTTCCTTTTCAAATATTCTGCCCAGCAGCTCTCTCATTCCAATTTATGTTTTCAGCTGTGTCTCTATAATCCAGCATTAAATCAATGGTACTCATCCGAACTCAGTTTCGGAATTGGCTCACTCACAAAAAGTGGGCAGTGGAATGTGATATTACAAAGGGCAATAAATATGGGACATGCTCTGGGGAGCGCAATCTGGCCAAAATGATTTAATATTCAATACTGCAAGAGGGATTGTTCACAAAATGAATGGGGAACTGTGCGGGAAAACCACACAGTTGGATGTATACATTTATGTATGTATGATCCTTAATACCTCCGTGATGTCATGATAATTCACCTATTAAATGGTCGCTTCAATAATCCCATACTATAACTTTGAATGTGACCATTGTTGAATTGTGCAATATGCTCAATTGCAGTCCAATCCATAGCAGTATCGCTTTCTTCATATGGAATCAAAATGTTCCCTTATCAGACTATGCATCCATAATATGGATCTAAAGTTCCATCTGCCCCCAACAACTTATGTTAAATAGAACAATGGATCCCGAGGGGGTGATATCGAGGAGGCATGGACACATGGGAATAGTGTCCCAGAGATAAAGGATGGGTTTAGATAGGCGGGAAAGTGAAAGGGCTGCTCCTCTGTTCTATTTATAGATAAGAGCAACTCGTGACCTGAATGTCCGGTATCTATTGAACATGTCAGTAGATTAAGGCAACATTGAAACCGGTTTGGGAGATACTTTGGGGGAAGATAAAGGGGAAAGGTATGTGTTTATATAGAAAACACCCTCGTAAAACAAATTATAGATGCGGATGTTTTTCTTTCTATTTCATGCAGTAGAGTATAATCCTGATAACTATCATTATCTGACCCGAATGTATTCTCATCATTCTAGTTGATCATCTTTCCTTCTGTACCTCTGTCTCTATGTCCGGCTCCTTGTCTCTCCTTCTCCTCCTACTCCTCCCCATCCTCCTCCTCCTCCTCTTCTTCTTCTTCTTCCTCCTCTTCCTCCTCCCCTTTATCTCTCTGCTTTTCCTCCTTATGTTCCCCCTCTCACCCATATATCTCACACTATATTACGAAACCGTCCTTAACGTATTGTGAAAAAGAAACCTAATAGTGGACCAACGCAATCAGAAACCATCAAACCAGACCAGACTTCCCGGACGGAAGCATGTACATTGTAAATGTAGCCATCAACCAGCACAGTGTCCTATGTTATCTGCTTTATGTGCACAATGTAAACCGAGTTAGCACCCAGCCGCCACCTCCAGCACCAGATCTGTGCCACCACCAGTGTGCATGGGGCAGATCGATGTGGCAACAGGCGCCACACACATGCACTGCCCTGGAGAAGGCTGATAACGGGTATCAATAATAAAACAAATCAATATCTACACCCTCCCCTGACATGTGGCATGGCCTCCTCTGTAGGGGGAGCTGTGGGAGATGACCGTTTAGGGTTGTTGTTGGTAGGGATGGACAGGGGGAGGCCCCTGGGGAATAGCGAAGGTGAGGCATATTATAGCATGGTCAATTAATTTTGGTGTATTGTATTTAACATACATTTGATTATTTATCATAGCATATGGGTGAGAATTTTGAAAAATGTCACTTTTGGGTATTTTTCACCTTCAAACAGCTCTGCAATAAAAATTGCTGCACCAATCCAGTTTTTTCTTTTTTTATAGAATAGGTACCAGTCCAGGCTTTCAGAAAAATGTAAAATCATGGATGTAAAGTGGATATTTTTCAAGTTATGAGCCTCCAAAGGGCTAAAATACCCCAAAACTGTGCGTCAAACCTTTCTTTACATTTTTCATAACTCCCCCACCTCAACAAAAACAGTCACAACCCTGCAGCCTAATCATGGTTTCCTATTAGTTATAATGTTGTCTCACACATACAATTTTTTTTTAAAAGATATCTTTGCTCAATTGGTCAATATAGCCTGTTGTATTGAAAATGCCACTCGTGTAACTGCCGACACTTTTACTTTTGGTTCTTCCACTGGACAATTGGTAAGGGTCACCAAATGTACTTTTTGCTTTCAATCTTGAGGGATATATGTATACTAAAACTGGTAAAAATTTCGTGGGGATACACCCATTATTGAGGGCTCCAGGCCTAAAAATGTATTTTTGGAAAATAATAAAAGTGTCGGCAATTACGGTAAGTTTCCTCTATAAATCTAGAAATACCCCATGCCTATCATTTCTAAGACATGTATAACCATGAGAGGTATATGTTTATTCAATCTGGATAGGATTTGCAGCCTAATCCCTTGCTCTTGTGTAGTGGGACAAGGGGCGCAATATTCACGTAACTGCCGACACTTTTACGTAACTGCCGACACTTTTACTCTGGTCTATTGTAAAACCTTTCCTGATGCTGTAATATTGTGCATCCCCTGGAAACCTCAAACCAACTTTGGGAAATGGACATTAATACATAATATAGTGTGATTTTATAGCAGTTTGGCATGTTTTAGTTTACTAAAAGGGTTGTTAAAGGGTGTCTCAGAGAGAAAATGAACAAAATGTCAACAGAAATCCCTGTTGAGTCCGTAATTATCATCTTAATTGTGTTTTTTTGTGGTTTATATTATGCCTACACATCCCCTTCAACATTTTAGTGTGCTATACTTATGCTAAGAACATGCTTGTGATAAATACAGCAGAAAATAGTCATTCATATAGTAAAAGTGTCGGCAGTTACGCAGAAATGTATTTATTGCCATACACACCTTAATATTAATGGTATGAACATTTTCTCTGCACAGCATGATGAGGGGCTATGTGCTGTAATAGCTTGAACAAATAATATATAAATTCTGCTGATTTTTCAATTTGTCAGGGTTGACTAAGAATCCGTAACTGCCGACACTTTTATTATATTTTGTAAAATATACTACTTTCACTCAGTCAATCATCTCCATATTTTAACAGAGAATGCCCCTATGGGACTTCTACCATCCCAAATAGTCATTTTGCCCATACTGCACGACTCATTTTTTTCCCCTAAAAGTGACTGGCCTTACATTTTTACCTAAATTTTCCCTTATTTCGACATATTTTGAGGAATACCATTTGGTATAAAATGTGTTATAACTGGTGTGTTTTAGGGTTAAAATATACATCCATCCTGTTTTGTACATAGAAATATAGAATAGATAGCTGTGGAAGGTGTTTGAGATATGTAGCAGAGGTTATGCCATGTGATAACCAATGGCGTAACTGCCGACACTTTTACTCTAAAAATAAGCTGGTTTTACGAGCTCACCATGCCAAGAGAGGTATCTTTGTATGTGAAATGATTCTTGCTATTGCAAGTACACATGTTGAAGATAACACAAAGTGATTTTGATGGCAAAAAGGACCGTTTTGAGAAAATTAGACTAAAGTTGGTGATTTAGTGGAAATATTTCATCATTTTCAATATTTTCGCAAAGTTTGCTGAGCGACAAATCAAAAAGTTTATGGCCAAGTGTTTTCAAACTTGGTATGCCTATTCACACATACTAAGGCTACTTGTAAATGAATTTAGGAGTCACTGTGGTGTTTCTTTGATATAATAACCATGTTGTAATAGTTTTGGGCGTAACTGCCAACACTTTTACTCTATAATGTGTTTGCCGGTCAATAAAAACTGCACCAGTAGGGGTAGAACCATGCAATTATTGTTTTTTGACACCCAAGATATATGTCTTTCAATGTAAGAAACTTGCATAAATATGAATTGAGTTTTGTGAATTTTCATGGTTACTCACTTTTGACCCCAGAATGTGACATTTTTCAAAAATCTGACCCATATACGTCATACTCCCAAGCTTATATAGATAGTGTTCATGCATGTCATAAACAACATCCGAACAAAAGCAGTGAAAATGGTCTTAATAAAGATTGAGCAGGCCTAGGGTGAATATCAGCAGGTGAACTTTACTGGAAGGTAGTTTTGAAAGTGCTGACTTTTCATAATGAAACCAGAGTGAAGGCCTTCTGACATTTCATCTAATTATAACATACAGACATGCCTCGAGACGTCCCTTGTACCCCCTCCCCTAGCTGCCACTCTCCCACACACACACATTCCCATACCAATCTGCATTTAAAAGGAGGGAAATGAAGAGGGATTGTTAGACACGCTGCCACAGTCTGCAGCGGTTGGCTGCTCTACTGGATCCCAGTATTTGTAAGAGCTTAATGGAGCTGTCTACTCGAGGGGAAGGCACAATCGAATTAATGGAAAAAGTGAGACTGAGGGGAGAGAGGAGGGGAATGAGACAGTAAGAGGGAGAAGAAATCGTAAGGGTGAATGCGGAGCAAGAAGAAAGACATCAGCGGAGTGGATGAAGGAGGGAGAGGGAGGGGAGTTTGAGATTGTTGCGATGTTTTATGAGCAAAAATAAATCACACGACATGGTGCATTTCTCATGTAATGACAAACGGGAAATAGTACATTGACTCATAATTAGGACAGGAGGGTACCTAACGCGTACAACCCTGTCGGCAGTCACCTCTGCATTGGTGAGGAGGGGAGACAGAAAGATGGTTGGGCAGGAGCGGGGATAAGAATGGAATAGCGAACCTGGCCTAGAAAGAGGGTAAAGGAAAGAACTGGCATGCACATATAAAAGGTAAAAGCACAAACAAACAAACAAACTGATGTAGTTGGTATTTGGGGGAAGACAAATAAAAAATCATCCTGCCTTCAGCGATATTAATCCTAGTAAGAAAAACAAGCACTGTTTGGCCTCTGGGATTGGCGATAGTGTCGAGGGGTGGTTGAGAGGGGGAGCGGCTTTGGGACTGTGGGGTCAGGGCTGGAGAGAGATCGATAAACGCTATAATATTAGACCGGACCGGACCAGGCTGACCTCTACAGGGGTCACAGGAACGCTGGTGCCAGCTGGGCGGCACGAGAACGAGGCTGTTGTGGAAATAGACCTTGATGTGGGTAGTATACACACTGTCTTGTATACTGCAGTATTTCACAGAGTCAGGGCCCATAGTTGTCAATGTTGCAGTACATATCTTTTGATATAAGATAGCTCAGAGGTGAACTAGAAGTGGTAGTGTCTCTAGACATTCTTATATTCTATAGCAGTCATGTATATTTTATTATTAGCATTCACTATTAAGGTCTACTTTTGTCCACAATGCCTTATAAGGTAAAGACAACAACTTTACAGAATGACATAACCAAATCTTATTACTACCGAAATGTGTCCAGTGCATCCCAGAATTGTGTAGGCTTCGTGAGGTAATATTAAACAACACCCTGTAAGCCACACGCAATCTACCTACCCAAAAATAACTATAACTAAGAGAAGTCGCTTCACGCCTCCTCCAATGTGAAGTCGATACTTTCATAATTATTAATATTGGCGCCATAGAAGAGTCAAAATACACCTACATGTTTATTTTCATGATGATAGAACCTTTCTCTTTGTTAACATAAAATCGGATAATAACAGCAATAATGAATAGATTCCATGGTAAATGTTATCCGATGGAATAATTGCATTTAATTCATACATTAACTCTTATATAGGTATTATAAATTTCTATTCAGTCTAACTCAATTAAATGTTAGATAATATAGCCTACAATAATGACATGATATCTAATATTATACCGTTTGTGTGGAGTATAATGCACAGTGGATTTGGGGCATAGATATGGGTAGTGTCCCATTAGCAAGTCCCTGCTCGTTGCGGTGACAGCCCACCCTGGCAGGCAGCTCTATCCCAGGTCATGACCAGGGTGGGGGCTGGTGAGGGCTGGTGCCACATGATTATTACATTGTGACATGATTAACAGCCTTCACATGATGAATGGCATGTTCTGTAATGATTAGCTAGCAACACCAACCCCATATCCACAACCCACTACCAAGGACGTTATGATGAGCAGTGCACATTTAAGGTTTTATGGACCTGGATTTCAATTCCTGTGTTAAACTATAATTGAAATACCTGCTGTTAAATGTGCAAATGCACGGTCTAATAAATGCAATACACGCTATTTATAAGTATGAGTTTGTGTATGCAATCTAAGAAACAATGAAAATAATAATAAATAAAAGTTATCTGCAATCATGCTATTGTATATAGCAGTTGTGAACTAGCATTTACATATTTCATGAACATTTCCAATTAATTGTTCATCCCACAAAATGATTACAAATCACTGTTTACCCTTCTCATTGACCTATAGACCGCATTAACCTAAATAAAAAGCCAGTCAACCAAATATCTGACCCACCCTTTGATGGGTTGTTTATAATATGAGCAATGCATACTTGACCTCCTGTCAGGCCCCCATTCATCGCCCATCCCATTATAACTTCCGCAAACAAAGGCCACTGCTAATCACTTAACCCTTCACTCCTAATTGAGAGGGCCAAACTCTTAAGTCACTAATTGATACCATAATAATCCCCTCCAACTTGATGGATCTTAAATGAATAGCTTTTTTATCTCTAAAAGGCACTTGTATCATAGATTCTAAGTTTACTAAGTGCTAGGTTTTTTATATAGTTTAAAAAAATTAATGAACACAATATACTCATGTACCCTAATTTATAATACCATGTCCTCTACATTAATGCAGACTATAAAGATCGAAGATAATGATTAACAACTTCCTTACGTTAGCCCTACCCCCCCCCCCCCCAACCCATTGCCGGCCGCCACGACCAACACACAGTCCTCCATAATGGCTTATGACACTAGACCTCTAGCACTGACCTGTCACCTTACTGAACCTTCACCTCACACACACACGATCTTAATGCAGCTCATCAGCACACCTTTATGTGGTATGAAAGTAACACTACATAATGGGTTATAGAGCGTGTATGTTGGAGGATTATAAGAGAGGGGGCAGTTGGGGATAACTGATAATGAGACCGGGACAGAAAAGCATATATCATTAACGAGATGTTAGGGGAGAGGCAAACATAGAGACACACAATGTGTACATACACAGCTGAGAAATAGAGACGTGAAAAACAAATGAGACAGACCGGGGGACACAATGTGATACAGCTATGTTATGTAGTTAATGAGAGGGAGAGGCGGAGGGGACAGACAAGGTAATTCCAGGTCACCAAATGAATGGACACATATATGGTAGAGCCTATATTATTAGAAGGGACCCAGAGATTAGATGTGGAGGGGATGGGATCACCAACTGCCTGTATGTATACCGCACTCCTTGCCATCCCTCCTGCTGTCATCTATCATTTTTAATGAAGCCAGCTCATAATGGCCACACTCCCAGCACATGCCCAGGAGGCAGCCTCAGGGGTGACTGTGTGGGTGGGGGAGATCGCTGCCTCTAGCCTCTGGCTGGAGAGTGGAGCTTTAAGGGATAATATTAAGTTTAAGCCTGTACGGTGGCGTGTAGTGGGAGATGAAGTGGATGGAGTGAGGCATGTTTGTAGTGCCTGTTCTTAAAATAAGGTCAGAGAAAATTGTGTCAGCTTCAAAATGTCAACTCAATCTGCTACTGCTGTTGCTGCAGTTGGCCATTCAATAACCAGAATCCACGGCTACTACCTTCTATGCCTAGGTCTATGCAATTTTATAGGAGCTTTCCCATACATGTATTCTACATTAATCCAGTATTTGTGAGTACATGGATGCTTATTGTTTAACCATAGACGCTTTCCTACAACACCACTGGGCGAGATGACTGCTATAACAAGCTATTATACTATATAATTTATAGGACCTTTACCTAGTTGTGGAATGGCTCCAGTCAAACCTCTTTCTGGTGATGCTGGCTGCCAGAAATAACGGCTCAATGCAGGGGAGGAGGCAGTGTTTAATATAAAACAGGCCTTTTGGTTTTGCGTCTTGATGGGGAATTAGCCTGAGAAATATCATTGTCATTAATGCTAATGGAGGTCAACAAACCTTCCATCTGATATTTGTGACCCAACAAGCAAAAAGACCCATCCGCGGGGGATTTTTAGTACTGGCTTTGGCCACCAGGGGGCACCAGAAGGGCTAGAGAGTGCATAATTCAAGTAAAAATGCTCTAGGCTAATTTTTTGTGTAGAATTCAATAGACTTATTATAATTGCTCTATCTTTACTGCAAACATTCCATATTTGGAATGCAAAAAGAATGTTTTCTGTGGAAAATTAGCATATAAGACATTTTTTGGTTTCCATGGAAACCATTCCATGACACAAAATGGGAGATAATTGTCCCGGTTTCTTAAGTATCACATCAGTTACTAAAAACTGAAAACATACTGTAAAAATTCCTTCTAGAACCAAATTTAGACGAAAAAATACCATTTTATTTGGTTATTTATCAATAAAACTGATTTCTTATAATTATCACTATTTATTATGGGATGCGATGCTTTTAGAGCTTATCTACCATTTTCAGTTATTGATATGTACCAATCTTTGAAAATCAATTCCCACAAAACTACCAGGAATTTTTTAACTTATGATATCTCATTTTAAAGGGTATGACACCAACTTTAAATACTAATTCCTCCCCGGATGGGTCTTTTCCCTAGCCTGGTCACATTTGTTTAGAAAGAAACAATGTTGAGAAACACTGTTTTGCGTAGTATTATTGTTTTTTCTTATTTCTACCTATAAAATAAGGACTTTCAGATTCAAGATTTTAGATTCATTATCAAAGGAAAGCAAGTGCAGATTCGCATAACAGTGTTTGTAATGGGCATGCCTCATTTCCACACGTCCACAATTAAGTGGGGAAACGCTTCTGATTGCGAAATATCATTTTAGAGTTCCATTCTGATTTGCAATATGAATGAACTCCACTATTTTTCTCAATACAAGCCTTAACGTAATCTAGCCTTGGTGGACCCAACCTATATTTACCTCTTAATAATAAAAACACTGAGGGATAGAAATGACTGTATTCATTCAGTGTATCAGTATACGTCAAATAGATATATTGTGTGTGTTATACTTATAACGGAGGCGCTGTGCATGTCTACCTTTCCAAGCTAATTAGCCAAAGGGGCGAAGAGCATGTCTATGGTCTATTGACTCCCCAGTATATGCCTACAAATCATCTTGGGCGGCCTTTGGTGTAACCCATATGGCTGAAAGTCTAGAGTTACCTGCCGCTGTCCATGTGTCATATCTCCGACTGCTAAAGGTTAATAGGAAATGGTATAAGACCCTTTGGCAACAGCTTTTGTATGATATAGTGCCATTCAGAACGTGACATCTTGACATTTCTCCTATGTCTTTGCTCAGTCGGCCTCATGATCACAGACATGCACATATCCATATCCCATCTTTTCTGTCGGGTAAGGCAAGGATGGCAGTTTTAGATAGTATTGATGAGGTCCCCTATTCCTATTGTTCTCGGTCTTTGTGAAAATTACAATACATTTCAATGTGTGCTTTGTTTGTGTTGTAATACCTCTGTAATTGTATAGACTAAGTGCTTTCACTGCAGTAATTACCTTCCATACCATCCTTTCTGCATACTGGGGGCATGTGGGCATATTACATTTCTTTATCTGTATCTGCCCTACTGACTCTATCTTCCTTTTCCCTCTTGCGATTATGATTATGGAATCTCCATTTCACACTTTTGAGGTGAATGGTGTATGACTACGGTTGAATAAGCAAGGGGTGTTCTTGACATTTAAAAGGCTTCGGATATCGGGTAAGGCAAAAAGTTTAACTTAGGCTTGAGCTGCTAATACTAGCCCTGGTCCTTTCAGACACCCTGCCCTGGCCCATAATTATATCTTCAAGCCCTTTTTTAACAGAAACACGAGCAAGTATATTATCCTAGGGATGCTTGATTATGGCTAGGTTTAAGTATCTAATGGCCCATAATTAACTTGGTTTCTTATCAATCTCACTGTGTAACCAATACATGCACCCTCATATCTGTACACGTATAGGAATGCACCCCACTACCACCCCTATCTGAGTAACCCTATACCACCTGACCCATCCCTTTGGTCAGTCAGGTGTGTCAAAGGTTGATCAAACCAGTGACCTGAGACCTTACTTTTAGTAACCATGGCCACCTCCCACAGAGCACGCTAACAGTTACAGTGTTAACCTGACTGGGCACTTTTACAGTTACCCCGAGCTCCAATATGCCTACCTGTCAGAAACCCCATTGTTAATGCTACACCCCGTATATGCCCCACCAGGTGGGCTGGGCAGGTGAGTATGTCAGGTAGATATCTGTAAAGGTGTGTTCCTCCAGAGGTTAACACCTGTCTTAAGGGGCATACCCCACCGCCCCCCTGGGGTGGCTTATTCTTAGTTAGTTTAATGAGTGCAGTGGGATGGGTATAGGGGTGGATGTGCTGGAGAGCCTGGGGCAGATAGAGACACATTCCATTGGCAATGTGTCCGTTACTAGGTGAGCCTTTAAAGTGCTGTAAATATGCATGAATTATATATATCAATCCCGAATTATATACTTGGAAACATGTATACATTGATCCAGATATGCAAATTCTAAATCGTATTTGTAGACTATGAAGATATAGTGCTGGTGTAAATTTACATTTCCACTGTCCACAAAGTGCAAGTTAATCGTCTACTATGTACTCTGTTCATCCAATAAACACCCCTTTCTACATTGTATACATTCACACTTAAACATGCCCAGCTAAATGCAATACCCCAGCAGACAGTGAGTTAGACCCACTAACAATCTCCACACTGTGATGTATGGGACATAATCGGGTTCTCCACCCTGTATAAGAGTCTCCATAAACCAGCCAGACTACCTCCAATACCCGGACTCCTAAATCTAACCCCCACCCTGCCCAACGCTATACAGGGTAATGAATTGGGTTCTGCCTCTCCTTCACACTATCCATCACCCCCTCTGGTGGCGTCTATTGAAAAGCTGCTGCCCATCAATTGACCACTGGTGGTGGCCAACAGTAGCCCTGGTCAGCAGGTTCCTGGAGGGGATGTGGGTGGTTGTTTGCTCCGTTTGCATTGTTTCCTCACACTCCTTCCCAGTGGGCACAATATTCAAATCAATGTTGAATCACCATTGCATCATTATCAACATTGACAGCCATTTATCAACGTTGATTCAATGTTCTGTGTCCACTGGGTTCATAAGATTCACACTTATCATCCTACATAATCTATACATAATAAGAATATAACCTGTGCTTATCATTGCTGGTCATTTATTTGCCTATATACAAATGTCGGTGCTGGTGAGAAATGTGCCCATTGTTTGTAATGTGGAAGAGCATGAGGACGCCTAGGGGGACGCGATCCTGAGGTGGGGATGAATTAAAATAGTTGGATGGGCGGAAAGGAATGGCTGGAAAATGCGGGGTAGACATTTAAAACTGAAATCTAAGAAGATACAGCAGTGGTTGGGGCCTTCAATAAGCCCTTAGGTCATTTACAATTGATAGGATTTCCTGAGAATCCATTAATGTGCTTTCTATATAGCCGCCCAATAGGGTGGTCAGTGAGGGTGGTGTTATCCCCCTTATCACTGACCATTGTCCACTTACTAGCCAGGGGTGCATACCAACCACACCAATTGAGGTGAAGCTGAAGGGCTTGCGACAGGGGCACACCCTGTCCCCTCACCCTGCGACCGATTCGTCAATATAGCATCCTCTCATTGGTCCCCTATATACCCTTTCACCCTCCTCCCATATATGTATAATGTATAATGCTCATGTCTATGTGCTTTATGGATATCCTATCTTCTTCTTGCCCTTTTCTGCTGTTCAAACCTTAGCCATACCGCTGCCCATTTATCCTTTCAATTAACTATCATATTATTTTCTCCTATCCCCGCATCACTCTCTATACCGATTCCCAATCTATCCTGTCCTTCTCTTCCCTTGGTCCCCTCAGTGAGTCCCCTTCATTTAACCTCACTTTAACCTATAATGCTAAAGTCTCACCCACCCTCACCCTCACCAGCCCCACACTCATACACACATTTCTTCCGCTCCATCCCGCACGTCCTACCCCTGCAGCCCACCCGTCCCCGTAGGCCGGTAGTCACACCCCTCGGCTCTGTGATCTGTGGTTTTGACGTGCGACCCCAGTCACTTCAAAGGCTTCTCCCCAGCCCCACGTCCCTATACGTCAGTTCCACTGTTCACAGTGCCCCCTGGTGCATTATGTTGGTGCTATAGAGGAAAGGGAAGTGGCCCTTACAGCAGGGCAATAGTTGGGAAAGGTGCATTTATGTAATAGTCAGCGATTCTGTTCTATCCTGCCTGTAGGCTGTTTTATTGTATTTCAGTGGTGATGGTGCCCCCCACCCCACACCTCCCCCCCTCCATGGATTGCCAATCCCACAGCATACCCTTTTTACTAGGCTCGCTGCGAAAAGGGGCTTATTTAACACGAGTACGTTGTTTATGTAGTCAGATTCACTTTCATTGCAAGGCAGAAAGTGCTCTCCCTATTTGCAAACATCCTTTTTTGTTGTTGCTCCCTTGTGCGACTATATATGCAAGTGTTGTCCATATCAAAAAGAGAACACACTAGTTCTTTTCAGTTAAGTTTTCATTAATGCCCCACTGCCTCCTACATATGACACCTCACGTGGGAGGGAGCACCAAGAAAGCTTCCTGCAGACAGCTAAAAGGCTAATGGAGTGAGTCTTTATGTTCAGGAGTGGTACCTGGTGGTGTGTACCATATGGTGCAGTCATTAAGGTGTGTAAGTGAGGTGCAATTACTACCTGCTGTGACAAGTGTGCCGAAAACGTCTCTGCTGAATACACAATATAAGTGGCTGTCTGGGGGGTCCTCTGTATTGGGCCGGGAGCTGTGTATATTGATGTATAGCAATTGTTGCCCAGACTCCAATCTCACCTACATCCGATGTGAACTATATATGTTCGAATTACATATTTCTCGTCTTCTACCTAGGCCAGGAGACTACAAACAATGGCCTTGTAGTGTACATGCTAAAGTGAGTTTTACCTTCTGGTATAATATCCACACCTGAACCTTGATACCAGTTAGTTTAGTCGTTCAGAACACCCTTCGTTGTTATGTATAATACCACACCCTATAATCATAACCCCACAAAATTGCTTGAGTCTTATATTGCCATTTTATACTCATTAGGGACCCTCACCCCCACCTTAACAAGGAGTCAGCACCTTCCTCATTGTTTTGAAAAAAACAACAACAATGTTTTATAATCCCTCCGTACCACTGGGTGATATATATTTCAATTGACATTTTACGTTAAACATTGCATATCACCATCAATATTAAATGATAAGACAAGGCAATGTTTCTTTTTCAATTCAACAGCCCAATGTGTGAGGAATAATGGATATTTAATTAATGAGGTAATTATACCAGGGGTGACAGGCCCTCTTTGTCTCTGTGTCAGGGGACATGTCAGCAGAAGTGTTAATTGTTCTCTTAATGAGTCACAACCCATCATCACACCTTTTTATACCACTCCTCTAACCATCATGGGAGTGTCTCACAAATTACAACAACTGTTGCTCGTACAAAAAAGGTGTACAGACACTTAAGTCCCTCCCTAAGCAGGACGTGTACATGTTCCCACCATCTATATGCCGCTATAAAGTACTCATATATATGGAATATTCTATGCTGAAATATTTAAATCAGAGCTTCAAGAACAAGAGATTTAGCTTACAAGACTAAATTCTCAAACACTCACATTTTAAAGCTACACCTCTGTCATACTAACTCTGTCTGGATAGCTTCCTCACAATCAATGTGTATAATATACATAATCATAATTATGCTGAATATTATCATTATTGTTTTATATATCAAGAACCCTTTTGTCTACTCCCTTTTAATTTAATAGTGACGACGTATATATATAGGTTATTGCTGTACTAAAGATACCCAGTGATCATCCCTCTATTATAATGTCTATTTGATTAGAATTTACATCAAGCAGGAGCTTCATGAAATGCATATAAAAAAGACAAAAATATGCATATTCAAATATGTGTTGATGTATAGGGGCATCTACAACACATCCACTAAACCACTTAGAGAGTCTATAAATATCCATTCTTTTCCACTCAGTGGCCTTGGTCCTTTATGATTATGCATATATCGATTTGCCCATTATTCCCATAGGCATAGTCTGTATATGGAAGTACTTTGGGGTATGGGCCTTTAGTGCTTCCGATAAGAAAGAATAGCACGCAAGGTTATTTTGATGGCATTTAGTATGGCAATAAGGTAACAAAATATAAAGACGCACATTAAAGTCTATAACTGTCTCATAGTAAGTCCACTGGCATGGTATAACACTTCACAGTGCCAACATATTCCTGTGTGTACCCTAGCCCCCAGCCCCAATCCACACAATATGTATGTCAATACAACATACAATGTGTGCCACCACTGCCAATTGTATTGGAAAATATGAGGAGAAGGGGTATATAGCTTGGGTGTTTGTGAAGGTAGGTAAATGTGTAGGGGATAGAATGAGAAGGGGTAGGAGCCAGATTCAATAGGCTGACGCGTGGGTGTGCAACTTATCAAATCTTTATTTGTTGCTTATATTATATATACATTTTACATTATTCCTTGTCTGATTACGCCCCCTCTAATCCGTCAATTCCTGACTTATAGATAAATAGTGCGTGCTGACTTCATTAAGTTTGATCACTGAGGTAGATCTATTTTTTAGTGTCAGCTCAATATTATATTTTGGTTTCATCCAAGATCAAAATATACTACTGATATGATACAGCCTCATAACACACCTGCTGAATTATGTACAGAAATCAATTAGTCTGTGTGTGAAATAATACTACGTTTGCCTAACCCACTAAACTATGTGTATATACATCTACTCCCAAAGCTACCCTTCCGATCCTCCTGTGACACTGCATGTTTAATGCATGTCGCCTAGTGACAGTGCCAACTAATGGCTGCATGAATGGTGAATACAAAGCCCCAGGAGCATCCAGAGCTTACTCCAGTGGATGTGTATATGGAATAATTATCCCACCACCCACCGAGGCTGCTCCATAAAAAGTACATTATACTACACCCGCACAACTGAGCCATAGTGTTTTATAAAAAGAAAATGCATTAAATCACAGAAAGGGCATCACCATTAGGACACACACTGCTTTACTGTGGACTGGATTAAAGGGAAAATATATCACCCCCATTAATAGTAATAGTGGGAGACACCAAGCTTTTTTTCCTCCTTCTGCTCCTGCATATGAATCAATGGTTTTGCACCCGGAGATGTAGGGTTCTAGTCCTATATGGGTTAAATATAGCCCTTATAGAATGGGAATATGGTATATAGAGTAATGGGAAACTGGTATAGCCCGATGTATATCTATAGGGTTATATTCTGCATGACGAATGACCACATTTTCATTTTTTTTTATATATTTGTTATAAGGGACACGGTTGCTGTACTATAATCTGATAATAGCATTATATTCAATAATGTATGGCAATCGTTGACTGATGATAAAACTCATAGGAAAAGTAGTGTTTGAAATGGCTGAACGTGCAACTATTAATTCCTCCTGAAAATGAAAATACAAAATCAAATCATCTGAAACTTCTTTTGTCCCCGACCTTTATGACAGAACTCAAAATTGATTGCATTGTCGTCTTTCCCATAGCCGCGTTTCATTCCCACCCCCTCCGATTATCCTCTATATGCTCATGCAACAACAAATAGTAACTTTTCGGGCAAGTGTTTTTGCACTTTTCTGATATTCAACAATCGAAAATGATAATCAACCGGCTATCAGAAATATAGTGAGGAATGATAATATATATGACACAATTTATTAAGCACGATTAATTTCTTCTGAGTATTCACCCTTTCCTACTGTATTGGTGTATAGGTTCCTCAATGACATCTGCCTTAGCTCCTTACCCACTCATCCCCTTTTCTCCCACAAAGAAATCAAAAACAAAGTGTTGTGAAATATGGTGTGGATTTCCTCTAGATATTGTATTTGTTCCACGCACAAAGGTTTAGATGAGGCATAAAATGCTCATCTGCATGGTCCATAGGCTGAATAGGCTAGTTCGATTATGGGTGGCCTATGGATGGGTAAGGGAGGAGGTGGGTCAGGCATGCTCTTGACTGGACATAATGACCCTCAGTGGCAGTAGGAAGGTGACATAAGAAGGCATGGACTCCCATCCTCCATACTGATCAGCTCCTCTGGTATCCTCTGTCCAAGACCTGATGCTCTGTTCTGTGTTTAGTTCAACATCTGCACAATAACTAACCACATTCACATGGTAGGCGATTCATTATCTTTTTGTGCAATTGCATCAGATTATTCAAAGCCAAAAATAATTATCTCATTTTAAGAAAATTTATTTGTATTATTTTCTTGAAATGAGATCATTGTTTTTGGCTGTTTTTTCATCATGAAACAATATTTAAGGTGTATTGTGAAAATAATCCTTACAGTTTGGGCCGTTATGATATATGAGTTGATATTTTGCTTTGTTTTATGTCCAGAACGTGCAAGTCAATCAACATGACCAAAATTACTTTTTATCTTTGGGACATGTGAAACCCTTTGCTCAGTAGGCTATCTGGGATGACCATGCATGCATCATAACTCAGACATGTCGTAGCGTGACTGAGGCCTCCATCATAAATAATATTACTAAGCCAATGACTTGGCAAAGGGTACCTAACGCGGACTAGCCTTAAACCAGGGTCTGTCCACTGCGCGGAGGGTCTTGCTCTGCGGGTCAAATGTCACGGGTCAGTGACCTTGACCCCAGGCACGTCCTTGATCCTTGATGCCCTATCAATAAAAGCCCTTCTAGTGAAGGCCGGGGCTTGATGTATTGGGGCTGGGGGCGGGAGGTGTGACCTCCAGCGTCCTTGTGGATTTAGAGCCGTGTTTTCTTGTGTTGGTTTTCCATTGTTCATAGAAACAGTCAATGACTCCCTGACATTGATGTATGTACTGGATAGGCTGGCCGGAGGGGGTGGGTATGTTACTCTAATTCCAGCTTGTCTATAATTGTAGTGAAATACATAGAATACAAAAACAGCTTTTCAGCATCTTGCCCATTCTGTATGAATTAAGCCCCAAATTAGCAAAACTGTGTTGGAACTCACGGATACAATGTTTACCTGCTGTATAGAGAACCCCAACATTAAATGTGACGGGGTATGCGAATAAGGCCCTTAGTGCAGGGTGCACGTAGGTCCCTAATTCCCACTACCTATCACAAATGTTAGGCAATAGGAGATGAAAAGTAACACCCACTAAAGCTACAACTATTTTATATACGCAAGGATTCATTTTTTCACCGCCATAAACACATGTGGTTCTGTATGCAAGTTTTCCCAACTACCTGTGCCATGTTTTTCCCGATGGCTCTTGGGCTTATTCAGATTCAGATAAGTAAAATGACACCAGACAGACAGCCCCACAGGAATATTGTAGCATGATAGTTAATACCCACCGCGAGGATTAAATCCTACTGATTTTATGTCATATTCAGCCCTGAGGATATTTAATGAAGAAGTGATTCAAGGCTATTCGTGTGGCTCAGGTACCATCAGACAAACAATAGATAAGTGTTTGCTCATTGATCGCATGTGGGGGCTATGTTTGCATGATAACATTGCTGGGAGGGTGTATGGAACAACTCATCCTGGCACCCCTTGGTGGTGGGGGATGTGTTACTGGGATGGGGGAGCACCTAACATGCACATGGTTTTGATGTTTTTGCACACATTACCCAGCAAACTGGGGTGACTCGTGGCCATCCTGAGTGAGGTCCTCACTCAATGTGCTAGATGAAATAAAACTGAGTGATGTGTCGCCATCAATTACTCAGCATCACTAGGGATGGCCAGGCTGGTGATCACTCAGCATCACCAGGGATGGCCATGTTGGTGATCACTCAGCATCACCAGGGATGGCCACGTTGGTGATCACTCAGCATCACCAGGGATGACCACGCTGGTGATCACTCAGCATCACCAGGGATGGCCACGCTGGTGATCACTCAGCATCACCAGGGATGGCACATTGACCAATTAGCACTGAAGCAGGGGGGGGGGGTATTTTATTCATAACATTGACAACATCATTTAAGCTGTTCATCCATAATCTCTTCTTCTCTTGGCAATCATGAATACTTGAAGTCCTTGGGGGAGTGTCTGTTTAAATATAAGCAAACATAATGGATTATTATGGAGGAACACAGTGTACATGACAAGGTTATAAAACTGTTTAAATGTTACTTTGAAAGTGAAATTCCCCTTTTATCATTAATCAATTATGTTATACATATATAAGAATATAACAATACAAGTAAGGTAAAGAAAGTGCCAAAAACTACCATAGAACTTACCAATATATGTGTCATTCCAGTCAGTGAATATACTTCCTACCTATAATTATAAAAAGAGCAAAGTAGAATATATTAGAGAAAAATAGAGACATAAAATAGGCAAAAACAGTTTCTGTAGAATTCACAATCAGCTGATGGCTGAGATTTCACCATGACTTATATAAGACAACCCACCTCACATCTGTTCTCCTTGCCAGTCTCTGCCTGTCTGTTGTGAATGCTAGAAGTTTCCACTGAGAACAAAGAAAGGGCGGGAAATTTGAAATGGACCAATCAGAACTCAGGAAACCAGGATGTGTGTGACCGTGAGTGATCATGCGCCATCCTGAGTGAGACTCACCACGAGTGGCGCCTAGTCACTCAGTGAGTGAGAACCATGTTGGCGACTGTGAGTGATGATGTGCCATGCTGAGTGAGAGCTGCCATGCTGGTCAGACAAAGAAAGTTCCCCTTTTATCACTCAATGCAAGAATGTTTTACCATACTGTTGTAAATCCTTACTTGTTACTCATGATTATATGATACCATGATGGTCACTGGATATCATACTTTCCTATTCTTGTTAGAGCAAGGCTGATCAATGTCTATATACTATGTAAAATGTAGACAATTTCATTTCAGTGTTAAGTCCCATAGACAAAGGAAAATTGTATTTTCTGTCTTAAATCTTAATCTAAAATCATATTGTTGGCTATCATGATGTGCACATTTTCATAATGATTTTAATCATGTAAAAATCTGGTCCATATGTGCGATAATATCAATGAAATAAACATCAACTTCTATTCCCCCTCTGCAAAATACAAGCAGTATACCTCCAATGCTAATATCCTGGTGATGCTGAGTGAGCTCACCACAGTTGGGAAATGAGTGAAAAGTCACCATGCTGAGTGAGACCCACCAGGAGTGGCGCGTTGTCACTCAGCGTGTGATTACCACAGTGGCGAGATGAGTGATATCTCGCCATGCTGAGTGAGACTCACCAGGAGTGGCGCATTGTCACTCAGCGTGTGATCACCACAGTGACAAGATGAGTGATGAGTCGCCATGCTGAGTGAGACTCACCAGCAGTGGCGCATTGTCACTCAGTGTGTGATCACTCAAATAATAGTCACCATGCATCACCAGTCATGGCCAGGGATCACCCCAGTTTGCTGGGTACATGGTTTTATTATCATTTGGTGAGGTTATGCTTTCCCTCTAGTTGTGTTCTTAAATCCATTACTATCAAAAATGCATAGGTGCTGAAAATATTGACAAATTCTCATGGCACTGTCCCTAGGCGCCATTGATTATAATTAGCGCATCATGTGAAACCATGGCGTCACTCGAGTAGAATGGCAAAATCAACAGGTAGAACCTGTGTGGTAATCCTCTTCTAGCATTGCATTGCTGACAGAGAGGAAGTGTTAATCCTCATGATAGTGACAACAGAGCTAATGAGTGACTGTTAGTTCTACCTTGTACCCGGCCCGGTCCCCTGCAATATTAAAACTGTTGCTGCAGGTATAAACTCCCAGGAGCAGTTCCCTGGCTCACACCATCTGCTCCCCCGAGCTCACCTGAGGCGGCAGCATGTCTGTATGGATATGTGTGGGGGTGGAATGGTGCTGGTAGATCATCATATGGATCTGTCTGGTGTAACAATAAGGGCTGCCTCTACCCTGGGACTGTCCACATTAAAAATTGATGCGCTGTTGGCTCCATTTTTTCCCAGCTGTGAACAAAAAAGATATGCACTTTCCTTGCCAAAACATATGATAATATATTTAGTAATATGTTGTTTAAACGTAAACAGTGTTGATACAAGAATATTGTAATATCGTTGTGTCATAGTCGAAATAGTAGAGTTAATCGTGTGTTTACTCAAGGGTACCCAATTCGGTTGGCTTGGGTAAATCCAACACAAGGCTTGTAAAAGAGGTCACTATTTTGCTCGGATATTGTGCCTTGACTGTATACATATACACAATGTACACTTACACACTCAGTCTACTGGAGTTCATCCTTGGATATCAGTAGATGAAAGAGAGGCAACCGAGATGTACTAAAGTGGTCAAAGAAGGAGGGTGTGCACCTAAAGTCTAGCTACCAGTACTCGATCTCAGCATTGTGACAATCAGATCGGTTTGCTGCCCTGAACCAGCAGCAAAAGCTGTTAGCAGAGCTTTGTTAAAAAATAAGGAACAACTATCATTCAGATACTGCAAACAGATCTTTCTACTTAAGAAAGGGGACCTTATTGTAGGGTGCACTAAGGTCACTTCACCCAGACCATGTCACAGTGGGCTATATTCATAAAAGATTATGGTAGTATACACTACAGCTGTGATGGATAAAGGGAGCATCCTGGCACTGCCTACAAATTGACTGCTCCCAGTACTGATTTGTGCCAGACATAATACCTATATATAACCAGCCTTAGTACCATTTCATGATCCATTCAGAATTATTTAGACATTAATTATGCATACCTACATACACTCTCACCACTTCTGAGCGCCATTATTGAAACCTTATAGCACTGTTAAGGTGGCAGCCAGCCACCTGCAGCCTCCAGCACCTAAGTACTGGAGGCCCTGCATCATTGATTATGAGCTGAAACGCTATTGTGCGTGCAGCTTCATATTAAAACTTGTTCTCTCACACTACCTATTGTCGGTGCACCTTGCTGCCATTATTACCTCGGCTACAATAGTACCTACAGCAATCCCCTCATCCCCCTCTCACCTACCTTAATTAATTGGCTCAGGTGGACCCACCCTTTCAGTGCTAAGACTTGAATATTTTAATCACATTCCTTCTGTATATCAATATGATGCTCTGTATACCATATCAGCCGGTTTATAACCTAGTCTAGATATGTTACCATGCCATTGATATGCTTGATATCACATTTTCTTGAACGAGATATTGAGATAACAGTCTCTGCAATTTTAATTAAACACATCCCAAAGCATTATTTATGATCTATGAGGATGAGCCATTTGTGTGTATATCGGCACAAACCCAGATAAGGGTGCACTTTTACCATCACCTGGTGTATGTTTACCTAGCGTTTCACAGGGGGACAACCACATCAAAGGGAATAGTGCTATTGGCAAGTATTTGTACAAGGATGGGAGGACATCTCAGCGGTGGGGTTAGTTTTCTAACACAGAAGCGGTTCATATAGTTGTTGTAGTGGCACTGACACATTGAGGTCAGTGTGGGAGTCCCTCAAGGTTCACTTGTCACTGCTCATATTTTATACCAACCCTACCTGCTGCAAAGGCCCTACTGTGGTCTACTACAGCTACAGAGTGGTGCGTGATGGTGGGTTGTGGTGGTAGTAGGGTTTTGAGCTGAGTAACTCAGCAACATGTATGCCACTGTATGATAGAGCAGCTACATTGGCATGTGTAAGTTGTAAGTAGTATATGAAGAAAGCACACTTGCCATCAGTCAAAGACTCAAAGAGTGTTAGACCCAGAGTGCCAGCCTTCATCCGTTTCTTCTATTGCCTTAAGCTCCTATACAATCCATACTTAAAACATGTCAGCACTGTTTATATGATCTGATTGAATCCTGGTCCCCTCCCCTATTACACTTGCTCTCTCGGTATTTAACTTATTTAATAGAATATGCACAGTTAATCCTAGGTCTAAAACTTACTAGATTCTATGTATTAATAGCACCCTCACGCCCAGCCTTTTTGAGTAATATCGCATTTACTCATCTCATTTTTATCACATCTGTATACCATAGGAACCTAGATATGGCAGTCCCCTGCCCGTCCAACAGGCTTCTGAGTGCTACCATAACCTGCACCAGCAGCCACAGGCGTCTCGTCAGTCTCAGCCTGCTGCAGGCGACGCAGGACAGACGCTGCTTGGGACGCCAGGCAATCAGCCAATCAGGCAGGCAGAGGGCCTCCAGGCAAGCTGTGGTGGTGGTGGCAGTGTGTATGTGTGGGGGATGGGGTATATAGATCCTGATAAATTGGGGTAAGTTGTCAGGCTACTACTGTGGTCCTCCCAGGGTCACCATTGGATCTCACAGACCTAAACTATTGAGGGTATCGTTAGTATTAGATAGGAAATAAGTGCAGGCATATTTAGTTCCATCCAGTGCCACTGCTACTGTGATTATGACGCCGCAATAGGTCCATACATGAGAAGCTTCAGGCTTAGGAAGACTGGAGGCGTCATTAGGCAACTACAGAGCAGTCACTGAGGGTAGCCTTGGAGGCACCCCCCCCCCCTTTCCTGCTAACCACCCCACATCTAGGGCAGCCACCACTAATTCTTTACCATCGCTTAGCATAAATTATGGCCAGGCACCGCTGGGGCCCGTGCTCTGACAGCCACTGCGGTATCAGTCTGCCTCCTGCAGAGGCTGCAGTTACACAGTCTCACCTCCTCCTATTCCCTGCCTGCCACTGGCGGCTCCAACTGATGGAACCAAAACTGTGTGTTGGGAGATGAGTGAGGAGTGAGGGAGGCACTGCACCCTGCACACTGTAACACTACCACTGCCACCTCTGCTATTGCTACTGCTACTGCCACTGCTGCTGCTGCTGCCTCTGAAGCCTCTGCTGCTGCTGAGCTGCTGCTGCTGGTGGTGCCAATGCCTGGCCAGCTGTCTCCCAGCCCAGGGAGCCCCCCACCTCCTCCCCCTCAGCTCCACCTCCACCAGCAACCTTTCTAGAACCAGGCTCCTGCCGCTGGGAGGTGGGCGGCTCCTGCAGGGACCAGCCTGCTCGTGTTTACTACTGGACTTTGTTGGAGCAGGCTGCAGACAGGACATCTGAGAGCCTGGAGATTTGGGGTTTGTAGGGTATGGGTTTGATTGAGTATGTGGGGAGGAATTGATGAGAGAGGGCAGACACATTACTGAAGATATCACCAGGCCCCCAATTTGCGAGATATAGACACTGACACACAGAGTGGTAAGGACAGAGGAAAGATATCGTGAGGCTAAGATATAGTTACAAGGAGAGATAAGATGTATCTGGCACAACAACATATTATATATGGAAAGAGAGGCAATATAGCTACAGAAATAACTAGGAGGACCAAATCACCCACATGTCTTTAAAGAAACATTGAGATCAAACAAAATATGCAATGTCCTACTAGCTCTTGATCCCACAAAGAAGGAAATTAGAATGGCAATAAGTGATCTGACTGTGAATAACCTTGATTCCTCCTCATTTCCAATTCGAAGGAAGCTTCACTTTGTCAGTCAATAGACTGGAATGGGCTGTGGTGAGGGGGTGACTAGAATGAGGGATTGGGAATGAGGAATGAGGGATGAGGGAATTGAGGGAATTGGGTCGGTTTGCAGATCACACCTCGTTTAATTCCGTCAAGCTCCAAGAGATGCGTCCACGCGTCTACAAGCAGACAGTCACTCAACTCCCTCCCCCTCCCCTACCACCAAAAAAGGGGAGTCGAAAAAAAGAGTGGGCAGGCGTCCGTCTCTTGATGAGGGGGTGGGCATCATTCGCAATGATTTGCTTCAATAGAGAGAGCGGGGCCACCTTAGGGGGTGGTTAGAGGGCGTGACAGGGAGGGCCTAGTGAGAGTGGGATGGGAGAGGGAGGTAGCGTTGTACTTGGGGGTGGGAGTGGGTAGGGGGGTTGGGAGGGAATGTCGCTATGCAAGGCAGCACACGAGCAAGCACGCTGGCGGGAAATGGGACATGGTGGTGGTGGTGGTGGTTGGGGGGGGGGGGGGGGGCGGGTAGATACTGTGAGGCAGATGGGAGGTTGGAGCAGGGCTGGGAGGTAGGGGAGCAGTGGGTGGGAGGTGGTGGTGGGTGGGTGGGTTGAGGGGGGAGGGGCTGGGTTAAAAGAAGGCTTGCACCTAGACCATCATAAGGCTAGGCACATCTGTCTCCTGGCTCACAACAAAACAGCCACTGCAAGAATTCTCTGTGATTGCTCAGCCTAGCGTTCATGACTGAATGATTTATCAAGCTACAGTTAAATGATTTAAACGATTTTGAGCTCCCTGTTAAACCTTCCCAAAAAACGACCTCACTCCCATGCCTTCTGCTAAAAAAAACCACCCCCAGAACATTCCCCCTTTGATGTCTTGAATCTGAAAAGGGCAATTTGAATAATTCAAAAAGGCATCAAAATAGTAAATTGCCTTTTATTCATTTGCCATTTCTCGTGGGAAGTTGCAGTAAGGCAACTACTGAAACAACGGCTCAAGTATTAAGTACCTTTGCAAATCGGGCCCTCTCCTGTTCGCCCTTTGACGAGTGTCTCCCCCACAGCGTTGGTTCTTATAGCTTCAGAGGTAGGGTTACCTAATAATGATCAGTCTTGTTCTGCTCTCTGTTTGACATCCCCATCCCACGATCTGTGTTTACAAAAAGGGTCCATGCGTGTCTTGGTGATACCAGCCAATGAGACACGCCTTCCTATTGTGGTAACAGGGGGGTCACTTTCATTTTGGATTGAACGGTGAATAAGACCATGCACATGAGAGTTACATGTGCATGCCGTGTCATATCTAGCTACTGCTTTACTACCATTATTATTCCACGCTGATTGTCTTATCAATTGCGTGGTTCTGGTGGTATTGGAACTTCCCTCCCGAATGAACAATCCATATCACTTTTATTTCGATCAGCACGTACACACATCAACAGTAAGGCAACCCCACGTTTATAGACACCTCAGAGTAACCTCTACTTCCCCTTTTTATTGGCATCGGTTTCACCGAGAATCAAGCTATAGAAGGACACATCGACATTGGTTCTATTATTTGGATCCCCCTGGACCAGACCCAGTGCTACAGCCAACCCAAGAGTGACTCCATCTGTCCTGTTTAATTAACAACAAACACAGCTCTCATCCATCCTCCACCTGTCACCTCTACTACACAGGCCCTCTCCACTCTGTGTATACTTTTTTCTTCTTCACACTCCTTGTGGTATTCTCCAACATGTCCTTGTGTTTGCTACATTAGTTCTGCTGGTTCTAAAGGAGGAAGAGGAGGAGGACGATGGTTGCTGGAGGGGAGTCAGGGAGGACAGAGGCAGGAGTGGTGGTGGTCGGCGGTTGGTGGTGGTGGTGGAGGATAGGAGCAATACTAATGGTACCAGCCTCCCTCCTCTCCCATCACCTCCGGAAAACACCATCCCACTCATTGTCTCCCCTCCAGAACCCCCTCTGTGGGTCCCTAACCTTGTGTCCGTACCCATGGCGGTGTGAAAGAAGCCAAAGTCCACTTACCTAAGACGGCAAAGAGCACGATGAGCCCGTAAGTCTCCATAGCTAGTCGTACAACCGTGGCAGCCATATCCAGCAGCAGCTTCGCGCGCACCACAGCGTTTGGGTTAGCGTGTCATGGCCGCGCTAGAGCTCAGAGCGAGGCTGGGGCCGCTGGTGACGGTGTGTGGGTGGGGAGGAGGCGGGAGGCGGCGGGAACAAGCTCATTCAAAAACAAGGCGGCACGGCGAGAGGACGGACTGGCGGAGGAGTATGGGCGGCAGGCGTAGGGAACAACGTGTTGTGGATTGTTCTCCGGTGGGATTGACATGGGAAACACTGGAAAAAGGACGGAGAAGGATTGTCATCGGTAATTTGGTGATTTGTTGGGATGTTACCATGGTGAGGCCTGGTTACCACCACGTGGGATGACAAGCTGACAAAGTAGTTCTTCAGAGTTTAGAATCTTATTCTGCGTATTTCCATCTTTGTTTACTTTGTGTACTAGGGATATAGATCTGTTCAAGAGGAATTATTATAAAAACAAAAGAGTACTCGATATTATAATAAAAATGGACAGATATCGTATTTCTCCCACCTGGTGTGAAGATTTACACGTTTGGAATAATTCAATTTCAGCAATACCTCACTGTGTTCTACCATATTTTCGGATACCATCATTACCCGCTGTTCATGTGTGTTTCTGGTAGACTGTATTTATCAACCTATAAAGAGGTTGGTTTGTGTCCTCAGTGAGAATACCCTCACGGATAGTAATGTAGGCTTATGGAGTGCGAAGCAAGGAAGTCCAACGGGATAACAAAAGACCTGTTGTTGGAACTTGGTGAAGGAATGTCACCAATGGCGCCTCTACAAACATTAACAGGTTTAGTAATGTTTGCATCTACATCCACGCAGCATTGACATTGTGTTTCTTTCGTTTCTTTTTTTTTTTTACTAAAAAGGGAAGTTTTAGAATGTATGGGAAGACAAGTTTTAGTTGCCACAAGTAGTAAATAAAGAAATAGAAAAACGGGTGGTTGTGGCTCGGTCTGCAACTGTTTAAACCATGTGACCAGGCATGTGAAAGGAGATATTGAGGAGGGAATTGATAATCAAAGTTTGTTTCAAGATAGCTAAAGTAGGATATACTAATGTATGGAATTTCTAAGAGACTAGGATCAAAATGTCCCATTTAGAAAGTTCCAATATGATTGTAACAATATCCTGTATAAAACGTTACATTTATTTTTCAAATGTAAAATGTTAGCACCAAAGATGGAAAGGTTCTGAAGACTACTGTATTCTATATAAAAAGACTACCTAAAAACACTTTTGGACATGTCTTTTACCATTTTTACATTCTGATGCCCCATATATATAGCGGCCAGAAGCAGTACTAACAATCATCCACAAAGGCCCCTACTCACAAATTAATCCACACAATCATGTTTAATTGTTGATGTACTTTAACCAATAGTAAACTAAGGGAGAATTCAAATATAAAACATTAAAACCAGTCAATCATATTCTGTGGGGCAATATAAGTGGCCCGTACAAAAACGACCTCAGAAAAATAATACCTTAGCCAAACAAAAGCACGTCTATTTATAGTCCTAACAAATCAATCATCAGTGTATGTAATTTGGGGAGCTTAGTACCCAAGTAACACCGGGCCATGATTGGTCCAATATACCACTAAAAATTGGGCCAATAATGGCATTTTGATATTGGCCCACCGCTGGTTTGACCGCTGGCCCAGTAATAGCCCATGCTCGGAGAAAGGGATATTGTTTTCATGTTGGCCCAATGTTGGGCCAACATCACAATGATGTTACATTATTCCAAGATCAGAAATTAAACATCTGACCAACCTTGTAATACGTATCTCGCCCCAACATATATTTTCCAATATAGGACCACTGCAACAGTCACTAATATTGAACAATACTATTTTCATGTGTATAATTGAATGTGCAAGCATACTTAAGACATGACTGTCAAGTATCATCAGTTAAGAAAAAGCCGTTTCTGTCTTTTTAATCCATCTTGATCTCTATCCCAAAATGGTTAGAAATAATACAAACTGTATTACTATCATATAGGACTTATCTAACTCCAAAACCCACACATGAGGTGTCTTCAAGTTACTTTTGACAGATTCCCATTGGTGTCATACAGTAAATGGCACTTTTAGATGTCAAATTTCATCCATGAACTTCCTCTGACCTTTAACCCCTTCACCACTGGATTTCTTGTAACTTAATGCAATGTTGTGCAATATATTGGCTTACCGCATGGAAGGGGTTAAACATGTAGAGCACACTGGGATCACGTTTATAACCCAATATGAGAGCAAAGAAGGAGCCATCCTGTAAGAAATTCTCCAGGCAACATTGAATCCCCCTGGTGTAGATCACAGCCAATATTGGACAAGTGTAGAATTGATATTGGTCCAACATCAGAAATAATATGATGGTCCTGAAATGTCCCAACACTGGGTCAATATCAGCAATATCAAGCATGGACCAGCTCTGGGCCAGCGGTCAACCCAGCAATGGCCCATTATCAGAATTGCATAGGTTGGGCCATCATTGTAATTTGTATGTTGAACCAATGTATGCATTACCTACAATGGACCATAGTTGGCATAACGATTGCAATAGAGTCGATCATTGCCGACATTGGCCCAATATACCCTTGCTACCTGGTCAGGCTGGGAAAATCATGGGTTTCTCAGGGCGCAGTGAGAAACCACAGCACTGTGTTATCTCACTGCCAAATTGGGGATTTTTTCACACAGCGCTGTGAAATCTCACCCCCCTGTTGAAAACCACACCCATATTATATATATTCACTTTTTCAGATTTTCTTAGGATTTCCCTCATTCCAAATGAAAATCAAGATTATGTATAAATGGGCACACAATTGTTTTCTCAATGCTCACTTCAATTATCTGATTGGGTGGATATTAACAATGAGAAATGACGATTTTCATACAATCCTATGAAATGGTATTGAGAAAACCCAATTTGCTGTAGGCTTACCATCATTTGCTCCAGAATATGAATGTCTACAGTGATGTATTATGTTATCAGCTAGGTACATCTGAATGGGCCTCTACAGCAAATGTGTATTTCATGAGAAATAATTAATAAACAAGCTAAAACATTGTATTCCCTATAATTTTATATGCTAGAAATAGCATCAGTGTGGTTTCCTACAGGGGGGTGAGATTTCACAGCGCTGTGTGATAACCCTCCAATTTAGCAGTGAGATATCACAGTGTTGTGGTTTCTCACTGCGACCTGAGAAACCCATGATTGTCCCAGCCTGCTGGTATATAAGGTAATTAATGGGCCGATGGTAGCCAGCTAGTGTGCCTCACCCCATTTAACAACAGTAAGATGGAAAAGGTGTGTAGAAAGAACAACATTTCAAAAGAAAAATCTTAGTTTGATCACCAAAGTAATATGTGGGCCTTTAGCTGACAATACAGCCTTCAATTGACAATTTAGGGGGCTTTTATCAGCTGTCAACTAAAATCGGTATGTTACTAGAGTTGGAAAAGATTAATTTTTCAATGAGTTGAAGTTGTTGTCAACACATCTGTTCGTTCTGTGGGAATGGCTTGCAATGTCTTTGGACATCCAGCGCCTTGGACGTTCAACCCTTAGGACCTATACCAAGGACAACCACCATAATTGATATTAAACCCCTTACAGGCCTGCCCACTACATGTATTAATTCTACCCTTCCCTGTAGCTCAAAATGAACGCAAAGTTCTGCTTAGTAATCCCGAACCTAGTCGGCTAAAGCACATCTAACCCCTGACATACGTACCCCCTGGAATTGTACTCTCTCTGACCATTACCCCTAGGACATCCACTCCCTCTCCCATGGACATCCACCCCCTTCGATATCTACAGAAAGAGAAGAAACGGCGTCAAAATGGAGTCCAGGTGCCTACAGAATGACTCCCTTGTTGAGGAGAGTCCAGGTCGCCTAAGGGAGCCTGGAGGACCTTTGGCTGACCCAGGGGAGTCACCTGGGGGAGTCATATGATCCAGAGATCTATGACTCCCCCAGGTGACTCCCTTAGGTCAGCTAGAGAGCCACCTGGGCTCCCTTAGGCGACCTGGACTCCCCTAGAGAGGGGGGGGGGCATTATGGAGGCAACCTGGACTCCCTTTTGATGCTGTTTCTTTTCTCTGTGTACGCTCTGGGACACAAGGGAATACCCACATCCTCAACATGCTGCGACTCGATCATTTTGCCTGCTAGTGAACTTTTTGAGAGGATGAATGTCCCCAGGGGTAGATGCCCCAGAGGTAAATGTCCTAGGGCGTAGATGTCCGTGGGGGTGGATGTCCTAGGTGCTAGAGGTAAAGGCCCTAGGAGGAAACAGTTTAGGGAGTATAATCATTGTCCAAACCGAAAACCTCAGGGTCCGCATTGTTAACAATACCAAAAGTGTCATGGTGACGACCTTTGGTCATCACTGTGACGACCCAATACATCTGATCTAATTTTAAAAGAATTAATCCAAGAAATTATTTTCGAAATAAGAATTTTTTTTTTTTAAAGTAACTTTATTATGATAACCCACTAGTTGTATAAATATTTGCCCCGCCACAGTTTCATTAATAATGGTCCGATTTACACACAAAAAGAACCTCTAAATGTAGAAAAACGTCCTGGGAATGCAGCCAGACATTCGGTCCGCCCATCCCGGACCTTCTGCCTGACCTGTGTCATTGACTACCATTGTGACCGTCATTTTTACCCATTGGCAGCTAACCTTTAATAATGTATGCTACTCAGATCAATAAAGAGTACACCGAGATTGTGACAGGTATACCCCTGTTGTGGGGTAATCTGATCATACACCATTCTCTATCATGAAGAGTATGGGTGATAAATGACTGTCATGGTCAGATGGTGACGACCTTAAAAAAGAACCATAAAGACAGTGCACCCTTGGGTCAAATATTACAGTTTGGTAAAGGTTAATTTTCAAGTGGACAAACGAAGTTACTATGCTTAAGTACCAGAATGGCCATTCTCCTCACCCCCAGGGGGTGTTTCTCCATGATGCTGTCACTAAATAGCTATAAAAGCAACCTTTAAAATTTAATGTCGTTTTTAAGGGTAATTTATCAATAATTACATAAAATGAACACAGAGATCCACCATGATCAGTCTGAATTCCACGTTTCTCCACTTATCGTACCTTGGATCATGATTATAACACTTGGCTCCACCTCATGTGTTATGATCTAAGGTACCATGTTACCATTTTCGAAACCTGTCATTAAGACAGATCATCGTGGACCTGTGTATTCTTCGCAGGCCCTAATGATATGATAGATAGTAAACATTGTGAAAGTCATTTAACCATCTCGAACCCAGATTTCTGTCAAATGTTTGTCTTTCTTTAAAAATGGTGTTAATGTTATTTTGCATACAAACTCTTTATATACACATGACATAAGTACTTATAACGACCTAGGTTGTCACTACGGATGAGGTTCAGTTTTCCTTGGTTTTCAGTGCAGGGGTTAACTGATAGGGGTAAGATAATCTGGAGCTAATCGTCCTATACCCCACCAGGTTCAGGATTACGAACCGGAACCTTGCTTTCCTTTCTTTCCCCTGAGTCACAGGCAAAGCGTTGAATATTATATGGATGGGGTGAATGTCCTATGGGATAAAGGGGCTGAACTTCCAAGGTGGTTAATGCCCAAGGGGATGAATGTCCTAAGGGTAGAAATCCTAGGGAAATCTCATGGAACAGATAACAAGTGATTAGATGTAGGGTTGGTAGCTGTCCTGTCACAATCACGGTTCCTCTTAAACTTGACCAAAAACATTGGCTGATGTAAATAGCATTTAAGACACTTGTATAATAATGCTTACGTTTAATACCATCCCGAATGAAAAATGACTTCCTTAATTTAACCAGAGAGTTAATGCGTAAATCAAGTTAACCCTTTATTGAAGGTGTTACACGGCTTCATTGTATTACGTCCTTTGTCGTCACTTTTTTTTTGCATTTGTGCACCAGACCCAGCTTTTAGTGATGTACAGACACTGTCGGGTCCATATGATGCATCTAAAAGCAGCCCCGCCAGGTTACTCTCCAGAATACATGAATTCATACATCATGACGGCTGAGGGCATATCAAATTAAACCACTAAGCGGCCCTTAAAGGGCTAATCGAACACAATAGAAGCTACGAGATCAGTATAAAACCTTGCTAGGGTTCACCTGATACATTGCTTCCACCTAGTGTGGAACATCTGAACTACACAGTGTTCTCTGCAGAAACACCATGCACCAGGGGCAACATCTCTGACTGAGTACCACAGTCATTGAGCAAACTTCATGTCGTTATCGTTTCTGAAATAATATCCAAAATGTTGTATTGGATATTTTTGGAGACAATATTTTTAGGAAAAGGATTCCCCAAAGATTTTACCATTGATAGCCGATTACTCAATATACCATGACAGTTTTTACAAAAATGCCCAAATAAGGAGTTGGCAATAGGACTTGGTATTTTGGATTCATGTTGGAGCTGAGCAGGCTGGGCAAAAGACAATTGTATAAAATCATATCTAAACAAAAGTCATGATGAGTCGATGGTAGTTTTGAAATCCATATGGTATCCACCATAAGATGCATAATTTGCATCAAATAATAAGATACAAATATCGTTCACTTGGTATTTTTTCTTGTATGAGTTTACTGTTTCATCAGCTGACATCATTACGTTTCAAATAATTCTCAAAATCTCAAAAGCACTAAATATACATCTCGAGTTAACACCTGTCATGAGTAATAATACCTTCAAATATACAAAAGCCGAGGCGCTTATTCACGATAGTAATAATACACTCTCTCTTCTGTTTTGCTCCCTGCTACTACGTCAATATAGCCTTGACATCAACAGGACGTGAACGTCGTCAACGATGTGCAGCATGTCGTAACCCTACATCAATACATTTTTACGACACTGGTGTCTTTGTTGCAGTAAACTGGCAGCGTCCTGTTTCTGGCACCTAACACGTGGGTCGTGCCGTTGCCATGGTTACTCATATATTGACTGGGTGTCCATGGTGGTTGGTGGGAAACAAGGCACCTTGTCATAATTATTTTTGCTTTTATGGAAATTGTCGTCTACTGTTGTGGAGATTGTGAGTTAAGGGTGGGATTATTGTTGGAGAACATTGAGACGATGTGGTTCTGATGAAATAACTTTAAACCCATGACAAGGCCGCAGGGTATTGATCACATATGGGCTGTACTACCCAAATCGTATACAATGACGTCTGGTGGTGATATTATAAACATAATCACCCATACTATGTTGAGATTGAGAAGCAGTGCACTTCTCACACAGCTTATGGTATACTTTTTATTATTATGATACACTCAAACATGTATAATATTATCTTTGTGTCCTTTCCCTGCCTTCCGGTGTTTTAAGTAAATTGTTCATGACTGCACTCTTTTTTTTCAAATTAAGCATGTGTTCTTTCTTTCTCAGAAAAATAATCATGTTGATATTGAAGTGAAACTGCAAAAAATGGATTAGCATGTTTGTAAATTATTCAGAACTCTAGGGGACATTTTCGTGACGATCATGCACAGTGCATCGTTTATAAAACGTATCATGTCTAATTCCAAAGCGTTCAACGTCAATGCTACAAATCAACCACATTACTCAATTTAGATGTATTCATTTAGGATAAGGACCCTAAGCTTATAAGGCTACACCTTCTGCATTATGTGATTTTGGTCAGGGAGATGTCAGTAATTAACCCCGGATAATTAACAAAAGCACAGAGAACGAAGGTAAAAAAAAAAGGTAAATAAAAGTCTTTCTGTAATTTATCTTTTTGAATGGTCTGGAGGTAATTCCATATTAAAGAAGATGTATTATGGTACTTGATTATCATGTTGTTAACAGTGTGATACACATTCCTTATGGCGGACTATAACGACAAACATTGGTTCCATCTAGAAACTATCAATTATCACGTTCATTAAGACACATCGTGACAGTGGTTAGCAAAATTGTTTTATTTTCTTCAATTGCAAAAGGCTAATTGTCTTTCTTGTCGGGCATTAACATCAATATATTCAAAATTTAAAATAATGCAATACCTGAACATTGTCGTAATTTTGAAAGGTGCTACTGCGAGCAACATTACCATAGCACTTATTTAAAGTAAAGGGCCTTTTAGTAAAGGGTCTTCTTTGGCTTGACGGGATACTAGACTCGCTCAACCAGTACCTATTTCCACCACAAGGGCTCCAAATGGGACTGGTGGGACTGCTATACTTAGATTGTTACTTCCTGTCAGGCTGTGCACAGGAATTGGTGTACAGGATTTGATTGGTCAACTCCTGAGGAAAAGTTAGTGAAACATGTTATTTATATGAGTTTGCCCGGTGCCTGAGACTGCATGTTCCTGGAGTGGCGTTAGGGAGGGCCTGCAGCTGACGGATTACTGCGGCCACTGTAGTCCCTAGGACTACGACATTGCCGTGCCTGCCTCCCCGCGCCCCCTACGCGTCGCCGCCTGCGACCGTGGGAAAGAAGGAGTGGGGGATGGTTTTTTGTTTTTTTTGAGGAGGGAGGGGGGGCACTCAGGATTAACATATACAACAAGCTATAACATGGTCCTGGGGACTAGATTTATAGTCCTGAGGACTACACATGTAGTCCTAGGGACTACACATGTAGTCCTAGAGACTACACATGTAATCCTAGGAACTATTATTTCTAGACCTGGGATCATATACCATTATACAGTCCTTCCATATATATTTGAATATATGGCCTGCAGTCTTGAGGACTACATGTGTAGTCCTGAGGACTACACATGTAGTCCTAGGGACTTCCCAAGACTGCCACTACAAGAGAGGTAGATAGAACAGGCCTACATAGTGCTAGGGACTATAGAAGCATAGTCCTAGAGACTAGAGATTGGGGGTTGGTAGTCCCTAGAACTATGTCTGTAGTCCCCAGGACTATGTAGGCCTGTTTTTGTAGTCCTTAGGAATATGCAGCTTGTTGTAGTAGTTCCCAGCACTATGCCTATAGTCCCCAGGACTTCCATTTTCTTAGTCCCCAGGACTACGCATATAATACTTGTAGTCCTAGGAACTATTATCTCTACCTGGGGACTACAGAGGAAGTCCCCAGGACTACAAGTTTAATACTTGTAGTCCTAAGGACCTCCTCTGTAGTCCCTAGGGCTACAAGTTTAATACTTGTAGTCCTAAGGACCTCTTTTGTAGTCTCCAGGACTACAGATTTAGTCCCCAGGACTATGCATCAATTTTGTTCGGTACTTTTAGAATTCATTGTCAAGCAGAGGCATAGGCCCTTTATGATATGAAAAGGGGGCAGTAAGCAGCTCCATACTAAGTTATAGTCCTGGGGACTACAATCATAGTCCTGTGGACTACAACCGTATTCCTGGGGACTACAATTGTAGTCCTGGGGACTATATACATAGTCTTGGGGACTATAAACATGGTAGGGCCACATGCAGCCTTGCAGGCTATCAGGAGGAGGCAGGGGACACAGGGGGGGGGTGTAGGTGTATCGATGGCGCGGGCCGATGCCCAGATAACGCGCGCGGCGAGACATAGTCCCCAGGACTACGGTGGCCGCAGTAATCGGTCAGCTGCGGAGGGCCTGCTAGGTGGCTCCACCTGTCCACTCGCACCCGGACTAGGTATTTCCTCCTGATTTTCAAGGATAGACATGCACACATTGGAACCTTATTTCGTACAGTGACGTTTCATATTATGACTTTTAAAGCATGACCATACTAGTATATCCATTACCTATTTTAATAACATTTAACTCTTCCGCACTTAAAAACAAACTGCATGACAACATAGCTTTAAAAAGAAACAGAGCTTGCATAACACAAAGCCAAAAAATGACACTTCAGATAATACATACATTTTTACTAACACACATTGCTTTTAACCCATTGAGGGCGAATGTCGATTATAATCAACATCCATCCCTGGCCGGATGTCGATTATTTACCACACCATGTGGGGCCGGATGTCGATTATAATTGACTTAACTCTATGGGATTTTGGAAACCCCCGGCCCCTGGCAAAAAAACTGGAAAAAAATCCGGCCCCCTGGCTAGAATAAATTTTTCTTGGCCGGCCTCAATGGGTTAAAGATATCACTACGTGTCTGAAATAAACATGATATATAGGATATGCAATACTCAATAAATTGCAACAATGGAAACCGTGAATTTCTGGGTGTCTCTGATCTTCGACTTTGAGTGATAAAAGATCACGATTCCTTCCAGTACAACATTACCATCTTTGGTTGATTTGAACATAATATTAACATTTTTTACATACAATATGACATAATGAACGTTGCTGATGATCCAATGGTGCCTGTGCAATTCTCCATTGTGGTATATATAAAACAATCAAATGAAAATAGAGCTTCACTATATAAAATTACAAAACATTATCAGCACCTAGGCTTGTCCTTCTCTGCTGGGGTCCTCTCGGCTAGTTTCCATATGAGAGTACTCTGAGAGGGTTATTCCCCGAGCTCTAAGCTCTGCCTCCTGTTTGATTGACGTAGGAGGATGGCGCTTCCAGAGAAATCCACACCCACACACAAAATAGGGTACCACCAAGAACAGTGCAGCAAAGAGTGCAACAGCTGACGGCCAGAGTAACATATGGAGCATGCTGGTGTGGTGACCATCTCGGACTCTGATGACGTGGGTATAGTCAGCAGGGTTGTAGAGACAGTCGAAGGTGTAGTTAGACTGCCCGTATGTCATGACAAAGTCCATGACACTAACCTTGTTTTTTTCTCCTGAATTCTTGCATTGAGGGCTGAAGGAACACTGCAAACAATTTAAAATTTAGGTTAGAATACTTGAATAATCACAGGTATTGATACAATGGCAATAACTCCCAACATTACTGGTTCTCAACCTATCTCTTTTTTAAGGAATCTTTATGGGATACGGCAGCGTCATTGATGTCTCCCTATTGAATAACCCACGCCAGCATTCCACAGTGATAGTTGAAACATAAACACGGAGGAGCAATCACTTCCTGTTGCCTATTTATTTCAGTTGCTGAACTTCGACTCATGTTCAACTTGTGAGATAACCAATCTAAGTCAATCTGAGGTAAAAGACAAACCTGCAGCTCCTTGTTGGAGTGTACAGTTGTTACAATCTCAACTTAGTTTTAAAGGTTAAGCTTAAGAAAACGATGTGAAAAGAAATGAGCTAACAGTCATACTATAATGCAGTTGATTACAATACATCTGAAGTGCCACTTCTAATCATACACCAGACAAAAATTGTATTGTGTATTGGTGATTAAACCACAGAGGGGAGGGGGGGGGGCTAAGACAAAGGATTTCACACCTTGGTTATTTCCACTTAGACTCACATAACCTCACAGCTGTGGTTCAAAACAGATAGACAATGGGTATGTTAGCCTCTCCTAACCATAGTCTATCTATTACGTGTTCTACAATGGAGGCCTGAAAGACAAGAGGCAGACATCGCAGTGCTGCCAGCTGGAGATTGTGAGCAACACTAGAATTAAACCAAAATAATTCCTCTCCTACCAGAAAAGAAGTTGCCTCTGTCTCCAATCATCTGTGATTACCTGTCTGTCTACCTGCCTTTCTCCCTACTACCCCTTCCCCCCCTACCCCCATCCCTCTATTGCTGCCTCTACGTGTGTGTGTCTCCCTTGCTGCTTCTCCATACCCCCCCCCCCCTCTCTCCCTCCCTCTCGATTCTTCTGCCTCCATTTCCGGATCTCCTTCCTTCACTGTACTTTACCATTCATTTCATCCTACATGTCATAATATGTGACAGCTAAAATGTTTCAAATGTCCACTTCATACTACATTCCTGTTACATTGCAACAGATAGCGTGATCCAGCGTCACTAACACTCCTGTATCCATGGTAACTATCATATGGCACCTGATACTCACAGCTGACATAGCACCGCATACATGACCCTTACTACTGCATTACATTTATCAGGTGCTCCAGTGATGATATCTTATACCTATAAATGGACGTTATATCACCTCCTACATCACACCAACCACTGCCTTATAACATGCACCAGTTCAGCAGATTATCCAGTGATACCAGCATGTCATGATAAAGATATAGCTTCAGATGGGAATTACTAGATCATGATGATTGAAAGATTGTATGCCTATAGATTATGAACAGTGACATATTTCATACAGGCTCAGTGATTGCACAAAGACTTATTTTAGTTTTAAATTTGGAGGATGCCTCTAATACACCCCCATTCACACTCTATTTGGACGAGAGCAGTTGGGCCCTAAGTTGTAGTAGGTCAAAAATCACAGAAAGTGTGCATATGGGGCTAAGGAGTAAATGGTGGGGTATGAAAATAAATCTTGGAGTATCTTGAAGTTATTTCTTTCAGGTAATGTATAGGTGTTGGTTTACCTGCTCATGACGTTTTATGAGTTAAATATGAAAACCGTTGCTATGGCAACACCTCAAACCTAGATACCCTGGAAACAATGTCCGGGCGAGTGACATTTAGGATATTTTTCTCAAGGGATAGCCGAATAAGTTCTTATCCGTGTTTGGTCCTTATTTATATATTTTTTCTTATTAAAATAGGTCCTAGGAGTTTATTTTGAGTGTTTTTGGCTATGAATGATTGATATATTCCTTGGCATGGAGTAATTTTGCACAGCAGCAAGACATCGATTTTACCTTAATTTCAGCTCCTTAAATATACATTACTTGTCGTTTTGGCTAACATGAATACTGTGTTAGGTAGGAGATGCCATTTATATGGGATACAACTCCCATAGCATATACTTTTAGGTGGTATATAGCTTTTGTGGTGCAAAAATCTGCATACACCTGTAAATTTCTATTGAAAATGCCTAGTAATAGTGCAAAATGTCACTCGGGCGGACATTTTCCCCTTCAAATACCATACATCTGTTTCCCTAGGGTTAATACTATCTCTTTATTTTAACTAACACCTTTACATCCTTTCTTTATATGGCATAGGTCTACTTCAACCCTTTAAGTGTAATCAGACACATCTATTCATCAATGCTAATCTAGAACCATCAGCCAATCACCACAACCCAGACAACACATAGGACTCCACACTGGAGAAAAACCTGACATACACAGTCAATTCCACAACACCCCCTGTCCATTTACTGACGTCCCCTGTCCATTCCATAACCTCCCTGTCCATACTCTGACATTTCCAGCTCATTTACGACCCCCCTGTCTATTCCCTAGCATCCTAAGTCCATTCCACAACCTTCCCTACTTGTTTCTTGACGTTTTCTCTACACATAATTACAAGGTCTATAAATGTATGGTATAATTGACCATTTTTCTCAGGAAAATTTCTTGACTCTAGCTCACATATTGCTTAATATTAATTGATATAGATCATATATCAATATGCAGATTTGCTCATAGCATTAAAGACATATTCCTCTTTCTGGGGATAGGTCAGCCATCCCTCTAGACCTATTATTACAGTGTGAAATATCCTGTTGACCTTGAGGTGTCACTCGCCCGGACATTTTTCAGGGAAACATTCTTGACTCGCTTCACATATTGCTTAATATCAATTGATTTATAGCAGATAGCAAGATATGGACTTTTGCATAGCAATACAGACATACTTCTCTTTCAATTGGTAGGTCTGCCATTTCTCTAGAACTATTATTACTGTGTGAAATACAGTGTAGACTTTTAGGTGTCACTCGCCCGGACATATTTCGCCCGGACATATCGCCCGGACATAATGATCCTTCCCCCCTGCTATTCCAGACTATGGTATGGAAACACATGTTCTATATACTGGGCAGTTAGGTATATGTAGGGGGTACGTAACTGGCATAGTTGGCATAATTAGATATAATTATGGTAGACAGGGACGGGAATAATGTGATTTGGGTGTCCTGTTGACAAAAATTGCTATTTTGAAGGAAAATCACTTAGAAGCCCCTTAGGAAGAAGATTATGGAGGAAATACAATTTTTTTTCGGCTATACATACAGTACCACATAACTCCAACTTTTAATGACAAAAATGAACCCATATGCATTATGGGTAATAAATGGGGGGCAGAATGCTCCTAAAAATTCGCCCAGACATTCCATTTCACAAAATTCATATTTCTTGAAAAATATGTTTAAAATGCCACCACTGATACAATTTCTGGTCCGGATTTACCATAATTACTCATAGTTCATGTTAAATATATGGAACAGCATACATCTAGAGCCTTTTTTTGAAAATTCTATAAAAAATGTCCATTCCTTTTGATTTTCTACCAATTTTGGGCCATTTTGGGCCTATTTTTGGCCCCTGGAACTTTAAATATTGATTTTCAACTATGAAACCCCATATGTAACATCAAGAACTCACCTGTCCCGATATTATAAGACAAAAAGACCCATTAAAAAATGACTATCCTAAGAATGCTGGCCTGGGGAAGTGTAAAAATCCCATATGCACAGTTTCTGTGATTTATGACCAGTAGGTGTTTATGTTTTTTAAATCATACAAATCTAAACTCTGTAGATGTGTTAGCTTTTCATTATAGCTGTCAGAGGGCGGATCTCCTGACAATAACGTCACCTTTCATGTACTACTCACAGATTCTTACTCTTGAACCATACGCTTCAGATTGTATCGCATCTCGGCTTAAATGTTGTGTGTTTATAGTAAGAGGAATACATATGAAATATACTATCTGTACTTGTAGACCACAGAAGCATATATGAGAACACTGACCTGTCCATGATCATACTGTGAGTTGTAGACTTGGGCCTCCTCGTACTGACCCTCTGTGGTGTTGTAGCTGACGCGGGTATCCACACATGGGTAAGACGACTGGCAGTGGTGACCACTGCACAGGCAGTTCTGCGTGATTAGAGAGAATATTTATCAATAGTTACTTTATTTTATGAATTCTAATGATATGCCCATTTCTACAAAGTACTAATAGTAATCATGCATGTAGTAATAATTGTGGTAGAGGAGAAGAGACCAAGTGAAAGCATTATCAAAGCAAATACAAAGGTAGATTGTTTAACCGGACACTTATTAATTTCAATGTCACTGTACATACTCCTGGTGTACAATTTAGAGAGGCTCTTGTTTGACATCAAATGTTCGGCATTTAAACAATCAATGAGGCATTTTTGGGCCTATCTTCTTACTATTTTGTCATTCTGAGATGCCCCTAGTGACCAAAATCAAAAATCAAAATCAGCCCTAAAGACTGCTTATCTCAGGACGGGCCACATATCATCGGGACATTAAATTTTGTTCATCTATGGATTACAATTTAAGCTAGTCATGATTTGTTGATCAACAATAAAATAATGGTAGTAAAGTGTCATATAATTATCTCTAAATCCTCTGAGAAACCACCACATTTAAGTGTCATCAATTTTACCTCGAGAACTCCAGTGAAGGTTGAAGACAGCGTGGTACACTTAGTAGGTATGTAACTCAGTGACCTGTGAAAGGGGGCCACCACTCCCAGACCCAGGATGAGGAGTAGTACCAGAGACAACAGACAGAGGGTGCCACAGTAGAAGTACATGGCTTCTACACAGCACCTGGTATAGCAGCGCCGAGGGCAGCAGGCGCAGTGGCGCCCCAAGCAGGTCTTCTTGGAAGCTTCCTCTATCCAGTCCTGGGCCACGAGCTGCTCGGTGGAGCTCCATTTGGTCCAGCGGAACATGGCGGGAGCAGCTCACAATTGGTCTCACACAGGGAAAGTATTTTTCTATCGCTTTATATACCTTAGGATGGTGTCAAATATGACAAATGACTCCCCGGTGATTTTTTGTTTGTTTCCCTTTTTTTTCTTTAGGACTTTAGGTAAGATCCAAAATGCACTTGTAAAATTTTAGGGTCTTCAAACAATGCAATATCTGATAGATTTTCAGAGGAATATTCAAATACACCTAAATGTATTCAAATTCCATATTCTTTTCACTTCAATGAATTCCTATGAGTTTGGATTAAATCAGAAAGGGCATTCATGCATGAATTCGGTAATAATGTGGGTTTTTTTAAACTACTTGTTATGAAATATCCGATAGGTGTGGTTATTGCTTTGTGATATCAGGGTGCTCTCTTGTGTGAGTAAATGAGTCCATGTGGGTGTGTCGCAGATGGCTCCCCAGATGATTACTTTTTCATGCCTTGTTTATAGTCCCTCGATACTCGCTTCTGCACTCTCCCCTGAAATTGAAACAATTTTATTTGTTAGTAGCAAATTCAATATCTACAGTGTCTGCATACTTGTCTTTGAGCGTGAACAGTTCAGTTAATCAATTTTCGATTCGGACCGGATCTGTGGTCTTTTTCCTCAGCATTTTTGTTCAAGAACGCAGCAAAAACGAACTAAATGAGATTCCCAAAGAAAATCGAATTCATCGAGGGATCCATTTCGAAAAAGGACAAAAAGTTAATTGCTTCTTGGATTGCCTGGGTTGAATCTGGGGAAAAAAACAGTCGGCTTAGGGATGGTGGATTATTCTATTGGCATATTTGTGCATGATTAGACAGTCCTGTAGATGAGGCTAATAATCTGAGCGGTTGTATCCGTTTGAAAGGGACTCAATAAATGGGATTTTTGTTCAGTCGGCACAATCACTGCACGAAAAGTATGATATAAGTTAATTTAAGTTTTCCCTAAAAGTCATTATATACGCTTAAATGTCGTAGATAAGTAGCTTTAATGACCTTTAATCGACCTTGCCAGGAAGACTTAAATGTCAAAGCCTTCACATTTAAGCATATTTTGGTATACCAAAAGTGAGTATTTTGGTATGTTTAAGCAAATTTAAGTTGACCTAAATGCACCAAAATATTTACCTAAAGGTGATTATAGGTGATTAAACCAAATGTCAAGGCCATGGGAAATTTACTTAAATGTGATTAAACCAAATGTGAAGGCCATGGGAAATCTACTTAAAGGTGATTAAACCAAATGTCAACATCCAGGTGCTGGTTACAAAAGATTCACATTTAAGCACTTTTAATGACCTTTACATGAAATTTACTTAAATGTCATTAAATATAACTAAATCGGATTATTTTGAAATTGAATGCAGCTGGATGGTACCTTTATTTATTGTTGGGGAGGGCACTATTGGAGTAATTTCATCAATTTGATCATTTTTCTTGGGTCTGGGGGACCGGCACCCGCCCCCTGACGGCCGGGGGCGCCTGCAGGGGGGCGGGGCGCCTCCAGGGGGCCGGGGGCGCCTCCAGGGGGGGCCAGGGGACCGGCACCCGCCCCCTGGCGGCGGGGGGCGCCTCCAGGGGGCCGGGGGCGCCCCCAGGGGGGCTGGGGGAGCGGCAGGTGAAGATCCAGATAATCTGTAATTAAAATGAAACAGCTTCAGCACAATATTAAAATGCGTTAGATAGATTATACTTCTGGTACATGTAATTTATCCTTCTACTGGGAGGCAGGGGCAGATGTTACTGTAATATCTTCCTCTGCAAATATATAGATACATGTGTAATACATATCCTTCAATAATAATTATCAATACATCCAGAAAAAGATAATCTATGGAATGTAAATCTGCTATTTATCTAATTCAATATGTGCTATGCTTTCTCTAGGTGAATACAATATGATATGTATTATACCTACATACCTGCAACACACACCTCCTGTCCTCACTGTGACCAGGTACTGTATGTGCATGTTGACCACTTGGTGTGTTACATGTATTACTGCAGGTAGACATAGCTATGTAGGTCAGTGGTCTCCATGGGAACCTCCCCTATACAGTACATGCTTATCCTGCTAGCATTGTCTTAGTTATCACACCTGCGCCGCCCTGAATGGAGTGTGTGTGGCATGTTGGTGGGGGGGGGGTAGGGGAGAGGTGTGCATGGAGAGGGAAGGGGGGGGGTACCTAATCAAATTTATGAATTATCCCTATTACTATTAATACGTTGTTAATGATATTATAATCTAATTCTGTACACTGTTAGCATCATGGGCATATTCTTTTCTTTTTCCTATGATGATTACAACTTATTATATGAGATCAGGGAGCTATTTAGGCATTATTGGAGCTTTTTCTTGAATCAGTTATAATACATTTAAATACTAAATGGGCTGGGGCCCTCCAGAAACCCTCAATATAATGTATAATAACGGGATCAAGATCCCCCAACTCCCCTGGTTAGTATCATGGGTTGTAACCCTCTAGAAACTCTCAATATAATGTATAATAACGGGATCAAGATCCCCCAACTCCCCTGGTTAGTATCACGGGTTGTAGCCCTCCAGAAACCCTCAAAATAATGTATAATAACGGGATCAAGATACCCCAACTCCCCTGGTTAGTATCACGGGTTGTAACCCTTCAGAAACCCTCAAAATAATGTATAATAACGGGATCAAGATCCCCCAGCTCCCCTGGTTAGTATCACGGGCTGTAGCCCTCCAGAAACCCTCCAAATAACGTATAATAACGGGATCAAGATCCCCCAGCTCCCCTGGTTAGTATCACGGGTTGTAGCCCTCCAGAAACCCTCCAAATAACGTATAATAACGGGATCAAGATCCCCCAACTCCCCTGGTTAGTATCACGGGCTGTAGCCCTCCAGTAAATTTAAGAGGAACTGAAATTCACTGGGAATGTCATGTGAGAATTCTGGTGAATTTTAAGTAATCTTAAATATACCGGGAATGTCATATGACATTCCCAGGGAATTTAAGTCATGTTAAATATACTGGAAATGTCATATGACATTCCCAGCGAATTTAGGGTCATCTTAAATTTACCGGAAATGTGATATGACATTTCCGGTAAATTTAGGTTGAGCCTACATTAACCGGAAATCTCATATGACATTGCCCTGACATTTCCTGGTTGTTTAAGCAAACCTTAAATAAACTTAAACAGGAGTTTTCATGCAGTGAATGATTGAGTGGTTCTGAAGTAACAGATGAAGCTCTAACACCAAGTAGAGCAGGTTGGGATCTGCTGTAACACCATGTAAGCCATCTGTCTACCGATTGAAGATTCTTTCACACAGTTTAAAGACACATGGAATTATACTTTATTGTAGTGCCCTTCATTAGATCACACCATAGCATAATATCATATAATCAAATGACCTGTGTATACTATATGATTATGTTGAATGAAATAAAATGAATGAAAATATAACAATACTTAGAGAGGCTGTAAATCTTAGAAGACATAAATTTCCCATCGGGGTGAGGGGTCCGATAAAGGTTATGTCCCTTTCTGCATGTATGTTTTATATATATGAAGCAATATGGAATGTTTCATTGGAACATGGTTTCCTCCAACACTTCCAGATTCAATACTGCAACTTCTTCAGGTACAAGCATGTGAAAAAAGCGATGGAGCTACAGTAGAATTACGACTGTATTTAAAGTAGAAAAGATTGGTGGGAGTGAGTGAAAAGAGTTCCATTTCCTGAACAGTGTCCTCATCTCACATAGGTCTTACATTGGCCTGCTGGAAGGTAAGGACCCTCACACCTCTTTTTATGAAGCTGACCAAATGGTGGGAGGGGCCGTGAATGTTGTCTGCACGATTCACCGGAAATTCGAAGGAGGATGCCAGGACCGAAGTGAATAAACCGGATCCGCAGTGAATAGAAGAAGAAGCCTGATTGGGTGAAATTCCTCCTCGCTGCTCGACAGTGAATGGGAATGGGAATTCGGCGTGCCATTGGTCGATCTATGGTTCTCGCACCACAGCCTACGCCAAGGAGAGGTGTGATTGAATGCTATTCTACTATTTGCTGGGAATGGGTTCTGTGATTCAAACACTGCTGTCAAACTGAACTAGATCACTATGAATTTAAATCAAATACAATTGAGAGTAGTTGCGTGCCAAGAGCATAGATTTGCCAAATTGTGTTTGCACAGAAAACTATCTAATCTAAATCGACACCCTGTCTATGCATGGGTGACATCACATGGGTAACGGACCTTATCTGCACAGGTATTTTACATTAAATTAGACCAGAAAGGATACTTCTACCCGGGAAAAAATGGTCTTTCTCTGGGAATAGTTTCATTTATAGTATTAGGAACGGCTACATTATACGGGGACATCACAGTTAATCACTTGTTTTAACATCTTAAGACTCAGTTGGCAATGCTGTCTTGGGTCACGTAGGCCCTTCTTATGACCATTGCTGAGAATAATACTTTGCTGAATATCGATAAACTAGTGGAACTGCAACCTGTAGTTTGCTCAAATTATATCTAGCGGGGCTAAACACTAACGATTATCACAAGGCAAATATGAACTTTATACTAAGGATGCTTTGGGGATTGGCAGTTAGTAAGGACCCCGTTGTCCCTTTGTTGGTAATTGTACTTCATTTTTTAATAGGCGTGTGCCTACTGTCTATCCCAGTGGGCACAGAACATTGAATCAACATTGATAGATCGTTGTCAAGGTTGATCCAATGTTGATTCAATGTTGATTCAACATGGAACTGGATTTTGTGCCCACTGGGATAGACACTGTCTGGCAGTCGGTCATGATTGGTACTAGTAATGATCGAGAGAGTCATTCTTTGGTAAAGAGAACACTAATGTCATTGTTCAAGTCTTTGTTCAAGAACTTAACTACTTAATGAGTGTTTTGTGTACCTAGTGAGCTGAATGTAAAAGTAAAGGATGCCAATAGAGAATATCTAAAAGACAGGACGTTGGAAAAATATCAAAGCAGGTTGACTAAAAGTGGGGAAACGGAACACAGGTTTTCTCTGGAGAAAGAAAACGATCGCAAGTGTAAAGTAGTTGCAAAATAGTAACAATGCAGTGGTGAAATAAATGGATAAGAAGTATATGGAGAAGAGGAGGAGGAGAAAAAGAAGAAGAGCTTCCTGTCATGTGGCCCTGTGCCCGGTCACATGACCTGTCCTCTTTATTGCTTGATAGTATCCCAGAATGCCACCGCTATTCACTGCCGTTGCAATGAGGCGGTTCCTGCTTTTTATGACACCCTTAGTCAGTGCCCCCAAACCTGATCTGACATTAAGCTTCTCAGCTCAGCCTTTCCAACTCCCATGATGGCCCTTGTGTGCCTGCATACTATCTCATCAACTTCCTGGTTAAAGACTCATATGGCTTCATATGGCCGTCTGACTGAATACCAGTCAAAATAGATGGAGTATCTCAATTTTAAACCAACTTTACCATCAAATGCAGTCAGGCTAATAATCAGTAATATGTGCAGTCTGGCTTCATTTGGACATGTTTTTGATACATTTCTAGAAATTGCCTGATTAAATATCCTCCCACTACTGAAGCCTCACACCCTATATCTTTCCACACGCTCCTCATCCCCCTGGCCCCTTCCCTATCCATGTCTGTATCCCTTTATGGGGGTTCAGTGATAAGGGCAGTAAGTGTCTGGCAGACCAAGACTTTAGTGCTGATTATCGTTTTCTAGCTGCCTACTAGCAACCAGCACTCTATTTTGGAGGAACCTAGGACATCAAGAGGCTATTCCCATCTAACTCGTGAGCAATGTTTGAGATAGATAGTCATACGAAGTATTGTTCCAAAATGAGTGTTTTTAGAAAGTATAAAGGTTATTCTCTGCAATAGCAGGGAGGTAGTGATTCCCTGGATGAATAATTTTCATTCAGGCTAAATATATAATAACGGTGACGACAGTAGACATAAAATATCCTCACCTATCATTCAATCTCGGGTATACCAACAGCACCCTACCTGCTGGGACATCCTAGACATAATTTCGCTATGAAATAAGGCATCAACATTTCCAAATTTCCAAGTTTCTAAAGGTTCTCAAAGCATCGGCAGGGGACACCACCAGGTTCTACCTAAATCTCTTAACAAAGTTTGTTATGACATAGGACAGTAAGGCAAAACCATTTTAAGTTTATTCTGTATATCAAATTAAAATATTGCTTTAATCTGGATAAGCTCCAGAGGAGTTGTGCTGTGCAGGGAGCCTAGTGCAGAGAGATTAAGTCACAAGCAGCTTAGGATAATGTTTATCTACAAGGTACGACCTGAGGGAGGCAAAGTCCATTGAATGATTGTATTGTATGTTGGCGGTATTAGGAATCTTGAAATTTCTCCAAAATGCAGATGAATAAACATTACCATAATGTCTGTCTTAAATCCTGTTGATGTCAGTTGATTTACAATATGAGCCAAAAATTATAATTCTCTATAATTATGCCAAGCCAAAGCCGTTAGAACAATGATCTATCTGAAAGCCTATGTACATGCATATATAACTAAAACAATCTACACACTTTGTGACTCTATTTTACATTGCCATGGGTATAACTTCCAATTGCTCCTAGATCATGGATATTCCATCTCAGCTACCATGCCAACCTTCACCCCCTGAGTATATTTCTCTCTGAACCATCTGCTTCTTTCACCTATTTGCTCACATTTGCTCATCATTTCCTATATTGCCAAACACGGTGTATAGCATGCTGGCAAAAACGGTTCAGCATGTTTATACAGTAATGCTTGTCAGGCCCCAATTGGCAATCTTTCTTTTCTTCCTCCTTTTATTTTCCTCCTTTTTTATATACTACATCCACCCATACAAACCACTCTTCATACAAGGCAAGTCACTGTTTGCATTGTAGACCCTGCAGCCCAAGGCTCTTACTACTAGTGTGCATGATACCCGTTACACCTTCTTTCCTTGAACGGAATGGACATGGTGGTAGGTAGAGGATTTGGCCACACGATAGGAAATTATAAGAGAAAGTGATTTAAGGTAGGCTAATCATATACATATAGTCCTCTGCCTAAATTGTAAAATTTTAAAATACCCTAGAGTGTCATTCGATGTCTCTAGGATATTGCACACAATGTACCCATAATATGCTATGGTCACCATTCTTCACTTGCAATTTTCAAACTGGGCTGTATCACACAAGGCCTTTTGCTCCTCCCCTATTTATCTCATTCAATAATGTTGCACACCCACATAGATACCGGTCCTGGCTTGGACAAAGAAAATCCAAAATGCCCCAAATCTATTATTCCACACTACAATACTCCATAGCAGCCCTGTAGTAAAGCTAGTTATAGCAACTGACACGAATGGTCAAGGGGTCAGAAAGAAACCAAGATTACTCTACCTCATAGAATCTAGCACCTGCACCCTTCCCACAGTTACTTCCTCCAAGCCCTTATTCAAGTTCTGGTCTGACCTCTTCTTCCGGTCATGTGACCCATCCCCTTTAATGTCTGACAGTATCTGAGATTGCTTGTGCTTCCCACCACTATTGCATCTGGCGGGTCAGGCTTTTCACAACACTCTTAGCCAGCCCCCTCGCCCAATCTACCATTAAGCGTTTCATCTTAGCCTTACAACCTCCCCCATAACCCCTATGTGTCTCCTTGATATTATCCTCCAGTTGGATAAATCTCTATAATACCTTCCATCTCTTTCTCCTGCCTGGTAACTGGGACAGAGATGCAGAATTGTTGGATTAAATAGCAAATCTGATAGCTAATACAACGTTATTTGCGCTTGATAGTGCAGTATGCCAACAGTTAAGATTTGTCATCACAAGTGGCTACATTGAATAACAGTTTTCAGTAAGTTTCGTCAATCTTGAATGAGGATTTTGCAATGAGAAATGTATGGGTATTGGATTATATTGGTAAATATATGTGCAATGAACTTTACTCAATGCCTCTGAGCCAACATTACAATATAATCTGATTTCAGGCATGTATTCTGAATAACAATTAGTCTTTATTTCATAAAAGCAGTAGATCTAGTACGAGTATTACGTGTTTATGAATTATACAATACTGCTGACCATAGTATTTCAGCAATAAATGTATTTGTTGAATAGTTATTCAACACATCTTATTTTCTTTGTTTAACTCATTCTAATTATGCGCTTGCTTTCCATGTCCCCTGCATTTGCCATGGCCGCTAGTTACATTTGTAAGTAATTGCCCCGAGCAGAGGCTCTGATGGCCTCCATTGCAGCCATCACAGTGTCTTCTATACACAAGTGATGCAGTCCTAAGTATTATAAGGTCTGAAGTGTCCTCGGGCATTAACTATTATTAGACGTTTTCAACCGTGGCTACGGCAAAGGATGCTATGAGTTTGAGTTGAGTTTAGTATATTTTTATTTGGCAATAAGTTTCACATATCACAGGGTGTTCTTCAACATAGAGCCACAGTTCACATATAATCAATTACAATCAAATTATTTGCCACACAATGTTCTCTAATTGTCTGTGCATACCCTTTACCACATTTGATCTCAGGCACAGGATCATGACTATTCAAGTCAATTGTAATTAAGCTGATGTAATATTATTCTAGATTGGTGGTGGTACAAGTGGGATTAAGTCCCTAGCCTTGAGACTTGTCATGAAGTTCTGTTTGCTAGTCGCGTGTTGCTGGGCTGGGGTAAGTCTGTCCCACAGTTGAGATCCTCTGTAATAGGGACTCATTTTGTAGGCATCCTTCTTTGGTCTGCGTGTCTTCAGCTTGACGCATTCCTGGCCGCGTAGTACTCTATTTGGCATCACCACATTCTCGGCATCTCTCGATCTAGTGTACATTTTTCCCAGCAGTTGCTTGTTTCTTCTGTTGATCAATCTGCTCATGTTGTTGTTGTCATGTAGTACTTCGACATCTGTGTCCCTCGGATCTCGTACTTGTATGCACGCCCTAAGACCATCATTCTGCAAGACTTGAAGTTTGGGCATTGCCCAGGCAGGAGCACCATCCAGCACGGTTGGACAGTACTCTAGTAGAGGCATCACCATTTGTTTGTACATCAAGAGACATGTCGCCTCGTCTGTGTATTTTCTTGACTCTCTTAGCTGGTTGATGCGCAGACGGGCAAGGTTGATCACTTTTGAGCAGTGTGGTCCTAGAGTCAGATGGGTGTCTAGTGTGACTCCCAGGTAGTTGAAAGTCTTCACTTCCTCAAGGTTCTTGTTGTTCATCTTGATCTTGGCGTCTGTGAGATCTGGCCTGCAATTTCTCCCGTAAACCCATAGGACTTTGGTTTTCTCACAGTTTACAGTCAGTTGGTTTTTGTTGCACCACGTGGCTACCGAGTCAGTGTCTGTCTGTAGGAGTGTTGTGATTCTGTGCACGTCTCTGTCTGAGCACACCAGCGCCAGATCATCAGCATACATGTATGCTTTCACGTTTTTCACCGCTGTTTGTACACTGTTGATGTAAACGAGGAACAACAGTGGGCTGAGTACGGAACCCTGGGGGACCGCACAGGGCACCGCACCCGGTCCAGATAGCCTCCCGTTTGCTAGAGTTCTTTGTCGTCTGTCCTCCAGATAGCTTTTGAACCATTCTAGGGGTCCTTCTGCCACTCCACAACCGGTCAGTTTCCTGCAGAGCAACACGTGGTTCACCGTGTCAAAAGCCTTGCGGAGGTCGATGAACACCACCGCAGAGGACTTTCCACCGTTGATTGCCTCATAAAGGCAGTTTGTCAGGCCAAGTATGGCGTCTTCGGTAGACTTTCCTGGAATGAAGCCAAACTGGTCGTTGGAGAGCAGTGATTGATTTTGTAGGTGGTCAAGTAGCTGTTTATGTAGAATTTTTTCACACAGTTTTGAGTATGCTGTTAGTAGGCAAACAGGTCTCCAATTGCCCACTTGTGAGAGGTCCCCACTCTTGGGAAGTGGTAGCACCTTTCCTGTCTTCCATTCAGATGGGAAGCAGCAACTGGTTATGCTGTCATTCATCACCTTGGTTATGACAGCAGGGATGGCCGCAAAGACATCCTTCAAGAAGGACATTCTTGTGTGATCCAGTCCAGATGACTTTTTTGCTTCCAGTGTACTTACAAGTTTTAGTAAGTGGGCTTCAGTTGTTTCTGTCAGTACTATTTCCTCTATGTCCCGGTCCACTTCTCCCACTCCATCTTGTGGGCCTATTGGTCCGAAGGCTTCTGCAAGTGACTGGCCTACGTGACAGTAGTAGTAGTTGATGAGAAATGGCAGTTCATGGTAAGAACCTCACTGTCCGTTTTCAAAACCCCGAAGGGAGGGACAAAATATTGTAAATGTATTTTATTTCGCGCTGTACATAATATTATTTTCATAAATTTTTCCAGATATTTAATTAAATCTGTAGAAATACATACACCATGTAATATCTATCCAGTATAGTACAATAAGCAAATTCCAAAATCGGTAGATTTGAATACATGCAAAATCATACTCTTTAGCAAATCCGCGGAAATTGTACACCCCAAATGTCTACGTTTACAATAATATTATGTTTGCACATCTGTGTGAATTTCTACCAACTCACCATCCCCATCCTGTTGTTGATAAACGACGACTCCCAAATTAACAACTCTCTTGAACAACAGTTACCGCTATTGACTGCGGTATGCCATTTAGTACTAAGTAGACCGAACTCACATCCGCTCCAGGCATTACAGATCCATCAATTACCTGCCTCTCCTCCCTCTGCAAAAGTCTCCTGACAATAATGATCCCTCATGCTCATGACTTAATCCAAAGGCCAGGATTAAGGCATTACAATAGCGGAGGAAATACTGTGGGGGAATTTTGAGATATTTTGGGCCATCGTTTGAAACCAGTGAAACCAGTGAGAATTGGCATGTTCATGAATAGTTCTGAATAGTATTAGTGAAAGGATGCAAGGTCCTATTTGCAGACAGGTTGTTTAGAAAAAAAAGAGGAGTTATTGGTCTTGCAGGTTTTCCAAAAATGAGGAAACTGAAAAATAGTGATCTCTTCTAAAAGAAAGGGGAACAAAGAATGCAAAATAATTTCCGCCATTGGAATGTGGGCCAGATACGAGCGTCAGTGATTTACAAACATTACAGAATCACTGTCTCCGAACAACACTAGGTATCTGGGATCCACGCCAAATAAGTAGGAATGAATTACATGAGCGATGTGGATGTGATAAGTTAGTAGCACGCAGAAATGTACACCTGTTAAGTCTGATGTATAAATATACTCGTAACTCAGATAACTTGGTAACTGATGTCAGAGTCTTACGTAGCAATGTAAAACGGAAAGCTAAACTCCAGAGGCCGAAGGATAATTTATATAAGAAAAGCCCACTGTATAGGGGCAGTATTCTCTGGAATAAATTAAGTGCCGAGCTACAGAATATGGCAACGCACAGCCTGTTCATGTGTAAGTTGCAAAATGTGTGAATTAATACAAAAGTAAGTAATTGAGAAAGTAGATCGATTGTTGATGTTCTAACTGTCATCAAAGAAACTCATATATATCGGTGTTATGTAGACTGTATGACTAGTCTGGTATATCACGTGATTCCATGTGATGGGCTTTTTTCATACCACGGTGCCAAAATGTTACGTGATTCCATGTAACGGATGAGTTAATGTCTCTATTTATAATGGTGCTCAGACTATACATATAAATGGATAAATTGCAAGTATCAAACGGATGATGAGCTAGCAAGTTCCTATCGCTGATCCTTAGTCTTCAGTCCCAGCAGAAAATAGTAATTGATTGAATGTGTTTATAGAAGTATTACGGATTATTGATCATCGCCTCGACCAGATTGTCCAATTGATATGCTCACTTCGCTGCCTGATTATTTGTATTACCTGTGCTGAATAGCTGAAGTTTCAGTACTTGAACCCATGTTGTATATTGATGCACCTGTTATTTTTTGGCCTCATTTGAGAGACGTTACTTGTAATGGAATTTGTGCCAAATAAAAATTTTGAAAACTCAACTCAACTTTAAAGGGCCCCATAGTAATTTAATGTGTCATCTCCCTTGTTATCATGATGTACACATACAGCTCTAGTGAGTCTACGTGCCAATGCAAATGCGCATGAAAATAAAAAGCGGAGGAAATATGAGAAGAAGAACTTCCCGTCATGTGGCCCTGTGCCTGGTCACATGACCTGTCATCTTTATTGCTTGATAGTATCCCAGCATGGCTCTGCTGTTCACTCCTATAACAATGGGGAAGTTCCTGCATTTTATGCCCCCAAACCTGATCTGACATTAAGCTTCTCAGCTCAGCCTTACCAACTCCTATGATGGTCCTTGTGTGCCTGCATACTATTTCGTCCACTTTTCTAGTTAAAGACCTATACAGGCAAGGGAAAAGGGTACTCCAAGGAAAAAGCCAACTTTAAAATTGACGTCATAAGCTTTCCAGTGATATATTACACCAGAAGATATTATTTCTAGTCTTTGAGAAATGGCTTCATGAATATGTGTGGGCATCACCCCTTCCAAAATCCGAATAAGCTCTATGTCTCATATTTTCCAAGATATCCCTATTTAATTAGCAATTTTTATGATAATTAGAAATTTATGATACATTTTCATTCTTTAAGTCATAAAATTCGATCTAGTAATCATAATTTTGTTCTGTTTTCACCATGGCAATCCTCACAAATCATTCTATCAATTTATGTCTTAATTCCCTCTATTTGGAATAAAAATCATGTTTCCATGGCAACACATATCAACAAGCACACCCATTTAGGCTTTAAAACGTTCCTTTTACCTGCCAAATAAAGAAGCTTTTTGCCAAAAATGGAATGTTTTATGTAATCCTATTGAATTCTCCAGAAAAAAGTACCCAAGGGCAATTTTTAGCCTAATTCTTTCATTTTAGGCCATAGTGGCGCCCCCTGGTGGCTAAAATCGGAACTAATCCCGCGGGGACCATCCTTTCTGCTTGCCTGCTCACATATGGCTTCATAGTTGTGTATATTTGCATGTTTGTCAAGTGAGATTTACCTTAAACCTTTTGAGTGCTTCTGTGTACTCATTTCATGGCACAATTAACAGTAAGGCTGTAAGGGCGCACCCTGTTGTACCCCGTATTTTTCATGATGCAAACTGTCCACATCACATCATAGTATGTTGAAATAAAACACTGAATTGAGAGTACTCTGGCTTGTCTTATATGCGATATCCAGCAACTGCAATGCCCATTACTAAGCTGCTTTGTCTGAGAATAGCTATGTCTGAGAGCTCATTATCTTAAATCATAATACATATTATCACACTAAATATACCTGATTAACACGTAATTGTAGTTTTACTCTTTGTCTTTCCCCGCTAATTTACCTTATTTGCTTTACAGCATGGCAAAATACCATTGCCCTAGACTGACTGGTGGAAATTCATTTACAATACAAAAAAATACACTACTATTGTTATTAAGTTGATGATGCCTGGATAATTCCTCATTTATAATAAGGACATTGATATTAGAGTGTGCTAACCTTCAGAAAAATGGATACAATGTCATGCGCTGATGTTCCAAGACAATCAACTAGATTAAACACTCCACCAATCCCAAGACATAGAACATGCTTACCATAGTGCTTGTCTGATAGATTATATCTCTGATTATATGCATACATACTTTCGCCGCACACTATTCTTGAACATGCTGAATATAAACCAGCTCAAGAGGCTATGCTATAAGGGGACTTTCTTAAGGATGGGATGAGAGGAGAAGGGGTAACTATTCCTTCCAGGCCTACTCAAAATGTCTGCCGGTTGAACATGTGGTTGCCATGGATACCAGCTACAAAGCCTCATTCCCATGCACTTCTAACAGCCTGGTTCAATGACTGTTCATGAATGGAGGGGTGGTTCTCATGATGAATTTTTAGATTGCATTCCTCTGCTCTCTCATTCCAGAGTCAATGTGAGCTTAGAATAAATAATGTAGGGCTATAATAAAAGTGGGTTATGTATACCCCTGCCCTGCCTCATGTAAAGTAGAGCCGGACAGAAATATGCGTAGGTCTATTAATTGTATTGGCAGTAGAGAATGAGAAAAGAGATGGTTAGTCAATTGTATTTGGTGTTTGAATCATGGCCACAATTGAATATAATATTATAGCTCATATGCAGTTCTCTGTTATTCAAGATTGCCATTATAATCTATGTATTGGGTACAAAAGCGCCAGCAGGCTACATAAGACATTCCTTGTACATCTGTGTATCGATTCTACTCAATATTTGGTCCAGGCACTGCTGAGTCATAAAATCATTGTAAAAGAATCTACGTAAAAGAATCAGCATCGTTCCCTATATGACTCATCATGTGAATTGATGTAATTCAGGTAACACGAATGATATGCCAATGTGGGACCACCTATACATTGTTACACAACGCCTGTCATGGAACACATGTATGATACTAGAAAACATCATTTAATATTAGTGCCGCTCTAACAGGCGGAACTGACTTTTTCTCCACAAAATCTACTTCATCACCTTAATATAATTCAATTCAAGTAAAATGTTTTGTCCTTTAATCTCTCTACATCGACATAAAGCGAAAATGGTTGATATGCAACGGCTACCTTATTCCTGTTCCACATTATTCTTCCTACTCCTGTTTCCCCTTCATTTCCTACGTAAACATTGCCAAACACTATGAGAGCAGATTGGCAAAATAGGTTCAGCATGTTTGCACTGTTATGCTCTTCAGAACCCAATCTCTCCCTCATTTTCGCTTCTTTCACATTCCTTCTTATTTTGGTCTACTATCGCAGGCTCTGCAAACTATGTATGTCATGGGGCAGCTTGCCAGTGGTTTATGAAGGAATTGGATCCATGATTAAACATTGTATGTAGAGTGGTCTACACAAATATCCATTTTGTTGGTGATCGAGGTTGACACTAGTAATCATTAAAATAAATTCATATAGATTTGGGAATTCTTCCGTTATCAAGAACAACATTGGTGTTCGAGTATCAACAAAGTCTAACTCAATATAGGCTTATAGTTTCATAGAATTTCATACAAAATACTCAGGGTTTGTGCACACTGATTAGGATACAAACGAAAAGAGATTGAGATGAATATAAAAATACCCAAATCAATTCTATGAATCAAGAACTTTTCATACAATATCAAAGATAACTGGACAGCACTTTCCAAAGAAACCAGTAAAAGGGGAAGTGCTGCAGCAATTGGTTCATGGTAACCATATTGGATGTTGATTCATCACTGTAACTGTCAGCTTTATTGACATAATTCACAACTGCTTTTGAAGGTGCCGCTATCGACTGCACTCCTCCATTTTGTGCTAGAAGACTGAATCCATAACTCCCCATACCTAACAGAGCCATCAAAGAACCAGCTTCCCTCCCTCTGCAATATTCCCTTGACAACATGATCCCTTTCCTGTTAGACCAAAGTCTGGGCTTTCCAGTTGGGGATGAAGAGGGCTTTAGCCTCTGTCATACCTACCAAAGCTGCTATAATGCTTAACTATTGAGGGTATGTTCAAGAATCTGTCGAATTCAGAAATTGACTACATGCCTTGGTTTGAAGTGTGGGAAAAGGTATAGGAATTTAGAGATATTTCTGGCGACTAAATAGGCTATATTAAGGACGCCAATCAATCAAGGAATTTCTATCTGATTATTACCCTTTTATAAAGCTTTTAAAGTGGCATAATCACCGAGCGTTTCCCACTCACAATTCTAGTACTGTTCTAATCTACTATGTAGTTAAGTGTGAGTGGTGAGAATGCCCCTTTAAGGGAGGGAGTAGGGTGTCCGACCCTGATGTCCTGCCCTACAATTGACCTACACATCTTCCCTGCCCCTTTAAAACTATTCAATGGTAAAAGGAGACTATATTTTTGACTTGGATAATCGGGATCTGCATACATGCGTAGCTTTCAGTAGCAAAAAGAGGTTGTTTGGAAATTAAACGACTGCACAAGGTCAACATAAGGTCTGATCACTGTCAGTAAAGCCAGAAAGAACATGATCTGCCGGTAGTCAGACCAAATGCGGTTTCATAGTTTAACACATTCTAAGTCCCAATACTAGTCCTGGTTTGGACGAATCCCAATATGGCCGCTATCGCAGATGCCACACTACAATATCACACAGCCACCATGTGATAAAATAAGTTATAGCCACTGACATGAATGGTCAAGAGGTCAGCGAGAAACCGAGATTGCATTTTACCCCCACCTCCTAGAATCTACAACCTCCACCCTTCCCACGCTTCCTTCCTCCGGGCCTTAACTTCTGGTCTGACCCTGACTTCCGGTCATTTAACCCATCCCCTTTAATGTCTGATGGTATCCGAGATTGCTTGTGCTTCCCACCGCTATTGCCACTAGACAGGTCAGGCTTTTAACAGCACCCCTAGTCACCCCCTTGCCCGATCTACCATTAAGCGTTTCATCTAAGCCTTACAACATTGGCCTACCCCAGTAGTTATGTGTGTATTCATACTATGTCCTTAACCAGCTGGATGAAGCAGCTCCAAAATTATAGCTTTATAGGTTCCTGTGTCAATATTCGTCCAAATTAAAGACATTTTATGGCTAAGTATCCTTTTATAAGGGTGTAAATCTGTAGGGTGTAAATCTGTAAATCTGCCAATGATTAAATCGATAATTATTATTCCGAGTTAGTCCAGTGCTTTATCAGTGTGGTATGAAAAGGGTTTGAATAGCTATTGCTAAATGGCTGAATGAAAATGGTTGAACAAAGTTTAATGTGTTTCAGTGAGAACATTCAATATAGTGACTAATACTAATAACTCAAGATTATTTGTCTGCAATAAACCGCACATGAATTCAATGCTACTGAGCCAACAATACAGTAGAAGGCTTTGCTAGAAGTTAGCAAATGAATTATTCCACTAGGCTACTGATGCCTCACACCATAGACGTTTACACACCTACCCCACGCACCTATTACCTCTCCCCCCAGCTCATGTAGCCCAGTCTGGTGGCCCACAGATAAGGGCACTAAGAGGCCTGCAGCTGTTCAGTGCCAGATCAAGCACTGGTTTTCATTTGCAGCAGAGCACATTAACGTTACCATGGTGTCTTTCATTAAACCACCGCCCACTCTATATTTGGGGATCCAAGGGACAATGCTATGTTTTTCTAAATCATATAGATCAAGATCTTTGTTTCAAGTAACATGAATTTGAACGTAAAAAAAAGAGTACAAGAGGATGTCCTGCGTCTCCTTCCAAGTGATAAATCAGATAGATAATTTGGTATAGAAGAACAATATTGTTCGGGCCAAGTATTTCAAGATAGTGTGGAGAAGAGCTGTAAAGAAATGGTGAAAGCTGCCGACCACAGTCGTCAAGGGATTCGTCAGATAATAATGCTATGCAAACTTCATTTTGTAGTTTTTAAACCCCCAATAGAGAGAGAGCAGAATCTAGTTTTTGCTCAACTCCATCTCTTACTGTCGGGGCAGTAAGAACATCTCAACCTCAGCCTTCTTCTTTCTTCCTCCTCTCCATATCCTGTTGCCACTAGTTGCCCCTGCGAGTGGCTGGTGTATAAATTGCCTACTCTACATCCATCAGAGTGTCTTTTATAGACCAGTTTATCCATGCAAGTGATTAAGTCGTTAGAGGGATAGGGAGAATAGTCCGAGCTTTGTAGGTTAGGTCCGAAGTGTCCTCAGGGATCGAGGTCCCATCCTTCCTGTGGTCTGTTTCTTATTCAAACCATGCACACACGGGTATACAACAATATTAAACATTGGTAGACTGTTGACAAGCACATGTCGATGTTCCTTATATGCATTATATATGATTGTCAACTACTATCTTATCAAACAAGCATGTTGATCGAAATGGTTATCTATAAAATAATGGGGTTTAACCCCAATCAGACGTTTATTTATGCTCACCAAAATTTCATTAAGAAACAGGATTTTTGCTTTTTATATTATTGCTCAGGTTAGGTTGTATACATTGACCCTGCAATATCTATATTCAGAGTCATCATGGGAAAATGCTGAATTGCATGCCACTTTAAGGATACCAGCTAAGGAGAAAGAGGTTTGAGATATTACACCTACTCAATATGGCAGCTGGTTGAGCATGTGGTTGCCATAGATACCAGTTACAAAGTCTCATTTCCATGCACTTCCACAATGGCCATTCATAAGTGGAGAGGTGGGTTTTGTCATACTTTTTAAAATCACATTCCCCTGCTCATCCACGCCACAGTCAGTATGAGGTCTTTAAAAGATAGCGGGTAGTAGGAAAAAAACTCCATGGAAGAATAATGAGCAAATATATCCCATTTTCGAGAAGCGAAAGTAAAGAAAGATGAGTCTGGGTGGTATGGTAATCGTGACAATATGAAAATAGCTGCTTAGTATTCATGACTGAATCTCCTGAATATGACAGCCATTAGTCTTGCCATTTTGCACTATAATGGACTCACGGGCTTAACCAAGTTCAACCATCTCGTTTATTAAAACATCCTTATGGCGTACTTAAAGATCTACACTGTGTACTTCTTACTCAGTTGGGACATAGTCTACAGCAGTTAAATGTTTGGTCACCATTGGAAACTGCTCGATTATTTTTGATCGATTTGTCCATCATATATGTTGGCTATCAGGTAGAATTGTTGCATCCTGCTGGTGCGAAATATGGCTGGATTTATATTGTAGCAGTGCACCCAACTATAGATCATCATACAAAATACAGTTCAAAAGATCAGTGATGAGATTATTCCCTGATATGAATAGTTGGGGTCAGCAAAGCCAGATTTTCCTTTACTTCCCAGCATTCACATGCTCCACCCCATCCCACTAGTATTATCATCTTCACTTACTTACACATTGGCCCTGACTTCTGACCGTGTGACCCTATCTATAGATGAATGACCTGTCCCCTTTACTGTTTGATGGTATCATAGAATGTTCATGTTTCCCACTGCCATTGCCAGCAGGCGTGCCATTCTTTTTATGATCTGCTTTATCGGGCCCAACCCGCCCTGTGATCTCCCATTGAGTGTCTCATCTCAGACCCCACTACCACCCACAACGACTCTTGTGTCTTCATCCTATCTACTGTCTCCTGCATATTTATGCTTAAGGTCCAATATATTGCTCATAGGTTCCCGGTCATTAATTGCTGCAGACCATTATTTCTCACCTGTTAGAAGTTCGTCAATGAGAGCTCATTCATATCTCATTTCATGACATAATGATTAGTATCTGACAGTATCAAGATATATTTTTTGTAAATAAACAGTTTTGTATGTTATATGAATTCCACATATTAGAATATACAAAACCTACGTGAACCTCCACCTTCCGACTTTAATAAATCCACATATCAACTGTCAAATCTTCACTTGTGACTGATTCTGACTAAACATAGATTTTCACGAGTCGTCAGTATCCCTGGAGGTCAAACAGCCTCTGAGTTATTGGCACGTGTGTGGTGTGAGGCATCTTTTTGGGTTGCATGCACCAAGTAGTGATTGTAAAGGAGTTCATAGTGCTATAATTTTACATTAACTGACAAAGGTGTATATCAGGTTGCAGACTGCACTGTTTTCAACTACATAGTAGACAGATACCCAAGCCTACAGTCGACACGATATTTACTAAATTGTGTTTCGCATGTAAATCTGTTTGAAGCAAGTGCATGATGAATATGCAAATCAGAATCTCCTCAATTAGAATGGTTGCATCACATAATGAAGTTCATGTATTACATTCTTGAGGTTTTTTAAAGTTTGTATTTAATTTCAATTACACGCTTTATCACATTTGTAGGCTTATCATCGAGATCATGCATGGGGAGTGTATAATAATTATATTGAGTTCTGTTTAAACACCCAGAACGGCCTCTTGAACTTGAACACACGGTCTAGTAAATGATATCTCAGACTCAACCTGTAAAGTAACTGATAACAAAGTTTACATTCTCTCCTCTGTAATCACTGTCTATACACGTCCAGAATAATTTCCTCCCATCCCCTCCGTTCATACGTCCCTTTCTACTCCAATTTCCTCTTCATTTCCTATATCCTGAAGGACAGTGTATAGCACAGTGTTGATAACGCTGTTCAGCATGTTTGTCCTGCCACGCTTGTCATACCCCGATTGGATCATTTTTCTGGTTCTTTTCTCACCCTACCCCTTTTTCTTCTTCCCTATATGACACCAGTCTATATAGACCTGCCCTCATACATAGTTACTCTGTAGGTGGAAGCACCAGCGTATAATCAGTGTGGAATAGTAATCGGGGAGAGGGAGGGTTTGGGCATATGAATGGACGGCATGGAGAGTATTCTTCTACAGTGAGGTCTGAGAATACATGGTAAGCAGCAGAGTTATTTACCATTTAATATATTTGTACAACACCAAGACCATTGGTCCTGCTAAGCTGTTGGTTTTAAGCATGGAGCTATAATGACTCATTGTCAGCTATCATTTGTGCCAGCACCTGCTGAAAATATTAATACTATCAATTTACGTCCACCAGTTTCCAAAAAGAAGCTTTTAAAAAACAATAAGTTGGTTTTAATATTGAGAAGTAGAAACCAGAAAAGAGGGCAGGTGGAGGGGGAAGAGGATACATGAGGAAACCACAAGGTAAATAGAGTATCTCAGTATAGTGCATATGTCTTGGCGAATGTCTGACAGATGGTTGAAGGATGATAAGCTTATAATTATGAAACAGTATAGATTGTTTCTCTATTTCACAGCAGCTGAATCTGAAGGGAGCGTTCATACATCATCAGATGTTGTGAGCAAAACCTCCTCCTAACGAAAGCACCATTCAGTGATACACATGGCACACCGCTTGTACTCATGTTTCACATGACCACACCCTATGGCCTAAAACATGGCCCAAAACAGTTTATACTCATGCCATGGGATTTGCTGCAGTTGACCTCAAAGTCCCTGTTTTCGCTGTAGGCAGTCATCTGATGTGCTTGTGGGAACACCAAAGCAGCCCCTCCCCAACCCTACGAAAAAAGAGGAACTTGCTCTAGAAAAACTCAACGATTAAGCAGAGAGACAATAAGGGTGAACTTTTTCTTCAGGCACAGCATGTTGATATCATTTATTACCATGTAGGCTACTAGGATTCTTGAATACACTGATGTTGTAGAGATTGTAAATGAGTGTACTCTGGATAGACTAGGATAGATAAACCTACGGTCAACCACATACCAGTTGTTATTCATGCATGATGAGCTCCTCTGCTCTAGATTTGTATGATTTGAATTTTGCTATTGAACACAAATAGACGCTAAGGTTTAATGAATACAAATTCAAGTGTTCAACTCAAGCACTATGTGTGTGGTCTACTAAAGTTTATCTAACCTATATGAAGTTAAATATAACCAATTACTGTTCTAATCAACCTAAAAATTGTAATATCAGTGTCTAATGAAGCAGAACAAAACCACACAATTAGAACAAGAAATTCACTAAGATAGGAGGCAGAGTGGTGCCTATGGACAGGTCAGCCTATTACCACCCATGTCAGGAGCACAGGGGGCAGTGTGAGAAGGACTAACAATAATTGATGACCAGGACCACGGCACCAAGCTGTGTCTCGGTGTCCTATAGACCACACAGGCTCTAAACGTGGTCAATCTGTACAGTACCAGGCTCAGGGCAGCTATTATTTACCCATTACTATCAAGCATCTACTTTATAGATGAATTGGTAGCTCACTAGGTTTCTTCTCTGACAGAGTTTAGGGGATCTAGATCGTACCTACCCAATGGGCACAAAATTCAGTTCAATGTTGAATCAACATTAATTCACCATTGAATCAACATTGACAACCATTTATCAATGTTGATTCAATGTTCTGTGCCCACTGGGTAAGAGCAATGGTGTGTGAAACATGAGTATTCTTGAATATGTTTCCATAAACAGGAATTCCCTGTCTAATAACCCTTTGGTGCCCAGAACTATTTTGTTCAATATCCGTTTTTATTCAACGTGATTGTTCTGATGTTCTGATTGTTGAAATTATGTCCTGACTTCATCTCTTATTTTAAGATAAGGGTCATAAGATATTTCCTGAATGTTCTTGAAGTGGACTTATATCTTTGACTACAGAAAATTATTTAAACAATGGTCGCCATGACAACCCAAATCCTTCTATTAGCTGTTATAGGCTTGTTATAGGCAACGTTCTGTATTTGTAAGGCCAAAGAAGTGTCTTTTCTTACTCTGAATAGGCTATTCCTAGCACATAAAATGTTCTAAATAAGAACCTTCTGAGTGAAAATTGAAAATATCGATCCTATAATAAGTATCTACAGGAAAACTTGAAACAAGTTGATTTTAAGTGAAAAATCATATTTTTCATGTATATCAAGGGGTATTATAGTGAAAATCGTTGATTTTGGCTGAATTTTGGATACCAGCTATGAATCATATATCTGATCACTTATTTTGTAGTTAACCATGCACTGCTCCTCCGATATACAATTCACATCAAGAACGATGGTGTCATTGAAGTCGTGAGGTCATGGGGCTTAATATAGGGGTAAAACTTTAGAATTTGACCCAATAGAAGTGTCTGCATAGTTCTCTACTTCAATATAGGTGTTTTTATGCCTAAAACCGCGCCAATTGGCGCGGTTGGGCACGTAAGGGATAATGTGTCTAATTTAATTGAATTTAGGTTTTCTCATTTGAGTCTTATTTATCTTATTCTGATTTGTATTTCCCTGACATTTCTTAAGCTTATGAATGTATGTCTCACTGCCTCCGCCTATCTCACTAGTTGGTTTCAGTCATCTGTTCTGTCTAGTTATATATCTCTGTCTCCCTTTACCCTGTCCATCCTCATATGGGGCACAGAGGTTTATATGAGAAGGGCTAACAGTATAACTAACGACTAGGACCATGTGGCACCAAGGCATCTCTCTTATATTCACTTTCACTTTCTCATCAATTTCCGATTTACATTTCAGAAGTGGAATAGAAAACAACAATTTGCTACTATGTATTTCTCTGTGTCTTGCTGTGTATCTTTCATACTAAAATGTAGATTTAACAGGAAAGATGTGCACACTTATAGTCTGTTCATCCGCTTTCTATAGTAGGTGATGTACTCTTACTGTTATAAAATAATTCATGTCTGACACTGTAGGCTGCATCCCCCACTTCTATGTGTCTCTCAAAGTATCTCCCATGAATTGAATGCCAAGGATCATGGCCAATCATGATAGCATGTTTTGTCACTTTGACATCAGTTCACTGTGCTGGTGTATTTTTTTCGGTTTGGCTACTGTATATCACTAGAAGTATCCTGATTGTTAGAGGGGATTTATGGTGATAAAGTCATCTAGCAAAGAAACCTGATTGGAATGTTTTATTCATCACCTGTAAAATATTATCTCAACATTATATATTATGTTGGACACACTCAAAGCATGTTCACATTTAAACGGTGGGAGCTGTGCAAGATTTACTTGTATATTTACCTATATTTTAAAGTGTATTCTACCAGTGCAGACACTATTTTCTAGTTTTGCTATAGTAGTGACCTGTATAGATCCCAGAATATACCGGTAAAATATTTAGCTGAGCAATGTGTACTTCTATGCAAAGTCAGTCCAAACCATACAGTCTAAATTATTCCTACCCAGAAAAGGATCAGGCTGCCTACAGAGGGGGGGGGGTGTGCTTTATATAAATAGGCATAGTACCCTGTAATAGCCACTGCTATACTCAATTGTAATACCCAATATAATTGGCACAGTTGCGAGTAACTAACCCTCAGCTGACCAGACAGGATTGTGTAAGCAGATAAGAGGAGAATCACATACACGGACGTTTTAACCATTTCCATAGAACTGCTTTATGTGTCTTCATAGCTCCTGTCTCGAAAATATCATAGAAAGCCCTGCCAGATGTTTTGTAGTCCATTATAGACTCCCAAGAACAGAAATTGAACTTTGATGTTATTTCTTTTACAACTGGTTAAATCGGAAAGAATTAAAGGGATGGATTTTAGAAAAAAGAAAGTGGAAAGGTTCTCATGTGGTTTTGTCACATCAAAGGATCAAGCAAACTCTTTGGATAAAACATAATACTATTAATCAAATTAATGTTCTGTTGAGAATCCAAAGAGTCTAGATCTCTTAGCTGAAGTTGTTCCTTGTGATGGAAATTACTTCCACATAAACTTATTAAAAGTTATTTGTATTGTTCTTGTCAGAGTTTGGACTCGTACAGGTGGCGAGTGGAAGGGGTACAAATTTGCACAACAAAGGCTAATTTTAGATATAATTTTAAGATACTCCTACTGGTATATTATGGGTGAAGATTTCATTTCAATAGGAACTGTGATCAAGATAATATTTTCAATCAAAAAGGGCAGAGAACCTGGCTGGTAACCAGCAAGGATGCTTTAGGGCTGGTCATCTAAGGGGTTACCACCTTTATTTCCAACTACATAATGCCATGCTACAATACAACGCACCGACTCTGTGGGTTATAGTCCTGACATGTTTTACCTCCAACCATCAACTATTTCCACCATATCCCACCATTCCTTTCCTCAAGCAATGACTTCTAGTTTAGCCTTTGACTCGGGTCATGTGACCGCCATCTCTAGGTGAATGACCTGTCCCCTTTATGTTTGATGTTATCACAGAATGTTCATGCTCCCTGCTGTTATTGCCAAGAGGCATGCCATCCTTTTTATGATACCCTTAATCGGGCCCACCCCCGCCCTGTGATTTCCCAATAAAGGGTATCATCTCAGACCCCCTATCTCCCACAATGGTACTTGTGTGTCTTCATCATATCACCCATCTTTAGAGGCATTATGGCTAGCAGTATTCTAGTCGTGATATTACTGGAGACCATGAAAAGAAATATAGGTTGCACATACAAGTATAATATTACTATGAGAACAGATAAAGATATTCTTTGGTTGAGTGCACCAGATAGTTAGTGACTGTAGATGACTTTATAGCGGGGAGCTTTCGTCGAGGAGTAGCTGTGTTGGAGAGGATGTGATAGATTTATAATAAATTGCATAAAACAATGGTGTGGTATCACCCGTTATTGAAGGGAATGGAAACATGATACAAGCTTTGAAGGGGTTTATACACTATGAAAAAGCATGCAGCATGTTCCAACCATGTGACCTGATCCCAATTGATGAATATGACCTGTTCCCTTTTATTATTCAAGACAGAATGGTCATGCTTCCTGTGGCTATTACATTTTTACAACACCCTTAGTCAACCCCACACCGACCATAAAGTTCTCATCTTCCAAAACCATAGCCAGCCCCAGCCTTTAAATCAGCCTCTGATCTCACTCCTCCAATATGCCTGTATTGCATCTTCACACCTATAGTTATTTCGCCAAATTGCTTCACAGGTCAACATTGAAAAATGTATTCAAGCATTTTTCAGATGTCCTTTTGAGATACATGTTTGTATGTATGTTTTTAGGGAAAATACAGCAGGTACCAGATGAGAAATAATCTTCTACGGTTGTGCCCGCCTAACCTAGACTTTTACACAGCAACCTCACCTCTTCTCCCCACCTTCTGTGCCCCAGTCTGACAGCCCGTAGGTAACAGCACTAAACGCCAATCGGAGGCTGAATTGCAGTTTAACTGCTGAATAGTGGCACAAGCAAACCACATTAACGTTACCGTGGTTTCCCTGCCACCACCCATACTGCTCTACCTAGAAAAAACCCACAAATATTTCCATTTAAAACTTTAAAAAAAACAGGTCTAAGTCAAAACCAGTGTATACACATTTCAAATTCCAAATAGGCTCTGAAATGTTAGATATAATTCTCTAGTAATGTGTACTTCTTTAGCAGACCCATTAAGTGTTCACAATAGCTAATTCAACATGGCTAAATGATTACTCACAAATTTACAATTAAGAACTGGACACAAAATCCTTTCTGTACTGTTGAGCTATACATCTAGGTGTTCTTGGGTGGGAATTCCCCCTACCGGTAATGCTTTTATGCAATACTCTATCTGCTCCATCTGCCACAGGGACTACTTACGCCTGTGAGTGGTTGGTCAAGCACCTAGATGGCCTCCACTAGAGCCATCAGAGTGTCTTTTATAGACAGGTGATTAAGTCGCTATAGGGGCAGGGGCAGGTCAGAGCCTTGCTAAGTAGGTCTGGAGACCCCTCAGGCATGCGCTATCCTGCCTTGAGATCAGATAGAGAGGCAACTGAGACATGTTGCAGCAGGTTAAAGCTTCACTCTTATCACTAACGCTTCACCTAATAATAGTACAAGAAGAGTACAATAGTAGAAGGATTACCTCTACATTATAATCTGGGTGAGAAGCAGCTGTACAAGTGGTATCATTGTGTATGGCAATGTGTGGATGCCTTTCATATTGGGGATCAGTTTGCTTTAAGTGAAGCAAAGAGACTTTCTTAAATCCTACTCCCAAATGATTATCCACAATCTGAATGACTCCTAGTTCTGGATCACCAAGGTGAGAACAATAATCAATCAAACTGATAACAGCTCATTAGAATTCTCCCCATTCTGACTTGTTTCGATATCTTTTGTTCAGAATATTTCATAATAATACCACAGTAATGGTTCTCATAATAATGCAAAGAGCAGAAGGAGGTAAATTTCAAGACCTATACTCTGCTATTCAGAATGACTGCTAATTGAACAATGCATACCAGTTTACTGGTTATGTACAGATTCATTAGTGGGCAGCAAGGGGTTCTATGATACACTTTACATGACATTCCTCAGATTTCGCGTCCCAGGGTCAATGTGATTATGTTTCCAAGATAAGGATTGGAAATAATACTGATCTACTCAAAGGATATAGGTGGGTTATCATAATATTATTTCCACTTTGAGAAGATTGTCAGACAGATACCAGACAGACAGTGAGAAGCTAACTTCATCGATTTGATATTTTTGAATATGATCGGATGAAGGAAAGGAAAAGTCGATAGATCTAGAGGTAAGTCTAGTTTTCTCTTCAGCCATTTGGTAAATCTACTTTTGGCTTTACAGATCATTCCACGTATCTTTCTGTCAAGACCTAAGCACCATAATTTCCCACTTACAATGTATAGCACTTAAGAAGTGCTGTATTCTTGCATTGACAAAGGTATAGTGGCTAATATAAATCTACATTTTTCCTCTTTGTCATGCTTGTCTATACCTTTCTAACATAATTTCCTCCTATCCCCTCTATGCTGACGTCCCTTACTGTACCAATTGCCTCTTCATTTCCTAGATATCCTCAAGGACAGTGTATAGTACAGTGATGATAACACCGTTCAGCTTGTTTGTCCTGCCATGCTTGTCATACCCCAATTTGATTTTCTTTTTTTTCCTCCCTGTCTTCTCCCCTCCCCTTTTTCTTCTTTGATATACGACACCAGCCTATACAAACTTCCCCTATAGTTGCTCTGTAGGGGCAGAACCAGACTATAATCAGTGTGCATGTTGAATGGTAATCCAGGAGAGGGAGTGTTTGGGCATATGAATGGACCTCACAGAGAGTCTTCTTCTACAGTGAGGTCTGAGGATACATAACAAGCAGCACAGTCATGCATTTACCATTAGATTGTGTACAGCATCTGAACTGTTGGTTCTGTTGAGGAGGCAATGGTATGTCAACTATTTAAAAAATGGAAATCTAATAGTTTACTGTAATCCAATAAAAATGTGTCAGACAAATTTGCTATCAGCTGCTGAAAAAATGAAAATGTTTCCATTACCTAAGAGGCTTGGGTACATTTCTTTGGTGAAATTTTCTCACCCTCAACCAGCCCTATGTTTGACTTCCCAACATAATTACCTAAGAGGCTTACAAAATCAGTATTTATAAGTGGCTCTAAATACTGACAACTTGAAATAATACATGACGGTGAAAGAGTGGGGACACATGAAGGCCCATGGGCACTACAAGGTGATTAGAGTACAGTGCTCATGTTGTGAGTGAGAAGGAAGGCCACTCGTTTTCAGGCCGTTCAACCCTCAATGCATGGTCAAACTCTTTCCATGTTGTAAGATACACGTAACCAAATCCTACTAGCAAATGCATATATTCGTTAAGTAAATTAATAAGACTCATATTCATATGAATATGGAGATGAATCAAAATATATCCTATATCATATGTACCCACATAAATGTAGAACTGATGGTGTGATAGCTAAAGAGACACTAATTATTCAAAATACTCACTAGAAAGCTCAGATATTGATCTCATGTTCATAAGTTATCACAAATATGATAATCAAAATTATTTCTTAAATCGAAGTAAATACAACAAAAACTGTTCTGTTTAGCTGCTATGTAATACAAAGCTAGTGTGCATGAAGCTGCAATGTGACAGTATATGGGTCGTGTAGAATGATTCTGGTTTATGGAATGAAAGAAACCAGAAAGAAATCAAGATGTACATTCAATATAACATTAGGAACACTAAATTTGAAAGTGAGATCGATCCTGTGACTGATGCGATCTGAAAACCACCAACAGTATATATATATATATATGCAGCAGTATTTCACTGCTGGCCTAATGGCTGACAGGCCTCACCCGTCGCTCATCCCCCTCAAAGTTTACTATAATAAACATAACCATCAAAGGTTACTGTAGTGACGGTTGAGGGACAGATGAGCAGACCAAAATGCAGTGGAATACACCTTCAAAGATTTCAACAGTCTGTTGTGCAGATATGGCTGGCTAGTGGCAACTGGAGTAGCCTACAGCTATTGCACTCCTGGACAAGGGGGCATAGAGTAAAGTTCCGGACACTTAGTGGATATGTTCAAATTTCTCTGGTTAGAAATTATTTGTCAATGCCCAATCATAGTGACATATAAAAGGCAATAAGGTACAAAAATTAACAAGGTTGCAAGGTTTTCTTGTGTGATACAGCGATATATGTGCTTAGTACCACAATCATTATGATCGCAGGGTGTCCGGAAATTGGGTATGTACATGTCTTCCTTTGGGTGCCTTGACTCTATTTATGGTACTAGATAGTGTATAGTCATTGCATGTCTCTACTAGGAGTAGGATGGCCTGGCTGGTAGATGGGGTGGGTAGGGTATGTAAATTGGTTGACACCTCCTCGTGTCTATAGGTGACTGGTGCCTTAACATAGGCCACCTGCTACCCTGTATTTATGACTATGGTAAGATGCGGCTAAGTGAGGCTACCAGCTGGGTAATAGGTTTTCCTGATCAACAGGGGCCGTGAGTCTACACCATACATGGTGTAAGCCATTACGCTACATTGGAGGAATATGTATAAGGCTGTATGTCATCTTATAACCCGACCCTCACCTTGTGCAAAATAAGCTAAATCAGAATAATCTAAATGGAGAACGGGGGCTGAAAAAATAACATGGGAGAAGGATAACAGCAAAACGTAAGAGAAAGTGATAGGAAAAAGGGGTTGGCAATAATCAATTTTTTTTCTAAGATAAGCAATAATTGTGTTTAAACCAGTATAACAGTTTCCGAGAATTGTTCTCAATACAGTATTCTCATTCTGGACAAACAGGGAATCCCATTTAACGTGGTACATCTTCCATGGAAATGCATTTCTAATTGGATATTACGTACCATACCACATTCCTAAGAGGTATTCTGAAAGATGTTTACTTCTCCTCAAAAAAACTCTCTTACGATGGGCAATGTTCATATCATTTGCTATTTCTGTGCCCTACAAAGGTATTCTCTAAAGGTTGTAAATTTATAAGCCAACATCGCTTGTTTCTCTGGTTCACAACAGCTGAACCTGAAGGCAGTGTTATACATTATTAGACACTGTCCCAGCACAAGCTGTCCCAGCGCAACCTCCTCCCAGCGCAAGTGTCATTCAGTGATACACATGCCACATGGCTTGTACTCATGTTTCACACGACCACACCCTCTGGCCTCAGGTGCATGCCCAAAAAGCACTCTACAATCAGACCTTGGGATTGGCTACAGTTGACCTTGAAGTCCCTACTTTTTGCTGGATGCAGGCATCTACTGTGCTGAACACCTTAGTGGGCCCCCCCTCTAAGATTAGAGAGAAAACAGCCCTTGAAAATAATTAAAGTGAGAGACCACTAGGGTGAGTCATTTCTTAAGATGGTGTGAGTTAAAGATGTATGAAACGTCCACAACCATGCATGCATTAAGTTACCTGGATGCATTGATGTCATACAAATAGTAATCATTGTACAAAGTCATGTAGTAGGGTGTACAGTACATTTACCTAAAATCAACCAGATATCTAGAGTCGGACAGCTTTATTGTAGTCACTTATGCCTGGATGTGCTCTCTGGCCATATTTAGTTGGCAAGAGTAACACTTACATTTTACTTTCATACAGAAATAGATTGAAAGCTTGAGTTGATACGAATTAAAGTGTTTGGCCTAAGGTATGTGGTTAACCCTTGGTGAATCTATCCTACACAGTACAAAATATCAAGAACCATTCCAGTAATCAGCATACTAATAATTACTTCACCATTGTAATAATGTTCATGAATAATGTTCATTCTTCTAATCTCTGGTAAATAGATAGGTCGAGGCAGAGATACAAGGAAGCAATCAGAACTAGAACCTTGCTGATCTCTAGATGACTGTGTGAATGGGTAGTATTCCTCCCTGGTGCCTATGGACAGGACACCATATTATCACCCATGTCAGGAGCACAGAGGGCTGCGTGAGAAGGGCTAACAATAATTGATGACTAGGACCACGGCACCAAGCCATGTCCCTGCGTTCTACAGTCCCCACATGCTCTAAACATCGTCAATCTGCACAGTACCAGGCTCAGGACAGCTATTCCATACACATTACTATCGGGCTAAATGCCTCCCCCTTGCCTCCTATTCCTTGTAGAGTTAATTCAGTTCTTTATGGATGAATTGGTAGCACACTAGGGTACTTCTCTGATAGAGTATATAGGGGGATCTATGTTGTACAGATGATGCTGAGAGTAATACTCGCCAGATTGTGGAAGAGGTGGATAGAGGACATGACTGTGTTGGTATATATTCTGGGATTAGTGTCTATAAACAGGAATTCCCTACATGTCTTTGCATTCCCAATTATCTGATTGCTACCTAATTTAGGTTTTCTAGTTTGCACCACCAGGCCAACATAGACAGGTCATTTTGTATAAGTTTAATACTCACCCAAATCTTTTGAGAGTTGATTCTTATAAGAATCAACTTTCAAAAGAGTGAAATTATGCAGATATCCTAAGTTTTGCATAAATTATTCTAATTAGGGTTTAATGACATTTTTTGAAGGTATGCAATTTTGATCCTCAGCCCTATCTGAAGGTTTTATATCATTTCTAAAAGATTGGGACCAATTTGATAGTATGTTCGTTTATACCTAATTAGATTATGCTAATAAGGCGCCTTAATTAATATGCAAAATCTGCGATGTCCCCTGGCAGATTTGGATTCTCTGGAAAAAGCTACATAAGCATCAACACTCAAAAGATAGTCTCTCATTTGGGTGAGTAACTTATACAAAATGACCTGTCTATAACAGTCCAGGCACATTCTGTCTAGCTATGTTTCTGTGTTTCCCTTAGCTTCCCATTCCCATGCAAACACCCCTCAGAGAAGATTCATCATGGTTCCTTTGGGGCTGCTGTGATCAGTTCTCATAATATCTAAACCTCGTTTGTACTTGCTATCAAACCTCTTGAGATTCCCTACTTGATACAAAAATCCCTTTCTCATCAATAATTATTTCTGATATATATCTCAGACCAGAAATGGAACCACACTTGAAAACAGTTTACTACTATTGCCCGTGAGATGGCCTAACAATAATTGATGACTAGGACCACGACACTAAGCAGGCTTCCCATATAGACCCCACAGACTCTAAATAGTGTCACTCTGCGCACTTCTAGGCTTAGGATGTCTATTCTATACCCATTACTATCAGGATAAATGGATTTCCTTTTTCCTTTCTGGGTTAATTCCGCAATTTATAGATGAATGGGCAACTTAGACATGTGTTATTATCACTGAAAATGTACGAGATATTGTAGTTTGTTCATTATGATAATTATAAACCTTGGATACAGTTAAGTGATATTTGGCGTTTTCAGCATTGACTGACAGAAAGAGTGGGGATATTTTGAGATGAGTATTTCTTCTCCGTTTCTGTCTCTCTCTGTCTCTATCTCTGTCTCTATCTCTGTCTCTATCTCTGTCTCTATCTCTGTCTCTCTCTGTCTCTCTGTCTCTCTGTCTCTGACTCTCTCATATATATATGTATATATATATATATATATATATATATATATATATATATATATATATATATATATACATATATATATATATACATATATATATGGTCGATTCTCACGAAAATGGATCACAGGGTTGAGAAAGGGCTAAATTCCAATATAGCAGATATTGCTTAGCTTTTTTCATAGCTCAAAAGAACAATCCCAAGGAACATATTTACAAAATTGGGAACACTAATTCTAATAAATACCATATTTAGGTCCTTTCAAAGTGGGACCTACGCACGGTGATGGGACCTATGCACAGTAATGGGGGTATTGAACCCATTATGACAAAAGTATGGCTATAAATAATAGAAATTTTCAGTTTATTTAAAAGATATGTGATAAAACTATAAATTTCCCTAGGATTTATAAACATAGCAATGTTTTTGCTAGGGAAAAATACTTTACTAGTGGACCTATGCATGGTGATGGGACCTACGCACGGTGATGGGACCTACGCACGGTGATGGGACTCATCCATAGTTGTGTGTATGTTATTGGAAGAGTTTCAACTGGTATAAATGTTCCCATGCATTTTCCCCCATTTCATCAATATATGTATTGAAAAATTTCTGAAATATTGGCGACTTTTAACCACTTTTTGAATAATATCTATTAATGGACCTACGCATGGTGATGGACCTCGCACGGTCACTTTTAATGGCATTTTGACCTTAAAACACAAAGAAGGTAGATGAAAGCTTAGCTGAAATACCATTTATTTTCTTTGGCCTTAGGAGAACAAGATATATAAATATATTTTCTTAATTGTAGAGGGTCTTTCTGCTACTACCTTTATTGTGTACCTACGCACGGTGATGCAGCAACCTACCCCACATGGGTTATTATTATCTAAAAAGATACCAGCTTTGGTTAAGTGCTGTATTTAATTTTTATATTAAACTCTATGTTGAACACTACCTATTAAAACCATATTATATTGACAGGGACATTTCTTTCATTGTATGAGGACTATGTGATAGTGTACCTACGCACGGTGATGCAAAAACTAACCCACTGCATTTTTTATAATATTTAAGAGAAGAATTAGACACACCATATTTCAGATGCTCTAGTGTATCTTTCATAGCATATTCAACCCACCTTTGTAAATAAATCGTACCTATTATTATCATTTAATGCAAAGATATTTTTTGGAATATCATTATTTTATTTTTTCTTCTCAAAATTTACATGAAAAGACACTCAATTACCTCTAAAAACGTTAATATTAGAAGTACATGGGTAAAAGTAGGTACCCATGGAAAGCTTTTTCCAATACCTATATGGAGAAAAAATTACTAACAGTGTTTGTGAAGGCTATACAATGTTATAGCATAGCGGGCTATTTCAGGCTTGTGATCCATTTTCGTGGGAATTGACCATATATATATATATATATATATATATATATACTTATATATATATATATATATATATATATATATATATATATATATATATACTTATATATATATATATACTTATATATCGGCATATCCTGATTCCCTTGGGCCTTATCTTCAAATTATCCCAAAATGCCTGATCAATGGGTTTATTTGGTGTTGATGAAAGCAGAATACTCTGGTTTAGCTGCTAGCAGACTGGGGAACAGCACTCAGAAAAAGCTTTTCAAGAATTATCTATATATTTAAGTATGACGTCTAAATCTTTAATGCTTGCATACTTTAGGGCCTAAGTGTTTTTTAGCAGATTAGGTATCAGGGTATTGTACCGGTTTAACCTTATTCTTCCCTCACACTGCAAGCTATAAACCCATGTACAGCTCCCTTCATCACATTGCCCTCCTGCAATTGAATGTCAAGGATCATGGCCAATCATTTTCCTTTAACCCTTTCCCTGCTGGCCTTGAAAAATGTCATTTGGGACTTAACCACCGGCCCTATGCCATGGGAATATGCAATTTTACAAGTATGTGCTCCCTGGGACAGTGGCTAAGGAGTAAAATAAGTTGTATTTGAGACAGAATTTACACCTTTTTGATAAGGGGATGTGGTAATTATGTTAAATATTTTTGGATTCATTCAAAAATGTGTATTCTTTGTTTCATAGCAGGAGCTGTAATTTAGTGGTACTGCTGCCCTAGGGTAGCAATTTTGCTGCCCTATGGCAGCAGCGGTTTTTCAAGGGTATTTTAAATGCTGCCCAGTGGCAGCAGCGGCCCTTAAAGGGTTAAAGTCACTATAGCTTCAATTTACTGTGCCAGTGCTTTCCTCTTCAGCCTCTGCTTTACACTAGATGTGTAGAAGGGTCATAATTAGTGTGATACAGTAATGTTGCGAGGAAATCTTACCAAAATGTTATATCTAGCTCCTGTATTGTGTAAATATGCTTGACCCACAAGACTATTAACATCAAAAAGGGATTAAAGTCCAAGGTGTTGCGTTGTGTCTACTACCCCTACCTATGCATTACTTTCCAGAAAATCTACTTTTAATGTCGGTGTATTGTCATTAATAAGAGTAACGTGTTTGTAATAAGTGTCGCAGTCACTTTTTCAAATGGAAATCGAAAATTTTAGAGAAATGCCTCCTCGATGTTTTGCATTCCATCAAGCATTCCCAAGAACATCACATGACTATCTTTGATGTAATTTTTACAAGTTCATTTCCGAGCAAAGGCAGCTGCCATCAGGCAGAAAGGACGATTTGAGTGAAAAAGTGTGGAAAATGATTTTTGTCCTTTTGCCACGTCAAAGGATCAAGGGAACTCTTTGGGTACAGATGCATATTATTAATCAAATCAATCTTCTGTTGAGAGCATGATGATTTTTCTTACTGAAGCGGTTCCTTATGAGGGAAATTACTTTTGTATAAATTGGTTTATTTCTAGTGTTTTGTTAGAGTTTTAGACTCTTATGGGTGGCAGCCCCCAATCACAGGTATCTTCTAATCACACTCCAATATTCTACAAAAGAAGGATTTTCCCTACAATCAGCTATGTCAAGTAATAGATAAACAGGTAATCGCAGATAGCTTAGTAGTGTTGTCTGCACTGTGAGGTGCAATACTCTCTTTAAATATCGCTCGCACAAATGAGGTCAGTCTTGTTTTACACAAAAGAGGACTGCCCTGATTTGTGTCTTACCTGTATGTCGGTGTACATTATAAATGGCAATGTCCCTTGATGTTTGCATGTCAGACAAACCAGACTACATCTTTTTACATGCTATCTGCCTCAGACAGAGATGCAGCTTGTGTGTATAGCGACATGGAGATGATGCATGACTCATCATTTTTATTTTTACTAATACTAGTATTTGACTGTATGAGTCAGAATGAGCGCAGCCCCTCCCATTTCTGAGAGCACTGAATAACAGCAGTATGTGTCCGAAATGGCGGCAGTGTAAATGAATTCAGAGATAAGATAGTGTGTGTCTATTTTACAAAAGGGATCAGAGGAGGAGAAAGGGAATTATTGGTACTTTAATATAATTATCTGTGTCGCGTACATACCCCTGCACTGCATCTTTACTGAGTAAAACCGATGTATTCTTATGAAGCTTTTTCCTTTGAATTCTCTAAAGCTGGGACTCCACTACCCGATTTTTTGGGTCATTCTCACAAACCGATCATATAGGTCTTTACAGTCTGATCAAATCAAAACAAACACATATTTCCTATCTGTTATTGTGCATAAATCGGCCGATTTGAGCCCTTTGAATGGGGGAGCATCAGATAAATGAAAATCAAACCTGTTTGATATGAGATTGGATGCCCAGATCGGCCTGAGATGCAAAATCGGGGCTTAAATAGGGACCTAAATTGTGTTACATAGCCTTGGCAATTCTACTTTCCACATTCTTTATAAACAAAAACATCATTAGTAAACATGGTTCCTGTCTACTGTATATAATTGTCATGGTATATAACTGAGCCAGATTCGTGAGAATAGCCCCGATCTGGGAACAAAATCGGATTCACAGAACTTTGCGATATGTTGGTGTTACGCAAAGCATAGGACTTCCATGTTATTGTAATTGCAAAGCTTCTAACCTCCGTGATTATATTATTTTCAGATTTAATTATCACAGCTTTTATTGATGACACAAATGTCTATCAACTGGAATTATTGATGAATGTTGTGTGATTGCGTGATTGCTTTTATTACGGTACCTCATATATATACTGTAGCCATCATTGCCCTTTGCACACTCGGAGCCAGGAGGTAAGAGCTTCCACCAGGAGATGCACATGAACTGCAATTACAGGGAATATCCCCACTTAATTTCCACAGGGATCCAGTCTGCCCCAGGGTACCCCGACTGTGATTACAGCAAGGCAAGGCACTGATGCAAGTCATTATTAAACTCTACACTCGCCAAGCATAGTGTGTGCCAAATATGTCATACTGGAGAAACAGTGAGCAGTAGAAGCAGTGACACTGTTTTGCGCCCATTGAAAGTGTGTCTTCCACATTTTTATGAATTTAAGAGTGTGTCGTTGTTAAACATAGAAGCCTGTTAATCACCAACATGAAAGGCTGAACAACGCGGGTTGTATGGAATATGGACACCCTCAAATCCAGTCCTGTCATTGGTCGATTCAAAATACCAGGTTCTAAATAGGCAACCGCCATCCCATCGAAACATCAGAAAAAGGAGAAAAGAGATAAGGATGTCCAATGGTTTATAGTGTGTGTGTTAGGGAGAGAGCTAGGGGGGGGGTGAAACTCTTCACCAATATACACAGAATATATACAGCTACAGCAGAAATAGACACAGAATATATACATACCAGAACAAAAATTCCCCTCCTCAAGGATAGACGTATGTACCATTTATATATATTTATGTACTCTAGATCGAAAGATCCACATTACCTTGACAACAGAATTCTTAAAACAAGAGGCTCCCAAGGCCCAGTTCTAAAAAGATTAACACCACATGGTGGAGTATACTTCAGAAGTGTAGAGCATTTTGGAGCCATGGTATGGAATCAGTTGTTACCGAGTTGTAGGTCTCTCCCCTCAAAACAAGCATTTAAATATGACCGAAAGGAATGGTTAGACAGCCAAAAACCCAATGTACGTGTTTAAACTAATATTTGTTATATTTTAATCCTACTTGTAACATGTGACATAATTTGTTATGAGCAAGAGAGTTCATTGGTCTTGCATACTGTTTAATATTTTGTACTCATTATAGTCCTTTTACAAGGAAAGGGTCCCTCACGAAGTATCAGCCAGGCACGACCAAGTGCAGGCTGAGAGGGACCTTCTTTTATGCTCAGGAATACTGGATCTAATTATCTTACACTCATTGGAAGTGGAAAATGTATGAGAAATTTTGTCATATACCTTTATTTTGATGTAACTGTAAATATTTCCTGACGACAAATAAAGATAAATGTTATTAAAAAATATATATCTGTATTACGTAGGTAAGTATATCATTTTTATTTGGAATTGAAGAAAACGGGGAAGATTAGTGAGAAATACTGTTTAAATAGCATAGTTGAATCGATTGTCTACTCACCAAACCACACTTCTGGGAAGCCTAGCTGAGTAGCGAGAGTATAAATGGCTGCAGTGCTATGGGTTCAGCGTTAGAAAGTCTCCTTTTGACACAGGATGAAGAGGCTCCCTGCCACCTGCACAAAGACATGGCATTGTTGGCGTACAGTGACAGTATTCCAGTCAGGTGGAACCGGGGGCAGTCCCCATCTGTCTCCAGTCTGCCACTGGTGGTAGGAGAAGGGGAGGGGCACATACCTGTAGGGTATACCTAACTGTATTGTCCTGTCACCTAGCTTAAGAGACAATATTAAAGCTCCGTCTGTGTTTGTACGCCTATTCCTCTTAATACAGATTCCTCTTTCATTTTTGAGGTTTTGTATTCTCAATGTTCACCCAACTCCGTTTCTCAAAATGGAAGGCTTATATATCCGACAATGAACTTCGAAATGAGACTATTTGCATATGAGATAAGATGACATTACTCACCGATTCATGATCCATTATGGAGCATCCCCCCGATATTACTCATACTATATATACGTTCCATGGTGGTGTAATTATTCTGCCGTTCTACTCAACAAGAGATCTCCATTGTCATGTGCATGACCTTTGATGTATCCATGACTACAATAAGCAATATGTCTACATCATACCTTTGATTTAACGAATGTCAATAAAAGATGACATTTGTCATCACGATGTGCCAATGCAGCGCCGGCGAGCATTGGTATACCATGCTGACCTTTCGGGAGTGTCTCCACCTCATAAGGTCAGCATGATGCTTAAATGCAGCCCTGGCGAGTAACTCGCCAGGGCTGCGTGCATGCATCATGACGACAAACGGCATGATGCATTAAGGTATCATGCCTTCCTTAAAGGGTTAAATACTATATATTTGTTTGATTTGCCTGAATTCCAGAACTCACAGCTAGAGAGACAGTTCCCTTTCTGACTCACTTCTCCTTTCATTCCCGCATGACTGACGTTGTTATTGATGTCTTTCAAAGTGCTGCCATGGCAACGCATCACTGACTCCTGCGGATAAACTTTAATGGCACCACGGCGCCAAGGCTGCAGACCCATCATTTGAGGTGATTGGGAGTAGGGACTTCTGGCAGCTAATGTAGGCCAGTCCTCATGGCTGAGTGACTCCTGAATATGACTTATTGGACTGTCAGTCCCAAAGCCCAACTTACTTTGGGTTCTCATTAAACTGCCAGCCAGGCTCACACTGTTTTCCTAACTCATTTTGCTAAGCTTTGTAGATCTATGGGGATTGGGGCAGGTATTTCATCGGTTTTTAATGGACCAATTGCATAGATCTCAACTTCCCCTGTAATATTACTTCATGCATTTTTATCTTTTCGTGTAAGACCCCGTTATTCATTTCCCTGACACTGTCTTACTAAATCAATTACAATTCAGGAAAGAGAATTTGCATCAAATACACTTCAGCAGCATTTATTGTCATTTGGAAATGGAAGACGCATTTCAAGTATTTCAATATTAAATGGTATTGAAAATGAATGAATGAAGGAATGCAGAAAACAGGGGTGGCAAGAAATCAAGATATTATCAATAATCAAATGTAGATGTTTAATAAACTGGGACAACATTAAAAGTATGTAGTACGTGGGTTAGTTGTTTTTCAATCTAGGCTTAAATAGTATTTTGTACTTTTACTTTCTGCACCGGGATTATACTTTGCAGGGTTTCTTTAGTGCATAGTGTATGTTCAGTGACGTTGACATGAAAGATAAGCAGTACAATCATCCCCTTAGATAAGTTTCGTGTTGAGCGAGCAAAAAACGAGCGAGGTTCAAGCAGTGCAAAAGGATCTGACTTGAGCTAGGTGAACGCCCCCGATGAAGGGGGCACATCTCTGCTGATTCCTCATTATGAGAACTCAGCCTTGTTTTATTTAACCATTAAGATTGTAAAAGAGACACAGCTGGATTTGTATTTATTTTTTCATTTACTTAAACGCTATCTTTTTGCTTGACGCCCTTATCCGGCTTACAGGCGGGCTTCAAAAGTTTCAACAGAAAGATGTACTGTTAGAATTAGGACCTAACTGATCCTGAGTATTGATATTGTCAACCGTAACTGAACGGTTAACTCCAGTTCATAGTTCAGCATGAATCCATAATGTTGGCGTCGTTTGATACAGTTACTTGTACAGCCAACATGATAGAGCATCTCTGCAATGTGAGCTTAATGCCAAAAGTCATTGACAGCACAAGTGAGTATGATAAGTATGTGCCAGCATTTTAGAATAAAATGTACACCAAATTAACGAGCATAGGAAATTTGTTCCAGAGATCTTCATTTCGATGTAGATTAAGGGAGTTTCTAATGATCAGTTTAGGATGGCTCCAAATGTCATCCTACACTGAAATATTTTGGTAATATTCCATTGAATTAACCATACCCGGTGATAAATATGTACCTTAATATATATTTCCATTAACAAAAATCATTAATTAAGCCAATCAAAATAATTGTGTATTGATGAAGATTAGAAATCATATTTTCAGAGGACTTCGTTTTGATGACAATTCTTGAGCTGATTCTTGATGAAAATTCCTTTAGCAATACAGTTTACAACAGCTCCCAAACGATCTCGTTATACCAGTGTTGCTAATGAAAAAGGTACTGTTTTGTTCTGCAATACATCCCTGGGGTGTTTTACAGAACAGGGAACGGATTTGTTACATCAAAACGTGCACTGGATAAACTAGAATAAGAAATTCGTTGAGATGGTCATTTTAATGAAGAAAATTGGTATTTCTACAGGTCAGTGTACGGGGCCTCCAAATACCATCCTACACTGAGATGTTTCTTTTAAGATATATAGATCTAAATAAAAGAACTATCCCCATTGATGAATATGTACTTTAATACATATTCTGAGGACTTCGCTTCGGTGCCAATTACGTATATTAGATGACACATTTGGCAATACAGCTTCAAACAGCTCCCAGTGTTAATATAGTGTTGCTGCAACTACCTACTCTCCAAACACATACTAAGAGCTGTTGCAAAGAGATGAGCGTGCTGATTCCTCCATTTCTACGGTATACCTCAAGTAGGCCAAAGATATGTGGACAGTCGAGGGAAAAGGGTCCTCCAAGGTAAAACATCAATGATAACATTGATGTCATCAGTTTTCCAATGATATCTTTTATTAGCAGATACCACCTTTGGTTTCTGAGTACTAGCTCTCTGAATATGTGTAGTCACTGTCCAATCTTAAATGCCAATAAGGTCTATCTTACTTTGTTTTAGAGATAGTTATTCCCATCTAATTAGCATAGTAAATTGTGGGCAGCTGAGGAGAAAGGTACATCCAGGGGGATTTTTAGTACTGGGGTTTGGCCACTAGGGGGCATCACAGTGACCCCAAATGTGAAAATCGGCCAAAACTTGCGATAAGGTGATTTTTTACATAGAAAATGATGGTTTCCTCCAAAACATTCTAATTTGGGGTAATCCTTCCATATTTGGAATGTAAATGGAATGTTTTGAAACCAATATGAGGCCTAAATAACGCTTTCTTCCTAAAACGTGTTGCCATGGCAACCACAACCTCCTTCCAAATAGAAAAAGAATGAATTCCAATCGATAGAGAAATTCATAGGGTTTACTTCACTGAAAACAGGATGTAAATATCATTTCTAAATCCAGATTTATGATGAAAAATATGAAAAATAGTGGTTAGTAGAGTAAAATTTTGCATAATCATGATGATTAGAGATATGAATACAATCAAAACAACAAGAGATAGAGCCTACTGGCTGTTGGCAAATGTAGCACCATCCCAGACACATGAAGCAATTTCTCAAAAACTAGAAGGGATATCCCCATCTATGATACCTCTTTTGAAAGCTTATGACTTCAATTTTAAAACATACATTTCACCTCGGAAGGCCCATTCTCCTCATCACCAATTTAGGCCAAAAACATTCTTTTCCATCGGTTGCTAATTGATGCCAGGGTCTGTTGCTCTACAAAACAGGTGTTGCTAACCAACCACTTCCTATAGCAATTAACTAATAGCAGACAGTGGCAGAGCGGTATTTCTCATAATTATTCCATTTAGGGAGGATAGAGGCCATTAGAATTAGTTTACGATCAATATTTATCCTACAAGGGGGATTTTCTTTTTTTGGTAAATTCCACAAAAATTCAAATTCTTAATAGATGGGGCGCAATATTTTTAATACAACAATACTTTTCTGCATTCTCAGATATTCCCAAATGTGAAAAAGTTTGTTGCAGCCATTAGTAATGACTATGCATTAAGTCACTTCTGAGGTCGCCCTTGCTACCACTCTAATGGGGTTCTCGCGTTTCAAATATGCAGAGGTGCAAAATCTACATTTATAACGCTTATGTCATATCATGGCCGGCATGGTCGAGCCAATTCCTTAGTTGAAACGCACACATGCTCTATAACTGCAGCCCATGTGCATGAATTGAGATCAGAATTTGTCAGTGAGAAGTGCAGAAGAAACAAGAAATAAGAGATTAGTACACTCCAGGCAATCAATGGTAGAAACGAGAGGAGAGTGAGTCATGCAATGTTTCTCTAATTGGAGTGGCAACCTGTTGTCTTTGATAGACTGTCAACCTGAGGGTCAAAGTTTGGCCTATATACCACAAGATCATTATTAGCCCAAGCATTTACAACCCCACGTTCGTTCCTATGCAGTGATTGGGCCAACATCGAGACATTGAGTCAATGTGAGGCTGCTAGTGCTGGGAGACTCGACCTGGCAAGATGCATTCTAATTACACCACTTCCACCACTACCCGCTACCCCCATGAGACATGTAGGGACCAAACCTGGTATCTGATACCCCAGTTACTAGCCTATAGGGCCTTAGCAAGATGATCAGTGGATAGCGCCATTCCCACTGGTACTAGGTCTATTCCCAGTACTCACAGCAACCAGCTTAGCCAAATCTCGTGGCCGAGATTAGGGTACAAGGAGTGTGCAGGTATTGTGAATAGGTTGTACCTGGACACTCCTAATGTCAGCTGTGTCCAGTATAGTGTAGTGGTTAGCACTGTGGACTCATGATGCAGAGTACCTGAGTTCAAATCTCTTCCAGGCAATGCCTGGTAATAAAGCAATTTTGGAAACAGAATACATTGTTCACAATACTTTAGGAAAATTTAGAAATATGTATTTAAAGTCCATAGTGTTATTTGGCCTGGTAGGGATTTGAACTTGGGCTCCCAGCATTATGAGTCCACAGCACTAACCACTACACTATACTGGACACAGATGGCATTAGGAGTGTCCAGGTACAACCTATTCACAATACCTGCACCCTGCTTGTACCCTAATCTCGGCCACGAGATTTGGCTGAGCTAGTCCTTGCAGAGCAAAGAGTTATGATTGTTACCAGTGGTCCAAAAGGTGGAGCCACTGTATCTCGCTAATGCGGAATAGTGCACAGCTCCCTCCAGCCTATACATCACATGGACAGTCATTATAATGATGTGATGTGTAGGCATGGAGGGGCGAGCTTTAGCAATGTGCTTTATAGTGTATACAATAATATCTAATTTCGCTGGATGAAAGATTGAATATTGTATCAGGATGAGAACTTTAGTACTGGGCTCAACGGTTGCCTTTCCATTAATTATGAAACACCTAACCTTGAATATCTATTCCCTATATCATGGTTAAACTGCCCAAACAATGCAGCAGCCATCTAAGTGGTGTAGAGCTGAGCTCTCTGACTCTTACCTATCCATATTCTAGCTGACTTCTTTCCTTCCTTGCACAGTGTCATACAGTAATTACCCCCACCCCCTCTAGGCTATCGTTAATAGTTCCCTACCCATCAACCACCTTCACATAAGCTCCTCTCTGCCCCCGGGAGGCATTACCATACTCTCTGCATGCATGCGAACGGCTCACTTCGACCCCCACCCGACAGCCATATACCACGCCTCACTATACCCAACTCCCCTAGTTGGGACCTAGTTCCCAGTCAGTGATAGGGATGAGCACGAAATCCATTCTGATATCACGACCAAGCCTTGTTTACACCAGAAAGCTATATTTCTCTTTTAGGAAGAGGAGTGTTCCAGTATGTAGATTATATACGTTTAGAAATAGGGTCATTTGATTTCATATCTTGAATGTTGCGAGAAAAAAAATGTATTCATCAGGATATTGGGTGTCGTAGCCGATAAAGAGAGCACTTGTAAATGAATAGTTAAAACACACAGATACATCATGATCACAATGCCCGGAATCAATAATTATCAACGATGCCAATTAAAAAAATGCGGAAAAGGGAGTGTTAATATCTCTACATTTAACGAAGGTCCAATAGAGAATACATGACTCACCTTAGTACCAGTAGGCGACCACTCCAAATGCCATCCAGGTTACTTTCCGTCTTGTTAATACCTCCAACCTTCCCACTCCACTGAGCAGCTCTCCAGTGGGTGTTCTACCATACACTGTAATACATACAGATACAGATAACAGTGAAAAGCAGGCCTCCCCAGGTATGTGCGGCACACCTGGATGATTAGCTGGGAGACAGGTAGGAGGTTATACCAGAGGTGTAGATGGGCGTGGCACCAAGGGTGTGCATGTGTGACACCAAAGGGAAAAATAAGAGAAATAAGAGGCTGTTACACCTTTTAGTAGCTTCGTGTAACGCGAGTAGTGTGGTGGGGAGAAGCACAGTCGTGGTCTTTCTTCTGCGGGTTTGCTTCTATGTAGTGGTATCAATTTTAACACCGCCTCCTTTTATGTTGCAACTAAGCTTGACTGACGCCCTGCATTGTCTAATCGGGCGATGAAGCCCGAAATCCTTTGTTAAGTTGGTGAAGACCATATCTTAGTTAGTATGCCCGGCGAATAATGTAACTGATGTTAACTCTTGTTGAAATTCCATTCAACAAGGTATATTCTCTTCCGATGATTCCCCGTTTGTTTCCCAATGAGTTTCAAAATTTCTAACGAATTTTATCAGTGCTACAAAATAAGCATCACTTTGAGTCAATTCTTGTGTGTATAAATATACACAGAGCTAGACATTCATTGCGTTTTATACACTTTATACAGCTTTAAATCCCAGGAGGGGGGGGGTTGAAGTCATCTCTTTGTACAGTTTGCATGCTGCAGTGATTCCGTGACAGCAACTGTCAAAGGGACAGTGAAGAATCGATAGAAACCATCTGCCAACCTCCTGCTACATTATCATCTATTCTATTTGTTTAACAGTCGTTAATAGCTTATGAACATCCTCCCTTAAAACCTACCTTATCAGATTATTAAATTATAACTTTTACATAGAATTCCTCATGGATCGACCTTTTTCACATTTTATTCGGAAAAAGACCATGAGGAGGACAGGCATATCTTGTTGCACCAAAGGGCTTCCTTGCGTCTGTCTGCAGAAAGTGATCATATAAATTTGTCTTTGATACGCTTTCTGGTACTTTTTAAACAGAAGAAACACGCCAAGCATTAGGATGGAAAAACCTTCATGCCAATAATTAACATGTTTATTTAAGGTTCCATGTAGGCGCCCTAGCGTGTCAAGAAACGGACGGTATATGACGATCCTGCTGGGGTGATGGATTTAAGCTAGACAACTCTAAGCCTGCATATGACTCCCACAATGTCATCTCAATTTACTTCCCAAGTACCGAAGTAACTCCTTTGCCAAGGTCCTTAAGGTTTAAGCAGTATTTCTGAAGTACTAGTCTGTAGTATGTGTGCTATGTGGTGAAATATGGATTGGGTGTGGAGTAGGGACCATAGCCTCTATAGATTTGCTCGCCGTGCCTCAAAGGATAAAGTCCATATTGTACTTCACATCCTGTGGCCTTTGAGTCATCCCTGAGAGTATAGTTCAGTTGAATTACAAATCAAAGCCAGAACCACAAAGACGTATGTCCTAATCCCTCCCTCTTAGATTGTTAATATCTGGAAATGGAGCAGCTCTCTTGATTTGCATAATCTTCTTTTGTCCTTTGGCTCTATGAATTCAGGATGGAATTGCATTATGCACCAAGATTTCATACTCATCCGCCCATTGATCGGTCAATTCAAACCAGGAGTTTAATATTAAAATGATACTTACATCCGATGAAGTGGTGCATATATGGTGCATTTCCAGATAGTATCCCAACACTTTTATTGTGATTTTCATCCGAACAACAGACAATTTAAATAGACGCAATTGCAGTATCCTTATTATATGATCATTTTGGCCAAAGAGCCACCATAATATGTATTAGTTACGTGAGTATACATATGATATAGGGCAGACGCCCAGGGACTTCCAAATGCCAATGTGCTTCATAGACCATTGTGCCTTTCCTGGAAAGTTAGTCATTACATTCTCTGTAGTAGTCGTGAGGGAGAAGCATGTAGTATGTGAGCAATGTGATAGCTTTCCACATAGGGACTGTAATTGGCTAAAGACTTTGAAGTGAAAGATTCAAAGAACGTCCTGATATATAGATTGACGGGTAGAATAAGGACTTGTCTGTATGGATTTGCAGTGCCTTCCTCAAAGGACTAGGCTTCACATTGCACTCACATCCTTCTCCCTTTGAGCTACTCTTGAGTCAGAGGGAGTGGCTCATTTGAATTTCAAACTAAAGCCAGAGGCACAGAGAAGTACATCCCAAGTCTTGCCTCTCCATTAAATTGTGAATAAGTGGAAATGGGGCAGATTACTTTGAATGTTACTCATGTGTCTTTTGCAATTGGCTCATCAGATTCAGCACAAGTAGGTCACTGCATTGGCTTGTATGTCATATACATTACACATATAGCCCATACCCTGCGGTCCTTATCAGTTGCGTACAATGGGTTTGAATAAAATGGTATGATTTTATTGTATATCTCCTGTTTTTCACCACATTGAGGATTAGCAACTTCTTGAGACTTTGGAAGTGTAGACCGTTGCTCTTGCCGTCACTCTAGATGTATATTTGAACTACTTATTTCAGTCCAACTACCTGATTAGTAATACAATTTCGTATTGGAAACAAACTGTCGGTAAATATGTTCGTAAGGCATAGTGACACTGTGTAGATAATTATGTTAACATTAGCATCATAAATGTAGTAAAAATTAATGTGTTATTCGATGTGTGTGTACGTATTGACTTACAAGTATCGTTTACAAGTTTTAAGATTATATCTACACCCCTTCCCCACACCAGTAGGCGTCTGCTTCATAATGCCAGTACATTAGCGCTTAGAATACTTCATGTAAATTTCCTTACGTTCCTTATAAAGCCAAGGCATAACCATCTGTGGACATCCATTAGTGAAAACAAAAAAGTGTTCCAGGGTAGTAAAGCTTTGTGATCAACTATAAGCAGGTTAAAGCAGAAGAATTAGAAAGAACACCTAACATGCTGTTTCTTTCGGATACTGATGTATTGGATAAATTCGTGATAGCATGTATGAGAAGGTTTCAACTGATTCTAAAGGCGACATGAAAAGGTTTATTTTGGGAAATTGTATGGCTTCCTTCCTGCATCAATATGGTTTCCCTGCCAATTTAGCTATTTCAATTTTACTTGTATGACTGAGGGACGGCCTGCTGGTATGTGTGCAAGGTGATTGCTACATGAATAAGGTCTGAGTAATTGGAAATCCAAGTAGCACTAAACTGCTAAATGGGCAGTTAAATGGTTGTATTATTGTGTATCACATATAATATGCCAGTATGAAATACACTTAATTTTGACCAATTTCCCTCTCCTAATAAGGCTATCCTTAAATTTAGGAGCTATCCTTAAAAACTTAAAACTTATGAAAAGACTCTCAGGTACTGAGAGTTACGACACATGAACATCCCAAGTTCCTCTTAACATCTTGTTTTTCCTTAATTTGCCCATAAGGTACAGGAGAGTATACAATAAGATTCCTCTACAGATATATCTACACTTCACCTAGATAGTATTGCCATAACCACGTTTCCAATGGTCCTATTGTTGATTCAGGTGAAAAAATAAGGCCAGACATAGCTGTCAAGACCGACCACGTGGGGATATAATGTAACAGCTATTGCCATTCTGCAAGTGACCATTTATTTTTGAAAGAGCGTTAAGAGTTGCAACTCCGTGTTAGGTTACTGTTCCCCTGTGAACTGGCAAACACAATTACGATGCAATGGTCACACTGCTGTTTCTATACCTGCATATATTGTCTTATTTTATACTTTGTGGGCAGAATGTTGGCTCATCAATTCACTCATGCAAATTTTGAGAAAAAAAGATAAGATGGACTATGACAAAAAGAATTTGCAAGGTCCTTTATTATGATTTTTATTTGTCTTGTATACGATTTGATGAACAACAGAACCATTTAGATTAGCTTAGGAGGCAATAGTGGAGCAGAAGATATCTGACAATTGACAGTTGACTATGATGGGAAACCCCAAATTCCCTCTACTTCCCATCACAGCAAGACATCAACACGACAGGAGCTGCTATAGAGTTGCCTCCTGGCGTCCATTGGCATTCCTGTCTGTGACAAATTGGCGGGAAGGTTCTGAATGGCCAACAAAGGTCGTCTGCTCGGCTGCAATGCTGTGCCTTCTATAATTGGCAATTGGCCACGTCTTCAATACAGACCCGGCAACAACTAGTAGTTCAGTCGGGCTTGTTGTACTTGTAGTATTTGTGAGATATACATGATATGGCGGACTAACCACATAGTCAGAAGGTACCAATTTGTTAACGTTTCTTAACTATAATTATCATTACCCTAGATAGGAACAAACATATCTGTACTTTTTTCTCTCACCCACGTGTTTCTCTAGTTGTACATTCTGCACCGTGCCCCAAGTAAAGTATACCATCGCCCTCCACCACAGCCCCACATTTTGGACAGCAAACAAAGTTAAAACCGGATATTCTTGCAATCGTATATTGATTCAGAACCAGGAATAAGCAATGGAAGGATGGGAGACAGGCCCGACATGTTGTGAGCAGCAAAAATATGGCCCTTGCATTTGGTTTCCCTCAAAAAATATTTTGATTTCTGTTGTATGTACGTTAATGATAACCATTCGGTCAGTCTGTCCACCCCTTACCCCATTATTGCATCTGTCATTGCCTTTGAGTATTTTGGGGAGGCAAGGGCTGCACACTGTAAAAAGTTGGTTGCCATTTGTGTGGGTGTACAGTAGATTATACTGTAGGTGTACAGTTCATTGTAGGTAAACAGTAGAATCTACTGTAAATATACAGTATAATCTGCTGTAAATTCATTCTACAGTCGATATTACTGTAGATCCATAATAGATTCTACTGTGTACCTATACTAACTTCCAGTACTAACTTAGAGTATAGTGCTGTCATTGCCTTTGAGTATTTCAGGGAGGCGAAGACTGGGGTGGATGTTTAACGATGCTAGTGTCTTTCTTCACTTATAACCTCACATATTTAAAACTTAACAATCGTGTTATGAAAACAGTTTTATTCATTTAATTTGTAAACAATCTCAGGATTCATTTCCCTTCCTTCGAGATCAGCTGTCCTCATAGAACTTGAAGATAATAATAACGATTTGGATTAAATGCATAAAGACCACTGTTTAGCGCAGTTCTGTATCTTTTTCAAAATGTAAATTATGAGTCGTTGATATATTTACCGCCGATCTATTATCAAACAGAGCATTCTCTTGCTGTCTGCGAGAATATGAGGGTTGTTATGCTCTTGTTCGACTTTTGTTTAATGTTCCGATTATACTGGATCGAATCCAGCATTCTCAGATTGCAAGAGGGCCAGTTTTGACACTCTAAATCTCGAGATATTCCCACTGTTGGGCTTTTCTTTCATTCTGCAGCTACGCTAGTCGTTTGTCTATTCACTTGAAATATAGATCTATTCACATGCCATCCTATCTCCACTCCTTCTTTACCCTCCTAACCCTTTCTGACAAGAAAACGGGATCATCTCCCGCCAGTTTTGGTACGCTACATAAGGGATAAAAATACCTCTACGACTCAGATTATATTTCTCTCAATGCCTGCTATCTAAGTATTCATTGAATAATGTAGGAAATTGTATGAGGATTATAAATATTATTATTTCCATTTCGTATTGTTACTTGACGTGACACGTCATATATCTATTTCATGATAGAAATATATCTATTTAATATAAACCATACATTGCACAAAACACCTTGGTAATAGCATCATACAATCATGTACATAGTGGTAATACTGAATAGCATTATTCTGTGCATGAACACAGGTGTCCATCACGACATCACATACACATGTAATCAATCCATTCATATCTGGAACCATTTATGACGAAAAGTGTCATTTTCAATATGCAGTGGCCTTTGGGGCACAGATGTATTCATACATAATTAGTTGTCACTACCAACAAAGCTAGTATCTTTAATCATGACTAGGAGTATGAGTTTATTTTATGTTGGGTATTATCAGAGTTGAGTTGCTCACCACTACACCATGCGACCTGTGCCTCTGAACTGCTTTGCAACAATAATTGGGCCAAACTAGTCAGAAGCGGCAGCAGCTCGTGCATTGCAAAGGCATACCGGTCCGCTACAATATTATTAATTTAAAACATTTACTTTTTATTTTACATTCGTTTCCATGACATGTGACAATTTGAAAATGTTTCATTATTTTTGAAAACTCTGTACATCGAGAGGCTTCAGTTAAAAAATCAGGCCATGGTTTGAATAAGATACTGTAAGTATGCTACACAAAAAAGACCGCCCAATCCAGTGGAATGGTCTGTATGCCATTTATCAGAGGCATCATATGGCGGTAGCAAACAAGTTCAGATGAAAACCTCAATTACCTATAAACATAGGCTGAATATCTACGTATATGAATGAATAAAGCTTGATATAAAACACCGCATTGCTGTCATGTCCACCGTCCACAGGGTGACTATGTGTAGGCTTTATACAGCTGATTGAGGCATAGGATTCATATAAATTCGGTTGTAAAGAGCCCAAATATAGCATGTGGACGGTGGGCATTTCAGTACTGTTGGACACCACTACACTGGCTCGCCCAGGTTCTGATAGGGAGAGATGGAAATGGTCTCAAACGTCCTGCTCAGAGCTTCCTGCCTTATCACTTCCGGTGGATGACGCGTCCAGACGTACCGGCATCCACACGTCAAATACGTCAACATGACGCCAATAGCACACAGAGCCATCCCCAGAAGGGGCCACAGTAGGACGTGTAGTACCCGCCACGTGCCGTGACGTCGTCTGATGACGTAATGATGGTCACGTGGGTTGTAGAGACATGGAAAAGAGGCTCCTTCCTGTTCTAAGGCGACCTTGAACTTGGCCACATTGATGCTGTTCTCGTAGGTGGAGGCGGTGCATGGAGGGCCGTAAGTACACTGTAATAGAGTAAATGTATACACATGTTAAATTCAGGCAATCACTGCAAATTGATGTAGGGGTACAGCATTCCAAGTCACATGTACCTCCCATATAACTAATTCGTTGTGATATAATTTCTCATGAAACTGAAATAAAGAAGAACCGAGTGAATTATGAGACTGTATAATTACTTTGGTTCAAGAAAATCATATTACATTGAAATCAATAAAATAAGAGCGTATTGGCGTTTAGAACGGCAAGTCTTCCATCTGCCTTTCGCAGGTAAATTCTATAATTGACTCAACCCACACAGTATCTTCAAGTTTCATGAAATAAGGCAATCCCTTCTGCATAACATGTATTTTTGGTTGGCTAATGGCTTTGCTCAAGTTTTCAAACGGCTTGAATCAAATGTCAGGTGTTCATCTTCTCATCCTCTCAACTATCACTGAAAGGCTTTCCTACATTATGCTTTTACTTTCTGCCATCGATAAATTGCAGTTGTTGAAGTCCATTAACCTATTGTGTCTTCAACCGATCGATTAACCAGTCAACGTGGGACACATATAACTTGGCTGTTATATTCATTGGCTGTTGCTTATTCACCCCGGAATTCAATACAAATCAAGGCAGAGAGAAAAGTCTGGAGCGAGGCTTGGACAGGGAGACAGACACAGAGACAGGGAGCATTAGGGTGGAATATGGCATGCAATTGGACCTGCCCATAATATACGATGGTGGCGGGAAAGGGGCGGCTACATGGAGATGGGGCGGACTACTTTATGTACACCCTCCTCCCGACAACTGTCATGCTGCTGTGAACTATAACAGTATAGTAAACCACTGCCTGTAAAGATAAGGATACACCATGAAGTAATAGAGACTTTTTGGTTTTATCTGCTGTGGTTGGTCACCTGTGTATCATACATGATGTTAAATAGTGTGTACTGGGGGTATGCTTATCTTCAGCTTGTCACACAGTCACAGACTCCTTTATCAAGTATCTTTCTGTAGCATCTGGTCCTTTAGTAAATATAAATTAGATATTAGTTCTTTTTATAAATGTCTGTTTTCCAGTACACAGTTCTAAAGTGAGTTGGTTGCCAACAGCTAGCACCACCTTCTTTGTGAGTGTACTAGGTTGCATGATAGGACTGCGATACTGAACTATTTTGATTAGTGCTTTTGAACCATACAATAACACATGCATTGATCATTCTATGCTTAAAACATTATTCAGTAAGGACTAGCCAGCTTGGGATTTTTGGCTTTATATTCGTCGAGGTAGTCAATATACTGACTAACCCACATTAGGTGCAGTCTTGGTCATTTTAACGAACAAAAGGAAAAGTAAACATTTCGGTGTGAAGGCATTTGTGATGTATCGTTTGGAATTGAGGATGTAGCTGTGATATTCAGCAAGCATATCAAGGCACACCCAGTAGTCTAATCCCTTAATTCAGGAGCACATCACCTGCTTCACATAAAATGTCTGCACAACACATGAGCTAGATTACTCTAAGATTGTTACAACGCAGCATTGATGTGGCTATATGCATTATATATGGCTTACTACATAACAGGTTCTCACATCCCAACCACTATGACTTAAAAGGCCTATCAGGGAAGACCAATTTGTAATGTACATCCTCCAGGAGTGTCACTCCCACAGCTAGCTACACTGTAGGAGGTTAGTGTAGTTGCACAGTATGATATACTGTAGATATACAGTATATACTACGGTATTTCGGCCGTCCTTAAAGGGTCAAGTGCCATATAGGGATTATCACCACAATACCTTAAACCCAAAAAGAAGTGGTGTGGTGGTGTATGGACTTCACATAGATATTTGTAATCATGATGATATAATGAAGAAAAGCAGCTGCCGACTTTCTGTGGACTGAGCATCCTGGATTGTAAAAGTACTATGCCTATCCCTTTCCCCTTCCAAACTCTCCACATAAACAACACGAATGCTGTGGGCCACAGTTTCTATTTCCCATTCGATCATCACCAAAACAGAGATAAGCCGTGCTAGAGGTACCCTGGAAAAACAGGGCAGCCGCCATCTTGAATAGAATCAGAAAATTACTGATTCTATCAAGGCCTAGCTTCACATCCAATAGATACTGCTACGACTGTGAGTACTGTGGGTTATGAGATGCTTTGGTTTAGTGGTGACCGCAGTGTACCGGCCAGAATGTCCCAGAAAATGGGTAATGCAGGTGGTGTAGCATATATTGACCAACTTTGGATTTCTGCCATAGAATATATATATGCATTTGCAATAAATTATTCAGAATCCATGCATAAAGATATATATCATTGGAAAAAGGTTGACCCTTGTTATGACTTAACAAAATGACCGATGGACCATTACCAAGGCTGACACTGAATTTTAAAACCCAATAAAGGATGTTCTATTCTGGATAATTTATACATAAAGGGGATATTATTTCTACTTTGCACATGTAGTATTCATAGCACATAAAAACTAACAAAAAAATAAAAAGCTGCGTTTGCATGCAGGTTGACTCGATCACTCTAAAATGAAGATAAACCCCCACAGAGTGCCTCATTTCCCTTGCACCCAATCAATAGTTCCAAGCACATGATGTTGCACAGGGCCCCATTATTTCCCTATAAATACATCACAAAAATAACAGTTCCTCTGGGCATAAAGACATAAAGGGGAGCATGGATGTGTTGAGATGTGTAGGGTGGGTAGAGCTAGAGAATCGCATAGTCTGTAGTGAAAAGCGCTGGGTATCGCGTGGTATGCAATTCTGTCATTACATTGTAAGGATCTAATCCAGTTATTGGCATCTCAACTTGCACTTAGGCTTCTCATTCCACTCAGCAGGCGTTGGGCTGGCTAAGCAGTGTTTTTGACCAGATCAATCTTTCAATGGATTGCAGTGTGAACACCACCTCAGGGTCAATACAAGCCCTCCCCCACGTGATTTACAAGACCAGATTATCGGACCAACCCCTGCCCGGCTGCAGATATGAAGGGAAACCAAGTTCAGTATAGATGAGGACTGTTCAGTCTCTGGTTAGTCAGGGGTTGTGGAATGTCTCTGTCCAGGAATACAGCCAATCTCTGTTTTAAGGCGTGGCTACAGCCAATGCATGCACGTACATATCATGGAAGACTACTGATCCAGCCCCAGGGATCAAAGAATTTTGTGACATTATTTCATGGTGCAGTACCATCATTAGCATTAGGGTCTTGATGGATATCACTAAGTTTTTTCAATGAATAATCATGTATCACGGCCCACATAAGAGTGCTGGTTGGAGGTCACTCCACTTCAACTGTTCATGGAGGGGCTTCAAGCATGTCAATTTTAGGTTTTAATCGTGGATTAAACCCTAAAACATTGGCCAGACTTATGTAAGGAGTCAGTTGAATTCATGACGGGTAGTGCTTTGAACTGACGCGCTTGTCAATGTCACTTTGTGGCAACCTGGACTAAAAATGTCACTCACTGCCACCTGTAAAATGAATGGGACCAAATCCCCTGCAGGGTAACAGTTTGCAGTCTGGTTTGGCTTATCACCAGCTCTGCAGCCAATTATACCAGGCTGATTAACTAACACCCCAGGGGTTGATATCTGTAACACGTCTATGCCTTAACACAATAGAGGTCCAGAAGTTATTATGAATTTCTGATTGATATGCCATGGTAGGCAGATAGGAAATGAAGGAGACTGAGTGAGTGGGATAGAGGGGCAGTGAGAATGATATTAATAGGGAGGGAGGTAGACAGATAGATAGATATACAGATAGACAGATATTCCCAGGGCTTGAAGGAAAGAGACAGGGAAAACTATTCTTTAACCATTATTTTGTTCCATCTTTATATCCTAAAAAATAGGAGTTTATCTTGTCAGCCGTAACTTTCAGACTCTGTATGCCATATAGATTTCTATTTGACCTTGCTAGATTCTATCAGTCGGATATATAGATATATATATAGATAGACCTGTCAATGCTTGTTTCACATAATGTGAGGTAGTGGGAGCCTAACATCTTCCATGGTCTAGCTTATCTACAGACGTGGGGTCAGAATACTTCTGGAATCCCTTTCCTATACTCTAGTTTAGGATGACCATATAGCCCTGCGATATTACTTCTTGTCTGGGATCTCGAATATCACATCACTACCATTATCATACAAGAGTTGTCTGCCAAATAAAGCATATGGCAGTGTATGTAAAACGTAAAATTAATGGGCTGTTACCAATTTCTTTATCTGAGTATTTTGAAATAGTTGACACATTGAGATGCGCATCAAAATGTCGGATTAATAAAATAGATTGATTCAAGTGCTACTTTAATTTAGAACTATCATTAAATCAACTATATTATCTAGTCTTGACTCTAGGCTGTATATATACTTTGGTATATCGTCAATTTGATTACCGAAAGGTTTCCAATCCAATATGATTCCCTTGGCAATAATATTCAAAATACTAATTCCATTACATTAATTGTTAGTCAATAGTGGATACTCAAAACTGAATGACTAGAGAAAAGATTATTTCCGACCTCAACAGCTGAACACCATTTCACCACGGCAGCCAACAGTTGTTATGTGACTAGAACACTAAAGCCGCAAAGCCCTAAATTGGCTCAGAGAATAAGAGCAGACCATTTTACCACCCATGAGGGCTAGCCGTCACTCCTTATCAGTCCTACCCTGCTCCCAGACCTTCTTAATAATTTAATACATCACAAGTTGTCAAACCCCATCTCTTAAGCAGGTCCCTATCTGCTTCTAAGACCATATTTTAGTAGGTAGGGTCTGAGGGTAGGGTCCATAGGGGGAATGGATGTGTGCCTTGCTGAAACATGACGAATCTGTTAACTGCATGGTTGAATGCAGGGTCTCTTCTGCAACTGGATTTTTTTTGTGTATAAGTAGAAACACTTAGGTGAAGAATGTCCTCTTAGTTATTGTTTCATTCATAAATATCACTACGCTTAGTTAATAGTCGTTAGACAGCCCTGTCAAAGACCACTTCATTTTTATGCAGCATCAATAACAGTTTTAGGACTCCATCTCCTGGAGCTAACCCCCTTGATCTTATCCCCCTGGCATCTCAAGTTCAAATTCAATTTCAGGTTATTTCTTTGCAACTTTCAATACCTCGGTTTTTCTCAAGGGCAATATTAGGTTGACCAACCCGCGGTGATAGAATAAACTGGATCATCAAAGAATTCATACCAGAATTAATAAGAGGTGAAGCTCGGTTACAGGAATTATTTCAATATAAAGTTTGCCACCAAAAGGGGCTCATTTTCGAAGGATGTGTACAACACTACATTGATATCAAATCTTTGCAATATACCTGCAGTTTTACATAGATGGCTCCGAAGTATGTCAAGTTCTGGCATTTTTAGCAGTGGAAATCTTTCTCTCCATAGCCCTACTTAAAAGCCGATAACCTTTATTATCGGTGTAGGGTGTGAATAACATCTCGGCTACACCCTCTTGTGGCTCTACAGTGTGGGAATTAACAGCCCCAAAACCCTATTATTTAAACCCCATACAGTGTTGGAATAATAGGTCTGATACACACCTTACCAAGTTTCAAATTCATGATAGGTCCCATACAATGAGGTCCCAACCTAAATTTCCAAAAGTGAATTGCAGCTAAGACGGCCCATAATAAATATCTGGCAATTGGAGATGTAGATGGAAAGTCTCACAGAGATAAAATTATTATGAATATTCACAAATCAGTCAAATTCTCATCATTTATAACTGTCAAGTATATCTGTGTAATCTGACATGGGGACAGTATTTATCCCCAGGAAAACGTGATGTTGGTTCAGTCTACGGTTTAGTATGACACATGTAAGTGTAGCTGTTCATTATCAAAAGGGAAGGCAACAAGTTTGGATAAGTTTTCAAATAGTTGATATGTTGTTCATTACGAATTAGTACAGAGAGCTCAAAAACAATACATTGCAGGTAAACTGTCTTTCATTATTTCTCACAGTGTCAATCAAGAGGATGCATATTGAAAGTGGCACAAAGGTAGAATTTATGGGAATCGCACATTATGTCTGTACTATGCTAAGCTCCAGTCAGTCTCTCTGCTGACGAACTGACTTTGGTAATGTCTCTACTAGCCATTGTTACAGTTGGCCTCTCTCCAACAGTGGAGTCAATCCCTTTTCTCATTAGCATAGTGGTAAAGGTTATGGTCTTTTATTATTTCTCAAAATCTTAATCAAATGGATGCATGTTGCGACACACATGTAGAATTTATGGGATTAACCTCCAAGCCGGCAGGATTGCCATGGTCTGAAATGTACTTCAACAGTGTGTAACCATGGTAACAGTATAAACACACGTTGCCTTATTCAAGCTCACTTATCTCTGAATTGATCATACCCTTTGCTGTAAATACTTGCATATTACCTCTATCCATTCAACATGAACACTACTGCCCAACCTTTCTATTCCCATTTGATCATTACCAAAACACAGATAAGCTACTCTAAAACAGAACCGCCACCATCTTTAATGGAATCAGAAAATTGCTGATTTTATCACAGCATACTTTTACACCCAGTAAAACACGTGCGCTGTGGGTACTGAGAGTGGGGTCGGACATGTTATTGTTAAGTGTTAACCATGTTGCTATGCATATTTCATCTGTGTAAAGGTCCTCCCTGGGTGTGATATAAAGGGTGTAGTACATAAGGTACTTTGCAAATATAATTCAGCTGTCACAGCCTGATAAGGACCACATTTCTATGATGGCCTCTCTCTCAGTTTGACTGCATATGTTGCTTCCTGAATTCAGACATTGGTATTCATTGTTAGACTGTGATTGAAGGCAATCACAGTTGATGCAATGTTCCCATAGTCATTGGGAAGAGGATTTACATTGCATGACACAGACATTGCATGATGTAACCAGGTAGTTTTAAGCGTTTCTGCTTTTTGTATAGCAATAGAATATTTACCACTTTTCTATGGAGGCTGACTCATAATAAAAGAAACTAAAACCTCCTAAAGTGCTTCATTTCTCTTGCACTCAGTCGATATTTCCCATCACATGATGTTGCACAGGGCCCCAGGTTCTGCCTATAAATAAACCATAGGAGTGAAAAATAGTAACTCTCCTGGGCAGAGACCTATAGAGGGTGGGGTGGACGTGTTGAGTGGTGTTAGGTTCTGGGGTGAGAGGGGATGGTGTGGTATTTATGTGTTTGGGACTAGTGTAGAACAGGAATATGCGGCTGGGGTGCAGCTGCGGTGCCCATGTATTAAACTTGGTCATTCAATGGAGGGTTATGCCTGTCACGTCCCAGTAAACACAGCTACGTTATTTGAACGTAATTTCAATACGTAATACAACGTTGTAATGTAAGGGTTTATTTAGGTTATTTTACCTAATCCAACGTAATAAAACGTTTAAAACACGTTTATATCACGTTATTTGCAGGTTTATTTACGTAGTGAAATAACGTAGTTTAACGTTAGATAACGTTATGTAAATGTCATCACATGGGTTCGAATCCTGTAAACAACTTTTATTTCTATTGAAATTTAGAGAACCCATTATGTTACCATTATGATGAGTGTGAGCGACATGTATTCCTCTCTATTCATACCTTCAACATCTCTGTGCTAGGTAACGCTCATGATCAGGGATTGAGATAGACCTCTTGCCATATGGTACCGTGACATATGTATACATGTATTAGGCGTTCTTTCCACCTGAAATGAACCTCCCGAATGTCCTCCACTGGAACCTTCCCCCCGACCCTGCTAAATACTTTGTTATAGGAAAGCCACTTCCTACGTTATGATTATGTATGTTTGATTGATAATGACATGCATGTGCAATTGATATATAGATCCACTTTTGTTTCTATATAAGATTCGATTGATAATGCATTCAAACCTTTTAAAATAAAAAGGCTGCGTAATTTATCAATTGAAACCACAGATCCACTTTTGTCCTTTATATCATGCCGATCAGTATCGGAAATTCTGTCAAATAGTCCTGTGGAATCGTCCTGTCAAACCAGCAATCTGTCGTATTGTCCTTTTCCCTACACGGCTACAGGACTGCTGGTTACAGGGCTCGAACCAACATGTTATCAAGGATGGAATTTAATCAAAATTAGTTAAATCAATTATCAAGAGTGTACTTATCAGGTAATACACATGGGTATTAGGTAGGGGCAATGCTGTACCTGTTTGGTATTGCAACGTTCTGGCTGTTTTCCTGGGTTGCCCTTCTGGGGTTCGAACTGGGGACCCCTGTATCTTGGTCTGACTCTTTAACTTACTGAGCTATGGAGGCAGGTGGAAGAAGGGGAGCAGCAGAGCAGTCATGTCCCTGGCCACTAATACATATACCCGTCACATCTAGAAGTCCATATAGGGTCTTCATATAGGGTTGTCATGATGCACGGATACATTGAAACCTGGCCCTAAAAGGCAATGTAAAAGAGGTAAACCCAACGTTTAACCCCTCAAAAAATACAAGGCTATTCATCTGCCTCTTTAAAGCTCCCACGTCGTGATCTCTCTATGCTGCTATAAAAACGTAAATATGTGTACTTATGGTATATATCAAGGTGTAAATTCATGCAAATGTAGGCTATTGTACGTGCATTGGTGGCAACGGTTAAGACCTACGTTACGTCTAAGTTTTATGAGCTTTGACGTGGTTGCTAAAGGTCCCTAATATGGTGCAGTATCCCGCACTGACAAGGGAGTCCTGGTTAGCTGCCATCTGTCTATCATGTACAGATATGTTGGCTTCATGGCCACATGGGTTAGGTGCCCGCCTTTCAATGTCACTGCAGGTTCGAATCCTGGAGCGGTACTTTATAAACAGGTGCCTTCTTATTCTTAAAGATTTTGGTCTTGCACTGAACATATCCAGGCATTAACTTTTCTATATGAATCTATGTTCAATATTATGTACTTACTACCTATTTAGAAGTTATGTCCATAAATGTGCACACAATATTTAGTGTTAGCTATAGTAAATAGAGTTAAAGTTCCCTTATAAAATAGATAGCAAAGAGCTATGTGGATATAGGTTGTGATCAAACAACCTCTTACACCTGCCTCCCTAGCTCAATCAGTAAAGTGCTTGACTTCTAACCTGAATGAAGTGAGTTCAAGTCTCAATAGAATATTCTCGATGAAGCCCAGTGCACACACAGACATCTTTTTCTAAAAATACATAAAATATGTATTTTATATAATTTGAGAATTTCAAAATTCTAATACTGCTTTAGGTTTAGATAAGTTACGTAAATAAACCTGGCAAGAACGTTCTTAGAACGTTGATTTAACGTGTATATACGTTCATTTAGGTTAAATAACTTGAAATAACCCTTACATTTGAACGTTATTTTACGTTGTGAAGTTACGTGATTCAACCTAGAAAATAACGTTGCATAAACGTCAATTAACGTAAATGTGTTTACTGGGGTTCCACCTTAAAGTTACAGCTACATTGTGCATGCACCAGTGTACACTACACTTCTCTGTTAGAGCTTACTATATTATATATCATGATCTGTATATATAACGATGAATAGCTTTAAAAGTTCTGTATAAGGGAGAATCTAAGATTATATGGGGAAAATGTGAAAATAATCACTACATTTAATATTTCCACTCGAGTTGACTATGGTACAAGAGTCATAGCGACATCTTTACTTCTCTCTGTGCATGATATTCCCATTAGGAAAAGCAACCACTGTTTAAAGTGATCTAATCAACTTTTGTCTACAACAGTTTTTAGTCAGAAATCTTTTTTTGAAAACTGAAGCAGGCTTTAAACATTGTCAGTGAGTTTTGCATAGTACTAGTTACTGGGTGGCCTGAATTGCCTCAATGTCAAAACAAACCCTTCTTGGTTTACAATACCAGATTAAAGGACTGGCCCTTCCCCGGCTGCATATATGAAGGGGAAATGAAGGAAAAGCCTTGCCAGTATAAACTAGGACTGTTGACTCACTCATCAGTCAGGGATACTGAGATTTAGCTCTTTCAAATAATACACTTGATCTCTGAATGACATGCACAGGTATATACAAATGAAGGGACGCCGGGTACTGATTCAGCCCTTTTTATTGGGTTGCAGGTCACTGTGGGCCACTGTGGGACCACTGTGGTTAGATTACTAAGTGCACAGTACACGCAAGCCAAATCTTGAAGAGTTAATCATGCAGTGCTAGTGCTAACGATGTGAAAACCCTGGTGGTAGGAACTAAGAACATTAAAAAGTCTTAGAGAGAGCCAATCATGCAGATTGTCAAATCGGATTGTCACTGTTAATTTGGGACAGACTTTATTAAAAATGGCAGCAGCAAAATGGATGAGACTAGAACATAAAAGAATATCAGTTTAGTTGATTAGTCTGATTATCACAGCCCTCCAGGGATACAAAAGGTGGACATCGATAACTTTTCCATGGATCAACTCGGAAGTTATGATGCAATGGTAGCTAACGAGAAACAGAGAAATAGATTGAGGCAGACAGAGACAGAGAGTGAGGCAAACAGATAGAAATGGTATGCAGGAGAGGGATAGAGAAATAACTTTATGATGTTTGTTTTGCTTCAAAGATATTATTTCTTGTGTAATAACCCAGCAGTTGCTTGTCTACACCTTACCCGCCCTAGCACATGTCACTTTGGTGGTGAGGTGATGTGGAAAGCTACTGGATTGGAATAGAACAAGTAGGGGAGGAGGGTGAAATAACCTCAGTAGTATTGATAAATCGAATGCAATCCACCAGATTGACCTGCTCCCCTCCTCTGTAAGGAGTGGGTGGTGGATACAGTTTGGGCAGCCAGAATGGCTAAGAAACCACAGACACGCTACCTCGAATGTAATAACACCCCATTGCAATCTCCCCACCCCTCGTAACCCCCTGCCTAGCCAGATGAAATGATTTTAAAAAGTATTAAATATGAAAATAAGCAGGTTTGCATTAACATCATGGCAGGCGCACTCCCATAGCTCAACAGGCTTAGCTGTTTCAACATTGTCTTTACTATTTGACTCAGACAGTAAAATACTGTAACTAAGGAATAGATGTCAGTCTATATTAGTTTTTCCATGCCCACAGCTATTCATAATAATTTACATCACAAGCTGTCAAAGCCCATTTAACAGGGAGCACACATAACTTGTTTCTTAACATTTCCCTGTATACTAGCTGTGTCGGCTGGAGGTATCTATACAGCTGCTAGATGTAGTACAGTGTTGGTGTCTTATGTAAACCCGAGCAAAGTTATACAATGTACACACACAGAAAAGTGAGAGTCATTGTCGCTAAAACTACCCTCACCTGAGGGTCAGGCACTGCGTGACTCTCAGGTGAGCGTAGTTTTAGCGACAATGACTCTCACTTTTCTGAGGGTGTAGTCCTATTCTGCAGCTAGATAATTATTCCAGAAAAGGCAAAAATAAAAATATTCCTAATAATGGTGTTACTGTTTGCCTCTTTTAAATACATTGTCCTTTTTGTGTTATTTATTGCTACTTTTCAAAATAATTGCCTCAACCAAATACAAAATTAATGCTGCTACTTCCGACAGGTCATTTTTCATTCAATCATTTCCAAACACAGAATCTATATAATAAGCCTCTATCAAGATATACTGGGAAAATTCTGAATCTATCATAGTGTGGAACCAAAAGGTATATGTCGGTAGAGGGTAATGTAGGGTAGAATACTGTTTGGCTAGGTTGCTAGGCATTTCTCATCACACTTACAAAAGTAGTTGCAGCTTAGACGGCCCAGAATAAATACATTCCACTGGCAGCTTTAGTACCCATTGCAGACATAGATGGATTGCTCCACAGAGATATTACGAGCAGTCTCCCTTTTTTCTAATTTTTAAACCAAAACCGACTGTAACTGTGTTATCTGGCATGTCCAAAAAGTCCCAAATAAAAATGATAACAGATTGCGTTGGTTTGCAAACACACATCAACATTGAGTAACCATGGTAACAGGATAAACACTTTGCCTTTTTCAATGCCCCACACATCTCTGTATTGACCATTTGATGTAGAATATACGCCTGCCGATTTCTTCTCTCCACTAATCATGAACATTTCTGCCCAACCTTTCTATTTCGCATTTGATCATTACCAACACACAGATAAGGCACTCTTACACTTTTAGTAAAATGTGCAGGAAAAGGCCATCAAGATCTGTATCACAGCATGCTTTTACACCCAACAGAAACATGGGCCGGGAGCTCTGAGAATGTGGTCGGGCATGCTGCCTGTTGCAATCTATTTTATACACATGTATATATAGCTCTGCCAGAATTCAATATAAAATCAATGCTGAAGTGAAGAGATGTAGCAGATAGTATCAATCTAGATGTCACAGTATGATTTTTATTGGATTAAAATATTCCCTATCTTTCTATGGAGGTTGTCTAATAATGAAAGAAAAGATTCAAAGCTAGTACAACCAGTTGAAATTCCTGGTCACATGATGTTGCACAGTGTCCCAGGTTCTCCCTATAAATAAACCTTAGGAGTGAAGAATGATTATGTAGGTTATGTGTTGGGTGGTGTTAGGATCTGGACGATGTCAGAGTAGGTGATATTAGTCCCAGACTAGTCAAGAACAGAATTTCATAAGTGGGGTGCAAGCATGTACTTTTATATCAACAGAGGGTCATGCATGTCATACCCCATATTGAAGCAAGGGTTACATTGTTAATACACCTGCACCTTTCAGATGGTGCATAACATGAATAGTTTAAATAATGCTGCATCACAAACAATCTTGTATGAGGGAGGCCGATTCAATATTAAAGGTTGTAATGGGTATCAAGGCTCATGGATCAAATAGAGTGGTTCTGTAGTCTGATAGCATTGATTCCATGATGTCAGTGGGCAACACTGGTAGTTTTCACATGCAGAGGCAGATAAGATCATATCTATATCTTATCAAAGGATTAGTATGCTATCTTCAGCTAGTTGAGAAGAAAACTGATTTTCTCTCTGCCAGGAAATCTGATTAGAGGAGTAGATAAGTAGATTAAGTCAGGATACCTTAAGCAGGGTACAGGGTAGAGGAGTGGAGCAAGCCATAGCAACTTAGGGAAGGGTCACAGAGCATGCTCACTTGCTTCCACTGACTGCTTTTTGCAAGTCTGCCTAGAATCAATATTCTCATGCATTTGGCCCTCTTTCCCATCAGGTCCCTTTCCAGGTGTAGACCTGGTCTTGACCCGTGATGTTTTCAGTCAGCTCTCTCCCACGTGTTATGGCGACACGCATCATACATTGTTCAACCTAGCATACTCTCACTGGTCCATGCCTCAAACAAGAGTAGTTGAGCTGTAGAATATCATGTAGAATATGGTACTTTTATACCCCCTTCGGTTGCGCCTCAGAGGCTATGCACCATATTCTGCAGCTCCGCGGAGGTTTTCCATCAAGTAACTTAGGTGACGAAAATGTTAGATAGCTGAGAGGTTGTTAATAATCCTTTCATTGGATTGTCAATGTTAAATTGGAACAAATTTTAATGGGAATGGCAGCCAAAACATGAGAGCATACCAGTTCAGTTGATTATCAACTCAAGAACCAATAACACCAGCTTGATTTACCAATACCCACAGGGGTTAACAGTGATAACTCTTGAAGAGTTATCACTGTTAACCCCTGTGGATAATCCATGAATCACCACAATGGATATCTGACAGAACAATGATTCTGCAGTAACAAGAAAAAGAGTAGAGAGAGAAGGACAGGTTGGACAAACATAGAGACAAAGGTCTGTGATTTTTAATCTTTTCACTGAGTTATGTAACGTATTTACCTCAAGCCATATTTCACAAGGACCTATGGTCAACAATAAAATTTTATTATTCAGCTAGTTACTTTTTAGTTTTTGTGTTTATATCTTACCCTTTTCATTCAAATTATCCTAATTGTGATAGGGGTTGCCTAAAAAAGCATCTTCTCTGGCGTTCAAATGAAAACAAACCACCATATTGATGACATCACAGGGTCGTGAAATACAAGCCTAGGTTATTTCACAGGGGATGTGAAATACAGCTTTCCTTGCGTGGTGCTATTGTATTTCATAGAAATAATACTGGACTGACATAAGCTTATAGTTGAGATATTATGTGTTAACTCCATCAAGTCTTTTCAACAACCGACCCATTCCCTGCCTATACCTAGAATGCCCTAGCACATGTCATTTTGGTGGTGAAGCGAGGTGGAAAAGTGGTAGGTAGGAATAGGAAAAGTGGGGGAGAAGGGTGAGATAACCTCAGTAGTATTGATAAATCGAATGCAATCCACCAGATTGACCTCCTCCCCTCCTCTGTAAGGAGTGGGTGGTGGATACAGCTTGGGCAGCCAGAATGGCTGAGAAACCACAGACATGCTACCTCCAACCTAATAACACCACATCACAATCCCTCCCTCATCACCCCCACCCCTAGCCAGATCCATCATAAAGTGGTATTATTGGATAAGGCTTGCACAAACACTAGATATCCTTATCCTCACATTGATATCTTTTGGTAAGTCTGGATTTCTGATTTTACCAGAATATTGGATAGAATAGAACCTGTATTCTGAATGGAAAGATGAATAATGTGACCAAGCAGGTGAACTTGGTATCTTGTGGGGATTCTATTATCAACGCTTGTGTCAAGATCTTTAAAGTGAGATACTAGTGGTAGTTTAGTGAGAATCATGAACTTGAAAATGGGGTTTTTCACATATCTAAAAGTGACATAATGTAATAGGCTCTAAATGCACTGTATCTCATGATGAATACTAACATTGTTTCTCCCAAAGTTTGTGTGCGATATAATACTCAGTTCCTGAATGTAACGGCTCTGTATGAGTTAAGCTTTACTTGCGGTCTAAGGACTGCAGTTGAGTCAATTGAACATGAAACAGGTCCAAATGGTTATGAATTGTATTGTCTTTATTCACATCAAGATGGCCATGCTACAATAGGTGCTCTAACATACCTCACTAGGCAAAGCTGTTTCACCGGAGAATGTCCTTTCTCTGTTATCTGAGTCAGATACTAAAAAGGCATAAAACAAGCTCAGAGTGAGACCAGACCAATTTATCATACATTTATATAATGACCAGGTGCCAGTCTACATTAGTCTTACCCATTCCCCGGACGTCCATAATAATTTAATACATCACAAGTTGTCAGAGCCCATCCAACAGGGAGGACTAAAGTTATTTCTGAGCATACTCATTTAATGGGCTTTGTTGGGGGGGGGGGGGGGGAGTTGTCTCTATTATACAGCTACTAGAGGGAGTATTGCGTGTGTGTGGCTTCTAGGAACCTGAGGAAAGTCTTACAATGTCCTTTCTTGCAGCTGGATATTCTTTAGAGAAAGTTAAAATGAAAAAGTCAACTTCATTATTCTGTGAGTTATGTCAAAGTGGATTTAATGAAGCTTCGATATCAGTGACAATTCAGTACATTCAAATGATAATATCAAAAAGCTGCTTTGAGAACAAGACCATGCACGTTAGTATCATTTAGTAGAAAATTCTAGTGCATTTGGATAAGTATAGACAACTCCATGGAAGTAGTCATATTCGCACATAACCGGGCCCCTTTGGCCTCAACTGGGTGCGACTAGTTGTGGCAACTAGTTCTCCGCACAGATGTGATGTGGTAATAAAAATGGTTAGTAAATATCCCTGATGATCTTTCCACTCAGGTACTGGTTTCTCTTTATGTTGACCACTCTCACCCTATGAAACAGTTCTAGGACAAGTACCCCCTGGACATCTATCATCCCCCTCCCCGACATCTACCCCCTGGCATTTTCCCCTCTGGACATTTTCCTCCCTAGGACATCTACCCCCTTGGACTTTTAACCTGTAGGACTTCTACCCCTGGGGACAGCCACCCCTTTCAGATGCCCATGTGGTTGAATCACATCATGTGGAGGAGGTAGACGTTCCCGGAGGTAGAAGTCCTAGAGGGTAAAGGTTCAAGGGGTAGATGTACAAAGGGGTGGACTTCCAAGTGGTAAAGGTCCTAAGGGGGTAAAAGTCCAGGGGATAGATGTCCAGGGAGGTAAATGTCCTAGGGGTAGATATCCTAGGGGGTAGATGTCCAGGGGGGTAAATGGCAGGGGGTAGATGTCCGGAGGGTATTCACATTCGACCATTACAAAGCACAGGAAAGGAACTCAAAATTATGCTGGCATGTAGGACATGGCGTAGTTACTTAAATTCTCAATGATTCCGTTGCTAGACCCTTTCTATAAAAGGAAGGAAAATCAAACTATTCGTGACATTGTATGTGAACTTGGGACATTTATATGAGAAACGTTTTCAAATTCAATTTCTGGTTATTAGTAGATTTGATAATACTCATCAGGCTGCATTGGAAGATGTTTATATAAATGTACATTTAAAAATACAAGAAGTAATGTGGAACAAGAGAGTGATACCCGGAATTACTGTAGAATCAAATAGGGAGAATCAACCTCTGTCAGAGAAGTGAACAAAGCTGCTGTGCACAGGGTCTGGTTATTCGCGTCCAATATCTGCCTCCAGATCTGCAGGCCTGGCTAAGATCAATACAGTATTATATCATGCCTTTGCCCCCCCCCCCCCCCTCTCCGCAGCCTCCTGTCAAAGGAAAAGATCTGGTTTTCCCCTATTAAGTTTTCACCGGCTCCCTGTAATCAAAACTATCTGTCTAATCTTACTACATTTGCTTATCATCACCTCAAGATACAGGGCAGGTTGCAGGGGAATAATGTGATTATCTTGATACAAAAACACGTCCTGTGTAAACTCATACAAGTTTGTGTTTACAACCATACAGCTTCTTGCCTGCTCCGACTTTACAATAGCACTTGCCACTTTGGTGGTCAAGTGAGGCAGAAACAGAAAAAGAGGACAGGAGGCTGAAATAACCTCAGTAGTATTGATGAATCGAATGCAATCTTCCAGATTGATCCCCTTCCCTCCCCTTTTACAGGTGGGCAGCCAGAATGGCTGAAAAATCACAGACGTGCTATCCATAACCTAATAACACTAGACTTACAGCAACGTCTCCTGCTCCCTTTCAAGCTCCAACTTGAGATAATGTTATTGGATAAAAAAATTAGTCTAGCACAGTGGCTTGGCCTCCTTACATCTCCTCGTTGTCTGTCATAGCACTTGCATTTTTTAGTATTGGCAACTTAAGTAATTATGATGGCGTTAAAGATGTGGTCTTACCAAGTTCTTCATACAAGTATTATATGAAATTAGCACATTGGTGTAGGCTACGTGGCAACGAAATACAGCCTTTTTATATTTGCTGTTGAAAAAGGGTTATCTAAACAATTCTGTTCTTAATGATTTGGTACTGATAGATCTAGAAGATCTATCTCATGTTATGTGACTAGAGAACACTGGTGCCTTAATATTATGGTTAAGAGAGGGGGACCAGACCGGTTTACTACCCATGAGGACATCATGTCCGTTTTTATTAGCCTTATCTCTTTCTAAGGTCGCATTAATAGTTTACCGGTAGTAAACAAAGTTTGTCCATCTCTTATCTCATAGTAAGGAGTTCACATTTCTTATGTGAGGTTTCTTATCATCCCCTTAGATGCGCTCTATGTGTGTACCTGAGCAGGGTTTTAAGCCACTCAAAAAAAAAGTGGTTTCTCATCACCAAGGTCTGAAAAATGTGACAAGGGAGGCTTTTTTTTTTTTTTTTTTTTACTCGCGGGCTAAACTGTATGGGATGATATATGATTTTCATGACCAAAGTTCACATTTTAGTAGTTAAGAATTCATGGATCTTTAAATGTAGGGAAAATGTAAGTTATTTCTATCGTACTGCATTAGGCCACACTTTTTTTTATTTGGGTTACGGGCCCGCCGCACTAGGAAAGGCCAAAATCGGAATAAAAATAAAATTAGGATTTTACACTTTTTTTTATTCCCTCCGATCTGCATTCCAGACAAAACAAATTAAAGATATAAGATGAAGGATATAATATATGATATACCGTTGGAAAGCTAAAATCGACAGGAAACCAATGACCTAGCTCTCATTGTGCTTAAATGATAATCTAAATTTTCTCAAAATTTGAAAGAAAACAGCAGAATATCGGTTAACTTAAACATCAATTATTTTCTACTGTTGGATTGTTGGATTTCGTCCTCCGTGCTTTTGAAATTTCCTGAGATGTCTGTTACCCAAATTTAAAAGAAAGTGGGGCCTTACTGGCAGCAATGGCTTTAATTTGATACCAAATATCCCTATATTTGTCCATTTTTATAATATTTTTCATAAAAAATTAGCAAAAAAAAAAAAAAAGTTTTCCTCAAAAGCTGATTTTTGTGATGCGCGCGGTGATGAGAAACCATTTTATTTTTATGAGTGGCCTTATTGAGTACTTTTACCTTTTCAGCTGTATGTACTCCGGAAATAGATAACGGAAAAAGTTCTTCTTCATTACCTTGCTGGTTATGCATTGATATCAGAGCCTTTACACTCCTCAGATGATAACAAAATTATTGTGATTTGAAAGTGTAGGACAATGGAATTTAAATACTACACAATGAGATGTCCATTCAAGAGGATAAAAGAAGAAAGTGATTATGAGAGAGTGAAAGTATGAATAATGCATGCACACAACATGTGACATTGCATCTCTGTGACGTATGAACTACTCAGTAAAGGTCTCATTTACTTTTGTAAATGGCATAATCCTGTCTGCAACATATTGAATATCTTTTGCTTCCGGAATTTTACCTATTTCAATCATCTGTCAAAAGGTCAGGGTATCAAAGACACACTATAGTTGTGCAAAGGGAAAATTATTAAAGAAACTTTGAATACTGACACAGCCTTTCAACTTTATGATGAAATTGCTGTAGGCAGCTTTTAAATGTGTGTAACTTTATCAGGTTGTTATGCCAATTTCACCGATATCTTATATCTTATTCATGTTGCAGGGGAGTATTTACAATCAGCGATTTCCATAATATCCATACTGTGTAGTAATTTAATACTAACTTATGTATTTGTGATTTAGATATATCATGGATATATTACACCTTCCCAGGTGATCATATCATATTTGCTCTGCATATTAGTAGCAATTGGTACAGTAACGACTGAAACATGCATATACTGTTTACCTGTCTAAAACTCTATCTACAGTAATTGCCACGTTCCTTCATACGGACAGAATTTACTAGATTATTATTTTTATAATTTGATGAGAAATACTTGTGGTGTAAGATTGATAAGGAATTGTATGTACTTACTGTTCCTGCGAGTGCGCGATCAAACTCTGACTCATACAGTATAGTGTTGACCGGGACGTATCGGCTCCGGCCGGGTTCCTGGTCCGGTGTATACATGACGGTGACATGGAGACATGGGAAGGAGGCTCGGCAATACTCTCCGCACCTACAGCCTATATTTTCCCCTGTGTATTCACTCCGAGTCACTCTACACTGCGTCTCTCTGTACCCCAGGGTCTCTCTCCAGGGCTTCACTATCAGTACACCACAGGCAGTTAGGATAATGAGCCCTAATACCACTGCCCAGGTCAAGGTCACATAGAGACTTACTACACATGTACGTCGGTAGCAGCAGAATGGGCAGATGCGCCCACATGCTGTTCCGAGTGGACGAGTCTGGGACTCGCGCGCTATCCACTCTTGAACGACTCCCAACTCCTTAGAATTCCACCCTCCAGCCATTTTTGTTGGGTGTTGTTTTTAAGCTTGTAGTTAACACCCTGCACTTTGTTGTAAAAAAAGATTTCCGATTCCTTTACTCGTTTTCTTTCCTTTTTTGTGATTGTCCTTCTCTTCTGCTATCTTTTTTTTCTGTCTTAAAGTATCACAATCAGATCAAAGACCTATTCGTCTACCTCCTCTCACAGGCACTGTAAGTACCATTACTACCCACCATATACTGCTGTAATCCTCCTTCTGATAGAGCCAAGCAACATACACCAATAACAGACTTTGCTCTACCACAACAAAGTCAAGTCGTATCCCAGAGTTGTTTCACTTCAGAGGGCTCTCCATCAGTCCCATTCCGAACGCTTTACTCTGATTGCTGTCCTCGCTTAACTGTATCTGGGACCAATTGCCTCCCATTCAAGGTCTGATCACATCGCTGGGCTGGCCGACTAGATAAACATAGCTATTTCCTACAGCAATCCTGATGGCTTATTTCCCTCGGGTAGTGCGATTAACTTGCTCATCTGCAGGCATACTGATGATGAAGTCTCGAAATGGCCAAAACCATGAGTGCTTTATGAGTGGTCGTTATACTCTATCCAGTAGTCTCGATACAAGGTATCAAAGATGTGTAAACATATACATGGCTTACAAGGCTGAAATAACACTTGAAAGTCAATTCCTCGCAGAACCTGCTCAATCGATGCTGAAATGCCCCTGTGCTTCAGAGCATAATTACTAGTCTCAACTAGATGCTACCGTTGGTACTAAATTGAACTATGTTTATAATACACAATCTGTGACACTATCCTCCTATTACTGGCATCAATGTACCATTAGCACCGCAGCACTTACAGGTCTGAATTAACCCGTTGCAGGTCTAATCAATCCGCGCCAGTGTCCAAGGATGATAGGAGGTGGCTTGTCTTCCTGTCGCCTCTGTCCACAGCTGGGGTGGTTCAGGTGCTGCAGATGTCCCTTTATCCTTGCAGCAGGTGCTCCTGTAAAATAACAAACAGAGAGAATTAGGATCAGGCTAAATGTTAATCAATATAATGCTGTTCAGTTATATCATTGTTCAGTTAATGAAGGGTTTGGCATCAATTGCACTCGAATTCCATCTCTCCTGGTTTGGTATTTCTTGAATTAATTCCTGAATTGTTCACAAACTACTTGTTGTAGATTAACTACATAGTAGTCGACAGACTGGTTTGCCGCATTAATTACTTTTCTGGATGGGGTGAAGCACAAATAAACCATAGGTTGCTATGGTAACGTGCAATTAAATGAAGCTTATCTGTTCATTTCATTGTGAACGCCCTCTTGGCCTTGGCAATTTTCACCTCCATTCCATTATCGCATTGTTCCTATTTCTATCAGATTTAAAACTCATATATAAACCTTGTTAGATCTCCATTTAATGACACCGGTGGCTAAAAGCAGTTCTTTCCCTGACATTGTCATCTCATAATATTGTGTTAAGAGGAAATGCATTAGTACTGAGAGGCAAAGCGTGGGTCGACAAAATAAAATAGGGACAAAGTTGGTTCCTCCTGATTCTCCGATTAACCTGCAAAACCTGAATATTCAGCCACACAATAATGATTCCTTTCCTAATGTTTGAAATGCATTTGCTCTGTCTGCAACTGCATGCTGTACTTCCGCACTGTAAATAGTTGGTTGCTAATGTAGGTGTACCGTGTTTATGTAGTTTAACAGTAGAATCTGCTGTAAAGCTACAGTACACTCTAAAAACAGTGTGTTACGTTTACACACTTTTCAACACACTTTTCTGAAGCCACTTTTAACACACTTTTTTTTGGTAACACACGACACACTTTTGGCAAAAGTGTGTTGAATCTAAAAAGTGTGTTGGTGTACAAAGCCATGGTATTGAGGAGGTGGGGATTAAAATAGCTGTTCTACACCTCACAGAATATGTCAGGTGCCGTGGCTGAGTTGTCTAGGTGCTGGCACATGAGTCCTGTCCATGCAGGTTTGAATCCCTTGACAAATACTTTTTCTCAATATTAAGTATGATTACTTTCTACATGGGTTAAGAGTTAAATTAGTATAGATTTATTCAATTTCTTGTTAGGGCTATTCATGTTCATACTGTGCATATACTGTGTGTATCACTTTTAAAGGCTTCTTATATCTAGGAAAAGTGCTTATTGAACCGCTCACAATAAAAGTGGGAATAGAAGATTATATCAAAACTGAGTTTGTATTGACAGTAAACAAGTCTTAGTCAACCACTGTGAACACATCCTAGCTTCTGACCCTGGCGAAACTGACACACCTGATAACCAACTGGTGACTGTGGCGCAATGTGCCATGACCGTACCGCCGTCAGATAGCGTGGGATGGCTGCTCTCACAACCTTTTCTCAGTGTCTCCAGTGGTCCATTGCAGCCTTTTCCCCTCCCAGCTAGGACCACCTTCGTCAACACTGATATCTGCTATCTCTTTACCAGTCGCAAGTGTATTATGCTTCTACGGGTTGAAGCGGATCGGTGCAAGTCTCATGGGAGACCAGGACACTGAAGGTTCACCGCAGTCTGTCTACCGACACTTACAGATGCGACTCTTGTCAGGATAACTTGTTTCACTTGGGAAGATTTGGTGCCAGGTCTTCTCTGGGGATAGAACCCAGGACCTCTCACACACTTGTCCAGCGACTTGCTCACTAGGCCACCAAATCTCCTTGTACAATCCCCCCTCAAATAGGTACCAGAACACACAACAGTGAGGAGACACAAAGTATTCTTAAAGATCACACAACTTCTTACCGGGTACCAGTAAGCTATATAACTTACCTTGGGGATTAATATGTTATGACATGAAGTGGTTCTCAGACAATACAAAGACCGCCCTTATTGAGGGATGCCAATGCACTGACTAATAATAACATAATTTGCAGGGCTTTATATCTATTATAAAGACAATAGTTAATCAGCTATAAATAAGCCCTGCTTTTACAGCCTTGCAGAACCTCTAATAAGATCTTACATTTGATGGTTATTTGGTTTACGCAAAGAACATGTGTGTATAGTTGAAGAGAAAAAACTTCCCATCTATTTCCAATATGGATTGAGTGAATTTTCTCATTCAATGAGATTCAAATAATACAGTTTTTGTATGTATCTCAATGCAAATTAACCCCTACTAAATAGGTGTTATATCTTTCATTGTAGTAGAGGGGATTGGTTGGGGAGGGGGTTGTAAAACAGTTCAACCTCTCCTGAGGTGGAAAAGAAATTTGACCCTTCTTGAGGGGGGGGGGGCTAAAATATTATGGTCCTTCTTAGAAAATAAACATTTCCATTTGACAGTGAGCACCATTGGGAATCGAGCCAGGGATCTTTAAGTTCTCAGTCCAAAGACTTGCCTACTGAGCCACTGCGACAGCTACTATATGGCTGTAAGAATGTAGCATAGATGCATGATAGACATTTACTGCTGCTGTCCCCTTTTGTATATGATACACACCTCTCTGACCACAAGTGTGTAAGCAGGTAAGTGAGTTGACAAAAAGTGTGTTACAATTCATAAGTGTGTTAAATCTCAAAGTGTGTTGCAAATTCATGTGTGTTACTCTTTAAGCATGTTCCCACAACACACTGTTCTTAGATAGTAGATGCTGCAAAACAACTGAAGATTCTACTGTGTAACTACAGTTGCTATTTACAGTGTCTGTGACTCTTGCAACATCAGCTCTTCATTTTGTCTCAATGTTTACACTCATACTATCGGTGATGCATATATGGATCCGGTCCTTTGACCATTAGTGTCCTAATCTGGCTATTGGCTTGGCGTGAGGGACCATGGCACATATCACGTAGTTATGGCACTTATTGGTGCATCATTTAATGTATATATTTGGCGCCATACTGACAACCCTGGAATATTACACGGTATATTGGGAGCATCATGGCTAATTTGAGACGGTCAACTATATAGTTGACTACATCCTGTAATGGTCCCTCACTCCAAGATGATGGCCACGAGATGGACTTTCAATAAATACTCACTTCAATTCAGCCTGTCATTTAAATGTGATGTGTTCGGAGGCAAGCAGTTCAGCTGCAAAACCACAGGCCTTTACATTCGTTCCTTTCCCATGCCATTTCCCCCCTCCGTCTGTCTCTTTTCATTATCTAAGCTAATACTTGAAAGGCACTGTGTACGAGGGAACGAGGATATCAAAAGAAGACAGCAGAAATGAAAATGAAACTACGATACAATACTGATGCAACTACCTCAAAGAAAGCCTCATGCACTGGCATGCCAGCATTTGAAATATCCGAGAAAATCAATGCATTAAAATCACTAATGAACTTCTTCAGTAGGAAACCCCACATTTATCTTGCCATTTTACCCTTATTTTGGGAGGCAACCATCGTGGGTAATTTGCCGAGTAATTGGCAATAACTCTGTGCTTTCACCCTCAATGAAAGCTGCAGTCCAAAGCAAAGATTTGGTCGATGTTTAAAATTGGTAACCTTGATACAATAAATTCCAGCGGTTTTCATTCAATATCACTCAGGCAAGAGGAATACTCTGTCCCTGCAGAACATCTGAAGCACCTGTTATGCTGCCATGGTAATCAAAGTGATTTGTTTTCTGAACTATCAAATCAATCCGACAGAATAGTGTGTTGTAGAGCTGACCCTGAACACAAGCACCATTTCCATTGGCTGGCAGTGGGCTTTAGTCTTTTTCTCTGTGTTTCATTTGCGTGGGAATGGCAGAGCTATTTAATCATTGTCTGTTCGATAAATTGGATGTTTCCACAGAGACTGGTGCATGGATGATGGATTACTTTGCAGAAGTGTTGGGGAAGGGTGACATTCATTCAGAAGTGGTGGCAGAGAGAACACAGGGGTAAAAATGATGTTATTTAGAAAATAGGAACACGCGGAGGGATTACCAGAGGGAGGGGAACAGTGAGGAAGAGGATGGTGGATAGGGAGGAATGGACACTGGGATACAGGGAGCAACACATGGAAAGAAAGAGACAGACAAAAGACAGAGACAGAGTGAGGGAGAAAAAAAAGGAAAAGAGAGAGAGAGAGAGAGAGAGAGAGAGAGAGAGAGAGAGAGAGAGAGAGAGAGAGTGAGTTTGGATTAATGAAAGGGAAAAGACATACCGCAGGGAAATAAGAGGGACATCTATAAAAAATAGGCGGAAAATGCGGTACAGTCAAGACATGTAGAAAAGGGGAGATGTGGGCAGAACCTGCTATGGTGCGTGACTAATTATGCATAGCTTGGGGAGGGAGAGTCAGTGTACCAATTAGGGACAGACGGGATTACAGAGTCTAAGTGGTCAGGGCTTGCATGGTAACTAAGGATTACACATTCATTCCATCCTCCCACATCCCTTTCCCTCGGTCCCACTAGATGGCACTGGGTAGGGAATTAATAAGCTGATAGACAACATTAGATGAGGAAAAGCAGGATTGGGCCCAAAAAAAATTGTCCTCCTATTGCTGTGGACATATTTATTTGCTGAACCAAATATTTGATTCCCCCAGCCATGTAGCGCTTATGTTCCATAGCAAATATTCAGACACCATGTGTTATGCACTGTGACTCGATGCTAGATTGGTTCTTGAATTATTGTTGCCCCAAACCAATACCAGCCTACTAATGGACAGAAACAAATGAGTAGAGATAAACTGGTAATGAGGAGCACTTCCCCATAGACAGTAATCCAAAGTACAAATTACAGCCCAAGTGATGAGTAAGTCTGTCACCCTAATTAAGACCATAACGAAACATATCCAGCAGTTAGTTAGAAACTGGTTCACTGCTCGCTGGCATGGGAAATCATCAGCTGATCATAGGGACGTGGAAATGCTTGTCATGTTCCACGAAAAGAAGTAAAGTGTAGTGATTTTTCTTTTCAGTAAAAGCCATCCTGACTGTTGGAAATAAGAAGTCTTTGGAAGAATATTTTGTGCATGAGATCAGCATGTCCGACCGCTAGGCAAATTCATTGCTCGACATCACTAGACATCTTTATGTGACATTTGCAACGAAAGATCGTTGATACCTTGCATATTGGTCTTAGATTCACAAAATCAAAATGGGAAAGAATATGTTGACGTTGCATTGTCTTTTTCATGTGATCCCGTCCCAGTGGGCACAAAATCCAGTTCAATGTTGAAACAATGTTGAATCAACATTGAATCAGTATTGTCAACCATTTATCAATGTTGATTCAATGTTCTGTGCCCACTGGGGTACTACGCTATGTTATGACCCATGAGATGATATATGAAATGTCATGATCTATAAATATCCGAGAGAATAAAACAACTTTCCTTTTTACCTTGCTTTTTTCAACTAAATTCCCTGTGTTATTTCGCTTCCGTTTTTCTCATCCCCTGATTTTGAGCTAATTCGTCCAGTAATTGGGCAGGACTTTGGATTCTCACCCTCCTCTGACATTGCACTCCACATCAAACGTTCCATGGTTAAGACAATAGTTCCATCTCAAGATCCCCTCTGTCTGTCGTCAACCCCTCGTTTAAACTATTTCTGTAAATTTAGGAGGGGATTAATGAGGGGATATTATTGCAAATTATGAGAACAGTTGATAACGAAGGGCTGGTAACTTCATGATTGAAGAGCGAGTTCTTTTTTTGATGGTGCTTTGATTTCTCGGTGTTCCCTTCAAAAGTTTCCAAAGGAACCTCTCAAAAAGCAATGTACCCAGATTAACTTTCTCATTATGATATGCTGAGTACCAGTAGTTTCATCCACTTTCGCTCAGCAAAGTGGAATGTTTTGAAGCTGAAGCACCAGTTATGTTGCCATGAAAATTGAAGTGACTTGTCTCCTGAACTTTCAATTCAATCATACAGAATTGTAATTTTGGAGCTGGCCCAGAACACAAACATCATTTCCACTGGTTGCCCATGGGGCTTTGCAATTTTCGGTGTAGTACTTTCTAGGAGTGTTTGGGGTACTTAATCATAGTTTGTTTAATGAATTGGATGTTTCGACAAAGCTTGGAGGAAGATTGATCAGTTTTAGAAGTGTTTTTGTAGGAGGTGATTATGGAAGTAGTCGGTTAGAGTATACACAGTAGACACAGGAAAGGAAGAGCAAGAGAGTTGAAGTTGGAGTAATGGGGGAATTAAATATAGCAGAGAGGGTAGATGGATCTAAAGACATAGGCAGGAATTCAAGCAAGGGGCTGACAGGAGAACAACAGGAACAGAATGAGGACAAAAGGGAAGGACGGATTGAATGAACGCCAGTCAATATAGACAACGAATCATGTGTGAGAAATTATGGTTTTGAGGAGAAATGGGAAAGTAGCAATGCAAAGAGATATAGTTGATAGTACATGTACTTGCAGGGAAACAAATACATGAGAAACGGACAGGGAGGTGTGGAGGTTACTATTTATTGTAGGTATAGAGTAGAATAGATTTACTGTGCACCTGGGAGGAGTGCTTGGAATACCTCTTATAGTTAGAGCGTGGCATGTCTTTACTTGGACTATCCTTGCATGACAAGCATGCCCTTAGTTGGCAAAATAGTTGGAGAAAAGATTGAGTGATACTGTCGCTACTTGTGTTTTACCCAGAAATCTAAATCGGAGCTGGTGTGGGGTGTATAAGTCAAGAACCACCAAGATGCACTACAAGGTTGGCATGTTTATTCAGCTTGGGGACAGTTGTTTAAAGATAGAAAGAGAAATAAGCAGTGTGGAATGTAGTAGGACGGACATGAACGTATCTAAAGTGTGATGTGTATAGGTCCTATCACCTGAACGGGGAAAAAAGGAGAAAAAAACGGAAGACGCATACAGTATACAATTATGAGGATGCAATTTGAGAGGAACCAGGGAAAGGAAAGGTGAATCCTGAAAAAAAAATACAAACTCAAAATTCAATAGAAGCAGACTATGAAATGGGAAAGCAGTCAACAGATGAGAAACCAATAATATGATAAAATACTAATTTGAGAAAGATGTTATTAAAGACATTACAGGCAAATGGGTGAGAAATTGAAAAGGGGGAGGCTCTGCCAATGCAAATGGACCTAAAAACACAGAGGCACGACCTGGTTAAAGTGCCGTCCCCATGAGAGATGGTATCAAAATTCAGTCTTTTCCTTTCATTTTCCTGACTGGGAAATGATGTAAAATACCATGGCAATCGGTTGAAAGTAACTCTCAACTTATTTCCACACTGCTTTACACAATGCTTTATGATTAATGACGCAGAGCAGTAGATATCTAAAACCTTATCGAATGCGTATTGATTAATTCTAAGAAAACCAGATCTAGAAATAAGAGTCTGTAATCATATATAAGTGTAATTTGTTTAGCACAGCTTACCATGACATTGTTTACAAATGAGCATAGTAATGATCCCGAACCGGCTTGTTCGACATATCAAGTGTTTTAACACACTGGCTAGTTAGGTAACTGCACCACTAGTTGTCGTGGCAACAACCCATTAACTGCTGCGTTTCTGTTCTTTTTATTGTCTGAGCCTTCTTGGGTTTGAGAATTGTCACTCTCATTCTCCAATTGTAACTATCCATCTATTGGATTTAAAAATGATTTAGATTTGTTAGATTCCCATTAGATCCCACTGAAGGCAATGTAATAGAAAAATACAACACAACAACAATAAGACGAACAAATTCGAATGGTTTGATTAGGTATTGACAATCCACAATTTCAAATTGAGTTTAAGGCAAATCCTCTAGCCTTAAGTAGCCCAATTCTGTTAGATAATGGCATTGGATAAATTGGGTTCTGATAAATGTGATTTTTAACTATTCCACTTGCTGAATCAAATCAGACTATAGTGAATGATTTAATCTCTGGTGGACGCAATCCTTTCATCATGTTTGAAATTCAGGTCTTCCAACCTAAGATGTATTATACAGTTGTATTGCTCTCTCCTTGTGTTGTTCTTTGCAATCATAATCTTCCTACAATGCATTCTTCATGTCTTCCAGTCCAAAACATTATCTCACTTTGTCTCTATATTATCTTTGCCTTATGTAAACAGTTCAGCATCTTGGGAGCATCAAGGAAGCATAATGACACAATTAGCTGTTTTCAAATTAGCCCATCCAAATGATTACCTGTAAAAAAAAAACACCAGAAAATGACTAATTATGATGATATTGGAATTTTCGATTTTGAAAGTCTGCAAGAATGAAATGCATTATTAAACACAACCTCACGTTTGAAAAAAAATTCCCCTTAATTTTGTTCTGCGATTGTTTCATCTTCTGTTCTGTGAGTTATCCTTTGCAGCTAATTTGCCCAGTAATTGGCCAGGACTTTGAAGTGTTCCCCTCATTTGACATTGCACGTCACGTCATGTCAAAGTTTGCATGGGTAAAAAGATGAATTTCGTTTCGAAAGCCCCACTGTCTGACATTAACCCCTCATTATGGTTATTTCTGTACATTAAGGTGGAAGCCAATAAGGGGATATCATTCGGAATTACAAAGTCAAATACTAAAGGGATGGTACCTTATTATTCTAGTGACAGTTATTTTCAAATGACACTGTGATTTCCAGAGTTCCATTATTAAAAGTTTCGTAATAAATTTCTCAAAAAGTGATGTCCCAAGATTAACAGTCAATAGTGTCTCATAATCATTATAGCGAAAATTAGTATTTTCCTCCAATTTCACTCAGCATGAAAAATGCTTTTACTCTTGCAATAAAACTGAACTGCCAGTTGTGTTCCCATGGTAATTAAAGCAGTTCATCCTCTGAACAGGAATCAATCGGACAGAATGGAGAATTGCGCAGCTGACCCAGGACACAAACATTATTTCCACTGACTGCTCATTGGCCTTTGGCCTTTTTGTTTCCTGTTTTTGTACTTTGTGGGAACACTTTGAATATATTAAATAATTGCCTTTTATTGGCTGTCTCTGATTTGTCACTGTAGGTCAGGTGACAGACACTATAAGAGAGCAGTCCACATTTTAAATTGCTCTTCCAGCGGTAACTGCTCAATAAACAGTTATACCCCGTACTGAAGTATAAGTAATTGTTGCCTTTTTAATAAACGTGTGGATTATGGATAGCTGCTTTGTCGCAGTGTTGATACAGTCTGTGATATAAAGCTGGCAGGAGAAGGAAGGGTTGAGTGAGGCGAAGGGTGAGAGACAGGAAGGGATAGTGAGACGTGGGAAAACAAGGCATGGAAGATTCATGAGCATAGATAATACAGTAGGAAGATTAAAGGCAGTTATTTAGTTATGGCAGGGACCACAGTAGCAAAAGATGTGTATTAAAAGACCAACATTATAGTGATTTTCTCCATCCTCCCCGTCAAATGTTAATGGGTTACCACACCGTTTATGTCTGACTGCCATTTGTTGGGAAACAGTGGCATACGACAGGGAATGGGAGAGGGACAAAGAGGGGACAATATAATTATAAAGGGATAAAGGACACATCTTTCTTTTCTTTGCTCCAATGGCTTGGTTCTCCCTACTTAGTTCTCTCTCGTCACATGTGTTAAATACGTTGTTTTTATACCTCAGCGTATAAACAGACATTCAAGGTATTGGCATGCCCTACTTTACACGGAGCACAAAACACGTATTGATCTGTTTGACTGATCAATCAATACCTGCTTGACAGATCCAGAGCTTTCTTGAAAAAACTAACCAAAAAATCCGTCTATAGGTATGTGCAAATCACTTGTGCATGTTTTTCTCCATATTTAGCCAAATCCGTACTATTAAAAAAATAACTCATAATAAGCAAAAGAAAACTATGTACCGTATTCGATGTAATAATCGCCCTGGGCGCTTATAAAATTATTTTTATGGCGTTTTAGTGCTTAGGAGTTTAATTGTCTAAAAATCATGAAATGTGTGCATTTGTTCTAGTCTAAAAATGCCCCCCCCCCCCCCAAAGGTGGGTGGGGGTGAATATTAGGGGCAGGGTGCTTATTACATTGAATACGGTATGTTTGTATTGGTTAATTTGTTACAGATGACGTATATATCTGAATGACTGCCATTCTTGTATAATGTGTTCTAATAACATCAGAAAGCCAGGACGGTGCGTTTGACCCATACCCGGGCCGTCTTGTCTTTCTGATAACATGGTCCAGCACAGGCCTTTTCTTGCAGCCATGCATTGCCCCCGCTCTCATCCACACACAGTCCAGCCCCTATATAGTACCTCCTAACCCACCATGACTCAAGCTAGAGTGGACCATCAACAGTTGCCCTTTTGCTCCTAACCAATACCAGCCTGCCAGCACATTCTGAAGCGAGCAGAAACGAGCTAGCATTGAACGCCACACCATGGGCAATAATCCATACTACAGATTACAGGGGAAGTGACCACCAGGTCTATAATCCCGATCAGGGCCCCTGCTTAAACACAACCAGCAGCTGGTTAGCAACTGATTCACAGCTGACTGACATGTTCTATGGTGGTACTTGGAGAAGTTATAATATTGTACTAATACGCCCCTACCTAACTTTATGGGAGCGTCATATGCACTGGGTCATAAATTTACATCTCAGCATGCTGTGGAGCCAGGGGCTGCAGACTGCGTTGGTTACAAAAAAAATCCATTGCAATATTTGCCATGCTATTTACACCAAGATAGCTATTCCCAGCAAGCAGCGGTACGTTGGGCCAACGTTGGCAGGTTGCAAGCAACATTTTAACCTTGGCACAATGTTGGTCTGCCAATGTTGGTACAAGGTTGGTAAATTTATGTTGTACAAACGTTGGCAATACTCCCAATGTTTTGCCAACATTGATACAATGGAGGATAATTCATGGCATTCCGATGTTGGCATGATGCTGTATCTCCAACCTTCACCAGATGGCATTGGGGGTTGTAAGAAGATATTTTCCCCATTAGATACATTATCTTTCTGATAATTGGCTAATAATTGGGGGTCATGTGTGTTTTATATAGCATTTGAAACCAAGTATATTCTATTTATAATCCATCATACTCCTCATTACCACCTCTATTTGTAATATAAAAGAATCCTGGCAATATTCCGATGAGGACACCTTTTTGTAGGCAATGACAGGTAGATAAGGTGTAGGGAAAGGATAAGATTCTTTATCACTTCTTGGCCATTCAAGCTGAGATTAAGGTGAAATGAAAATAGAAAAATGCTCTTAAATGATGATTGTTGACAGCCGATAGGCCTATAAGATGAGCAGACTATGTTCACTAAATCTCCCAAATCACAAATTGATAATCAAAGTTAGATAAACACCACAATACCAAAATTTTAATATCATATCTAATCATAAAGTGGTAGGGTAGACGTTGTTAATCTGACGTTGGCAAAACGTCAATATCTGATGTTGGCACAACGTAATGCTAACGTCATGCTAACGGCGACGTTGGCACATAGTAGAAATTGCCGGCCGAAAGGTAGTTCTGACAACGTCAATGTCCAACGTCATGCCAACGCCAGCTAATGTTGAACCAACGTTGGTACAACGTCAAAATGCTAGCTGGGTTGTTAGATAAATATTTTTGACGCTAGAAACATATTGAGTTATATCACATGAACATCAACTGAAATGTAGTTTGTACCAGATGTACTTCAAAAAGATTATTACTTGATGGTTGATGGGTTGTGAATATATATATATATATATAATTTTGTTCAATGAAAATGAGAAAAGACACTTTTGCCTGAGCCCGTGGACTGGTGGATGATTAACAGCCCTGAAATTTGATTAAAACTCTTCATGTCTAGCAAGGGGATTGCAGAGCTCTCATTTGTATAATAGGGTATATCCCCTGCATATCTGCCACGGGTGAGTAGTTAATGACTGTATATATGGGTAGTTATATAATGAGGTGCAGGAAGGGAGAGGGGGGGACATGTCAAAGGGGTTGCCTAGGGAGTTTATTCAAGGACTAAGATATAATGAATGTGATGGGTGTAAGCCTCTCTACCTGTTTTCAGAGAGACAGGTACTTATTGCATCTGTTAAGATCCTTTCCCCCCAAGGAGCCTATGCGTTATAATTCCATACGAGATCCCCCTGATAACTTACGCACAATTACCTTTTTCTAACCTCATTCCATATTCTCTGTTGTGGATTATACATACTCGATATAGCTCTATTCAGTCATTAAATGTGTACCCCTCAAAGTCCTGTTGTCTTGTTCAATCGTTGCATTATTACAGTAACCTAGTTTTATTGCATGGTGCATCACATTATAGGTAAAGGATTGGGTTATATCCTACTGAACAGTTCAAGAATTATTTCAAATGAGATGAGGGTCAAGTGTCACATGTAAGGATACATTATTCCCTAATATTAACTTATATCTTTCCTTCTTTGGTGTGAACTTAGGTTGGCGGTCTGTCATGTGGTTATCACCTTACTATTTGCCAGCAAAGTGAGAACTAAACCCATAACAGTGCTACCCCACTGGATGTATGACCTGCAAGAGCATTTTAGTGTCCAATTGAGAGGAGCATAGAGGCAGAGCTCTCTCTTTATGACCTGCCTCACATGGGGTCTTTAATGGTTGCTAGCCCACCCTCTGTAAAATGGATGAGCGTAAATGGAAGTGAATTCATAGGGAAAATCTGTTCTTTTGAGAGCACTCCTATAACCTTATTCAGCACTTCCTTTTTTTTAAATACAACATTTAATTGCTTACAACCCAACGATTTGCGAATATTTACCAAACAACACTCGTATATTGGTTATTTTCTGATTGAAAGATGCTCTGATGTGATGGCCCTTATTCTAAACTAGCTTGTATCTGTTTAAACACTAAATTTATATATATGCAGAATCTGTCCATGGTATTAGAGTCCACTAAGGGTGCGTGCAAATCCAGTTTCATGGCCTTTTGTGTGATTTTAAGCCATGAGTGGTAAATATACTGTGTGGTAACAGATGCACATCCAATTCATTTTGGATAAAGAATTTAAACCGTCCATCCCATGAGTATGCAGCATGCTTCAATAATCATTAGGATTAATGTTGCATGCTTGTCAGACATTGAAATTGGCATTTTGATGTTACCGTACGTGCGCACTGCTTAAAATTCCGGATCGATTCAGAATTGAGTTGAGGCCATATTTGATGTTAATCATATTTGAGGCCATTTTAATGATAATACAGCTAAGAACTATCGAAAGATATCAAGTTGAATAAATGTAATAGAATAAATGTAATAGTAGAATTATGTTTATAGTGAATGATATAATTTCATACACTTTTAGCGAACAGGTCTGTACCTCAGTATGTACCATAGGGGTCAGCCGGATTAAATTGTATCCCTGCTGGGAGTAGGTGATGAGAACAAATTGATCGACGCTTGTTGGCGGGGGGGGGGGGGGCTAAGGATGATGGAAAATCGTTTGATGCGCTCATGTGGAAATCCACCAACACCCCCTCCACCATTGTTGAGAAATTGACCACTCCCTAAATGAGATTAACCTACTCCATTTGGGGATTTTAATCAGACCATAGTGCCTGATTAGATCGCCCTTGGTTTCAGTCCCTTTCCAATGTTTGAAAATGCATTTGCTCTCACACTAATCTGCATACTTTACATCTTATTTTACATGTAAAGGCAGATGCTGCTTCCCACAGATTCGCCATATCTTTCCAGTCGAAAGTATTTTGTCTTTAAACTAGTTCTTCATGGGTTGATGCACCCATGTGTTAATTGAACATCTACCCGAGACTTTTTATTTAGGAAAACATGAGCGTACCACTTTCTGAATATAAAGGACATGAGCGCTGTCATAGCTGTATGGTGGAAATCTCGTATAATGATACTGTCACTACCAAAATGACTATATTCTATTGACAATAATGGAACTATCTATGATAATCGAATACAATAATCTTATAGTAATTTGGCTTCTTTCTTTTGAAAGAAATCCCCGTTTCAATCTTTTCATTATTTTAAGCCCTGTCTTAGATTACACTATCTGATCCCTCCAAAATGACCGAAACCCAGGAAAGCAGAGAAGGGAATTTGAGGATTTGGTTCAGATCAGCTTTGGTGTCAGTTATGGAGGTCAAGGTAGGAGTGCCACAATATCATGTTATCTTCATCTAGGATTACTGTCATGGACATGAGCATCAACATCATTACAAAACAGACCTGGGATACATGCCACAGAAATTAGTACATTCAGTCCAATGGTCAAATCCATAAATAAAGCAGCGGGAATCGTTCTGTCAAGTAAAATGATTTCTTCCGGTGGTGTGGCTGTCCCATCGAGGGGGGGGGGGATTGAATTTAGGATCAATCATTCAGGTTATATGAAACACAGGAGTGGTTCAGGCTTTAGTAGGCTTTCCAGTGTGTTCGGTTAGTGTAGATTTATGACCCATATCATGTGGCTGTTACCAGGTTACTGTCACTGTTTAAGAACTAAGACGACCCTCAAGTATTCCCGGAGACATCCATGGATATTCTGCTCAGAATAATTATTATGACAATTGTCAAGATGAAATCATGAATGGGACCCAATTGCTATTTTGTGTAGTCTGACATGTTAAAAACAGAAAGTATGGTGACATTTCCTATTCAAAACGCTCTACATCATTATCTTTTTAGATAATGTTGATTATTCTTTATTCTTGTCAGACATGAAAGGAGAGACTCATTTTGCTTTGTGTATGTTGGGATATCCTTTCATGTGATTTCTTGCCATTTATTTATAACGTGATAGTGATGCATGGTTGGCTGTTAACTGAAGGGTGTTTGCATAATTATCGGACTTGCCTTCATTTCAAATAGAACCTCGATATTCAATACTGAGTGAGCCCTGCTAGGGAGACGCTAAATGGTTCACCAAGGCCGGGGTAAGGGGATATGAGTTAATATTCATGGCTGAGGTATAAGTATAACGCTGTAGCATCTTCCACATAGCGATCCCGTCCCCTTTAGACAACACCCAACAGTATTTCAGTATTATTAGCTCATCAAGCTTAGCTCCTCACTAAACAGAATAGCAGAAATAGAACAAATCGAGTTATCAAGGTAATAGAGCGATCACAGAAAACATGGTTATGATAAAATAAAACACAGAGAAAGAGGCAAAGAGGTAGAGAGTGGGGCTCCAAAGTGGCATGAGAAAGAGTTAATGGGAAAGGGAGAGGATAATTCATGGAAACCCTATCTGAAAACGTGAAGTAAAACCATGGGATGAGCAGCTGATGAGAATCTGATAACATGATGAAGGATCTATTTGCGGGATCCAATAATAAAGACGTTGCTGAAAAATGGGAGAGTGAAAATACACCCAGGGACATGATCTGACTCAAGTGCTGTCCCCAAGAGATATGATGCCAGGATTACATTTCCATTTCACTGTGGTGCCACCTAGCAGGGCAGTACTGTTCTTTCTCTTTTGGAAAAAAGTCCCTCACTGCAATATTGCCTTACTCTGAGTAAATAAAAATCGTCACTGTCAATAATATGCCCCTAAGCTTCCGCCGGCTTCAGGGTGACTTTTATATGACTGTACAGCTGTCAGTACAACGTCATTATCGTGAAAGGATTTGTGAATTAATGAGAATAGTTTTTAATAAGGTAGGGCTAATTATACAGGCTGTAACAACATCCCTGTTTACCGATCAGGTTTGCCTGCCCGTTTCTCACAACATGCAATTTACCATTTTCTTCTCAAATATGACCAGTTTATATTGAACATTCATGGGTAAAAGAGCTGTTGTGGATTATTGAACTTCCGAGACCCTTCACATTCCCAATTTGATGAATCAGCTATGGTTGATTGTAGAACATGGAGACTTGCTATAGAAGCAGGAAACAGTGTTGTATGCCAAACTGTGATTGACATTGGCACACCACCTGGGTCTTGGTGATACCAGTTCTGATTAAATCGATCCTGGTCACCAGAGGGAGGTGTTATTTTAGCACAGGACCTGCTGTTCATCAGGTTACCCATTTGCATCGGACAAGGCAAACATTATAGGCATATATCTAGAAGGAATAAGGAAAATCGAATATTGTACGTAGCAAGACAGATATATGATATGAATGGTACATATTGAATTAATAATTATGTATTAATATATACCTTTTTTTGTGTTATTAGTTTAATTTAAGTGAAAGGTGGGCAGAACCCATGAAATAGGCACAGTGACAATGCATTTTGCTTAAAATATACAGGGGACATTGGACCCCCTTAGCAAACTAGAACCCCTACCTACAACATCGAAATGAGGCTTTATCTAACTAAATCTTGTATCGCTTTCAAGTTATCCATACACACAATAATATTAATCTCTCTCTTATCTTTGATGGGATGAAAGACTGGTATATGGCCTGTTTTTTTCCGACTGCTTAACCACAGTATACATGTATTTTATCCGAAATAATGTTGATTTTGGCGTTTCTTTATTAGCACTGTATGCATCTGTGAGCATTATGGAATAGGCAAAAGTAACAAGCTCCCTATTAGCAATCAGAGCGAACAAGCAACTTTACTGAATGTGCTATCAATAAAACATAGTTGCCTAAATAACATAAACCTTACCTGTACTTAAAACAGATCCTGTGATTATCTCCTCTACCCTTCTTAATCTGCTTGCTCTCTATCTGCTGATACATCTAGTTGTTGGGCTGATTATAGTAGACCTACATCTGGTGTCAGACCCTGTGGGAATTCCAGTTTGTACGTGAAGGTATTCCCCAATGGAGGTATACTATTGCTCAGTGCTCCTTTCATAGCACTGCTCCATGACAAGAGTAGGAGTGGTATAAGTAGGGGTGGTTGTAGAAGCAGGGACTCTATCGTGTAAGATGCTGCAGGCAGGCAGAGCCTAACCATATGGCATACAGCCCCACACTGAGGGAGAGAGGCAGCCTGCTGATTGGACACTAGAGTAGTACTATAGGTGCAGTAGTAGCGGTGTGAGCTGAGGGTTCTGTTAGAAGCCGCTTTAGTATGTCCTACCCACAGAACACTCACCCATGACTGAGGAAGCTAGTACCAAGCACTAGACAGAAGGAGAACTGGGGGGATTCAGGGTTGTGAGCCATAAGTATTGGGGAACTAGGAGGGGAGGAGGGGTGCAGGCAGGGGATGGAGGGAAGGGAGGAAGCAGAGGGAGGTAGGCAGTGGCAGAGATTCAGGAAATAAAGGGAGTCCCATGTAACCAAAAGCGTTTTCCAAACGTTTGCAAACGCTTTTGAGGAAACCTTTTTCAAACAAATCTATTGAAAACGTTTGCATCCAAACGTTTTCAAAACGTTTGCAAACGTTTGGAAAAAGATTTGTGTTAGCTGGATCAGCCAGATAGGATGGAAGGCGATGATTAAACGTGAGTGAGAGAAGGCATGGCCATAAGTATGAATAGAGACACAGGTCTACAAATGGGAAGCAGTGACACATACACATATGGTGTGGCTGTATGCACAAGAAAGATAATTATGCCATCAGTACTGGTTTGGTTGGGTGTTTGTGGTTGTAATGAAAAATATGACAGAGGTGTCTTTCCTGGAATGGCTGGCCTCTAGTGGTGCCCCAGCCAATGGCAGCCACTGGCCCCCACTAAAGAGACCCCTCATGAATAATAAGTGTGTTGTAGTTGTGTTCTACAGCAGGGACACAGCTTCTTCGGGGACTTGGGGACAGTAATATAGAGTGTACAGCTTAGGTGAAGAAGAACAAAGCCATGGGATGGAACAGGAGCGGCCTCTAACAATAAAGTCTGTTTAGAAGTAAAGAATGGTGTGGTCAGGATAGATATTCTACAGCTCTGCGGAGGTCTTCCATCACATAAGCTACGGTTAAACAGTTAGAAACTTCAATATTATAGGATTCTATACATGGGACAGGATATTGCGGCGGTGTGACACTATCAAGCAAGTAATACTCCATCCATAAATATATGTTAGGTAAAATGTATGATGCTCCCACCAGCTTTTCCTTCTCATATACTGCAGAGATACAGGTTCTTCCTTCACTAATGTGAACTTATGTCCCCCTGTTAGCTGTCTGTCATGTGGTTATTACCTTACACTCAGCCTGCAAAGACAGAACTAAACCCATGATTGTGCTACCCTTCAGGATGTATGACCTGTAAGAGCATTTTAGTGTCCAATTGAGAGGAGCATAGAGGCAGAGCTCTCTCTTTATGGTCTGCCTCACGTGTGGTCTCTAATGGCACATAGGCTTCCCTCAGTAAAAGGGATGGGTGTAAATGGAAGCATATATTCACAGGGAAAATCTATTCTGGTTAGAGCACGTCTAAATGACCTTGTAGCTCTCAGAGCCCGTTGCGAGAGCATGAAATACAGGCCAAATACTAGATTTAACTAGTAGTTATTTATCCTTTTATTTCCCAGATTATTTACAATGCAATCAAGATAAATAAACAGTATAACTAGAGATGTGCCATAAGTAGAATATGTATATGGGGAATATGGACAGTATGATTACCACATGCATGGAGAATTTCTATTTTAGATCTTAACACGCAGGCCTTAGACATTGACACTAACGGAAATGTCATTATTCAGTGTCATTATTCAGTGTGAGTCAGATGACCCCTTTTCAGTAAGAAAACCAACAAAAAGATATGTATATTTGATGTTGTCCCCATTTTCTACATAATTCAAGCAACACTACCCCCCAATCCTTGTCTTGTCAAGCTTATTGACACGCAGGAATGCATAGAACTGACTTCAAGTTATTCTTTACAGTTATTTTTGTTAAGTAATTGGCCGGGACTGCTGGATTTCACACTCAATGCACTCTATTGCAAAACTTCAAATGGTAAAATGAGCTCCATTTCAAAAGCCCTCTGTCTAGATCTGTTATTAACCCATCATGCCTGTAAAGAGGAAAGCTAATAAGGAGAATATAATTCTGAATTGCAATGATAAGCAATAACAGCATGGCAACTTCATCGCCATATTTGGAACTTTTTTTGAATGGCAACATCATTCCCTCATGTTCGGTTGAAAACTTTCCAAATGAATTTCTTAAAAAGCTTAGCTCCCAGATTAACTGTCAATAGCGGCTCATTTTAAAATAATGAAAACTAGTACTTTCAAGCAAATTGGCTCAGGGAAGAAGAATGCACCCTCCTTGCGGCAAAACTGAAGCACCAGTTTTGTGTCCCCAGTAATGAAAGCAACAATCAGATCAAAGACACACAATGGTAAACTGCAGAGGGGGATCCGGAAACAACATTTTCTCTATAGCTGCTTATGAAGACTGTGCATTTTTTCAGTGTTTAAAATTTTGAGGATGACCGGGCGGACAGGAAAGGTTTATGAAGCCAGGGACACACCAAAAAAAGAAAATAGTCAATGAATTTCGCTTCTAGATCGAAAAGCGGAGTGAGTTACAGCCTAACTCCAATTTTCCATCTCCAAGAAAAGTTCTCATTACAAAAAAAATGAGATTTATCTTGGGGAATCAATAGAAAAAGAATCAAAAGAATTGATAATTCTTTTTGGTCTGGCCCAGGGAGGATGGAACTGAGGCGAAATATGGTCGGGGGACATACTGAGGGATTGATAGAAACAGGAAAAACACAAATTGTGATAGGCAATCGGGGGTGGACGAATGAAATAGGAGAAGATGAGGCATCTATCGTGAAGGGAGGCAGACAGACAGGAAAGTAAAGAAGCAGGTAGGCAGGATCAAATACAGGCGGAGATGGATTAAGAAAATGACATGTAAATAAAGGGCAAGGACGTGATAAGCTGGGACTGCACTACCGGATTTTGTTGTCCGATCGAATCTTTTCTCACAAACCGGATGCCCTGATGTAAATATGAAAAAATAAACTAACATAAACATTCATTTATATTGGGTTATGTTACCATGATCTGGCAGATGTATCTTCATGAGAATTGACCAAAAAGTCGGGTTATTGAGCCCCAGCTATGGATGAATGAAAAGAATGAGAGATATGGGGTCGGATGACTATCATACAATGATCTGACTGGGATTGCCTCCACCAATAAAACTCATGACATTTACATGAAATTGAAAATCAATCAACAAATCTCTTTTTTACAAGCAGATCTCCCCATTTACATTATAACTCGTTATGTGGGTGATCTAGGCTGGAATTAGAACTCATTATTTTCGAGGCATGATAATTAATACCTGACTATGAAGATTTTCCCCATAAAATAAAAGGTTGGAGAATGCGCTCCTCATATGCCACACCCTTCTTTCAGTATCTGAGTAAATGAGTATGCTGTATAACCACATACATAAGATGAAGCAAGAGAAACTTGAAAATCATTGAAGATCAAGTCGTCTGGAGATGTGAGTCACAACAGTGTTACAGGTCTCAACAGACTTTCCATCTAGCTTTTGTAGATTCAAAGGTCATGCCAGGTGGTTATTACTAGGTTACCACCACTGTGGGCGTACCAGGGGGAACAAGAGCACGGTCAAAACTAGGCATCAGGAGCTATAAGCGACAATATGATGTCAATGTTGCGTTGAGAAGAGCTCAAAGGGTGAGCTGCCTCTTTTAATTGCTGTTCACAGCTTGTCTGTAATGGTTTATAGACCTCTACAGCGTCAAACGTATGTAGTGTAAAGGGGGGGGTGTTCACATGATGGAGGAATCCATCTATGTTGTGGTAAAATATTTCCGCAACCTGTTTAATGTTTAACCCAGTGGGCACAAAATTCAGTTCAACATTGAATCAACATTCAAACGATATTAAATCAACATTCACAACCAGTTTAATAATTATGTTGATACAATGTCTTGTGCCTACTCCAAACCATGACTTAACTTTGTATCACTATCTTGTAATCTCATCTGATGTGTACACTGTTAACCCACACCTTGTCTTAAATTATCTATTTGTGCATTCTTAAATAGTATTCATTCTTATTGAGGGTAGCTCAAGGAATACACTGTTCCTCACACTGATCAAATCAAACCTCATGTTGCCATGGTAACTGACATGAAATGTGGCTTATCTTTATTCTATCCTGAATGCCTTCTTGAACATGGTCATTGCCACTCCTAGTCTCCGTTTGTTTTCATTAATTTAGAAATGATTTAAACCTTGTTTCATTTCCATTAGATTTTAATGAAGAACATGTTGATGACAAACACTGCTAAACATCATTGAAGGGAAAAAATGAATCGAATTGAAAACAACCTCTTGTTCGCTTGTTCCCACAATCCAGAATTCCAAATCCATTAGCAGCGAGGCGCAGTTGGACAACGGCATTAGATGAAGGAACCTCCATTAAATCGGATCAGCCTAGTCAACATGGGGAATTGAATTGAATTGACTGTAAGCTAATGGGGTATCTAGCGGTTTCATTGCTTTTCCAAAGTTCGAAATGCCTTCCAATACCTCCCACATTCCTTCCATACATAATTCTTCTGGTATTTGCCCTATTCCCTACTATGTCAGAGTTGTCTGAGTCACTCCCAATGGTTACCGTTTTTTAATTCCTTACTATCCGAGAGAATTTAGGGTTGCAAATCCAGTTGTTTCTCTAAAACATCCAGTCTTAGAATAGCTATATTCACTTATCTTCAAACTAGAGTCGACCACTAAAGGTTAAGACTTCAATTGGTATTACTCCTAAAGACATCGCCCCTGAAATGCAAGAGTTCCAAAGGGGGAGAATAATGGAGGAAATACTGAGAATTATGAAGCTAATGTGACGTGATCTGCGAAAAGGGACTCTTGTGCCGGGTGCTTTCAGGTCTCCTTTCCTAGTCCATGCTGCAAATGATAAAATCCTAGTGCAATGATGAGGTCTTTCTGAATGGCACTGTAATTGCCTTGTCTTTCTTTCAAGTAATTCTTTTCTCAAAAGTAAATGTGTCAATTGCCTCATGATGATATGGTGGAAACCAGTATTTTCATTCTATTTCACTCTACCGAGATAATGTTGGTCAGCCAAAGGGGCGTACATCATTCTAGTTGCGAACCCGGAGCACCAGTTGTGGTGTCATGGTTCTTAAAGCCATTCATCTTCTAAACAAATCAATAAGATTAATAGGTTAACTGCAGAACTGGGACCGAAACATTAACAATGTTTCAACTAGCAGCGGTGGGGCTTTGTCATTGTCCTGTGTTCTACTTTGTGGTGAAGGTTAGGTGTTTAGCCATTGTCAGTTCAATAAATTGGATATTTCTACAGAGTTGGATGATGGATTACCTTGTGGAGGGGTGGAGTGTGGTATAAATCTGGTAAAGTGAGGGGAGCGTTGCCTGGGATGGAGGAGAAGCTAGGGGGATACAGCAAGGGAAGGCCTATTGCAGTGTGGAATTGAGGGAAGGACAATGGGTGGTATGTGGGAGGAAGAGAAGCAGGCAGGAGTGGATAGGATAATGGAGGCAGGATGAAAAGCAGGAACGGATAAACAGGCGAGGTTATAAAAGATATAGGGAAAGAAACAGACTGTCGGAGCGAAAAAGAGGCAAGCAGATAAATGGAGATAGGGGTGCACTCAAGAGTGAGATGTGTCAGGGCGTGGAGGAAGCTTTATAATTATTGACTGGGGATAGGGTGAATGAAGGGTGAGGATGTATTAAGTATTGGGCCTTGTCTAAGATAGACTCTCTGGTAAGACAGTACAGTGGTGCATCTAATTGTGCAAAGCTATTGCAGTTAAAGGCATGTACATCCAATTAGAGACCGACATAATTAAAGCAACTTACTGGTCAGGGTCGGCTTGATAACTATGGATTACTGCATTGCCACTCCCTACCCTTCCATACCTGTCTGGTCAAGTGTTTGACATACGACTCTCTGTGTTATCATTAAACAGGGGACTGCCCCTTCCTACATCTAGCACATCAAATTAAGTGGGGTCTAGACTCCCATATTATAGATGTATCCAATTCGACCAATATCCACAGGCAGCATAACAAGCCCCTTCTCCACAATGTAAATATGGTTATTATGTGCATATCCGTATATTCTATTCTAATGCTTGCAATAATTGTGTCGTCTCAGATTCCTCTCCTCGCCCTCTCTCTCCCTCTCCCCCATATTATTCCCTAAGATTATACCTCAGCATGTTTCCAGCCATGCACAGAGTTCAGATACCCTACTTTACACAGAAATGTCATCGATCTGAGGGTGTTGGCTGATCAATCAATACCTGCCTGACAGAAGTGGAATATTGTAATCATGACCCAACGTGTAGGCTAGGGTTGAGATTTTCTTTGGTAAGAATATTTCTAAAGACATGTTAAGAGCAGTAATCCCTTCACAACTCTTTGACATTACAAATCCTCTTTCATTGTTTGTCTAACTAATTAACCTTTCGGAACTGAGTGTCACCTTTTGTTCTTATTGCAACAATTGCCAAAATCAGCTTGTAAATGAAACCTGATATGACAAATTGCATTTCTTTATCACCTGAATAACTAATTGGAAAGTACTTCAGGAAAATCGAAGTAGATTGACACTAATTGTTCATCAATGGTATATTGCTAAATGTAATACCGTGACCTTTACTCCAATTTGAACCATCACATCAAATCTGAAATTGCCCAAAAATAAACTAGAATAAAACATGATTTAATTGGATAAGAATATCGATCCTATCTTAGATAACTTGAAATCAACTCTTCTTAGTTGATAAATTTAGTGGTTTTTTTTAGAGATTTGGTACATGTAAAATAACATGTTCCAGGCAAAGGTGTTCTCACAAAGTCATAGAATGTATCATTTTTCTCTCAGCCCCAAGATATTACCAACTGCGTCATCATGACTCATGCTAGAGTAAGCCATCGGCAGCTGCCCTTTGGCTCTCAGAAATATCAGCCTGCTAGTCAACTTACTACAAGGCAGAAACAAGCAATCTGAACTAGTATTGAAAGCCTCACTGTAATAATGCAAAAATCCATAGTACAAATCACAGCTCCCTGGACTAATATGATAGTAATCTAGATCATGGTCCACAACACAAAAATCATGACCAGCAGCCAGTCTTTTTCTCTCCATATTCCAACGATTGGTGGGTTTAAATGGATGTGTGCTCATGATTATAGAAGTTCTACTCTACAAGGACATCTGTATCTGACTTAATCAGTGATCATACACTGGGGTGTCATTTGGGGTATTTATCAACCTGGGATGCATGGGCCACCTGATAAGCTTATAAATACGTTTGATATAGCAAGGCTTGCACTATAGGTAGTTGTATGAGAGAAAAGGTGAAAAGGATTAAAACTCAGATCATTAATGCTCCTCATATTGGTTTTGTGCTCTCCTCCCCTACTCTCTTGGTATCTTTATTATTGTAGAGGTGTGTACACATATATGGAAAGGGACATATCACTGAGGCATGAATAGGAAACGCCTAGATCAAGACGATTATCAAAGAAATAATACACCAAAGCGAGAGGATAATCATATGATTGGAATGAAAAGGAATATAGAGAAAGACAAAAAGAGAAAGAGACTGTGGGAACAAAATGAGAGGAGGCTTGGTTTATGGGAAAATGAAATAATCATAATTCCTAATAAAATATAGGAAAATGGCAAAATAAAACTATGGATGAGAAACTGATAACATGATAAATTATCTGTTTAGAATAGCTAATAAAATTATAGACAGCTCATGCAAAAAGTTGCTGGAAATAGACTTGAAGAATACACCTAGGGACATGACCTGACTGAAGTGCTTTCTCCTTGAGATATGGTAGCAGGATTACATTTCCATATTACTGTGGTGCCACCTAGCAGGTCAGATAATTGGGTCCTGAGTCACAGCGGCAAAATACTCCCAAGTGGAATTAGGAAAAAGACGCCACGGCATACTGTACGCGTGAATGTACTGCAGTCTGCCAAATGCATTGCCTTCACACATTAGGTATTGTTATATAAAGACATTATATGATGCTGAATAGACCATTGCTGAATGTTTAAATTTTATTCTGGGTTCAATCATGATAGCCCTTTGTGTAAAGAATTTTCTTTTTATTGTGTCTCAAAACTTTAATTGAGGAGCAGTATCACAAGCATAGCTTTGCTTTTGGAATTATATTGCCTTCAAAGGAATGTTCACTTTGTCATATCTACTCCCCCCCCCCCAATCCTTTTAATAAATGATTAGATATCCGTATAGTAAAATGGAAACCGTCAGTGATATGTAATGCGTTATGCGCAGGGATTCATCTCCTACACAAGGATATTCCTTTTATCATAACTTCTGAATCCTTATTGGAAAGAATTTGAAAGCATAGGAAAGCATTAAAATATGGCTTCTGATCAACAAGCAACAGTATCTTTATCATTTATATTGAATCTTCTTGGAAAACATTGACTTTAGACCTTCCTTTATGAGGGTTTCCATTCTGTGTAAAACAACTCATGGGCGTGAAACTACACATACTGCATTCCGTAGTTGTGTTAATGATGTTGGCTAGATGGAGAAAGAGGCCATGTATACACAAAGAGGCAGGGAGATCACAAGGGAATAGTACAATCTGAAGCAGACAGATGCCGCTACGGAAACATGATCTGGCCAAATTATTTTTCCTATGAGGCTATATTATGGCGGGGGCATCTTCCCCTTTTACTCGAGTGCTAGTAAGCAGACCAGTCACTTGGAAACAGGATCCAGAAAATGTCTTTAGGAATAAGTCACAACAGGACAGTCACAGAAATATCCTATATAAAAGCCTCTGCAAGGACATTTCCTAAACCTGAAGCCAGATGAAAATATGCACCATGCAATAAAGTTACTCAGGGAGTTTCTTGGCCAAGAATCCTGATGTGGGCGGGATAAAGGTAGGTAAAGGAAAAATAACCATACATTATTGCATAGGATGTGTTTTGTGGTATATATAGTGGTTTTCTTATTAATTAATACTGTAGGAACTACTGTGTTTAAAGGTAGTTCTCTACCTTTGTCTTCTCAACGCACAAAGGAGAATTGGAGATAGTAAGAATACTAAGTGTCAAATGCCTATAAACTCTCAAATATCTCCTACCATCTTATTAACCATGAGATATATCGGTACTTATTGTATATGATCATGCCCATCAGCTACTTTTCCCATACGTATGATTATTGACAGGTCAAAAGGTTACAAGATATTTGATAATAGGTGATCATTAAATTCTACTTGAATAGTATATGGCAGACCTGTATAAGCCACATTCCCACTCTCATAAACACCTTTTAGTTGGAACAATTATACAGCTGTCAGTACAACGTCATTATCGTGAAAGGATTTGTGAATTAATGAGTTTTTAACAAGGCAGTGCTAATTATACAGGCTGTAACAGCATCCCTGTTTGCCAATCAGGTTTGCATGCCAGTGTCTCACTACAGGCAAGCCTATCATATTATGGGTCGATAAATGACTGCGTTCTTGCTGATGAAAAGACTATTGGTTGAGCGTTTAATATTCAAGGGCTCAATTTGCATTTGTTCTCTGGTTATCAATAAACCTCATACTGTGTTCATAGCACAGTGATTAAATTGCTTACAAGATAGAAACACAACAAGGAGTCTTTAATTTAGATATTGTTCAGCCCAAAGCTTCTATTCATTATTGCAAACAGTACTGCCTTTGTGGAATCCAATTACCTCTAAACCATCAGGCACTTAATTGTATTGCGAATTTGATATCAATCACGTTATTTATGATTCCACTGTTGAGTTATGTCCTTAAAAGGAAACAAGTGCCACTGATTAGTTTCAACGCTCCAGACACTTCACATTTTACTGTCATACAAAGGGGCTGTGGCCAATGGTAGTATAGGGAGACTTACTTGCCATTGTAGTATTGTATGCCAAACTGTGATTGTCACTGGCACACCACCTGGGTCGTGGTGATCCAAGTGCGTGTTTGAATTGAGTCAAAGTCGATGACCAGAGGGACGGAGGCGTGATTATAGAGCAATAAAGGTAAAGTAAATTGACAGAGAACATGCGGAAGTCTATGATAGAATTAATAAATAGAAAAGAAAATAATCCTCCTATGTAAAATGAACGTCATAATGAATACGAATTATTATTTGGAGTATGCTCTCCTTGGCATCTTAAAAAGAGGGTTTGGGGAAGTAAGGAAAACTATGCGTTTTGAAATGAAATGCATTATCTTCAAAGAAAAATCTTTATGCAAAAGCCTAATGGATGTAGACACGGTGACATTTTTTAGGTCCTACAAGCTACATGCTCTACGACCCTTGAATGAAGATATGATATGATTGAATCTTGTATTACTTTCAAGTTACCCGTGCACACAATAGTATTATGTTTCTCTGTGGAAGGGTTTTCAATCATGGCATGATATCATTATTGATGCAGTGGCAGCTGTACATATTCCGCTGAGCTTATGCATATTAGACATGTATCTGTCTTCAGGGTGTATAATAGAGCAAGACGTATATATATATAGTGAAGGACAAATGCAATTCATATACATGACATGATTAATTATAAGTGATGCTATATTTCTCCAGGGAAAGGGGTATGCCACTTTGTAGGTTTCCATTGTTGGAATGGCATGACTAGCCTCCAGCCTAATATCATTCAATTAGATTAGGGTTGGTAAATTACATAATGGCAAAGGCTATACTTATAGTATGTAATTATGATTATAGTTTTGTACACAAGATACCTAAATTGATATTGTCATAGATTAATATTGTATGCACCAGTGATGAGTAGGAATTGGCATGAGTAACAAGCTTCCGTTCAGCACACGCAGTAAATGCACAACATTATTGAAAGAATGTGAAAGGCAGGAAAGGGGATAGAAGAGGTCTCATGACTAAAGGATAGCTGCATGGATAACATCAAATAGTGACGGTGTTCTAAAAGCCATACCTGTCATAAAAAAACAGATTTTGCGATTATATCCTCCACACTTGCTGATCAGCTTATCATTTATCTGCTATCTGCTGTATCTAGTATCTTTGAAGGATTATCTAGTATCTTTGAAGGATTAAAGAAGACCTCCATCTGGTGTCAGGCCCTGTGAGAATCCCAGTCTGTCTGTGAGGCTAGTCCCTAGGGTAATGAAGGCTTTAAATCAGAGGGGTAAGATATCACAGACATGCAGGGAGATATCACTCTGGTAGCCCTGCTCCATGAAATGAGTGGCCGGGGTATAAGTAGGGTTAGTTATAGAAACAGCGACTCTGCAGCGTTACATCCTGTAGACAGGCACACACCAGTCTGATGCCCGTCACCCAGCCCCAGATAGAGTGAGGGGGTGGCCTGCTGAATGAACACTGGAGTAGTACTATAGGAGCAGTAGTAGCGGTGGGGACTGAGGACTCCGTTAAAAGCAGTCAGGCACCCTCAGCATGTCCCTCACAACACCCAGCCATGTACTTTTGTAGTGCAGGAGGGGAAAGGAAGAAGGTGGTGAGCTCTATAGGGAATACTGGAGGCTGATAGGGTAGGAGGGGGGCAAAGAGAGGAGGACAGAGGAGGAGGGGACAGGCAGGGGGAGACATGGAAAGCATGGGAAAAGAGAGGAAGCAGAGTCAGGGAAGCAGGGTGGGAAGGGGGTGGAGGAACGGGCAGACAGAGTGGAAGGGGGCAAGCATGCAGGGGCAATCAGGCCGCTAGTGGCCAGCTTGTGCATGATTGATGAAAGAGAAGAGGGGCAAAGTGAAGATAATGAGGAGCAGAGACATGCACATAATGGTGTGTCTGGGTATGCCATCAGGATGGGGTTAGGGTTCGTGTTTGTGGTAGCAATGATGACTGTGACACAGCTGCTCTTCCTAGACAGGTTGGCCTCCAGGGTGGTGAGGCAATGGCAGCCCTCTGCCACACTCCCAGACACCCTCCTAGAAGTGAATAATAAGAGTGCTGTTTGGGGCCCCACAGGGGGGTGTAGTGCTTTCAAGGACTTGCAGACAGAGAATGTAGCTGTGTAGTGCTTAGGAGTGCTTAAGGACTCTCAGCACCCATATTGCACTAAAACGGTTATGATGGTTTAATTCCAAGTACATGTGTTACACCTCTACATATATTACACCATTTGACACATCTATAACACTTTTATCAAATTCCTTCCATTATTTGGAATTTTCGTCACTATGGAACATGAATGGATCATAAATGTTCCTTTTTATCTTCTTTTCATTTCAACATCATTATGGGATCGAAAATGGACATAATTCTCAGGTTTAACTATTTTAAACTGATATTGATGTCAATACCTGGGGTCCTTTTTTTTCTTTTCTTGGTATTCCAATTATTAAGGCCTACAGAGCTCTTCAAAGTTGCATAGTTACTAAAAAAAGGTAAAAATGGCTATTTACCCCTATTATCACCCACTTTTTAGCTAACTATGCAACTTTGAAGAGCTGTGTAGGCCTTAATAATTGGAATATCAGGAAAAGAGAAAAATGGACCCCAGGTATAGACATGAATTTTAGTTTTCAATCGAGAAATTCAAGAATTTTGTCCAATTTCCATCCCATAATGCTGTTGGAAAAAAAGAGGCTGAAAATGGAACGTTTTTGTTCCATCCACATTCCATGGCTACTAAAATGAGAAATAATCGAAGGAATTTGATAAATCTATTATAGATGGTTCAATTGATGTATAATATGTACAGGTTTAACACATTTCCTTGGAAGTATACCCCTCAAACAGTTTTATTACAATTTGGGTGCTGAGAGTCCTTAAGAGAAATGGAAGCCATATGGGGTATATTATGCAATATGGTCGCCTCTTGAGAATGAGGACTTTGTGGACAGAATGATATGGGAAGATATGGTTTAGGTATTCTCTTAAGCAATGTGAAAATTGAAAACGTCTACATTGTTTAGAGACAGAAGTATGAAAATGACGGAATAAAACATGACATAGATGCTCACATGGTAAATTGGCATTTGTTTTGGACACTTTTGAAGGGCTCGATAATGAGAAGTTTACCATACAGTAGTGTCAGGGGTAGAGAGAGTGAGAGGATGAAAAGGCTAGAGGTGTAAACATGAAAGTTTGTTGCAATGAAAAACGAGATAAGCACAAGGAAAACAGGGAGTAAAGAGAGTGGCGAAAAATGGGTTGATCCAGTTTGTTTTACACTTACAGTTAACATGGGTTTAATGTCTTGTTTTGTTAGATCAGTGTGCGTTCAATAGATTGGAGACTCTTCCGCCGACTGGCAGATGATGTATTACTGTAGATCCTTTGTAAATAGGAGGTGGCTTCAGAGAGAAATGGAACAGCGTCAAAAGGGAGTCCAGGTTGCCTCCAGAATGACCCCCCTCTTTAGGGGAGCCCAGCTTCTTATGTGACTCCCTTAGTTGAGTCAGGGAATTAGGTGACTCCCCGGATGACTCCCTTAGGTCGGTCAAGAGGGGGCCTGAGCGATGAAGTACTAGAAGAGTAGGCCACTCCCGACAAACTGGCTGAGATAATTATGAGCAGAAGATGATGGGGTCATAGTGATCAAGGCTTTGAGGTATGAGTTCAGCCTTAAACGGGCTGATGTAATTCCCAATAGACTGTTTTCAATTGTGTTAATACATTTGAGATACACAGTAAATATAGGGAATTGACTTGATCGCATGTTTTCCACTCTAGTTGAAGCTTGATCAATGTTTGTGAAGTAAATTGGGCACTTGTACGGAGACTAGCACATGATGGGTTACAGTTAGGCCTCTTCTCACCAGTACTGTGCACGGCCAAATTTCGCTATTTTCGGGGCTGGCATGGCAGCCATTTTGTTGTCACAAATGTCATTCCACTGTTTTATAGTTAATCTATGTATATATATGCCACAAAATGTAATATGGGTCTACTTATTTGTCTTTTTCAAAATACCCCCTTTGGCCTCCGTGCACGATACTGGTAAGGATTGGCCTTGAGGCCCTGGATCGGTTCGATATGGCAATAGGGAGTTAGATGATGGATTGGATGGCATTTGGAGGTCACAGTGATTACCACAAGCAATGTACGATAGCAACATGATCATAAATTAGCAATTGGACGGATTGGTCACTGGTTGAATCATGATAAAGGATTACTGATTTAATTCAAATATCTCTGGATAGATGACTGTTATATCTGGCACCTAGCCTAGACACCATACACCTCACAATGGACAGCACCCATTATGCTGATAGTAAAGTATGTGTCTGAATGATAGTAGTGTATGGAAAGTTACCACTCGAGTCAGCGTAGTAAGCTGTGTAGTATCACTGGGATTTTTATTGATACGGGGCTGTTTTGCTATTTGGTAGGACCAGTGGACATGGCTAAGAAAAGATTAAAACAAGTCTGGTGACAAGAGGGAGATTACACATAGCCTATATATAGAGGGTGGAGAGAGAACACGACATTGTGTGTTGTACGGTACACAACATGGGATTAGAGCAGGTTGTCACTACAGAGTTCAATAGGTACATTCTGAAGGGTATTTAACACCAGAAAATTTAGAGCGTGGTAAGCTTTAGAATAGTCGGTGATTGAATTTAGAGCGGTATGGGAGACTTCTGGAAAAATCGCATTACTTGGGAACAGATAGACTAAAGGAAGAGTTAGAAAAACAATGAAGCTTAAAAGGAAGGTAGGAGCAAAAGTGTAGGATTCGGCAAATACATCCTGTGATCTTGAGTTAAAAATAAATCCAAAGACAGTTCGTGATCCGACTGAAGTAGTTTTCCCAGGAGACATCCCGAATTACTGTAGCCCAATGCGATCGGGTAGATAATTGCAACATGATCCGGACACAGTAAAAAAGGCACTATGCCATTTGATTCCCTTTGGGAAGGATGTTCCTCATGAGGGATTCAAAGAACACTGTCATGCCATGATACGTGTCCTAAAAGCTACTGAGTGGTATCCCCTCTACATTAAATCATACCGAAGCAGGTGGATCTACTTTTATTGGAAAATGATTTCCCAGCAGTCGCTTGGCCTTTACGCTCTCTACCCAGTAGTGGATAACAGAACTACCCATAGCATGCGGTACATCTGAGGGGTTATGGCCCACAAGTGCATTTACTTGTCTGACAGAGTGGCTCATGAGAGATAGGGAGCTGCTCCCATATATTATGCGTCAGTTGGTCTCATATGTTATCTACATATAGTTCCATTTGACAGGGATGTCAGAGACATGAGAATATAGGGTATTATATTCGCATTATTTCTTGTATCCTCAAATGCAAACGTTTAGTATTTTGGCATTTGATTGGCTTGTGGAATCATTTAGTACCTTTAGTGGCAATTAGAATCCTTTGGAACCCGATGCGCCTGAATGCAATCTCTATTAAATACTGATACCACATACTACTGCATGTAGTGATATACAGTATACAAACCCTTACTCATGACACAAGCATAATGCATATGGTAGGATTAATTAAATGTAAGCCTGGCCTCCTCTTTTTGGCAGAGGTGGGGAGAACTGCAGAAACTTAAATATTACCAGAATATCTGAAACCCTCATGTCAAATATCCTGGGCGTTTCTCACACGAGAAGGTCAGCTAAGTAATGTCTTCTATCAACCTAGGTAACCTCTCCAGGCCTAACATTGCCTTCATTATCTTGCTTTCCATTAACAGTCTGTACACTAGTGGTGGGCGTTAGAGAGTAAGCACCTCAAAGGGGACCCACTATCTGTCAACACACAGAGTGAATGAGCAGCATTAGTAAAGCACCATCAGTAACAGATAACATGTATATGGATAACATCAAGCAACATCAAGGCGGCATCTGAGAGCCTTACCTGTCATGAAAACAGAGCCTGCAATTGTTTCCTCTGCTCAATCCGCTCGGCTTATCCTTTATCTTCTGTATCTAGTAGTTGGGACGACAAGGGTAGATCTGTGCACATCTGGTGGCAGACCCTGTGGGTATTCCAGCCTGGCTGTGAGGGTTTTATATCCAGGGTTTGTACTCATTTAAAGAGCTGTGATAACAGAGAATCACACAGCCACAGTGGGAGTACTAGCTAGTAGTGGTAGTAGTAGAATGGCTAGAGCAGCAGTAGTAGTAGTGGCAGGGTCTCTGCAGTCTTAGGTACTGCAGGCACTGTTAGCTACTGGAGAAGCACCCCCAGCACGTCCTAGCCACACGACGCCCGGCCCCGGACTGACAGAGTGAGGCGGAATGAGGAACGAACACTGGAGGGAGGGAGCTGGGAGGATGCTGGAGGTGGTTGGGTAGCTCTGTGAGGGGGATGTGGGACTGGAGGATGCGGTAGGGTAGGTCCAGTGGGTGTGTATTGATGGCAGTTGTGTAAAAAGGCACAGCTGGCATTGGGTGGTGAACCGCAAGGGTTGAAACCCTGGATGTCTGTATGCAATGCTGGTAAGAGAGAAGGGCAGTAGGGATATGTACAGTGAAGCAGGGCAGGAAAGGGGGTAAGTGGGAGAGAAAGTCAGCAAGGCAGGCAGGCAGAGAGAGACAGAGACAGACAGAGAGATGTATAGATAGGTAGAGAGAGGGGTGGACAGAGAGCCATTTTTAAATAGAGAGGCAAAAGGGACAGAGACAAAGAGTAATAATATGTATACAGTCTTGCTGGGTGGACAAATTATACATATATATATATATATATAAATATATATATATATATATATATATATATATATATATATATATATATATATATATATATATATATATATATATACAGGGCAAACAGGGATTGGGTGACCATTTGGGTGAGGAAGCTGGTGGATCCAGGGTTGTACGACATTAATGCACAGGACACAGATGCTTCTGCCGGGGAGGGAGTCCTCCAGGGGTAGGTAGGCCTGTCCAGCTATGGCCAACCCACCGGGGGCACTCCACCCTGACATAGATAATAAGAGACCTCAGTTAAAGCTGCTCTAATACCTTAGATATAAAGGCATTTCTCTATTTGCATAGTTATAGACGGTCTTCTTGTTGGTGTAACCTGGTAGCATCTAGGCCCCAAATACATTTTGCAACCGTGCTAATTTCAAGGCAACAGATCTATGAAGAAAAAAAGAATGCTTACAGCAAATGACGACCCAGCTCTTAATACCTGAACCTAAAGCAACCCTTAGTCACACCAGACACTTTTCCGTTTGCCACCAAATAGTGGACTGCAGCTGGCAAGAGACTACTCACTACTGCCAACTTAAGTTTCTGATCAGCACTTGATACTAAAATGTATTCCTAACCGCCAGAGGGTAGAGAATAGTTGAACCAAGAATGCTGTCCTGTGCATATTAAAACCAAGTCCTTGCCAGAATAAATGAAATATTACAAGAGGGAAAGGGGGTTTATAACCATAATATCTACGAATCTTAAAAAAACGTGTCCGATGTATTATAGCAGCTTTAAAGGACTAGGAAATGCTGCATCCAATACAACTGGAACGAGCCTAGCCTGGTGACTGAGCTGCCAAGGTGGACTCCCTTTGGTGTATAAAGCTTCCTACAGGAAAAATATGAAAAGAAATTGCCAAAAAACAGTGTTTTAATGCGCAAAGCTCACCAGCGTGAAACAAATCTACTGGATACAACAAGAGCTATGAAGGAGAGGTTTACATGGCAATATAAGAAATCAAAAGTGGGAAATAGGGAATTGTGAAACGAATCCATTTAAAAGCCAAACACATTATATAAACAGAACGAAGGAGATTGTGGCTCAGGCAGAAGCAGAAGTGTATTTGTGTTAAGCTGAAGTCGTGGCAGAGATTGATGGGGTGTAGAGTAAATGAGCCATGAAAGGGAGCCGGAAGAAACGGGAAGGGCCTTCAGAGATGGTGCATGGTGCCTTGGTAGGAAAAATGTGATGTGAAGTGTATGGTATGAGCATCACGAGAAGGAGGTTACCCTGTGGGTGGTAATGAAAAGGGCATCCGTTTGTGTTAGGATAAGAGAGAGGGGGAAATGATATGGCTATAGCTGTGAACACAAGGGAGGATCAGTGCCAGAAGGGTAGGTGAGAGATATACAGAGACAAATACATGCTGATCAGCTTCTGACCGGAGAAAAATGAGAAGGCAAATAGAAACAGAAACATTCAGAAAATAATGAACAGAAGTAGGCCTACTAGTGGACAGATCACACTATGGCAGGATGGGATTACACCCTGCAGAGAATTGAATCCTACCATGCAGAGAATAAAAATGTTGTTATGGTGCACCAGTATCATTGAGGATACATATTCCCCAGATAGCTTAGTATCACTGAGTGGTTACCTGATTTAGGGTGCCTGTCATAACCAATGTGGACCTCCCTTCATGTTGTGTTGCAAACATCATATAGCACATAAGAGGTTCTATCTCATCCCATCATAATAATAACGATTATGGAGAGTGTGATGCCATGGACATCAAAATAACAGAATTAAGGAATAGGAAATATAACCTGACCATCTGATGCATAACCATGAAATTATAAAATCATGAAATATAATAATGAAAGTTTTCTACTTAGTGGGTTAGGGTAGGCTATATTATTTCATGTATAATTGATAATTGGCACTTCAAAGTAGGGCTAAGATTGATCACTGTGAAGGTAGTGGGTTGATACATGAGTCAGACATGAAGGGGAATGATTGTGAGCAGTCTGCAGGAAACTTCAGCAGGGAAAGGCAACATGCTAATTACAGACGGACATGATTACAGAGGTGTAGTGGTCAGGGCTCGCATGGTGACTCCCTGTCTCAATTACTCAATGACTTTTCCATTATAAAACAGTGCTACCCTTTCTGAACTTTCACAGTTCTCACTTTCCAAGGATGAACCCCTTTGTTACTGTATCAAATGGTACTTCTCTGAGAGACCGTGGGTGCATTGGAAAGATAATGTAGTAAGATTATGGTAAAAAGAGAAAACTGTATGCATACAGTATATAACAGCCTAATAGCCAATCGTTATCTCAGTGATTTTCATGACAATTGTGTAATTGTCTTTGACACAATGACGTCTCGCTCTGTGTAGAAATGAGATAATTAGTATTTGTTTTGATTTAATAATGTGTACATGTTTCACATCCTGTAACACTATAGCTGCTATAGCTGCGTTGACAAAATCTGGATTATTCATAAATGGTTATAAATGCTCCTGGGATTCAAACTGATGGTTAGAGAAATATTGACGTCATAGTATCAAAGAGTCTTAAGTAAGACCTTATCAAAACATAATGGCAGTGGTAATATAATCAGGAGCTATAGTCGCGTTTGAGCTGTGTTACTAATGGTTACATGAATGTCCTAAAGGAGGCTGTTCGAGGTGTATGGACAACTTTAAATGAGACTCTTCAATGCGTATAGAATAACAGTTTTCAATTAATTAAGTTGAATAAGTAAACCATTTGTGATATAACTATGGTTTACGATAATAAATTCCATGAGAATTATTGTGGCCGTGAGAGACGCGGCCCGCTCTCGACCTGCAACTTCTGCAAACTTGTGGGGCGGATTGTAGTTATTATTATTATTATTAAATTCATTGATGCACAATCGTCCCTAGGGGACGGTCTTCCGCGCACCACACCGATTTCATTCCTTGCTCTGATGTGGTACTGTAGGCGCTGGGTAGGATTATGTATCGGACAAGTAAGGTTATGAAACATAGGTACAGAGTAATAATGTATGACATGCATAGCAATGTGCATTAGGACCATGCGCGGGGCCTCACTCCTTGGTACAGACCAGCTGTGTCCTTAGATTGGAGCACTCCTACTGTGTATAACCAGTAGACTAAGATGATTGGTTTGCATAGTTATAACTATTTGCTGTTGCGTTTGATCTGAATTAGTATCCTTATACTAGTGAAGTTTAGGGGTTCTATTTAGAACTACTAGTATCATCATACTTATAGCCAGTTATCCTTATAACTGCACTGTATTAGTTACTACAGCCTAATATTTTGAAACTTCATGCTGTGATTCCTCAAGCACCTTCTGAATGCATTAGTTATAAGTCACCATCTGATGTTCAATCGTATAACTATACATAACTTGTGTTGTCCTTCCTAGTCATATAAGTTCCCCTCCCCCATACATACATCTCCCCATTACAATATGCTTTTGAAATGAGAGACATAGCCACTCTAGGTTAATTGCTTAACTGTTGCCTAGTGCTAAGCAGTGCCTTCATCTTCCATGTTCTACCCTGAAAGTGAAGCTTAATCAGTGTGTGTTCAATAAATTGGATCCCTACTATGTAGGACAGTAAGTGATTGATCATGGCACTAGGTAAGGTGTATGGTAACTGGGCTTGGCTGATAGATGAGGTTGGGTGGTTTAACAGTGGTGGCATGTAAGTGATAACAGAAAAGCAGGGGACAGGGAAAGGCAACAGGCTCAGGACAGACTGACACGCATCTTACTGGTCATGGATTTCATAATGACCATGGATTAATGATTTGACTTCTGTCTTCCCTAATGAATGCTCCCAATTACGTTATGTCAGAAGAGCATCAGTATCTAGTATCTTTCCACAAACTGGTGAATTTACTGTATAGTGACGCATTTTTTATTTTTTTTGAACAAATTCGAACTTTTATTAGGTCTAGAGTTATTACATTTGTAGCATGGATCCTTGGATTAAATTATACCGTACGACCAGACAAAGTTCATGGACAGCCCATCTGCAAGCAGTTATTAGGGACTGCCCATACATAAATATATCATCACATATATCTAAACAATGTAATAACAGGTACTAAGTGGAAAACTAGCCGCGGCATTTTTTTCATAATATTAAACACGATTTTACAGACCGTATTAAATTAATTCCCCTAAAAAATAAAAAAATAAAAGAAAGAGAAAAGATATTTTAGGGTTATAAATCTCATAATTAGGCAACGATAACGGGCACAGTTTTGAATAACTCTTCTGACATTTTGGACTTGAACATCTCGTAATCATTGACATTTCTGGTTTCAGGTTTGAGGGCATTCCAGGCTTGTGCTAACGCTACACATGGGCTATTTTCATAGGCTTTACAGTGTATAATATTATATTTTAACACAGGCGCAGTGGAAAATCTAGTCACTCGGGTTTTTTCTTGTAAATATTTATCTAGCTGAGCCCTTTTAAAGGCATATAATTTGCAATGATATTTCCTTCACTCAGAAAGAGTGGGTAACTTGGCTTCCCCATGTACTACCTCAGTCGGGGTCAAAATGTGTTTGAATAAACATGTCTTTAAACACTTATTTTGTAACCTTTGAAGTTCCTCACATGCAGTTACATTAGAATTTAAATAAAGGATATCACAGTAGTCTATCACAGGTAAAACATGGGTTTTATAAACCCTTAATAGTGCCTTAGAAGGCATCATTTTGCTAACTCTGTACATTAAAGTTGATTTAAAGCGAACACTATTAATTACACTTCTAACATATTTTGTAAATTTCAATTCTTCATCCAAGATGACGCCCAAATATTTATATGAGTTTACTGTTTTTAGAATTTTGTCTTTTAATTTGATTTTTGGTTTTGGTAGGGTTTTCAATTTGATATCTGAGGCAAAAGTCATAATTTTGGTTTTATTTTCATTAATAGTCAATTTGTTTTTCTTAGTCCAGGATCCAAATTTATCTAAGGCTATTGTTAATCTATTAGAAAGGGTGTTGAAATTTTTACCTGAGACATAAAGAACTGAGTCATCAGCATAAAGCATAGTTTGGTGGTCATCTTGGGTGGAAATACAATTGTAGTGGTTCGGAATCTCAGAAAGAGAACAAGAACGTCAGTTTCCAAGTGCGAAGTAGAAAGCGTGTTTTATTCAACGTATCCCTATTACAATTGAATCTAGTCTTAACCTGAAGGGTAAGACGAAGCAGTCCTGGTTCAATCTAGTGATTGGGGTAGGGTAATGCGGGGAGTCAGCCGGGCCTGCACTGACTGGCGACTATACGAGGAGGGGAGGTTTATATACCCCCTTTGGATGTGAAATGGACATGGTCACGTGTCGGTTGGCTCCCGCCTGAAACATGGTGCGCAGTACCCGAGAGAGGACAGTCGCCCCCTCTGGGATACCGCCCACACTAACGCCAGGCGGGAACAACCCGAACTTAACCCTCCTCGGTCACCTGGATATAAATGATTACCGTAGTAAACCCCTACACTACCCCCCCTAGACAACACTAGGTGTGGTAAAAACCTGAGTAGCAGACTCATAATAAAATAGTTTGACAACCAGAAGTAGTTTGTCTATACACTATACACAAAGGGTTTTACTACCATTAGTCATATGTAATATATGATGAACAATATTAATGGAATTAAGGCATTACACTGTCATAGAAACCTTATGATATGACTTTTACGTTAAGTAGTACCCGAAGTAGTTACTAACAGTTTGTAACTATCTTCTGATAGGAAATACATATATAGTCCTGATAAGGACCTTTAAAAATATATGATCGGCAAGTGTACCAATTCCGAAGAATTATTACCAGTCCTAAAAAGGACTCACAAGCCTAAAAAAAAATTTACATAGGGATACATGATAACTTTTCTCCGCACCAGAATCAAAATTTTCATCACCTCCGTTTTCCATAACAAAATATATCTATGACTAGATATACATACTCTTATTTACATCCACCCGAAGTGGTCAACGTTTGAACACAGTTATGGTTTATACAGATCTTTGGTATTATCCTGAGTATCATAAACTATCGTAGTGTATCAGCACCATAAATATATATTAGAAACATGGACGAGAATGTACGTTTTAATAAATAATCTGGAACTGCAGCGGTATACTGCAGAACCTCACAAAAGTGCTATGTTGACTTAAAAAGTCGGATACTGGGCTGATCTCCGGATCTGCTTCGGGACGAGTACGTGAGGTGCTCTCCTCTTCATCTTGGACGACTGAGTGAGTTGCTCTCCTCTTCATCTTGGACGACTGAGTGAGGTGCTCTCCTCTTCATCTTGGACGACTGAGTGAGGTGCTCTCCTCTTCGGGTCTACCAGCAAATGGTAGACTCCTGTAGGTGCAATGTGTGTTTAAACGTTTACATATGTGGAAATATTATTAACACTTGGTATGTATATCATTACCTCAGAACCTAAGGGTTCTTTTAATATGAAGGGATAGTCCCTTCATATTTACCTTCGGCTTCCATAGCCGAAGAGTTCCTGAAACAACTACAGCTGTATTCAGTTATCCCGAAGGAGCTTCGTTTCAGCCTTCGGGTACCTCCTTCTTTTGGATGGCATCTTTCAGCTGATCCATGCTCCCATCCCAGTCCGAGAATTTCATCCCGAGGCAAATTTTAAATTTGGCCTTCATCTCCCGAATTTCTTCCTGGAGATCTTTACACTCCTCTCGGACTGTAGCTTCCAGCACAGCGGCTTTGTCGCGCTGTGCTTCCAAGAACCTGGTCTTGGTAACTACCTCATCGGCAGTGTCCTTCTGAAGGCTCGCCTTTTCCTTCCGGTGACACTTCCTTACCCCCTCTATGAAGTGTTGTACCACCCTCTTGTGGTAATCCTCAGCCATCACCCGCTGTTCCTTCTGGAAGTCATCCAGAATCTCCTGTCCTATCTGATTGGACAGCGGAGCATCCTTAGGAAAGTAGGATGCTATAGGCATTACATTAAGAGTGGCCGCAGGCTTCTCCTTCTTAGGTTTGACCTCCTGTGTTTTAACAGGAGGATCCACGGTTGGTTTCCCAACCTCAGTCGGCTTCCCTGGTGGTGGAGCCGGCTTAAGGGGTGGTGTCGCCGGAGCTAGTACTGGACCTTTCTGTGGCGGAGGAGGAGGTTTCATAGCCTCCCCAACCGGCCCAGTGATCCGGTGAGCAGGCTTGAATGCCTTGTGTGATGGCGGCTGTTGTTGGTGCCGCGAAGCATCCCTACCGGCATGCTTTAACACCTGCTGGTGTATTCCCGAAGGGGCGGATGGTTCCGTTCGTCCCGAAGCAGATGAAGGTCTGCTTGTCGGGCCTCCTCTATACCCGACGTCGGGTAGGACACCCCCCTGGGCAGACGAGGTGGACGCCACATGTCGCACCAAGTCGTACCAGGACTGGGAGGGTTCCTCCCCAGGACTCCTGCGTCCCCGTCGGGCCAGCTCCCTATCAATCTCCTTCTGACGAGCGAGTTCATTCTCGCGCCTTCGGGTGTCTTGGGGGGTCTGGCCGAGCGTCTGAGACTCCTGTCCAGGCGCCAAGTCCATCTCCGGATAGTCAGTATGTCTATCCGCAGATGCCTCATAGCTACGACCACTATGAGAAGACTCCGTGTAATAACGGGAGTCAATCTCCTCAAGGCTGAGGGTCCCTCCTCTTCTGACGTGAGTAGCCGGGCTGGTGGACCGAGACCGTCCCCGATCACCTCTCGGCTGCTCCCCCCGACTCCGGTAGTAGTCCCTCGGGTCGGGTTCTCTCCCACCTCTCCCCCGGCCTCGATTGGCAGACCGACGGAACATCTCGGGTGGGTATTGGTCCGGATCCAAGTCAAACTTCCGTGAACCCGGGACCTTCGCAAACCTCGCTACTGTGAGCTTCGATTTGCTTTCTGCTACCTCGCAGAAATACGCCTTAGAAGAATTAAGGCTCTTCGGATCCTTCTTCAGGACATCTCTGAACGCGTCTATCACGCGTTCATGCAGGGCCATTACCTTGGCTCTGGCCTCACCACCTCCGATATTATGGAGCATGGTCATGTGCTTGATTAAGCGTCCACGCCTAGGATGCAGGTGACCCGAACAGGTAGTGGTACCTGCCCCCTCCGGATCGCACTGGTACACCACATAGTGATGGGTGTGGTTCTCCACTAAGTGGCGCAGGTACCTTGCCTTAGTGGTGAAGGATACCTGTAATTCCAGAGATGACTGGCATTTCTGGAATGGACACTCAAGGTGGTCCCTGTCCCAATGTCGGACAGCCCAGCGGATCTTTGCCTTCTGATCCCTGGTATAATAGGTTTCCGGGAAGAAATCTATTTTCTTAAGCCAGTCCTCGTAGAACTCGCTCACGAGAGGATCCCTTTGGGTGGCTCTGCACCAATCCTCATCGTCGGATCTCCCATTCAAATTTATGATGGGCGGGATGGAGAAACGCCCCGATCCTTTTGCGCATTCCCCCCAGTAGGAGGGAATGAATCCCTGAAATCCACCTCTGGCGTTATTCCAGATGTGTTTTTCCAGGGCAGACTCACAAGCCTAAAAAAAAATTTACATAGGGATACATGATAACTTTTCTCCGCACCAGAATCAAAATTTTCATCACCTCCGTTTTCCATAACAAAATATATCTATGACTAGATATACATACTCTTATTTACATCCACCCGAAGTGGTCAACGTTTGAACACAGTTATGGTTTATACAGATCTTTGGTATTATCCTGAGTATCATAAACTATCGTAGTGTATCAGCACCATAAATATATATTAGAAACATGGACGAGAATGTACGTTTTAATAAATAATCTGGAACTGCAGCGGTATACTGCAGAACCTCACAAAAGTGCTATGTTGACTTAAAAAGTCGGATACTGGGCTGATCTCCGGATCTGCTTCGGGACGAGTACGTGAGGTGCTCTCCTCTTCATCTTGGACGACTGAGTGAGTTGCTCTCCTCTTCATCTTGGACGACTGAGTGAGGTGCTCTCCTCTTCATCTTGGACGACTGAGTGAGGTGCTCTCCTCTTCGGGTCTACCAGCAAATGGTAGACTCCTGTAGGTGCAATGTGTGTTTAAACGTTTACATATGTGGAAATATTATTAACACTTGGTATGTATATCATTACCTCAGAACCTAAGGGTTCTTTTAATATGAAGGGATAGTCCCTTCATATTTACCTTCGGCTTCCATAGCCGAAGAGTTCCTGAAACAACTACAGCTGTATTCAGTTATCCCGAAGGAGCTTCGTTTCAGCCTTCGGGTACCTCCTTCTTTTGGATGGCATCTTTCAGCTGATCCATGCTCCCATCCCAGTCCGAGAATTTCATCCCGAGGCAAATTTTAAATTTGGCCTTCATCTCCCGAATTTCTTCCTGGAGATCTTTACACTCCTCTCGGACTGTAGCTTCCAGCACAGCGGCTTTGTCGCGCTGTGCTTCCAAGAACCTGGTCTTGGTAACTACCTCATCGGCAGTGTCCTTCTGAAGGCTCGCCTTTTCCTTCCGGTGACACTTCCTTACCCCCTCTATGAAGTGTTGTACCACCCTCTTGTGGTAATCCTCAGCCATCACCCGCTGTTCCTTCTGGAAGTCATCCAGAATCTCCTGTCCTATCTGATTGGACAGCGGAGCATCCTTAGGAAAGTAGGATGCTATAGGCATTACATTAAGAGTGGCCGCAGGCTTCTCCTTCTTAGGTTTGACCTCCTGTGTTTTAACAGGAGGATCCACGGTTGGTTTCCCAACCTCAGTCGGCTTCCCTGGTGGTGGAGCCGGCTTAAGGGGTGGTGTCGCCGGAGCTAGTACTGGACCTTTCTGTGGCGGAGGAGGAGGTTTCATAGCCTCCCCAACCGGCCCAGTGATCCGGTGAGCAGGCTTGAATGCCTTGTGTGATGGCGGCTGTTGTTGGTGCCGCGAAGCATCCCTACCGGCATGCTTTAACACCTGCTGGTGTATTCCCGAAGGGGCGGATGGTTCCGTTCGTCCCGAAGCAGATGAAGGTCTGCTTGTCGGGCCTCCTCTATACCCGACGTCGGGTAGGACACCCCCCTGGGCAGACGAGGTGGACGCCACATGTCGCACCAAGTCGTACCAGGACTGGGAGGGTTCCTCCCCAGGACTCCTGCGTCCCCGTCGGGCCAGCTCCCTATCAATCTCCTTCTGACGAGCGAGTTCATTCTCGCGCCTTCGGGTGTCTTGGGGGGTCTGGCCGAGCGTCTGAGACTCCTGTCCAGGCGCCAAGTCCATCTCCGGATAGTCAGTATGTCTATCCGCAGATGCCTCATAGCTACGACCACTATGAGAAGACTCCGTGTAATAACGGGAGTCAATCTCCTCAAGGCTGAGGGTCCCTCCTCTTCTGACGTGAGTAGCCGGGCTGGTGGACCGAGACCGTCCCCGATCACCTCTCGGCTGCTCCCCCCGACTCCGGTAGTAGTCCCTCGGGTCGGGTTCTCTCCCACCTCTCCCCCGGCCTCGATTGGCAGACCGACGGAACATCTCGGGTGGGTATTGGTCCGGATCCAAGTCAAACTTCCGTGAACCCGGGACCTTCGCAAACCTCGCTACTGTGAGCTTCGATTTGCTTTCTGCTACCTCGCAGAAATACGCCTTAGAAGAATTAAGGCTCTTCGGATCCTTCTTCAGGACATCTCTGAACGCGTCTATCACGCGTTCATGCAGGGCCATTACCTTGGCTCTGGCCTCACCACCTCCGATATTATGGAGCATGGTCATGTGCTTGATTAAGCGTCCACGCCTAGGATGCAGGTGACCCGAACAGGTAGTGGTACCTGCCCCCTCCGGATCGCACTGGTACACCACATAGTGATGGGTGTGGTTCTCCACTAAGTGGCGCAGGTACCTTGCCTTAGTGGTGAAGGATACCTGTAATTCCAGAGATGACTGGCATTTCTGGAATGGACACTCAAGGTGGTCCCTGTCCCAATGTCGGACAGCCCAGCGGATCTTTGCCTTCTGATCCCTGGTATAATAGGTTTCCGGGAAGAAATCTATTTTCTTAAGCCAGTCCTCGTAGAACTCGCTCACGAGAGGATCCCTTTGGGTGGCTCTGCACCAATCCTCATCGTCGGATCTCCCATTCAAATTTATGATGGGCGGGATGGAGAAACGCCCCGATCCTTTTGCGCATTCCCCCCAGTAGGAGGGAATGAATCCCTGAAATCCACCTCTGGCGTTATTCCAGATGTGTTTTTCCAGGGCAGACTCACAAGCCTAAAAAAAAATTTACATAGGGATACATGATAACTTTTCTCCGCACCAGAATCAAAATTTTCATCACCTCCGTTTTCCATAACAAAATATATCTATGACTAGATATACATACTCTTATTTACATCCACCCGAAGTGGTCAACGTTTGAACACAGTTATGGTTTATACAGATCTTTGGTATTATCCTGAGTATCATAAACTATCGTAGTGTATCAGCACCATAAATATATATTAGAAACATGGACGAGAATGTACGTTTTAATAAATAATCTGGAACTGCAGCGGTATACTGCAGAACCTCACAAAAGTGCTATGTTGACTTAAAAAGTCGGATACTGGGCTGATCTCCGGATCTGCTTCGGGACGAGTACGTGAGGTGCTCTCCTCTTCATCTTGGACGACTGAGTGAGTTGCTCTCCTCTTCATCTTGGACGACTGAGTGAGGTGCTCTCCTCTTCATCTTGGACGACTGAGTGAGGTGCTCTCCTCTTCGGGTCTACCAGCAAATGGTAGACTCCTGTAGGTGCAATGTTTGTTTAAACGTTTACATATGTGGAAATATTATTAACACTTGGTATGTATATCATTACCTCAGAACCTAAGGGTTCTTTTAATATGAAGGGATAGTCCCTTCATATTTACCTTCGGCTTCCATAGCCGAAGAGTTCCTGAAACAACTACAGCTGTATTCAGTTATCCCGAAGGAGCTTCGTTTCAGCCTTCGGGTACCTCCTTCTTTTGGATGGCATCTTTCAGCTGATCCATGCTCCCATCCCAGTCCGAGAATTTCATCCCGAGGCAAATTTTAAATTTGGCCTTCATCTCCCGAATTTCTTCCTGGAGATCTTTACACTCCTCTCGGACTGTAGCTTCCAGCACAGCGGCTTTGTCGCGCTGTGCTTCCAAGAACCTGGTCTTGGTAACTACCTCATCGGCAGTGTCCTTCTGAAGGCTCGCCTTTTCCTTCCGGTGACACTTCCTTACCCCCTCTATGAAGTGTTGTACCACCCTCTTGTGGTAATCCTCAGCCATCACCCGCTGTTCCTTCTGGAAGTCATCCAGAATCTCCTGTCCTATCTGATTGGACAGCGGAGCATCCTTAGGAAAGTAGGATGCTATAGGCGTTACATTAAGAGTGGCCGCAGGCTTCTCCTTCTTAGGTTTGACCTCCTGTGTTTTAACAGGAGGATCCACGGTTGGTTTCCCAACCTCAGTCGGCTTCCCTGGTGGTGGAGCCGGCTTAAGGGGTGGTGTCGCCGGAGCTAGTACTGGACCTTTCTGTGGCGGAGGAGGAGGTTTCATAGCCTCCCCAACCGGCCCAGTGATCCGGTGAGCAGGCTTGAATGCCTTGTGTGATGGCGGCTGTTGTTGGTGCCGCGAAGCATCCCTACCGGCATGCTTTAACACCTGCTGGTGTATTCCCGAAGGGGCGGATGGTTCCGTTCGTCCCGAAGCAGATGAAGGTCTGCTTGTCGGGCCTCCTCTATACCCGACGTCGGGTAGGACACCCCCCTGGGCAGACGAGGTGGACGCCACATGTCGCACCAAGTCGTACCAGGACTGGGAGGGTTCCTCCCCAGGACTCCTGCGTCCCCGTCGGGCCAGCTCCCTATCAATCTCCTTCTGACGAGCGAGTTCATTCTCGCGCCTTCGGGTGTCTTGGGGGGTCTGGCCGAGCGTCTGAGACTCCTGTCCAGGCGCCAAGTCCATCTCCGGATAGTCAGTATGTCTATCCGCAGATGCCTCATAGCTACGACCACTATGAGAAGACTCCGTGTAATAACGGGAGTCAATCTCCTCAAGGCTGAGGGTCCCTCCTCTTCTGACGTGAGTAGCCGGGCTGGTGGACCGAGACCGTCCCCGATCACCTCTCGGCTGCTCCCCCCGACTCCGGTAGTAGTCCCTCGGGTCGGGTTCTCTCCCACCTCTCCCCCGGCCTCGATTGGCAGACCGACGGAACATCTCGGGTGGGTATTGGTCCGGATCCAAGTCAAACTTCCGTGAACCCGGGACCTTCGCAAACCTCGCTACTGTGAGCTTCGATTTGCTTTCTGCTACCTCGCAGAAATACGCCTTAGAAGAATTAAGGCTCTTCGGATCCTTCTTCAGGACATCTCTGAACGCGTCTATCACGCGTTCATGCAGGGCCATTACCTTGGCTCTGGCCTCACCACCTCCGATATTATGGAGCATGGTCATGTGCTTGATTAAGCGTCCACGCCTAGGATGCAGGTGACCCGAACAGGTAGTGGTACCTGCCCCCTCCGGATCGCACTGGTACACCACATAGTGATGGGTGTGGTTCTCCACTAAGTGGCGCAGGTACCTTGCCTTAGTGGTGAAGGATACCTGTAATTCCAGAGATGACTGGCATTTCTGGAATGGACACTCAAGGTGGTCCCTGTCCCAATGTCGGACAGCCCAGCGGATCTTTGCCTTCTGATCCCTGGTATAATAGGTTTCCGGGAAGAAATCTATTTTCTTAAGCCAGTCCTCGTAGAACTCGCTCACGAGAGGATCCCTTTGGGTGGCTCTGCACCAATCCTCATCGTCGGATCTCCCATTCAAATTTATGATGGGCGGGATGGAGAAACGCCCCGATCCTTTTGCGCATTCCCCCCAGTAGGAGGGAATGAATCCCTGAAATCCACCTCTGGCGTTATTCCAGATGTGTTTTTCCAGGGCAGACTCACAAGCCTAAAAAAAAATTTACATAGGGATACATGATAACTTTTCTCCGCACCAGAATCAAAATTTTCATCACCTCCGTTTTCCATAACAAAATATATCTATGACTAGATATACATACTCTTATTTACATCCACCCGAAGTGGTCAACGTTTGAACACAGTTATGGTTTATACAGATCTTTGGTATTATCCTGAGTATCATAAACTATCGTAGTGTATCAGCACCATAAATATATATTAGAAACATGGACGAGAATGTACGTTTTAATAAATAATCTGGAACTGCAGCGGTATACTGCAGAACCTCACAAAAGTGCTATGTTGACTTAAAAAGTCGGATACTGGGCTGATCTCCGGATCTGCTTCGGGACGAGTACGTGAGGTGCTCTCCTCTTCATCTTGGACGACTGAGTGAGTTGCTCTCCTCTTCATCTTGGACGACTGAGTGAGGTGCTCTCCTCTTCATCTTGGACGACTGAGTGAGGTGCTCTCCTCTTCGGGTCTACCAGCAAATGGTAGACTCCTGTAGGTGCAATGTTTGTTTAAACGTTTACATATGTGGAAATATTATTAACACTTGGTATGTATATCATTACCTCAGAACCTAAGGGTTCTTTTAATATGAAGGGATAGTCCCTTCATATTTACCTTCGGCTTCCATAGCCGAAGAGTTCCTGAAACAACTACAGCTGTATTCAGTTATCCCGAAGGAGCTTCGTTTCAGCCTTCGGGTACCTCCTTCTTTTGGATGGCATCTTTCAGCTGATCCATGCTCCCATCCCAGTCCGAGAATTTCATCCCGAGGCAAATTTTAAATTTGGCCTTCATCTCCCGAATTTCTTCCTGGAGATCTTTACACTCCTCTCGGACTGTAGCTTCCAGCACAGCGGCTTTGTCGCGCTGTGCTTCCAAGAACCTGGTCTTGGTAACTACCTCATCGGCAGTGTCCTTCTGAAGGCTCGCCTTTTCCTTCCGGTGACACTTCCTTACCCCCTCTATGAAGTGTTGTACCACCCTCTTGTGGTAATCCTCAGCCATCACCCGCTGTTCCTTCTGGAAGTCATCCAGAATCTCCTGTCCTATCTGATTGGACAGCGGAGCATCCTTAGGAAAGTAGGATGCTATAGGCGTTACATTAAGAGTGGCCGCAGGCTTCTCCTTCTTAGGTTTGACCTCCTGTGTTTTAACAGGAGGATCCACGGTTGGTTTCCCAACCTCAGTCGGCTTCCCTGGTGGTGGAGCCGGCTTAAGGGGTGGTGTCGCCGGAGCTAGTACTGGACCTTTCTGTGGCGGAGGAGGAGGTTTCATAGCCTCCCCAACCGGCCCAGTGATCCGGTGAGCAGGCTTGAATGCCTTGTGTGATGGCGGCTGTTGTTGGTGCCGCGAAGCATCCCTACCGGCATGCTTTAACACCTGCTGGTGTATTCCCGAAGGGGCGGATGGTTCCGTTCGTCCCGAAGCAGATGAAGGTCTGCTTGTCGGGCCTCCTCTATACCCGACGTCGGGTAGGACACCCCCCTGGGCAGACGAGGTGGACGCCACATGTCGCACCAAGTCGTACCAGGACTGGGAGGGTTCCTCCCCAGGACTCCTGCGTCCCCGTCGGGCCAGCTCCCTATCAATCTCCTTCTGACGAGCGAGTTCATTCTCGCGCCTTCGGGTGTCTTGGGGGGTCTGGCCGAGCGTCTGAGACTCCTGTCCAGGCGCCAAGTCCATCTCCGGATAGTCAGTATGTCTATCCGCAGATGCCTCATAGCTACGACCACTATGAGAAGACTCCGTGTAATAACGGGAGTCAATCTCCTCAAGGCTGAGGGTCCCTCCTCTTCTGACGTGAGTAGCCGGGCTGGTGGACCGAGACCGTCCCCGATCACCTCTCGGCTGCTCCCCCCGACTCCGGTAGTAGTCCCTCGGGTCGGGTTCTCTCCCACCTCTCCCCCGGCCTCGATTGGCAGACCGACGGAACATCTCGGGTGGGTATTGGTCCGGATCCAAGTCAAACTTCCGTGAACCCGGGACCTTCGCAAACCTCGCTACTGTGAGCTTCGATTTGCTTTCTGCTACCTCGCAGAAATACGCCTTAGAAGAATTAAGGCTCTTCGGATCCTTCTTCAGGACATCTCTGAACGCGTCTATCACGCGTTCATGCAGGGCCATTACCTTGGCTCTGGCCTCACCACCTCCGATATTATGGAGCATGGTCATGTGCTTGATTAAGCGTCCACGCCTAGGATGCAGGTGACCCGAACAGGTAGTGGTACCTGCCCCCTCCGGATCGCACTGGTACACCACATAGTGATGGGTGTGGTTCTCCACTAAGTGGCGCAGGTACCTTGCCTTAGTGGTGAAGGATACCTGTAATTCCAGAGATGACTGGCATTTCTGGAATGGACACTCAAGGTGGTCCCTGTCCCAATGTCGGACAGCCCAGCGGATCTTTGCCTTCTGATCCCTGGTATAATAGGTTTCCGGGAAGAAATCTATTTTCTTAAGCCAGTCCTCGTAGAACTCGCTCACGAGAGGATCCCTTTGGGTGGCTCTGCACCAATCCTCATCGTCGGATCTCCCATTCAAATTTATGATGGGCGGGATGGAGAAACGCCCCGATCCTTTTGCGCATTCCCCCCAGTAGGAGGGAATGAATCCCTGAAATCCACCTCTGGCGTTATTCCAGATGTGTTTTTCCAGGGCAGACTCACAAGCCTAAAAAAAAATTTACATAGGGATACATGATAACTTTTCTCCGCACCAGAATCAAAATTTTCATCACCTCCGTTTTCCATAACAAAATATATCTATGACTAGATATACATACTCTTATTTACATCCACCCGAAGTGGTCAACGTTTGAACACAGTTATGGTTTATACAGATCTTTGGTATTATCCTGAGTATCATAAACTATCGTAGTGTATCAGCACCATAAATATATATTAGAAACATGGACGAGAATGTACGTTTTAATAAATAATCTGGAACTGCAGCGGTATACTGCAGAACCTCACAAAAGTGCTATGTTGACTTAAAAAGTCGGATACTGGGCTGATCTCCGGATCTGCTTCGGGACGAGTACGTGAGGTGCTCTCCTCTTCATCTTGGACGACTGAGTGAGTTGCTCTCCTCTTCATCTTGGACGACTGAGTGAGGTGCTCTCCTCTTCATCTTGGACGACTGAGTGAGGTGCTCTCCTCTTCGGGTCTACCAGCAAATGGTAGACTCCTGTAGGTGCAATGTTTGTTTAAACGTTTACATATGTGGAAATATTATTAACACTTGGTATGTATATCATTACCTCAGAACCTAAGGGTTCTTTTAATATGAAGGGATAGTCCCTTCATATTTACCTTCGGCTTCCATAGCCGAAGAGTTCCTGAAACAACTACAGCTGTATTCAGTTATCCCGAAGGAGCTTCGTTTCAGCCTTCGGGTACCTCCTTCTTTTGGATGGCATCTTTCAGCTGATCCATGCTCCCATCCCAGTCCGAGAATTTCATCCCGAGGCAAATTTTAAATTTGGCCTTCATCTCCCGAATTTCTTCCTGGAGATCTTTACACTCCTCTCGGACTGTAGCTTCCAGCACAGCGGCTTTGTCGCGCTGTGCTTCCAAGAACCTGGTCTTGGTAACTACCTCATCGGCAGTGTCCTTCTGAAGGCTCGCCTTTTCCTTCCGGTGACACTTCCTTACCCCCTCTATGAAGTGTTGTACCACCCTCTTGTGGTAATCCTCAGCCATCACCCGCTGTTCCTTCTGGAAGTCATCCAGAATCTCCTGTCCTATCTGATTGGACAGCGGAGCATCCTTAGGAAAGTAGGATGCTATAGGCGTTACATTAAGAGTGGCCGCAGGCTTCTCCTTCTTAGGTTTGACCTCCTGTGTTTTAACAGGAGGATCCACGGTTGGTTTCCCAACCTCAGTCGGCTTCCCTGGTGGTGGAGCCGGCTTAAGGGGTGGTGTCGCCGGAGCTAGTACTGGACCTTTCTGTGGCGGAGGAGGAGGTTTCATAGCCTCCCCAACCGGCCCAGTGATCCGGTGAGCAGGCTTGAATGCCTTGTGTGATGGCGGCTGTTGTTGGTGCCGCGAAGCATCCCTACCGGCATGCTTTAACACCTGCTGGTGTATTCCCGAAGGGGCGGATGGTTCCGTTCGTCCCGAAGCAGATGAAGGTCTGCTTGTCGGGCCTCCTCTATACCCGACGTCGGGTAGGACACCCCCCTGGGCAGACGAGGTGGACGCCACATGTCGCACCAAGTCGTACCAGGACTGGGAGGGTTCCTCCCCAGGACTCCTGCGTCCCCGTCGGGCCAGCTCCCTATCAATCTCCTTCTGACGAGCGAGTTCATTCTCGCGCCTTCGGGTGTCTTGGGGGGTCTGGCCGAGCGTCTGAGACTCCTGTCCAGGCGCCAAGTCCATCTCCGGATAGTCAGTATGTCTATCCGCAGATGCCTCATAGCTACGACCACTATGAGAAGACTCCGTGTAATAACGGGAGTCAATCTCCTCAAGGCTGAGGGTCCCTCCTCTTCTGACGTGAGTAGCCGGGCTGGTGGACCGAGACCGTCCCCGATCACCTCTCGGCTGCTCCCCCCGACTCCGGTAGTAGTCCCTCGGGTCGGGTTCTCTCCCACCTCTCCCCCGGCCTCGATTGGCAGACCGACGGAACATCTCGGGTGGGTATTGGTCCCGATCCAAGTCAAACTTCCGTGAACCCGGGACCTTCGCAAACCTCGCTACTGTGAGCTTCGATTTGCTTTCTGCTACCTCGCAGAAATACGCCTTAGAAGAATTAAGGCTCTTCGGATCCTTCTTCAGGACATCTCTGAACGCGTCTATCACGCGTTCATGCAGGGCCATTACCTTGGCTCTGGCCTCACCACCTCCGATATTATGGAGCATGGTCATGTGCTTGATTAAGCGTCCACGCCTAGGATGCAGGTGACCCGAACAGGTAGTGGTACCTGCCCCCTCCGGATCGCACTGGTACACCACATAGTGATGGGTGTGGTTCTCCACTAAGTGGCGCAGGTACCTTGCCTTAGTGGTGAAGGATACCTGTAATTCCAGAGATGACTGGCATTTCTGGAATGGACACTCAAGGTGGTCCCTGTCCCAATGTCGGACAGCCCAGCGGATCTTTGCCTTCTGATCCCTGGTATAATAGGTTTCCGGGAAGAAATCTATTTTCTTAAGCCAGTCCTCGTAGAACTCGCTCACGAGAGGATCCCTTTGGGTGGCTCTGCACCAATCCTCATCGTCGGATCTCCCATTCAAATTTATGATGGGCGGGATGGAGAAACGCCCCGATCCTTTTGCGCATTCCCCCCAGTAGGAGGGAATGAATCCCTGAAATCCACCTCTGGCGTTATTCCAGATGTGTTTTTCCAGGGCAGAACCCGACTCGCTTCCCGAGCTGACGTCGGACTGATGTCCAGCAGCCACCTTCGGGTCGGGCGTCGGGTCGGTTTGGGTGACTGTGGTCACTGGGTCCTTCGTCTGGGAAGGAGATTTTGGAGCCGCAATGTCCATATCGTCCTCCCCTGTAGCAGACTTCTCTTGGGAAGTACTGCTCGTATCAGATTTATCTGATACTGACCCATCGGTCACAATCCGCTGGGCGTCTGGTACTCTCTTTAACCGGGCTGCCTCATTCCTCAGGGCTTGGCGACCCCGAGGCTGGACAAAAGGGGATTCACCTTTTGCAACTACCACAGTCCGGATATCCTGACTGTGGGGACTGCTAGTGCGGGTTGCAGGGTCACCCCTTCGGATGTCCCTGCTGGCTTTAGCTGCAGCCTTCTCCTCTGCCTGAGTCAAACTCTTAGTCCGAGTCTTGACCATTTCCTCCACCGTCTCGACTATGGCTTCGTGACGGCTGAGGTCCTTCTCCGCCATGATTGTTTTCATGCGGTTATAGTCTATCTGATAGACCTCGTAGGATAAGTTGGACCGTAATAAGTCCCTATATCCTTCAACCGATTTCGGTTCCAACATCCCTACCGGGTTGTATCTGCGGTAGCAACCTACAGCGAGGGTAGTGGCGCCGAATGCCCCACACGAAGCGTCATCCGAGATGCGTGTCATCCGAGGCACACACACCCCGACGTCAGCCATCTCGGCGTCGAACAAGCCCTTCCGAAGTGCTTTACACACCCGGAGGCCTTGCTGTAGATTTTCCCAGGTGGCAAACCACTCTGGGGGCATGATGCGGAGAGCTCCCGCATCAATAAATTCTTGCAACATATCCACTATGTCGTTAGGGATAGGTCTGGCTAGGCCTATCTCTGTGGCGCACATCACGTCTGGATGGAGATTCATCTCCCTTCCATCGTAGCAACTTTTACCAGTTGACTTCACCAGTCTAGCTGGCTTCTCATCCTTCGGGTGGTTATTCGGGTCGATGTTGGGATTACCACACATATCCCACGTATCCTTCAGATGTTGGGCCTCCTCCTTCTCTATTTTTAGAGCAAGAAGACGATCTTTTTCATGAAGACTCCTTCGTTCAGCCTCAGTGAGAGCTGATTCAGACGTGGATACATCCATGTCTTCCTCTTCGAGGAGTTGCTCCTCGGAGAGAGTAACAGGGCTGGCGGCACCAGCACTGTCTTCGTGGGGCAGATCGGCCATGTTGTGTGGCCGGTCCCCTCCGCCCAACTCGAGCTGCCGTGAGGCCATGCTGGGTTGGGCGCTCTTATTTATACTAAATAAGAGTCCTAACTATTACTACAGGTCTTTGTGGAGGACCTGTTCTCCTTTTGAAACGTATTTACCTACTTTTGACGCTTGAATTCGGTTCCTATTAGATCCTCCTCGTTGGCCAGCACACCGTGCCGGCGAAGATTCGAAATCTAATGAACCAAAACGACCCCTTTGCGCAGAGGTCACGCGCATCCACGCGCGTCTCGGGCCCTCCGCGAGACTGCCCTAACTAGGTCACTCATTGACCCAGTTCTTTTCCCGCGCCCACAGGGCGCCGGTGCTTCTTATTATAAACAGGTGCTTCGGGTAGTAGCCGAACCTTTCGCAACCAACAGCTCTGCTGGAGTATTAGTGAGGTTTTTATGGGAAGCATGCCCGCAAACCCACCGGATTATCCGCTCACCACCCACTGGTACCCTGCTGGGGGGTTTACACGCTTCATACCCGGTCACTCGTGTATATTCCAACATTTAACAGATGACAACACAAAACAATTTCTCGGAAAAAGAGGAAATAAATTTATAATTTTTCCCGCCAGGAATTTCTTCCCTCCCTCTCCTAACATAGTACGGGACAACACACTCGTTGTGTACTAGCTTAGGTTACCGCAGCCCTTTCTATCAGGCGGGGACTGCGTCGGGTACCTCCCATGGGTATTTTCTTTGACCTAGCTCCCGAAGGCGCCTTTTCAGAGGCAGGGTTAGCCGTCCCCTTTCTCTTCCGCCTAGGTTTGCTTACAGCTAGCGAGACTTTTTCTTTCTTCTGCACCTTCGGATCACTGCCCCCCAACTTCCTAGGCCTTCCTCGGCCACGTTTCGGGGTTATTTGATCCATTTTCCTGCTCTTTACTTCTTGGAGTAATTCATCTACTCCTAACCCATACGTTTCTGTGGTCAGATCCCTCCCCTTCCAGGGACGGAGCCGAGCCACGTTAGATTTATAGATCCGCCCAATTAAGGATCTAATCATGACAGTACAGTCACTTACTACCCTAGTCACCACAAATGGACCATCCCAGTTGCTTGCCAATTTTAAATTGGATAGAGGTTCGTGTAGTCTCACTACTTGATCCCCTACCTTGAACCGACGGACTTTTAGTCCATGGTCATAACCAGTCTTTTGCCATTTCGCGTTCTTTTGTAACTCAGTTCTAACAAGTTCGTATGCGAATTTAAACTGGTCTCTTAGTGATTCTACAAACATCACGTGACAGGGTGCGTCGGGATTCAACCCGACCACTCCAAAAACAAGATCGGCTGGCATGATCATGTCTTCCCCAAACACTAATAAGTTTGGGGTGCAATTGGTGCTTTTATGAACAGTGCTGTTGTATGCATGGCATACATATTCACATTGTTCATCCCAATCCGTCATACTTTCATTCACCAAGGGTTTCAGAACCTGAATTAGCGTTCTGTTGAACCTTTCCACCATCCCATCACTCTGGGGTCGGTAGGGATTGGTTCGGGTCTTACAGATGGCTAACCCATGGCACATTTCCTGCCATAGATCCGACTCAAATTCCCGGCCTTGGTCACTATGCATCATCAGAGGCACTCCTAGGTGTAATACCCACCCTTTCACAAAGGCCTTCGCACAGGTCGCTGCTTTGTGATCGGGTAAGGGGAACACCCTCGTGTACTTTGTATAGTAGTCAGTGACTACCATCATACACGTGTTACCATCAGGGGTTGTTTTAAAACCACTGATGATGTCGATTGCTATTCTCGCAAACCTAACTCCGAACAGTTCCTGGGACAAGGGCATTTTACCCATCCCAGGGCCGGGTTTATTTTTGCAGCAATCGGGACAAGTGGCGATCCAACGTAATAAGTCAGTGCTCATTCCTGGCCAGTAGTATCTTCGGGACAGGCGTTCTAATGAACGTTTCTTCCCAAAGTGACCACTGGTCACATGACCGTGACAATAATACATCAAATCCCTCCTCATACCGGAGGGGATCACTACCTGTCTGATCCTTCTTCCCGAAGGATTGATCTTCCATCTATATAGAACACCTTCGGATACTTCCAGCTCTGTCCATTGAGCTAAAAATCTCCTCATCTCTCTATTTTCTAGCGAGATTTCAGGTCGAACAGGTTTGATCCCCTTAGGAATCAACCCGAGCAACCTCCCCACGTTCGGATCCTTCTCCTGGAACCTTCGGATAGTCTCCATAGACCATTGAAGGATACCAGTTCCTCTGGATTCCAGTGGCAACCGGACTCCAGCTAGGACCGCCCCGTGGGCTCCACAATCATCACATTTCTCATTTCCACAACTCCTTATGGGTCTGCAGGACAGTGCATCAGCATTTACATGCTTCACACCGGGTCGGTGTTGGATCTGCTTCTGTTCCAACCCGAACTCTGATAAGTGTGCTAACCACCGGCCTATCATACCTTCAGCATCCTTAAAATTAAGTAACCACCTCAAGGAGGAATGGTCAGTCCTCAGCGTAAAATCTGAGCCCCACAAAAAATGTTTATATTTCTTTGTGTAAACAATCACTGCCAAGAGTTCCCTCTTGGTGGTACAGTAATTCCTCTGTGACTTGTTCATGGTGTTGCTAGCAAAAGCAATGGGAACTTCCTTTCCGTCTTGGACCTGACTCAAAGCAGCTCCAATGCTCTCATTGCTGGCATCAGTATCCAGGATGAAATGACCGGCGGCTGTCGGATATTTCAACACTGGTGTTTCAACAAAGAGTCTTTTGATGGATTCAAAAGACTCGTCTTGCTCTTTTCCCCATGGAAAAACTTCCTTACGCCTACCAGGTGTCCAATGAGACAGTGACTGGATAGGATAGCTCACCTGGGCATAGCCTGGTAAGAAATCTCGATAATACGAGCAGAACCCAAGGAATGAACGGACATCCTTGGGACACCTGGGTTTTTCCCACTCCGTCACACTTCGGATCTTCTCCGGGTCTGCTTTCACACCCTGTGTGGAAATGATTCTCCCCAGATAATTAATATCTTTCTTAAACAACTGACATTTCTTAGGTTTTAATTTCAACCCATTACTCATTATTCTCTGGAGGACTTCTTCCAGGTTGTCTAGACAACCTTGGAATGTTTTTCCGAAGATAATGACGTCATCTAGGTAAACTAGACATTTCTTCCATAGTAGATCGCTCAGTAATGTCTCCATCATGGCCTCGAAGGTGGCTGGCGCATTGCACAACCCGAAGGGCATGACGTTGTACTGGAACAATCCTACATGGCTAGAGAAGGCCGTCTTCTCCATGTCGGCAGGTTTCATTCCGACCTGCCAGTACCCAGACTGTAAGTCTATGGTACAGTACCATTCATTCCCTCCTAGTGAGTCAATGGTTTCATCAATCCTCGGCAGAGGATATGAATTCTTCTTCGTCATCCCATTCAGTTTCCTGTAGTCAATACAGAACCGTATGGTCCCATCTTTTTTTGTGACCATACAGACTGGACTGCTCCAGGGGCTGGAACTGGGTACAATAACATGATCCTTAATCATCTTATTGATCTCAGTTTCTGCTACCTCCTTCTTCTTCAGAGGTAGCCGACGGTAAGGAATTTTAAAGGGGGAACTTTCCCCCACGTCAATTCCGTGTAGGACTTTATCAGTTCGTCCTAAGGGTTCTCCTGGGAACGCGAAGGCCCTTCGGCAACGTTTTAACATTACCCGAAGGTCCTTCTGCTCCTTCGGATCTAGTTCCGAAGCATCTAGAATTAGCTTTTCTAATTCCTCTTCAATTACGGCCGTACCCGGCGGCTCTTCGGATGGCAACCCCAGAAGGCTGCTGGTGACCGCCTCCGCGAGTACCACACTGCCTACTTTAGCGCCTTTCTGGAGATATACCATATGAACACCAGGATTGGAAATGGGGACAAGAGTCCATTGGGCATTTCCCACCAACGTATCAGCAGATTCCAACCCGAGGGATTGGAGATAAGCTACGTCGGGTTCCATGACCCCGGCCCTTCCTCTTAGTTCAGAGGAAGCGCTTATTAACACATCACATGTGGTTCCCGGTGGAAGTTTCACCGTCTGTGCGACACTTGCTACACTACTGATAACTCTCAGCACACATTGTGCTTTGATATTATAGGGACTCTGTATGGACAATTCACCTGTCTTCGGGTTCAACATCATCCCGAACAGGTCGGCAAAGTCCATCCCTATGATACCATCATCCTCGATCTCAGCAATGGTTGGGGAGAATACAAACTCCTTCCCCATCACTGAGATACACAGGAAAGTACGTCCAAACGTCTGCAATCTGCTACCGTCGGCTGTGCACGCATTTACCCTCATTTTAAGGTCATCATTTGTGCCCAGCAGAAGAGTGTAGAACCTCCGAGAGATGATGGAGTGGCTGGCTCCAGTATCTATCAGAAATTCCCCGACTCTACCCTTCACAGAAGCGGCTAAATACCACCTTTTTCCTCCATTCAATGAAGGGTTACTAGTGAACTTCTGTAAGTCACTCTCAGTACCTAGATCTAATCCACGCCCTCTTATGTATTCCAGGCAAGGGTGATCTAGGGGGAGCCTGGTTCCACAAACCATTGCACTATACTCCTCCGCATCAGCACCGGGTTTCCCCGACTCACTTCCCGAATGTATGACTGGAATGCTGATGGCCCCGGCCCCAGGGTTCCCAAGCTGCGCCTGCTTGTCCCCCATTTGTCCGGGCGTCACTACTGAGTGTGAACTTACTCCTGTTCCGTCAGGAGTATCATGGCATATTTCCTTCGGGATCTCTGAGTCGCCTTCCTCAGGGATCCCCTTTAATTTTCCGAGTTCTTTCCGGAGAATCGCATCACAGGTTTCTCAGCTGTGCATGAGGAGGCATAATGCCCCTTCTCCTGACATCTGTAGCATGTTACAGTACTCAGTTCGGGTTTAACCCTCCTTTCCTCTTTCTTATCAAACATCGCCATCATACGCTGCATCATGGCTTCTACCAATCCGAGGGACTGGTCGGGTTCCGATTTCTTCGGAACATTGGGTTCTGGTGGACCCGAGGGAGGTTTGGAAGGGGTTTTTGAATTGTCCCCTGGAGGTTTCTCTGGCTTTTTGCTAGAGGATGATTTGTCAAAAGGTTTCCGCCTTTTGTTATCACCGGACTTTTTGTCCCGGCGCTTCCCACTGAAGGCTACCGCCCCAATGGTCTCCTCTCCTTCGGAATCCTCACCCGAGGATCCCCCGCTGCTACTATAGTCAACTACCGCTGACGTTCGGGATCGGTTGGGCACCAATCCGGCAAGAAGAATTTTCTTCTTCTCATAACCATCTATGGCTAAAAATAGATCGGCTAGGGAGGAATCGCTTTTCCAAGCTTTTCTGGTTAGTTCCTGATGATCAGGGTCACTCAGTCCGCTAATAAACCGGACAAAGAGAGTCTCGATATAGTAATCGGCGTCTCTAGCCCATTCGGGTCTTGCCTGATGCAGAATCCGTTGAAGCTCTAGACCATATATCTTTGGGGACTCTTTTGGTTTCTGGGTTCGTCCCTTGAAGACCAACCAGTGATCCACGGTCACCAGGTTCCCAAAGATATATACAGCAGTACTTTCGAGCTGATCATATGTACCCGAAGGGCCATATGTACTTCTCCATTGGGAGACTGCTGATTTACCTGGCCCATCATTTAGCCAGATTACGAAGGCTCCTAATGAGTCTTCTTTAGACCACCCATTGTATTTGCAGTCATCCACAAATATTTGGTATTCATCTTTCCAGGGTCCTTTCCCTTTGTAGGGTTTGGTGATCCTGGCGGTGCGTCGGGCACCCCTGGTGGCCCCTTCTATCAGCTGATCTGATAGATTCCGGCTCCAGTCCATTATTTCAGTGGCATCTTGTCCCCGGCTATAGCTATCTAAGCCAAGGCTCTTGATACAAGGATCAGTATCATAAACCTGTCTCAATCCGGGAGCCATTGAGGTTCTTCGGGTCAATGGTCGGACTGGAGAGACTGGTTCGCACCCGGGAAACCGGGTGGGTCGAGGGCGAGGAGTGGTACCCGGATAAGGGGGAACACTCCCGGTGGTTGTTTGGTCATGGGTTTGGGGTCTAGGCCGACTTCCCTGACCAGTTGTGGGTCTATCAGGACTATCAGTACGGGGGTACTGTTGGTTCTGATCCCTAGACCATCCAGCAGAAGGTCCTTCCCCTGCTCTCTTGCCTCGGGTTGCATGCCCCCGGGTTTGATTTCCCGGAGTTCTCCCTTCTCGGGTCTCTGCTTCCTGGTTATGATGAAAAATCAGGTCACCCCAATTATCATAACCATACCACCCCCCCTGTTGATCCTCATGGGTGGTGGTGTTCTTGCTCGTACCCGAAGGGGGTGGAACAGCTCCATACTGAGATGGACTATCCCCAGCGAAGGGGTTCAAGGTGTCATAACTATCGACTCCCGACGCACTTCCCGCGGAATATGCCGTCGGATCGATGGTTACCGAAGGTCCCGTCGGAGCAGGGGGAGCAGATGTATAGTAGACATCTTTCTCTACCTGTCCTCCGGAAGGGTATCGGGTGGTGGGCTTTAGAACTCCTTGGAGTGGAGGGTTCTCCACTCCTTCCCCAGGGGTGAGGGTCACCTCTGGGTCAGGTACCTTCTGGTTACCTAGGTAGAGTTCCAACTCTACTCGTCTAGCTTCCAGTATAGATACCGCCTTCATGCCCTCTAGTTTCTTCTGATCTAACTCTTCGTTTGCTTCTAGGATAGCGGTTCTTACTGCCTCATTGTCTTCCACCTGCTGGTTGCGAGCGTCCTTGGCGGCGTGCCATTCCCTAGAGTATCTTTCTAGGTCCGCCTGATACTGTTGTTGACAGGCATAAGACTTCCGATTAGCTTGACCTAACTCGGATAATCTTTTCTTTTCCGCTTTCAGGGTTTCCTGATTTTTCTCCATCTGGTCTTGCACCAGTTGGTTGTCACGGGTCAACTGATCCGTTCTCCACTCCATATCCTGATGGACCTGTCTATTCTCTAGGATGTACCTATTCCTTTCAGAGATCAACGAAACCAATTCGTCGTGCAGAGCATCGTACTGCTTGTTCATTTCTTCCTTGTTCCGGTAATCGTTGTCCCGGTCCAAGGTGTCGTCCTGATTAAGATCAGGTTGGGTCCCGACGATGGGACCTCCTTCGGGTACGACCCGAAGGGGTTGTGGCGGTATTTCTAATACCGTCGGGTCCAGAAATGAGCCTTTCTGGTTCGCCCTTTTCTTTCCTCCGGGAAAGAAAACGGAGTCAGTCGTGTTGAACAAAGAACGCCCAGTGTTCAACATGATTTGGCCCTGAGTGGCAATGAAGTTCGGTGTGAACCCCCTCGCTTCCTCCGGTTCCATCTGGTCCACTCGGGTGGACTCCAGTTCTCCTTCTTCCAAAGTCGCTCCTGGATTTAAAGCTCCTTCGGTTTCACGCATGAAACCCTCGAAGCTGGTCGGAACAACTGGGTTGTTCCGCTCCGGGACGTTACCGTCCCCATACTCTCCTACTCCGGCCAGGTTCACCTGACTGCTACTCGAAACTGATCCTGGTCACGGCACCAGTGTAGTGGTTCGGAATCTCAGAAAGAGAACAAGAACGTCAGTTTCCAAGTGCGAAGTAGAAAGCGTGTTTTATTCAACGTATCCCTATTACAATTGAATCTAGTCTTAACCCGAAGGGTAAGACGAAGCAGTCCTGGTTCAATCTAGTGATTGGGGTAGGGTAATGCGGGGAGTCAGCCGGGCCTGCACTGACTGGCGACTATACGAGGAGGGGAGGTTTATATACCCCCTTTGGATGTGAAATGGACATGGTCACGTGTCGGTTGGCTCCCGCCTGAAACGTGGTGCGCAGTACCCGAGAGAGGACAGTCGCCCCCTCTGGGATACCGCCCACACTAACGCCAGGCGGGAACAACCCGAACTTAACCCTCCTCGGTCACCTGGATATAAATGATTACCGTAGTAAACCCCTACACAATCATTAATATACAATAAGAAAAATAAAGGACCTAAAATTGATCCTTGGGGGACTCCACAGGATAGGGGTAACCTGGTGGACCTGATACTATTTGCAATACAGCACTGTTGTCTACGAGAGAGGTAATTTTCAATTAAAGATAAATTTCTGTTTCTTATACCATATTGTTCTAATTTGTCTAATAATATAATGTAATTTACCGAATCAAAGGCTTTTTTAATGTCAATAAATGCTGCCAAGCTAATGTTTCCCTTATTTCTATTATCTAATATGTCATCAACAAAAGTAGTTATCGAGTCAAGTGTAGATTTGCTTTTTTGGTAACCCCCCTGTTTTGGATTTAGAATATTGTGTAAGTTTATATGAAGCATTATTTTATTGTGTATTAACCTCTCTAGTATCTTACCAGGCACGGGCAATACGCTAATGGGTCTTAAATTTGAAACATTTGCTATCTATTTAGGAATGTATTTCTCAATGCATAAATGCATGGTAAGGGGACCACACTGTTTCATCCTAGACTACTCCATGACACATTCCTGACAACGCTCCAGACAACAAGCATAGTTCTTGTATAGCAGTCATGGAAATAAGATATATTCTGGATAATCTGTATTGACCGTATTATTCATTGTATTGTATGTATTTGCTGTATGTCTATATGTGACACAACAACATATCTGAATCATTTATGATGAACACTGGAAAAAAGGCAGTGTGTTGATGTTCATGTATCATTTTTGTTGTGAAATATACTCAAATGTACCGCGTCTATGAATGTGTTAATTTCAGAATAAACGAGTACGCTCAGTGCTCATTGATCCAAAATCATAGTTGACAGTGTTAAGTTTAATATTAACATATTCACTCTAGGTCAGGACTACACCAGCAGGGCAATTGAATTCTAAAAAATGAAAGAAGTAGCCTATAATTATGTACATGTAGTATCCCATAATGGAGACATGATCATGAACAATGAATGTTTAACGTTAAAGCTCACTACGAAGAGCCAAGTTATCTCACTGCATGCTAATCAACATAGTATAAGATATCACTATACTTCCCATTGTATTAGATAAACATGTGAATTAAACATCATGCTCTTTTTTCACTTAAATAATTTCAGCTTAATCAAGATACTTCCCACGTTATCAAGCATATTTTTGCATCGACATCTATATACATCTGTCAGTGCAGCTCCAATACCATGAGATGAATTGTGAATTAAAGAGTCTGGCTCTTTACAAAATAGAGCAAAAAAGGGAGTTTGCGTGCTAGTGTCTCAGTAGTCAAGACTACTTGGCTTCATAAAGGAATTACTGCATGACAACAATGATAGGAAGATTGGCTGAGGGCTTCGCTACAAGAGCCCTTTAATTTGCATTGAGTCTGTTGTTATCAATGAATCTCACATTAGTTTTATAGCACACTGACTAAATCGATCACATGATAGAAACAGGACGAAATCTCTGTTTAGACAGTGTTCATCCAAAGGCTTCTCTTTATTATTGCAAATATAATATTGCTTGCTGACTCCACTTATCTCTAATATAATTGGTTTTTTTCAAATTATAAAGTATGATATCTATAATTCCATATGGTGATATAAGATGTGATTTTGGTAGAAGATGATTTGGTTACATTCATGGATTAGTATTTAAGTGAGATGGAGAAGGGAGATGAAACAAATAATGACTATCATGATTATTCTAAAAAGCTTCCCAGTCCCCTAATCATCTACTTTCCTTCAGAGAGTCAACATTGGGCTACATACATGTATATATCATATGGCATAGACCTTGATTACTGGATGGCACAAACTTAATTAGAAATAGATGGTGAACATGTATTCAATAAGGCAGGATATGTGTTGGCAGATTACAATATATTAATGAAATGAATAGCAACAAGGAACAAATGTATACATAGTGATCAGAATATAGAACAGAATTGGATGGGATATTTTGGGGTTCATCATTGATTTTATCACTTTTATCAGTGAAAGGTTTTGCAAAGGGTTGGTGAGTGGATACAGTCTTTGTGACCATGATGCTGAAAACGTTTACCCGGAGACAAGTCAAGACTGAATTGTTGTACCCATGAGACATCCCCAAAGTATTGCAATTCCATCCAGCATTGTAGATGATTGGGAGCTTATCTAGAAAGAGAAAAGATATTCCCTGAAGGGAATCAAAAGAAACACCATGTGCCATGAAACAAGACGCAGAAGCTGCTGTGGGTTCATGGTTGCCTTTGCCGACACATAGGCAGGGGAATATTTCTGCAATGGGAAATTACATTCCCTTGTCACTCACCTATTGCACTATGATATACAGCCAGCCATGAGTCTTGTGTTAAGTCAATTGTAATGCCACAGAAATAGTGTCTACAATGGATAGCTGATTATAGAACCTCCTTTTCATCATTCAAATATATAGTCTATCTTATTTCCAAACTGTGAGAACATCTATTTATTGTTTCCTATTCTACATCACTTTAACCTTTTCTTGTATAATTATTGTATGTCAATTGTAATGCCAATTTCAGCTGGCTTTGTTGGAAAACTCTATATATTGTACAGTAGTGACATCTGGTGTCACTGATCAGAACTACTAGACTAGTTGCCCTGTCCAAACCCAACCTCAGCCCACATCGAGCAGCCCGCTTTGAAACTGATCTGAGCCCAAATTGAGAAGCCAGATCGGGCCACACTTTAGCCCAGTCATCTGCCCAACATGAACCCAAACCGGGCAGCGTGCTTTGAAACTGATCTGAGGCCAACTTGGGCATCCTGCTTTGAAACTGATCTGAACCCAAAACAGGCAGCCCACTTTGAAACCAATCAAAGCCCAAATCGGGCAGCCCACTTTGAAACTGATGTGAGCCCAAACCGGGCAGCCTGGTCAGGGCCGCACTTCAGCCAAGCCATCTGCCCAACATGAAACCAGCTCAGTTTTGCCCAACTTCAAACAGCCAATCCGAGCTAAAACCATATTGGCCCCGTGAGGGCTTGCTACTAGGGGTTGGACAGAGAATTGGAGAGCTACATCTGTAGGCTTTATTGCACATCTCTGTGTGCTGTTAATGCAGCATGATTATGTAAGATGCATAAAGTGTCTTGAAATTTAAACATCAGGCTGTTAGAGATGGAGATAGAATGAGGACACATAAGCATGGATTCTTATAATTATCTTCATTAGAAATAGCACCATGATAACTTTTATCAGTGCTTTATAAGTGTGTATTCCATCAACGTCGGTTGGCCAACGTTTTGTCATCCAATGAAGGTCTATGATGTTAAACGTATAGACGAATTTCGTCCGATTTATGTCCCTAGTGGGAGTTTGTGGATGTGTTAGAGTTATCCATTAACACATCTCTGCTCCCTGAAACTATTAGGAGGCAATAACATAGTAAGCCCAATAATGGTACAGTATGTTAAACTATAAAGGCCTTCACTTAGTGATGTATGATACCATTATATTGTTCACATGTGTGGTTTTACCCTGTATTAACATTGTTGCATTAATGATGAACCTTTGGGAGTACACAGGATGGACAAGCTCTATTACAACAGGGACTACTGGTACAGAGGATGCACATGCACTACCCATCACATATAGTACTAAATAGGCAACATTAACTACAGCTTCATAGAAAGTCTACTCCTACAGATATCATTGGATAGCATCAGGGGCAGTGTCAGATATTTTTATCTCATATTAAGTTAAAACAGATCCTAGATTTATCTGCTCCTCCAGTTTGTTAATCCTGTATCTCCTCTAGCTAGTTATGGTTAGGATGAGGGTAAGTCTGCATCTGGTGTCAAACCCCAGGGGCACACCTGTGTGATTATGAGTGGATATCAACTATGTTAATGGGACCATCCAGGCATCCTCAGCATAATATCATACCCACAAAACTGATCAGGTGCTATGGAGAAAGGGAGAAATAGGTAGGCTGGGAGATAGGCACGCTGGCAGGAAGGAAGTAATTTGCAAGAGAGTAGGAGAGGGACAAAAATGTGGAAGGCGGCATTGAATAAGGTGTGGATAGTAAGAATTGTGCCCACAGAGCTAGAGAAGGTTGGGAGAATTGGCAATGGCGAAGGTTAAAGCTTGAGTCTTTTCTGTAACACCATAGTTACATTTTGTAATAAACAATAGATAAGCGATCTAGAAGATATATGGCTCACTCTCACCAGATTGATGCAACTTTTATTTGGCCGTACATGATCGGCGGCCGTACATGATCGGCGGCCGTACATGATCGGCGGCCCTACATGATCGGTGACGTACATGATCGGTGACGTACATGATCGGTGACGTACATGATCGGTGATCTATTGACTGCCTTACCCTTTCTGAACATGATAAAACATAAATAAACCTTACCAAGGTGTACATATGATATGTGTCTTGAAATGTAATATGTTAGAAATGTATAGATGCGACTATTAATATCATTTTACATGACATTTCAATACCGATCATGTACGTCATGTGACATACATGATCAGCCCATTATCTATTGACTGCCTTAATTACCCTTTCGGACCATATTTAAAACATAAATTAATCATAGCAAGGTGCACATATGATGTAAGTCTTATCATGTATAATCTTAGACATGTAAAGCAGTGGGTAATAAGAAATTTTACATGACATTCCAAGCCGATCATGTACGTCATGTGACGTACATGATCGGTTGTACATTGAGCCCCCCCCCCCTTTGGCCCCTATAAATATTTTGGGATTTTTCTTTTCCTAATAAACTCCCCAAAACTACATTACAGCCAGTAGGTATGGTTAGATGGGTTAAATAGTGGAGTAAATGAGGCCTCAGGGGGATATTGTTGTTTTCCGATCATGTGCGGCCGCCGATCATGTACGGCCACCGATCATGTATGGCCACTTTTTCAGTTGCACTGATTTGGTGAGAGTGAGCCCTATGTGATGGCATGGTAGGCTGGGATACTTACACGGCTGGGTTTAGGTGGTATACCCCAATAGTGTCATTGAGGATAACCCCCCTTCCATGATAGCTTATCATCAGTCAGGGACTGCCCAATTTAGGGTGTCATTTATAGCAGCTGTGGGATATGTGGGCCCCTATTCTTGTTTTGTTGGGTACAGATAGTGTGTGGTAGAGTGCATATAGCAGGCTCTGAATAATCCTGGCATATGGAGCCTTCCAGGGTGAGCCCATGCCACCAGGGGGTTTATGGAAGTGACAGGACTGGGTTGGGATGGTGGGAGATCATTGAGATGGGACTGATTGCTGGTGGATGATTGAGTTTGAGGGGATGAGGGTGGGAAGGGTGGCTATTGTAAATGGGATGACTCAGGCTTGGCGATTACATTGCAGGCACCATAGTACCCATGGAGGAGAATTTATCAGGGATGGCGACCTTTTCTAGGGTGGTTTCCAAGATTGGTAACTTCTATGTCCATAAATATTGGGGACCTGCTGTGTAATGTGCATATGGATGTATCAGATTTTTTCAGTAGAAAAGAGACACTGCAGACCACAATGTCATTGATGCTTCATTCAAGACACCCACTACACACCACCCTTTACATCCTCTACTCTACACTACAACAAGCAAGCAATACATGTAATGCCAGTGAGCTTAGTGTTGATATATAGACTCGTGAGTCACTCAGACAAATCATATCTATATATAGACACCCTGAGCTGCGCCTCCCTCGGCAAGAAGGACCCTTTGCTGAGAAAGACGGCTATGTGATGGGAGGGGTAGATAGGGGGTTCATAGGCAGAAGATGGCTAGACAGCACTCATGCCCCAGGCGTCCCCCAAGATCCCATTCTTAGCTGTTAAATGATGGACACATATGGGTTTCCCTTTTGGGAGATTGCCTGAAGTTGCTCTTCAGAGATGATGGTTTAGACTTGCTTACATCCTTAAGGTATTGGGAAATCAGCATGGGACTTTGAGGGCTTTGGGGTTTCTCAAAACTTTCCAATAGCATTCACATTTATCAAAAATGAATCTAATGTAAACAAAGATAATGCATCGTAGAATGAAAGCAGAATGATTTAATACAACTAGCCTTTAATTTGTCCAAATGGCATACATTACAGACAACTAAACCAGAAAATATATCATACACCTCTACTAGAGAGTCCTGTACAATTTGTACAAGAGAAACTTCAAACATCTACAGCAAAGTAAGGATAATACAATGTAAAACAAAACCAACGGTTTATGTCCTTTTTGGTAGAATACACCGTACTAGGCTAAATGTATCATTGATATATCATGGATTCATATCTCTTCTACTAGATCTTATACTATTTCCAGAATTGGATGAACTGGTGAATCAGCCTAATAATTCATCATCTTGAACCTCTGTTATGTGGTAACACATTATTGGATGTAACTCTTCTAGTTATATGCAGTGTGGATAGAGTACCAGGTCTGAGAAACTGTGCCCATTTGTCCTCAGATCACTCTGAGAGCTGCCTGCGTGCCTTGTAGGGGATCATCAGTAGCATACCCACTGGCAAAACCAACTTGTGCTGCAGAGACAGTGGAATAGCATACACCCCATGACCTGAGGCACATTCCCTTGTTAGTCATTGTTGTTGAATTATGGTGTTTTGTATAGATAAATCATCCCTGGGCTGCAGCAATATGTGGCCAGGTGAGGGAAAACGTGCCTCCGGGGGGGACTTTTAGTACTGGTTTTGGCCACCAGGGGGCAGTATACAGGTAAAACACTGAAAAATTACTAAAAAAATGCTTGAGACCAATTTTTCGTGGGGAATCCAGTGATATGCTTAAAATTATTTCATCTCCACTGAAAACGTTCCATTATTGGAATGCAAAGGGAACATTTGTTGCCATGGAAACATGGAAAATTGGCATATATGGCATTTTCTGGTTGCCATGGAAACACTCCATTATTCCAAATGGGAATTATTTGCCTCAAATGTTTTTGAAAATTTCACAAGGAACTCAGAATCAAAAACAAACCTCAAAAATTCCCTCTAGAACCAATTTTATGATAAAAACATCTCACGTCTTTGGTTATTTTTCAACAAAACTGTATTTTTTACATTATTAGTATTCATAATAGGATATAGTGGATTTAGAGCTTATTTGCCATTTTCAGTTGTACACACCAACCCTGGTTTGACAAGCAGTTACAGCAAATCTACTTGGGATATTTTAGCTCAAGAAATCTCATTTTAAAGCCTGTAACATAAACTTTGAAAAGCCATTTCCCCCCTGGAGGCACGTTTTCCCTCACCTGGCCACATATTGGTGGCATAGCTGTGTTGGTGCACTCAAGTATCTAGAGAGAGAGAGAGGTTATGTAAGGCCTACGTGTTCACACATGAGGTGGAGTGTTGGTCCCCAATCACCCAACGAGGCTCACAGAATGGGCCAAGTGAGGTGGTGGGGGGGGGGGGGGGGGGAGATCCAACACTACACCCCCATATGTAAACACGTTTTTTTTTTAAATATCAAATTTCTTTGCTTTGAATATGCTAAAACGAAGCCAGTGCAAAGAGGTCAGCAATATTTATGTGTCCACCATTTCGTTTTGTGACGTCACACTTGTGACGCCGCCATGACGCCACCATGTTGTGCAGCAACATACCTTGACAACATCACATTGCTGCACAACTTGCTTTGATGACATCACAGCATGGTGTTGGTCCTCTGACAAAAACCATGAACGTTGGTCCACTGTTTTAAATTGGAGATGCACGGCGGACCACGATAGAACACCTCCCAACATATTTGTAAATCAGAGAAAATTGCAAATTGAGAATGAGCATTGCATTGGTTTATACTATACCACTCACAAAGTATACCAACATTGTGTTCCAGTGGCCTAATGAGTGCTTGTTCCCAAGGTTACCATTTGTCCTGAAATGTCCAACACGTGTTTCTTTGCTGGACATGTGACCAGGCACGTGAAAATGGGTACTGAGGAGGAACTGGTGATTTAAGTTAGTGTCAAGGTCTTAAAAATGATATATTTAAGCCTGATAGATGTTCCTGGTAGTTTAGTGGGAATCATATTTGGATCATGAGTTCTTATTCATAATCAAAAATGATAATAAGCTCTAAATGCACCTGAGATGAAAGTGAAATCATTTCATTCAAACTGGGGTCAATTTCTGGCTGGACAGGAATAGCAGACAAAGTAATTGTGCATTGTCACAGTATTGGTGAAAGTGACTGTGTGAAGGGGACATTTGGGGTCTTTTGCCATAATTATGTTGCTGGAGGGGTTGGGGAGTTCCTCTATAAACATTGGAGGTGCAGGGGTACGGTAGGTCCAGTGGTGTATATGAATGGCAGTTGTTTAAAAGGTATGGGTGGGAGCCAGAAGGATTGAAACCCTTGTCCATGAGTAGGGTTGATAAAGGGGGGAGGTTGCAGAAAGGTGGGGCAAGGACGAGAAGGGGAGCCAGGAGGGACAGACTGACAGGTCTATAAGATGCATGGGTGAAGGTTAGAAAAGAACAATGAGAGAAAGATTATCAGGAAATTATCGAAAAATACCTTATTGCAGGCGCAATACTGTCCAGCACATTCCCCCTATGAAGTAGTTATTACATTACACCACCTGGTTGTGTATCAACATTATACATAATACATGGATTAGGATGTGGTGGATCCAGGAGTGTAAGAGGTAATCTGCGATGGCAAGGTGAAAGGACCCATACTCCCTTCGGTGTAATCACAGCATGGTGTAATCTTCTTACAGAAACGTTGTTAACAGTGTTTTAACATGCAGAGCTCAGATAGAGTGAAACAAACTTAACAAGAGTTACGAAGGAAAAAATTGAAATTCAAATATAAGAAATCAAAAATGGCAAATATGAAAATGCGAAACGAATCCATCTAAAAGGCAGACACTGTCATTCTATAAATATAGTTGAGGGGATGGTGGCACAGGAAAAGCTGAAGTGTATCTGTATAAAGCTGATGTGGTGACAGAGATTGATGGTGTATGGGAGTAAATGAGCCATGAAAGGGAGAGTTGGAAGAAATGGGAAGGTTCTACTGAGAGGTACACAGTGCCTGGGTATGAAATGTGTGACGTGAAGTCTGTGGTATGAGCATCAGGAGAAGGGGATTACTCTGTGGATGATGATGAAAGGGGCATCCATTGGTATTAGGAGTAGAGCATGTGGGGGAAATGAAAAGACTAAGGTTGTAAAGATGAGGGTGCATTTGATCATTGCCAGCCAGCTGGCTGAAAGATAGAGGAAGGCAAATACACACTAATCAGCTGCTGATATAGAGAAACAAATGAGAAGGCAAATAGAAACAGAAAAATTGAGATTATAAAGAAAAGAAAAACTGGAAAGATAACAATATTGCTGGAAGGAATCACACACTGCAGTGAGTTGAATGCCACTAGGCAGAGGATTGCTGTATTGTACCAGTGTAATTGAGGATGCATACCCTTTTCTGCTGATAGCTTATTAACACTGAGGGGTTGTTCAATTTAAATAATGTGGACCCTAATTCATGTGTTGTTAGACCACATTAAAAAGTGTATTTCACAATGCTCCATATCATCCCTTCACAAAATTAATAGTAGCAATAAGAGGTTTTAACTAGGGAAATCCAAATAGCAGAATCAAGGAATATGAAATATAACACGATTAGATGAGGCATTACTATGAAATTATTAAATCATCCATGCAATAAAGATGAATATCTTCCATTCGAGGTGCTAGGCCAGACTTTATCCTGCCACGTACAGGTAAGTGAAACTTCAAAGTCTCATGTGAAGGCAGTGGGTTGATGTGTGATTGAGACATCAGGCGGAAGGATTTTGAGTGGTGCGCATGATTGCAGGAAGATGGCAGGGACTGGCAAAGAGCTAATGATGGACAGACATGATTATAGAAGCTTAGTGGTCAGGGCTTGCATAAAGACTCCCCATCTCAGATACTTAATGACTCTTCCATCATCAACCCATACTACTCTTTCACAGTTCCCTCAGGACATCACATCCAAAGGGTGTGCCATAGAGAGGACAACATTTCAGAGGGGGAAACCGAGGCAAATTGCATTGGCTTCTACACCAAGGGGATGGTGGTGCCAGGTGATATTAACATGTTGAATAGAGGACATCCTGGGTCAAAATGTGGATTATTGGGGAGGATGTGTGAAGAGTAGACATGGGAAGCTCTACTCAAGCCTTATCTAAAAATTAAAATAGTAGTAACTGTTGAGGTGAAAGGGCTGTAGGTGCGTTAGGAGGTTATGGGGGGAAATCTATGTCAGTATTGATATCCAGCCAATGGTTATAACTTTGACGCAATGAAAGCTTGCTTTGTCTAGATGATCTTGTCCTTAATGGGTGTAATACGTGGCAATTAAAAATCTTAAACATTCAGTTTTAATTTGTTTCAACATTGTTGTTGCAATGCAATTAGCAAATGCAGATACTCAATGATGGTGAGTAAGGAAAATCTAAATTGTAAGCAAAGAGGTAAAATTGGGACCTCAACCAGAAATCAACTCGAAATAGTGAAACTAGACCTCAATGGAAAGTTGGATGAAAAACCACCACTTGAAGTGATATAATATATGTCACTAGAGCCACTACTGTCGTTTCCATCCTCACATATACATGACTGTGTTAAATCCCTTAGTTGATAAGTGTGTTCTCCCCCTTCTCGTGTGGCTATTACTCTAACTCAGGAGATGGAAGAGAGAGCTTATATAAATCTTAGGTCCAATCTTACCATCAGAATGAATTAGTCACAAGGGCATGATGAAGTCAAATTGAGAACATAGAGAATAAGTCTCAGATGGTTCCACCTTGTGCAGGTGATAGAGTGTAAGGAGAAATAATGCCACATGGGAAGTCTCTTCTTTCTACCTGACAACTCTCAAGTACGGTGGCCGACAAGGCTCACTCCAAAAAAAAAAGTACTTTGAAATTGAAAAAAAAAAAAGTCACTATAAACATGGGAATTTTTTTTTTTTTTTTCAGAAGTGAATTTTTTTCAGAATTTTTTAAACATAGAAAATACTTGCTGTCAACTGTCAACTGCGGAAATCGTTGCTGTCAACTGTCAACTTTTTCAACATCCTGCTCTCCAAGCACATTCTGCCATCGGCAAATGAGATGAGCCTTGTGATTGGTCCTTGGTGGTGGGCACTTGAAATACTTGCAGTAGGGAGTTCTATGCTGGCTCAACTTGCTCCATAACCCTATATGGGAATGAAGATTGTTGTGTTTTTACGTTTTTAGTGATTTCTCGGAAACTACTGTAATAAATTGGCCAAGAATTTAACACAGTAACCCTGCTAGGCCATGGAAAAGTCATAGTGCATTAGGAAAGTTCCTGTTTTTGACCGGTCATGAACAGGAAAGTTCCCGTTTATGACCGGTCATAAACAGGACAAGTGAAGTGGTAAAAAATAGTCCGCCCGAAAATCCCTACTTCAAGTATTTCTTTGCCCTACTTCAAGTACCCACCACATAGGACCAATCACAAGGCTCATCTTATTTGCTGATGGCAGAATGTGCTTGGAGAGCAGAATGCTGAAAAAGTTGACAGTTGACAGCAACGATTTTTGCTGTTGACAGTTGACAGCAACTTTTTTCAATGTTAAAAAAAAAAAAAAAATTTCACTTCTGAAAAAAATGATAAAATTGAAAAAGTTGACAGTTGACAGCAACAATTTTCGCTGTTGACAGTTGACAGCAACTATTTTCAATGTTAAAAAATAAAAATATTTTTGTCACTTCTGAAAAAAATGATAAAATTGAAAAAGTTGACAGTTGACAGCAACAATTTTCGCTGTTGACAGTTGACAGCAACTATTTTCAATGTTTAAAAATATTTTTAAAAATTTCACTTTTTTTCATACTACTTTTTTTTGAGTGAGCCTTGTCGGCCACCGTACTACAGGCTATCATCATATTTTTATTAAAGCACAATGGAAGAGCCAGAATGGGTACTTTACAAACTTGAAGCTAGATGGAAATGTAACATCCAAGTACTTTGAATGAAGGATGTCTTCGTCCTGTGGTTATGATACCAAGGGGTGCAGGGTTTAAACTTACTAAGGAACTAGGCTGCAGAGCATAATTGTTTACAGGATGAGGATGTAAGGAATGGGAGAACTTGTTACCTAGTTCTAAGCAGTTGTCAGAATGAAGTGGATTTATCTTCCATGTTCTATCCTCTAAGTGAAGCTTAATCAGTGTGTGCTCAATAAATTGGATCCCTGGTGTGGAGATCAGCAAGTGATTGATCATGGCACTGGGTTGGATATATGGTAATTTGGCTTGGCTGATGGATGAGGCTGGATGGTTTAACAGTGGGGCACGTAAGTGATTGCAGGAAGCGATGGAGAGGGAAAGGCAACAGGCTCATTACAGACTGACATGCGTCTTACTGGTCATGGATTGCATGAGGACTCGAGATTGCTGATTTAATTCCTGTTTTTCCTGATGACTGTTCATCTATGGTCTGACCAATCACACTCCATTAGGAGAGTGTCAATATTTCACAGACTGGTGGATCAACATTTACTGTTTAGTAGATGCATTTTGCTATTGTAACCGGAATGCGTTTTCTAGTTGCTGACTAGATTATATATTCAAAATATGTAATGTTTCTGGTACAATATATGTGCACAGCCAAGAGAAAGGGTCCTCCAAGGAAAAATGTCAATCTCGAAATTCAGGTCATAAGCCTTCCAGGGATAAGTTTAAAATTAATTGCAGTTACCATGTCACGGTACAAATAACCGACAACATTTCTGGTTCTGACCCTATTTTCCTCCTTCAGATGGGCAAAAGTTTGGGTTCTTTTGAGTGTGCAGTAATGAATGACCTCTTAAATTAAAGCTTAACACATATCTAATTTTTTCTATTTGTATCCTGCATAAAAAATTCCGATTTTGCGCTAGTTGCCATGGAAACTGACTTACCCAAAATGTAGAGATTTTACAGGTGCCCAGCTACCTTTGACCTTGACCTTTGACCCCTCCAAGCACCACCCAGGGTTACCATGGCAACAACCAACTTTTTATATTTTTTTTACCAAGGCCTTTGGGAACAATTTGGGCCACAGATTATGATTCTGTGACAAATTGAAGGCCTCCTACCACTGATTATAAGCACAGTAGTACATTGGCACTATTTACGACATTGTGGGGGCGAATTTGTACTGTGACACCTAGTGTTTGAGAACCTACCTTTCGAACATGTGTGGCAACTTTCAAATACTAAATAACAATAATTATAAGCTCTAGCTTTCTTCGCTTTAGAGATATCTCTATCTAATTAAAATATATATGCGAATTATCAAATATCCAAACTTTTCCAACCATTCAGTCATAATTTTTAGTGTTTGAATGGTATTTTCATTTTTGGTCAGCATAATATTATAACTTGATACTAAGAGTTGCTCGCTGTTGCTTGCTGTTGATCCACATGATTGCTATCACCCTATCTGGGACAATCTCAACAGGGCATATTGCGATTGAGCTTATATTTCTTGCAGATCTATTCTTACCTGTATTTTTATTGTTGGTCTCCTGACATTTTCTTTGAATTTTGTGGTACTATGGCTTCAATTTATCGCCATGATAGTTTTTAGCAGTGTTTTATAGGGTGAGTTTGTGGATTTGGTTGAGTTATCCATTCACACTATCCCTACTATGGGAAACAAATGGAAGACAATAACATGATTAACTATGGCAGCCTTCTCTCAGTGGTATATCATAACATTAAATGATTAAATGTTATATAATGTGATGTAAGAGCAGATCCTGTGATTATCTCCTCCTCTTGCTGACATTCCAATCCTTTATTCTGTGTATCTACTTGTGGTGAGGACAGGGGCAAATCTGCATCTAGTGTCAAACCCCCGGTGAATACCTAAATGCTTGTGAGGAAATTCTCCAGGGGTGGGGTCTTAACTACGGAGATTTGATATCAAAGAACACAGATAGTAATCCCACTCATGTAGCCCTGATCTACCAATACAAGAGGGAATATTAATGTTGGGACTGTTGCAGTACTTTTGAAAGGATAATTATGTTAGGTACCAAAGAGGCACCATCAGCATATGGGGAGGAGGTAATTTGTAGGAGAGAGAAGGGGAAATGGGGCATTTAACAGACTGCCCACACAGTTGGGTGAGATAGAATGATGATAGATCATGGAATAGGCAAAGCATGTGAAAATAAATATATTTAAAAATGTCTTTGATATGCATATTATACAACAGTCGAATAATGCAATAGGATGCATAGGCAGATGTGGTGGCATAGCAGGATTGGATCCTATATTGTGGCTTCAGGATATTGGTATGCTTCAGGAATGCTTCAGCTGTCATTGAGGATAGCCCCCCTTCCATGATAGCTTATCATCAGTCAAGGAGTGCCTGGTTTAGGGTGCCATTTATAACTGCTGTGGGACATGTGGGCCACATTCATGTTTTGTTGGGTATAGATAGTGCATGGTACAGAGTATATAGCAGATTCTAAATCATCCCACCACATTGAGCCCTCAAGGGGTGAGCCCATACCACTAGGGGGTTTATGGAAGTGACAGACCAGGGTTCGGATATGGGGAGATTATTGGGATGGGACTGATTGTTGGTAGATGATTGAGTTTGGAGGGGAGGTGGGTGGGATTGGTAGCTATCATGAATGTAACCCCTACATGTTAGCCTAATACAGCAGAGTTTCTAGAATGATGGACAAATTGAACAGAGGCTCAAGTGGTCGACTCATGGGCACTTCACCCTCTAAATAATATTTTGACATACTTTGGGTTGCTAATAGCCTAGAAATCAGTCCAAAATTGGAACGTGCACTTATGTGAAATACGGTATGTATAGAGAGGGAAAGAGAGAGCCTGCAGACAGTGTCACAAATGCCCCATTCCAGACACCCATTACACACTAGTCACCCTTTAGATGTCCTACACGGCAACCTGCAGGCAATGCATGCCAGTGAGCTTGGTGTTGATAATATTATAGTCTCGTGAGTTGCTCAGACAAATCATTTAGATCTATATAATATAGACACCCAGAGCTGTTCCTCCATCTGCAAGAAGGCCTGTTCGCTGAGAGGTGATAGTAAGAGGGGTATGTGAGAGAGAGGGAGGTAGGGGGCGGTCATAAGGCAGAAGATGGCTGCATGGTACTAACGCCCCCAGCATCCCCTAGGTCTCATTCTGAGCAGTTAAATGATGGACTCATATGGGTTTGCCTTGTGGGGGATTGCTTCAAGTTGCTCGTCTGATATGATGGTTTAGACTTGCTCATGTCCTAAAAGTTTAAAGTGTTGGGAAATGAACACTCCCCAACAACCTACAAATTTACCTAAAATAATGTCGAATTAAACTGTAAAAACAAAGTCAGATATTCTCATTTGAAATGATGATAATGCATCTTTCAATTTCTACTTGTATAATGATGAAGGAGTACAAAATAAATGAAGGTTTTGCAGAGATTTGCATAATTGGCATATGTTGTTTACTCTTCTTATCCCTTCGACTTTATCTCATACTAGTTCCAGCAAAGGGTGAGCTGCAGAATGGACCCATCTTATTCATTATAATTATATAATCATCATCATCACGAATCTTGTATAAGACATTGTGGTGTTACATTATGGGATATAACTATTCTAGGTATATACAGTGTAGATAGAGTACCATGCCTGAGAAACTGTGGCCATTTGTTTTCATATTACTATGGGAACAGCCTGCCTGGTAGGGGATCATCAGTATCATGGTATTACCACATACCCACTGGCACAACTAACTTGTGCTGAAGGGAGAATAGGATTTAACATACTCTATAGCCAGCCTGAGGCACATTCTCTTGTTAGTCATTGTTGGTGAATTATGATGTTTTGTATAGATGCATCATCCTGGGGTTTCAGTAACGTTGCTGGCATGGCTGTGTTGGTGCACTCAAGCATCAAGAGAGGTATATCAGTGTAAGGCCACTGCCTAACACAGTGGTAACAGGAATGTACATTATGGTATCCATATGAGTTAAGGCTGTTTTGTAATGACATTAGGGACGTTTTGTGAAAATAATTGGGGGCATAGACCACTGATAACAGTTATCCAATGATTGTCTGGGAATAGGAGCACAATTTGCCAGAAAGCCCTTGAAATTCTTGAAATACTGTACACATATATGAAAGCCAACACAAATGTCCTTGATTCAGTGCTAATAACAGCCATCAGCCCATCATAGTTCAAGAGCTCAATTGAGAGTGTTTTGTACACAATAGGTAGCCTAATGTGGTGTGTGAGGAGTGGGGTCACAGCAGGCAGTGCAGGTGGACGTCCCTAGTAATGAGCCATTGCCACATTTGGTTCAAACCGGTTGACCCTTTCTGATGAATATTGTTATAGATATGATAAAATTTCCAGACTGTCCACCCAGTAAATTAGTGCGAAGTTGTGCCAGCCTTAGGCAAACACAAGCTAATCCAACAGCCCTCGTTATCATCTATACATGAGCTGGATAAAATAGCTTTTTTTCAAAATCTCATTAAATTTTAAATGTTCCTTTTTTCTTTCCTCTCAATTTTTCTCTTTTCATTATTTGGGGAGGAATGCAGCCCTATTTCCTATTTAGTACCAGGATAGAACCATTGCCAACCCACTATCCAGGTTTCAACACCATATTGTATGCCGAAGTATCCAGCTAATGGTTCTTGCTAGATCCATACCCTTCTACCAGGGTACCACTCTCTGCCATTCTATGTAAGCCTAGTTTATTAATTAGTATGATCATGGTATGGATGTGGTAGCTTCCAAAATATCATTTTTATGGGGAGTAATTGAGATGCAAGTTATAACCCTTTCTAATCGGCATATCAAGCATAACAAATTCTAAATAGTTGTCACATCGTTCATGTGCTTAATTGTGTTTGCATTAGCATCGTTTACAATTGCATAGAATGTTGTATTCTTATAGAAAACACATTGACTAGGTATGAAAGAAGATCCTATCTTCTCTGAACCTATCCTGAAAACAAGTTTACATGCACTTCATTAAATCACCCATACACAACTTATCAACTGCTAATGAAATGCTAGTCCGTTGAGCCCAGACCTTTGAGCAGACTAAGACTTTGTCACTACTTCTCTTCCAATGAATATTGATACAATCCCTTGGGACTATATGAATATGCATGCAACCCTAATGAGAAAAGCTAAAGCTAACAATGTAATGCATTGATGCTGTTGTGCACTGTTGCAGAACCCAGAATATGCATTGCCAATTTTGGTGCCCAATCAATCATCAGTTTGTTCTCATGAGACTGTATGGGGTCCTATAGCCTCTACACAGTAGTTATGATTGTATTACCCTAGTGTTATAGATAACGATGTGGCCTTAATGTGTAGGATAATCAGATGGTCCAGTGAGGCATCTATAGTCTGTGCAGATGATATTACCCTTGATAGTGTAGACTGGATAATGCTATGAGTGAGTGGTATAGTTATGAATAGAAGTAATTAAGATATGTTGACCAGTGCATACACTATCTACATTATTCCCTGCATACCTTGGGTGGTAGAGGGAAAAGATCGATTATGATAGGACATGACTGTTGCAAGGACAAAAAAGTTACTGCTATTGAAAATACTTGTATATTTGATACCTTACCAGTTATCCTATTGAGGCAAGTAGGTGTGACTAAGTCTATAGCCTACCGTTATGTAATTCTGATTAAAACACAATATTAAGATTTCAAGGAGGAATAATCAATAAATTGAATTTGTTCTCAGCGTGGAAGCTGGATATTATTTCTGAGTCAGAATTCATAAAAACATAACAGTCTTGAGTTCGCATGCTACCTCGATTAGCGTAAGAGAAGAAAGAAACAAAATAATTATGTAAAATAATGCTTATGATTGTACAAATATGTTGATCTGTGTTATTTTCGTAATGTTTTAGGTAGAGTGAAAAAATTGAAACCATGCATCATGTTATAACTCTGATACATTTCAACCTGTCTAGAACAAAGATCAACAAATTTCCCACCAATATCAGATATGATTGGCCAATCTTTGGACATTAGATATTTACTGTCCTTGGAATTATCTTAGGCCGATAGACTACAGTCCTGACGTTTATCTCAGTGAAGCATAGTGAGTGTGCTTAAAATGAGCCCCTATCTCCTTTTTTGTAGTTTCCACTTCAACATGCTATTGAAAGAAGCCCCCATTGGTTGTAATTAGAATTTGACCATCCGAATGAGCTAGGAGGGAGAACTCAGCCAACCGATATGCAAACCAGCTGTGCATGCAATATGTGATTTCATTTCAAAGTGGAATAATGAAACTGAAATGCTTAGAAGAGTGGAAGCTGATTAGGATGTCTGAATCAGACTTTATAAAAGCATTTATAAGGTTTTGAGTTCCCATGCTACCTCAATTGGTATGAGATGCAAAACAAACTCTATAATAGAATATGTCATTAAAAGTACAATCATGTTTCTCAAATACAACTACTAGAAACTATGGATAACAGTAAACCAATGGCAATCAGGATCATCGTGGTAATGATCACTTGGATAGTAACTAGAATTTGCACAAGTAGAACTCAGGAAATACACATCACTGTTGAACATGTTACTAGGAACGTTTATTATTTCTAGAGATCTGTTTGGAGGGTCGGTTTAGCCTAGACAGCTGCCTTATCAAATACTATGGGACAGTATTCTAGCATCAGCAGTACCATTTGTACAGAAAGCACACCGCTGCTGATCCTTCTAAGGCTGTCCTCTAGGGTGTGGTCAGGCTTCCCCATGCAGTCCCTTCTTCCAGCACTTCTACTATCTGGGGATACACAGCTTGGGCATGAATGATGAGATTTTGTGTGGTGAGGCTCAGGAGAGGCAGTTCTGACTTGGAGACAATGTAACATGATACATGTATAGTCTATGCAAACAGAAATAAGAGAAACAACAAAAGTGGCCTCTAAGAATGGAAATATCAGAGCATGGCATGGTATGGAGGGAATAAGCAGTAGAAGTAGTATAATTCCAATTGGAATGCTCTACAGTGCAGAAACACTTTTTTTTTGTTGAAATGATGATATAGAAAAAAACAAAGGGAGGGGTAATACATACAGAAGTTCATTTTATTATCATTTGGCGGAGTTGATACATTAGAACAAAGAGGGACAGGCATACTATGGTGATAACTATTCTTGTATTGATCCTGTCCACTGGTAGGAAAGTAGTCCGCCCTAATTATTATCCAATCACATAAGAGGGCACTGACATATATACTGACCAACCAATGTGTTTACCATGCCAAGGGTTGAGTAGGGTCAGGGCAGTATACTAGGGGAGTTGTCATTTAGAATGGTTGGGGGGGGGGTGGTCGATTTCTTTTGTGAAAGTAAGAACTTTGTACCCCATGAGAATGTAGACTCCTCCAGAGGGGGTGGGGCCAAGAAGAGTTACCCCTATTCATTGAAAAGGCTGTGTACTATAGCTAAAAGGCAACAGATTCAATCAATTTGAAGCAGTCTTGGTGAGGAGGGCCCTGCTCTAGTGGGAGGGGGGAGGGGGATCCCTTACACGAAAATCCACCACCACCCCACCCCTCCCCTCCCATTGGTAAAAAATGACAACTCCCTTTTAGGGCTGGACAGGTGCTTCCACTTTCACCTAACAACAAGTGCCTTAGACCTTAGGGGTGATTCCAACACATGGAGAAGTAGTTCCTCTAGTATAGCCAAATCAACCTTCTGAATTCGATTTTGGGCTGCCAAATGATATTAAATCCACAAACATACTCGTCCCCAATACAGGTATTTTTATCAGACTAGTCACATTATCAGCCTCGCCCTGCAGGCTCTGCTGATAATATCACTACACCCTTCATAAAGGAGTCTGATAAAAATACCTGTATTGGAGACTCGTATGTTAGTGTGTATGTAATGGTATTGAGTTAAAGGTGTATCAGAGAAAGATGAGGTGTAGCAGTAAATATTGACTGGGAAAGGAAGAACAGAAGACATTTTTCTTGGGCATCAGAAGTAGGGAATTTCTGTGTTAGTTTTAATAGTGAGCAGAGTAGGGGGAATTAAAATGGTAGATTTGTAAACATGACAGTTTCTTATTTGTGGGGGACGGGATATGAACTGACAGAGAGACCAACGTACAACAGCAGATATAGACCAACACAGAGCGACAATGCGGAGAGGGGGTTATTCAATTTTTCTTTATTTTTTTTTAACCCTTAGAGGCCCAGTGGCGTGAAAATGGCGTAAAATGGCGTATTTTGCACATATATGAAGTCCTACATGGTTCTATCATATAAATATTGGGTGTACACCACTGTAAGACATACCAAAATCTCCGGGCTGACTTCAGCTTTTCATACATGGGCTTGAATTTGTTATTTGATGTATATTAAACATTTTAGAGCAATTAAAGCAAGAAAATGATGATGAATATCTCTAATTCCAAGTTTGCCCACTGGCTGATGCTGAATATTCTCCCCCATTACAATATTATTATTTATCATCTTAGTTATCACCATGTATTTGTTAATGTACTGTGGGAATTGCACACAGAACTATGTCACTGATCTCAATAGGTGGTATATTACTTCCATGTTGGGGATGTTATACAAAAAATAAATTGTTGCTATAGCAATGGATAGAAGGTTCCTCCATGGCTAAAAGTACAGCCAATCTTAGGCAAATTTGATCATTTTAACAAATGGAACGTTTCTGGTTGCTATGGTTACCAAATTTATCTCTTTTTTTCATACAGGGGTTTAGCATGAGAAAGCTTATTGCAATGGCATTTAGGAAATGTAAAATGAACCCTATGTTACGACAGCAAATTCAACCATTGCAGATTCACTTATGGCACACTTATCATGTTGCAGATATCTTATTTTAGTTAAATAGTTCTGGGCCCCTAAGGGTTAAGTTAATGCTTCTTTAGGGGGGATATGGTTGATACAATACAAATATATATACAAGAATGATGGCAGGATATCCCATATTGATTTCTTTGGTAGAGGAAAATGTTGGTATGCTCCGCCAATGCCATTGAGAATAGGCCTCCTTCCATGATAGCTTATCATCAGTCAGGGGCTCCCCGATTTAGGATGCCATTTATAGCTGCTGCGGGACATGTGGACCCCCATTCATGTTTTGTTGGGCATAGATAGTGCATGGTAGAGTGTATATAGAAGGTTCTAAATCATCCCGCCACGTGGACCCTTCAGGGGGTGAGCCCATACCACCAGGGGGTTATGGAAGTGACAGCGGAGGGGTAAGATAGAGGAAGATCATTGCGATGGGACTGATTGCTGCAGGATGATAAAGTATAGAGGGGAAGTGGGTGGGAAGGGTGGTTATCATAAACAAGATGACTCAGCCTAGGGGGATATACTACAGGCACTGGAGTACCCATGGAGGAGAATTTAATGGTTTCCTTAGCATCAATGCCCTCTTCTGAGGTGATATCCAGGGATTACAAACATGTTTATAAACTCTGGGTTTCTGCTGTGAAACATGCATGTAAAATGTGTGAGTGTTCAAGTAGGGATTAACCCCTAGGGTAGCTAGTATGATAACCAGTATAATGATGCATCTCTCTCCCTCAACCTCCTCAATGTTTCCCTCCCAACATCGTGGAGAGAGGGAGAGTTTTACACTACAGAACCACAAGAACCTTATTTCAGACACCCACTGTTTAACGATTTCACATCATCTACCCCAAAATGAATTCAGGTAAATCAGGTACAAAGACACACAAATGAAGTCCACCTCTAAGTCTGAAGCCCCATTTGTAGGGAATGATTGATAGAGGAGTATATAAGGGGAGAGATGGGTAGGGCGTTCATAAGGCAGGAGGTGCCTGCATGGTACCAACGCCTCAAACGTCCCCAAAGGTCCTTTTGTGAGCAGTGAGGGTTTGCTTCGTGGGAAATTGATTCAAGTTGCTCATCTGAGATGGTCGTTTAGACTTTATCAGGCCCATGGGGTTGACGGAGAATAACGTTAAAAATTGTCAGGAGATCATCAGAGGATTGTGTTGGCTGCAACCAGCAGTTACACATTGCCGATTCATATTCCCTTGTTAGTCATTGTGATGCATGAATTATACTGTTGTGTATGCATAAACCATCCCCAGGCTACAGTAAATAGTTGTAATGAATGTGTAGGTGGATTCAGGCCTAGAAAGGGATCTTACACGATCCCATCACAAAAGTGGTGTCCATTACATGCACATTGGTCCGTCTCCTACATCCGCACGATATACATCATGCTAACAACGTGGATTCATATCAATTAATAATGAGCAGTCATTGCAGCAGGGTTAGTTCTATAAATGCTCTGTATTGTAATGATGCCCTTAGGACGCCGTTATTTTACAGTGATATCAAATGATCGGTGAAAAGGACGGGGGTTGTGTCTCTTCGCTACTACATCCAGAAACTACTACATCCAGAAACTACTAAGCGAATTTTGTGATATCAAATGATCATTATTATAGAATGATCACTGACTACTACTCCCCCCTCCCCCTCTGCCAGTTTGTCAGGCATGTGTTCATAAGCATATAGGTATTATAGATCACTGTCTGCCTGTGGGGGCCAAATAGTATCTCATTTCACCGTCAATCTCATACAAATAACTGTTCCCAAAGTGATCATCGACCCTCTCCTCCTAGGCTTTCCCAGATGAAGTGTAGACCTCTACCCCACTCTCTTCCAAGTGACCAGGAGGCTTCCATGGTCATGACCTCTGACCCCAATCCCTAGTCTGACTGGCCATGTATTGCAAGATGGTGCACAGATCACCCTGCCATGTGTCTGTGCCTTATTGCTGACATGTTCACTGCAGCTCACAGATCATCCTGTCATGTCTCTGTGCAGATTTCATATGTATTGTCAAGATTACCACGAACAGTTCTCCTCAAGATAAAATACACAGTTTCGGATGAAATAATTATAGGCAATTAAACTTAACCTTCTACAGAGATAATAAATGCAGCCTAGAATAGACATTTGAATGTTATCTATTAGAATAACTAACTTAATAGAATGATGGTGAGTGAAGTTTGCTCATTTGATCAGGTAGAGTACATGACTTTCCTCTTGCAATGTAACTTAGTATGTACATAATCAAAACAAAATAGTACTTTCAGGATCGTTCATGGTCATCACTATGAGTTTGCTTGACGGACCGGAGATCCACATCGTACAGAGGGCACTTCAGGGTTACAGAGAGGTCATATACCAGCAATCTATGGTCCATCATGAAGCAGTTCATTGCTTACTGCTGCTACCATGAGCTACTCCTCCTACAGAGTATTGTTCTCACAGAAAATGATATTTAACAGTTTCAGGGGAATGCTTGTGGAAGGATGAAATAGTATGTAACATGACAGTGAGCTGCTCCGTTGTCTACAGGGAGACTGTGTAAAAGGTAAGTTTGGTGTATTTTGCGATATTTACTGGCACGGTTGCCGGCAGTTAGTGAATAGACTTGCAACGATTTTGGAAGTATCGCTATGTCTGATAGTAACTATGTTATCAGCTAAAACCAGCTTTCCACCATGGCCTAAACACCAACCGACATGCTGGGTGATTTCCTGGTAATGATGAACTGGGCATATGACTACTCTTTGGAAAGTGGAATTTATTTAAAATGCATCACCCATTGTAGGTCAAAATCTTGATGCATATAGGCATCATCCATTTTAGCCCAAGTGATGCCTATAGGCATTAGCCATAATTAAAGAGTGTCTTTAAAATGGTGACCAAATTAAGTTGCTGAGTGGCTTGTCAAAATAACAGAGTCTCTGTCATGTGCACCCACATGCTGCTGGGAGAGCGGTGGGGCCAGCTCATATGATGGCCACTGATACCCCGTGTGTCTCCTGAGCTACCAATGGTTTAGCTGGAACCTATCTGTCACTGTTGATATTGCATGATCATTCCACTGCCTGGGGGAACCAGCAGTGCTGTATTGACCTAGTTTTGTGTTGAGCGATTTGCTGCTCTATGAATAACTCACTACAAAAAGAAAATCAATATGACATAATATTTGCTCAATCAAAGTCAATATTCAATGCAGAAAATATCGGATACACCTTGCTACATTGTATCCAATTTAATTTCTTATGTAATTAGCAATACCAGATTTCGAACAATTCTCATATACTCCATGAGGTTGATTATGTTTTCACTCCATGTACAGGCTTTTATAATGGACCATTATGATGGACTTCAATGGAGTGTTACCATGTCTGCCATGAATATCAATACAACACGATGGGATCATAATTATGAATATATGCATGAATTCCTGATGATAAAAACAAAAGTATGCATGGTACACACTCAGAAAAGTCTGAGTGTGTAGGGTATGAACGATATTGCTCACTATTGCAGAACTCATATGCATGATGTGCGTTGGCAATCTCGTTACCCAGTCAGTCATTTTTGTTCTCACGAGACTAAAGGAGACCTTATGGTCATTGCTAAGCAGTTTGGTGTATATTGTCATCAGGAGATCTAGTTAGGTATGTATGACATAACTATGCATACACCATTAATGCCATAGGCTTGATGATGCTATGGGTGCGGTGTATTATTATAGATCTATATGAGTAATTGAGACACATGAAGTCATGCATACACTATGGCCATGGATCTCGGGAAGGAGGACTACTACGGCTTGTACACCTGTGGGTAAACCATATAATCAAACTGTGGTAAATGCCATGGGACCTGGTATAGATATTGCATACTGGGAGCCATGCACTGCATGAAAATAGATATATGTTTAAAAGCTCTTTTAATACACGTTCTGTAGCTTAAATACCAGTAAATGGTATGTATAAATGATATCTTAGTGGAATCTATTTTGCAGTACCTAAAGTAGGTGAAACATTTAACACATATAATATTGTTTTAAATCCAATAGTTATACAGTTATAGGTAGAGATGGCCGGTCCTTAGGATACAAACTACCCATACCACTATGGTAAAGTTAGTGTGAACGCAATAACTATTCACCACCCTAATTAATACATCAAAGCCTGACTGTTGTCCACATCCAGCCCTTGCCAATATAAATATCACTGCTCTATAGAAATTTGGAGGCTGAACAGAATTTGCTGGCAGGCTGTGGCCTCTGGGATCACATAAACAATCAGTGGGTCCGGGGTGGCTCCAACCCTCATCAGAATGGTATCATGACAAACGTGTGCGTAGGATGTGAGTGGAATAGGGCAATAGGGGGCGATGGGCATGCGGCCAGTTGGAATTGTAGAGGTTACAGGAGGGCTTTCCATGCAGCTCTGTTATTGCTTTCTATTTTTTTCCTTCACAGTTGCGTTTTATTTCCTGGCTCTTGCTACAGCCCGTGCTCTACTGTTCCAGATTTTTAACATACACCTGAGGTGTACACATAAAGCCTTTAAATGAAACAACTAGTTGACCATATGATAGGCTAGCATGTAATGTACATACCTCAAACAACGAGTAGAATATCATTAGTGGCCTCGCCATGAATATGACCTTAGTTGTCGAAATTGCGTTAAACATCCATTACTCACTCACTCACTTACTCATTAGTGGCCTGAGGGATGAGAGTGAAGTTGAACTGCATTAAGATGATTTACAATTATCTGGACCCATGTTTTAGGCATGGCGAAGGATGGCTCTGATTACGCAACGGTCTATAATATAGGTAGGAGAGGCTGTTAGAGAAAAGAGATACTCCATTGTATGGCAGGAATAGCCTTTTCCCTCCCCTCAACACTCAACCCACCAATATCTGCTGTCTGCCTGAGAAAAAGAGCTAAATCCTTACTTACTGGCCGCTCAATGACACATGTGTATAATAATACTTGAATTGATATTGGCACTTTCAATCCTTGATAAGATATTCTTTTTTGTAATTTGATAAGGACATGATTTTAACCTGAATTGGGATTTGATCTAAGCCAGTCCAGTTTCGCGGGAACTACATTGATGTGTGCGCTGTTAAAAGGTGGAGGTACCGTAGTTTGAGGGATTCATGCAATGATTGGATTTGTCAGACAATGTGACTTGCTATTGCTAGGAGTGTTAAATTTGTATTCTTGGATTACATTTGTATTCTCTTATTACATTTTGCAGAATCCGAGACAATAAGTCATACAGTCTAATACCTGTTGTTCTTCCCAGGAATAATATAATATTGTAGCGCACGATCTTGTATAGAAAATATTTAGGTAGGGTCAGTTTCGGAAGGCACATATCCCTTGTCAAGATGTATTTCTCAATGGCTTATTGTACGAGATCAAAATCTGAGTTACCCTGTGCAACCAGTGTTACCAGGCCTGGCATGTATTTTTCATCAATGTCAATAATGATTCAATTGTCCTCTGATCACCTGCTGAGCTTAAATCATTGCATGAATTCTGAAGAAAATGGTAATCAGACCCCTCCTGTTCTGTAATTTCATACCATGGCAGTTCTATGGGAAAGGCTGAGAAAAAACCCAAGTGACAGGACACTGCGGCATTTCCATTATGTTTTAGGCAGGAAAAGGCGGAAGCCATGCAATTTATCATAATTGAGTAACTCTGATCCACATCAGCGTGTTAACAACAAAACAGATTGATTTCAAACCAAGATATGATATGGACATGGCCTACACAATGAGTTTACAGTTCTTGGATAGCAAGACTTCACCAATTGTGCACTGGTTATTACAGCACTGTAATGCCATGCTTGTGGCAACTACACAGTATGTGTGAGATCTTGTTTCATCTTACATGATCATATGCATTGATTATGAATAGTACTTAGCATTTTTGCAAGACCAGGCAAGTACCAAACCGAAGACAATGGGACATAATTGTAATGTATCTGATAGAAACAATATAGAATAATGATCAGATATGGCAGGATCTCTCTTTGATGGCCTTGGGCGTAGGGAGATGTTGATGTAGTCCACAAGTGTCATTGAAGATACCCCCTTGCCATATTAGCTTATCATCATCCAAGGACCGTTCGATTTAGGGTGCCATTTATAGCTGCTCTGGGATATATCGGCCCCCATTAATGTTTTGTTGGCAATAGATAGCATGTGGTTGAGTGTATATATCAGGCGCTAAATCATCCAAGCAAGTGGAGCCTTCAGGAGGTGAGCTTATGCCACCCAGGAGATTTCAGAAGTGACAGCGGAGGCGCATGATAGAGGGAGATCATTGAGATGGAACTTTTTGTTGGTGGTTGTTTGGAGGGGAAGGGGGGGGCGGGGCCTAACTATTATAAACAAGATGGCTCAGCACACTATGGCAGAGATAGTGATCATTATCTCTGTTGAAACTTTAATCTGGTCACAACCTATTTTCATATCATATCTTGGTTAATTTGAAATATGCATGGCGGAAACAAATCGGGCATCCAAACGAAATCATGACGGTCAGTTTAATAAGTTCCCTAGAGTCATGAACCGAAGCAACTCCACCCATCTACTGCATAAAATGCTGTTAGATACCATGGATCATCCATTCTGTTTGCGTCTCTCTGTCTCTGTCTCTCTGTCTGTCTCTGTCTTTGTCTCTCTCATTCTCTCTGTCTCTCTCTCCACCCCCTTCTTCTCTCACGCTATTTGCTCCTCTAGACTACAGTGTATTATATGAGTCATGCTAGACATCCCAGCATCCTGCCCACGCACAATCCTCTTCACACAATCCATCCCACACTACAACCAGCTTACAGCCAGTAGGCAACACATGTGTTGCCTACATGGTGATGACTGCATAGCCTTACAAGTGAGTCACTCACACAAATTATATCAATATATAGATACATGAGGGGCTCCTCCTCCAGACTCATTTCAGAGAGCTGTTTGAAGAAGGAGGATGTAAGGAGGAGGGGTTTCTTGAGGCAAAGGATCGCTACATGGTACTCACAGCCCTGGTATCTCCCAAGGTTCTATTCTGAGACATGATGGACACATATGGTTTCATCTTGTTGGAGAATTGCTCCCCTGAGTTACTTGCATGAGATGGTTTATGTGGCTTCGACTTGCTTAAGACTCCCACCCCCTAAGCTGTTGACAAGTCTACTCACCTCCCACTGCCATTTAGTACCTTTGAGTCTGTCTTATGAAAAGAAAGCTTTCTACGCAGTCAATGAACCGCCAACATAATCACACTTGAATTACAAATGGCTGAAATTGAGTGGAGAGACGAGTGGAGCGAGGACCAATGATCTGAGCCTTATCTATGGGAGGTGGGTGTAAGATGGCTTATTACAATTTAATAGGTGGATACTTTGACAGAAATTGGATTTGATCTAATCCTATTTCAGGGAGACTGCACTGGTGTGTGCTGCTATAGCCGAGTCACACTACTAAGAGGGTTCCAGACCAGAATCGTTTTTTTCTGACAATGTCATTTTTTATTGGGATGGTAGTTAGAGGGATTTAAATTGTTATTGTATCAGGCATCCCTATTATCCTATCGCAATGGCATACACTTAGCATGTTATCAGGTTGTATAAGTTTGCATTTCAGTGGGGCAGTGCAGCAATGGCTAACATAGCTGGTATTTCTGTCTGTCTGTCTCTGTCTCTGTGTCTCTCTCTGTCCCTCTCTCAAATCATCTGCTCTCCTAAAGTCCCTTTGCAATATTATAAAGACAGCTTGTAGACTACAATATCTGATATGAGTCATCCCAGACATCCACCCTACCCACACACAACCCTCTTCACATCCTCCATCCCGCACTACAACCAGCTGACAATACATGTGTTGCTTGTCGGTTGATGGCTGCCTAGCCTTACAAGTGAGTCACTCACACAAATTGCATCAATACATAGACACCCTGATGAGCTCCTCCTTGGGACCCTATTCAGGGAGCTGATTGAAGAAGAAGGGTGTAAGGGGGGATTGGGACGAGATGTTTCTTAAGGCAAAGAATGGCTATATATGGTACTCACAGCCCTGGCATCCCCCAAGGTCCTCTAAATTCTGAGACATATTGGACACATATGGTTTCACTTTGACAGGAATTGTTCTCCTCAGTTGCATGCAGACTTGCTTAACACGCCCGCCCCCGCCCCCAACCTGTGATACTTTGACAGATATTGGACCTGATCTAAGCCTGTTTCAAGAAGACTGAATTGGTGTGTAGGCCTAGTGCTATAGTCAAAAGTCACACTACTTAGAGGATTCCAGACCAGAATTGGATTTGTCTGACAATGTCACTTTATATTAGCGGGGTAGTTAGAGGGATTAGATTGTTGCTGTGTCTGGTATCCCTGTGACACTATCCCAATGTCATACACCCAGCAGGTTTTAAGTGTAGGTTATAAGTGTATGTCTTTGCTAAACTTTGTGACATAAAAGTTACCTTTGATGCTATTATTTCCATAAATTAGAAAGAGCATGGGTGGGCATGGACCATGTCATTTATTTATTGCGGTGAATGGCATTGTTATTGATACATTTTTCAGCACTTTAGTTATCCCTCTGCATGGATGGTCTTAAAACCTTCCTTTGGGAATGCGTTTTATGGAATTAGAGATAATAATCCCCTATTTAATTGACAGATCTTGAACAAAATGTATTGTTATTGAAGTAATTGCGTGTCAGTTGTATCCATTCAATTTGGAGGTGAAATATTTTTGACTGCCTAAACGGGGATTTCTCTCACCCTTCCCACTTGCTTCAAATTCTAATAGTAATGATATAATAATATCTATAATATGGCAATAGTATGATTGTATTGATAATTATGAACATTATCATCTTAATCTTATAAGGTGGCGAAAGTGCAAATGCTTGAAATAAGTCTTCATCTGAATGTCAGATATGAGAAACTGCAAACTGTTCTGTAGTAAACATCTTGCACACTCTCTCTCCTTAAAACCTGTGGTGCTTTCCTGAGCAGGCCTGTTGTTCAATCCCCAAACCATGCATGCCTCTTGGATGTTGGCAGAACTGATCAAACCTTGACAGGCTTCTCCAGTTATAGTAGAAATTCATCATCTAAGGTGAAACCATAATAGGCTAATTCATGGAGAATATTGAAGCGCTCTTGCTAGGATTAAGTTGCCAATATGAACCTCTCAAATCTCTAAGAGACTCAAGGACTCACAATTTCCTATGAGACGGGATTTCTCCCATAAATATGTATTAAGGGAAATGGTTTGCTTGGGTTAGAATGGAAAGTTACGTTTTTGAAACTCCCAACTATTAAACCAATAGAACGATACAGAAAGGGACTCGCCGTATCAGATGAAAATGGCATCAAAATATCCTCAGATATATCTGACCAGGCACGGGGACTTTTTAAGGAATTAGGATCATTTCCTTCTATTTCGGCTTCTGGAATGGTTTCCATGGCAACCAGAATCTCTCATATGTGCTAATTCTTCATGAAAAACATCCTTTGTGCATTCCAAAAATAAAATGTTTGCACTCTTTTGCAACTATGGCTGTCCAAAACTAAAAATCCTGCATGTTCAAAGGGGTCTTTTCCCTAGATGGGTCACATATGCTTTAAACCCTCTGCTGTGCTGCCATCTGGAAGAGTACAAAACAAGTACCTTCAATAATATGGAAGATTTCCCTGTGGCTGTTGATGAATTAATAGTATAGGTAATAAAGTTATAAATGACTCTCTCATCACAGTTCCATTAGATTCTTGTATGTAGCAAAATCTCTTATCTGTAGAAGCAGTTTTTTACATAAATGTGATAGTAGTAATAACATTAGTTGACAATTTATTCCTATGTTCCATAGGGAGATTATTAATATCTGAGTGTATTTTATTCTCACACGAAAACTGTTGTGAGAATAGGTAAGAAGTTATAAAATATCATACAGCAGCATGGCATTCAGACAGTATCCCACTTTATTAGACTCTAGGCAGTGGTTACTATCTACGCCTTGGAAAGAACCTAGAAAGATAAATGGATGGGCATAATATTTCTAGATAAAACTTCACATAGATTTACTGAACCAATACTTCCATTGACACAAGTAATGTATGTCAAAGGTGCCGGTGAAAGTGTCAGTGTACCCATCCTGGTGACATCCATGTGGTTTCATCAGCTAAGGAATCCTGCCATGTACATCCTAACATTGAAACCCCTGAACCAGAATGGGTGGGTGGGAGAATACATGGATGGGTAATGGCACAGATCAGTGGACGAAAGATGACAGAGTGGGAATGAGGAAATGAGGATACAAAGGGAGGTAGAGAGGATGAAAGGAATGACAAAATATTGGTCAGAGATAGTTCTGAAGGAGAATGACATCTGTCTCAGAAAAAAGCCATGGTTTTTCCGCCCACCCCATTCCCCATGAGCATCATCATACTTAAATTGATAATGGCACTTCCAGGTCCTAATGAGGTGGCTCTTTAAACGTGAATTAGGGAATGATTCTGACAGAAAGTTGGTGTTTGATTTGAACTTATTTTGATTTGAGAAGACTGCATTGCTGTGTTGGCAATGGTAGAGTACCAGACGTGGAAGTTGGATTGGATTGGATTTATCATACAAGGTGCCTTGTTATTGTTAGGACTACTTGATAGATTGTATTTTAGTGCAGCAGCATTAAAGGCTGATTAGCTTAATACCCATCACCAAAAAGACTAAGACAGCTGGTTGCTTAGCAACAGCTATTCTAATTATTTATCTGCCTAGCAACACATATTTCCATGGTCCTAAGGTTGATTATAATCATAGTATCAAATTAAAGCTTTTATTGTCAGTAATGCAGAGAGCTAGGAATAATTTGCATTATAACAACTTTAGCGTATCAATAAACTCTTAACTACTAAAATGTGAAACCATGCACGAAAAGTCTTAATTTCCCTATAATATATCATAGCCCCCAGTATAAAAAAATAAAAAATAAAAATGCCCTGGTCACATTTCTTACTGTCGGGTGATAAGAAATAAACTTTTTTTTGAGTCGCCTCAGCATTGGTCTGACTATAATTTAAATTCGAGATGTTGTCAGCAAATATAACAATTTGATGACAACTAGCTTCAGTAGAGTCAGCTATCTTCCATAAAGTATGGGTGTATTCACACTGAGCGATGCTGTGCAAATGCAAATCTATCAATAAAGGGGTGACCATATCTTCATACATCTATTTAACCATTTGCAGGTCTATTTACAACTATTGACGCTAACCGGCCACATTAATGTGTTTTATCGAGTTGGTTATTGATCACATGGTTATAAACCGTATCTGCTAAGCGCATTATGGGCACATATAGGAGAAAATAATAATGATATCAGATATGGCAATATCCTTCTCTATTCCTGCTCTGTATCTTATCTTTAATGTTAAACTAAGCCATTACAGAATTGCAGATTAGCTCTTTTATGAGAATCATTATAATGCATGTATTGTTGTCACAAGGAAACAGCAGGTAGACAGTTCCCAGAGAATATAAAGGGGCAGTAATAGCAGCCAGTCAGTGTTCCCTTATTGTCCTTTAACCCTCTAGCCTATAAAGAATTCTAGCACCTACCTTTAGTTACCCGAGGAGCTCTGCTGAGAATAGCCTGCACTTAGAGAAAGGATTTACCAAGACATATGGATGGTAATAATTCAAATAAATTTAATAGGTAGTGCAGGAGTAGTGGTGGCACTCATGAATAATTCTAATACAATAGCTTACTTGAGTCACCCAAAGTGTCCTTGTGAAAATAGCCTGCACTAACGAAATGACTTAGTCACATTTAATGGATGGTCATAATTCAAACAACTTTACTACTCCACTGAAACTATACCTCAACCCAAGACTAATCCAATGGCACTGCCCTATAAATGATCGCTAAAGGCACCAGTAGTAGTGGCAGTAGGGCCATCATTCCTGGTTACATCCGTTGAAGAGTTCTGGGCATGTGTCCTAACCCTGTTAAGGAGCTCCTAAACAAGGATTGGTGGGTAGCATAATATGGTGGTATTGGCGGCAACCATTGGCCGGAAAGGAATGAAGAAATAAGGAAAGAGTATGTAGGCATTAATACCTTTGCATCAGTTGTATAGGCATATAAAAAGAATCCTCTACAATCATTTACCTGCTCCAAATGCCTTCTTAGAGAGCTTTTATCAAACATCCATAATACCAATATTTAAATCAGGGTTGTTGATAGAATGGTAATGATATTGACTTTGAACAGACTGAGACTTTGTCCATTGATTTTACTTTTCTTGTAGTGAATATTGATTCAATGCCCTGGGATCATAAATATGCATGCATACCTAATTAGAAGAGCTAAAATTGATACTGTAATGTATGAAGTTTGTTGCTCAATGTTACAGAACCCAGAATATGCATTAACCATTTTGGTGGTCCATAATCCATCAGTTTTGTCCTCATTAGACAGAAGAAGCCATAGCCTCTGCAGAGATTATTGCATTATTCTAGTGTTGTGGATAAAAGCGTTTCCTTGGTATACAAAGTCATCAGATGACTCAATTAGGCCATTGTGGTCTGCCTATGCATATTACTCCATTAGTCTCATATATAGTGCAGATCTCATTATGCTAATGGTGATGAGTTTATCAGTGAATATATGGGTAATCTAAATATGTGACAAAACGTGGGAAAATGTGACATATGGGGAAAACACCTTTATTTAAGTTCATGTCTTCAGCTACAATTATAAGGAATCTGGCATACACTATTCATACTCAAAATTTAAGGATGATCCATAATCGTTTACTTGCAGAACTGATGCCATGCAATATCATCTGCAAATGTTTCGAAATTAATAGAAAACTAAAAATGTCATCAGACATAGTAGTACTTAATTTCATCTCTTTCATAGATATTACTGATTATTATAGGGCTGCTGGCAGGCTAAATCATATAGTAGGGTTAAGTAGGTATGGTCATAGCATAGGGACACAAAATCAAAATATTTCATTTAATAATTATGTCTGAATTATATAAGATATCAACTCACTAGCCCAATTAATCTATCAAAGATCCCTTTCTTCCATATCTAGCCATAGCCAATAGGGTAGATAGACGGACACATACCTGAAGTCGGACACTTTTGACCTTAAAATTCATAGATAATTGTTTGAAAACACCCCAAAAGCTCATTACATAATAAGAGTTCATATGAAGAAAATATACATTTTGCATAGATTTGTAGATAGTTTTCGGTCCCCTAAAGTTAGGATATATTTTGTAGTTTTCACCCTAGAATAATCAAACCAAGTGTAAAAACTATTTTACCAATTCCGCTATTGAGAGAATATGCCTTCATAGATATTCCATATGCAGATATGAGATGAAAGCCCTACATTTTGTCAAGCAAATAATCTTTAAAATAATAGTTATAAATTAGAAAATTTCTATTTATAGCTAACTTAGGCTAACCATGTAATTTCATGGACACCAATTTCACCATGAAACGGACACTAATTACTGGTCAATTCCCTATGAATTTATCAGAACTAAGATACACCCTGTTATGAAATATATAGAAATGGGATATAAGACATATAGGGTCATCCTATTATGCAAGGAAATGGGAGGAAGTGATAATTACCTTATATGACAAGTTTAACATAGGTCTGCTTAGATAATTAGTTAAAATAGAGTATATTGTTATTAATCCATGAAGCCTTACATAAATCCGGGCATGACCAATATCTGCTGGCGGACCAGGGTGCCCTAGGATAGCATAAACGATGGGTTAGTCAGAGGGTCACTATAAACCTAATCAGAATAGTATCATGACAAATGTGGGTGTGTGGTGTGAGTGGAATAGGGTACCAGGGAACCATGAGCAGGCGGAAAATTCTAAATTCTGGGGAGGGGGATATTCTAATCTAACTTTGTGCAGCCCAGAGTAGGTATAATATGGAGACTTAATTAATCATCACCCTGAGACATAGGTTGTTTATGCCTATAATCATTTTCAGTTTGGGGGAAAAAAATTGAAGAAATACACAGTGCACTATGAAAGGGGCACCCTACAAGCCAATACACCTGCTATTTGGTACCTTATGAAGATAACCTTCCAATCCCGTAAGTATAATCAAAAATCCTTCCCATCTAATATGTACTTTTTCAGTCATGTAAAATTTTATATATAGATATAAGGTGTTTTTTTCTATTGGTAAGGCGATTGTTTTGACAGAATTCGGTCTGAGGCAATGCAATTTTAGAGTATCAACCTGGGGATGAGCAATACTCATGGAAATGTCATCAGGAGCTGACTATGCTACTATCATCATAAGCTAAGTTCAATGTCTGCTCATCTTGCTAATGACTTCATTTGAAGAGGCCGTAAACACTGGTAAGACTGTTGTCCTCGGCGGAAATAATTATACATATACAAAATGTTTCATCACGAGCTCATAGATGAGCTCATAGATGATACGATTATTGCAATAATCATCACTGTGCCCTTCTACTTACCTTAAGCACTGTTCTTTCATACATCCAAACTATGAATATATATCTAAAGACAAATGCTATAGTTTCATTGCCAATGTCTCCTACGTTTTCCCTTTGGCATATTTTATATATTTGATGAAGGGAAACCATACTAAGAGAGTTTCAAAGCACTCTCCTTCATTGCTTCATGAATATTTAGTACATTTCGTGCAGTCATATTTTTGCATGAGCACTGTTTTTCTCTGTCTCTCATGTTCTCCGGGGAAATGAAGGCTCTCTGGCACAGTTCTGTAATCATCACTTTTGCTTTATTCATCCTCTCCTGTTCAGTCTTTTAGCAACACCTACATTCCCACATGACCTGTGGCGCTTTGCAGTCTATGCAACATATAATTCTCTAAGGGCACATTGTATGGATTTAGTCTCATCAATAATGAAAGAAGTAAATCTCCAAGCTTTCCATACTACAACATAGAGCTATATATCTAGGGATCCTAGGGACATAACACTTTTCATTTCATAGTAGTAACCTGGTAATGTCCACCTCCTTGTGAAACCTATGGGAGAGCCGTTCCTGAGGTACCTGCGAACTGTTTTTTTATCACCTTCATTCTGTACCAATTCCACATCCCCTATAGTTACACCTCATTATGATGTGCATGCACCCATATTTGTCAGACTTCTGCCATAAGATATCGGGGCATCCACACAGGGCAAAGCTGTGTTTTTGACACTGCAAATCTTTCAGAAGGGAATAGGTCATTTCCTCATTCATGTACTCTAACCATCTGCAGGTCTATTTGCTCTTATCGGAGCTTGCCTCTGACTGGAGATGCACAGAGCAGCTGGAGCTAATTGATATAGACACCTTCCCGTCAGCTGTGTCTGGCAACCCAGTAAACAAAAAAGGTTATACTGCATTTTATAACGTTATATAACATTATATAACGTTTCTCTAAGCCTCCTTACTATGGCATAACGTTATATAAAGTTTTAGAACGTTATTTTGACGTAAAATAACGTTTTTTTGTTAGATGGGAAAGCCATAGGTTAAAAATGTAAATCTGAGAGGGCCTCTATTCATTCCAGTACCATAAGTAATAACTCTGTGTCTCTCTGTCTCTGTCTGTCTGTATGTCTCTGTCTGTCTGTCTCTCTCCTTGTCTCTCTCATTCTCATTGTCTCGCTGTCTCTCTCTCCTACCCCCTCCCTCCCTCCCTCACCCTATCTGCTCCTCTTAAGTTTATTTGCAATTTTATATTGACAGATTGTAAACTACAATGTATTATATGAGTCATGCTAGACATTCCTGCATCCTACCCACACACGACCCTCTTAACACAATCCATCCCGCACCACAACCAGCTTACACATGTGTTGCCTACATAGTGATGGCTGCTTAGCTTTACAATTGAGTCTCCCACACAAATTGTATCAAATTATAGATACCATGAGGACCTCCTTCTCCGGACTCTTTTCAGAGAGCTGTTTGAAGAAGGAGGATGTAAGGAGAAGGAGTTTCTTGAGGTAAAGGATGGCTACATGGTACTCACAGCCCTGGTATCCCCCCAAGGTTCTATTCTGAGACATGATGGACACAATATGGTTTCATCTTGTTGGAGAATTGCTACCTTGAGTTGCTTGCATGAGATGGTTTATATGGTTTGGATGAAGACTCCCGCCCCCTAAGCCGCTGACAATGCTACTCACCTTCCACTGCAATTTACATGCAGCTCCTTTTAGTCTGTCTGATGAAAAGAAAACTTTCTACACATCAATGAAATGTAATCACACTTGAATAACAAATGGCTGAAATTGAGTGGAGAGCTGAGCTCTATCTATGGGAGGTGGGTGTAAGATGGCTTATGACAATTTAATAGGTGGATACTTTGACAGAAATTGGATTTGATGTAATCCTGTCTCAGAAAGACTGCACAAGTGTGTGCTGCTAAAGCTGAGTCACACTACTAAGAGGGTTAGAGACCAAGTTTAGATTTTTCCTGACAATTTCATTTTCTATTGGCAGGGTAGTTAGAGGGGTTAGATTGTTATTGCATCTGGCATCACTATGATACTATCGCAACGGCATACACCCAGCACGTTATCAGGTTGTATAAGTTTGCATTTCAGTGAGGTAGTGCAGCAATGGCTAACATAGCTGGTATTTCTGTCTGTCTCTGTCTCTGTCACTCTCTCAAATCGTCTGCTCTCCTCAAGTTCCTTTGCAATATTGTATAGACAGCTTGTAGAGTACAGTGTCCTGGATGAGTCATCCCAGATATCCACCCTACTCACACACAACCCTCTTCACATCCTCCATCCCACACTACAACCAGCTGACAATACATGTGTTGCTTGTCGGTTGATGGCTGCATAGCTTTACAAGTTACTCACACAAATTGTATCAATACATAGACACGCTGATGTGCTCCTCCTCGGGACCCTATTCAGGGAGCTGATTGGAGAAGACGGGTGTAAGGGAGGCATTGGGACGAGATGTTTCTTAAGGCAAAAAGTGGCTACATGGTACTCATAGCCCCGGCATCTCCCAAGGTCCTCTATATTCTTAGATAATTATATTGGAGACATACGGTTTCACTTTGTTCTCCCCAGTTGCTTGCATGAGATGATTTTTCGACTTGCTTAACATAAGTTTAGGTTTAACTTTTTTTTTAAAATATTGGTCATCAGATATTTACTTGACACTCTTACGCCTTATTGTCTTTAAAGTACAATTAAATCCAATTTATGATTCATATTAAGAATTACAGAAGCAGATATTTTCCTTCCACTATTTTCCCAAAGGAAATCGAGATTTATTTGGATGTTCTCTGGACCTACTCTTTTCTCTCTCGATTAATAGAATGATCAAAAACACATTACTTCTTTGCCTAAACTTTGTAACAGATACCATTATTTCTATAAATTAGAGGAAAGTATGGATACGGATGGATTGTTTTATCTATTTTCTTGTGGCAAAAGGCATTGTTATTGATACATTTTTCAGCACTTTAGTTATCCCTCTGCATGAAAAGTCCTAAAACCTTCCTTTGGGAATTAGAGATAATAATCCCCTATTTAATTGGCAGATCTTGAACAAAATGTATTGTTATTGAATCAATTGTGTATGTGTCAGCTGTATCCAAGCAATTTGAAGGTGAAATATTTTTGACTGCCTAAACGGGGGCTTCATTCTAATTGAAGGTTCAATATCAAAATAGGATAATATGCTTTAAAAAGCAAAATAGATATTCGGATTTTAAATATGATCGAGATTCAGATGGTCCAATGTGGCCTAATATTCAAAATACCAGGTCCTCCCATTTCCCCCTCAAAACGCACCTATGGAATATTGTTATGATGAAATGTTGCTTTGATGGTATGCATTTAAACTAAATTTAAACTTGTGATCTAGACTTGGAGTATGAATATGCAAATCATGCAAATGAGGTTAAAGTAGGTCAGTATATTTAAATTAGACAATTTGAGGACTTAGGGCACATAGCTGCATTCAAATTGAAGATTCAATGTAATCAACCTGTCTGAGAGTCTGCAGTATCAATTTTAGGACATTTAAATTTGACCTAGATTTAGATGGTCCAAAGTGACCAATTCAAAATGTCAGGTGCCTCTCATTTTTTGCCAAAAAGGGATTTACCAAGGTATATGTTGAATAGCTTTTGTGCCTTTTTAACAAATTTAAACTTGTGATACCGATTTGGAGTTGAAATATGCAAATTATGCAAATGAGGTTGAAATAGGTTAGTATATCTATATTAGATAAGTGGAGAACTTAGAGCCTCTATGGGGCTGTGTTTTGATTGGGAAGTTAGTGTCATTTGACAGAGGATGGTCCATTTTAAAAAACAATGGAAAATTTACAGATTTTCAAATGGCTAATAAAATAAATTCTAAATTCCAGGTGCCTCCCATCTTAATATGAAAGAGTATTATGCGAAGTATGTCTGGACCAAATTATATGCTTCTATCACAAAATGAATGATCATAATTGCTAAGAAACCCCACTATTAAGAATAGTCAAGCGCTCTTGCTAGGACTAAGTTGCCAATATGAACCTCTCAAATCTCAAACTAAGAGACTCAATGACTCATGATTCCCTTTGAGACAGGATATCTCCCATGGATTTGTTGAAAGGGAAATTGTTTATTTGAATAACAATGGGAATTGATGTTTTTAAAACTGCCACCTATATAACCAACAGAACCATACAGAAAGGGACTCACCATATACAATCAGATGAAAATGGTACCGCCATATCCTCAGATATATGCTTTAATTAAACCCTCTGCCGCATTGCCATCTTGAAGAGTACAAAACAGGTACTTAGAAGTTAGAAGTGACTCTCTCATCACAGTTCCATTAGATTTTTTATACAGCTAAATTTGTAGAAGCTGCTTTTTGAACATCAAAGTGATAGGAGTAATCAAATCAGTTTGTTCCTTATGTTCCATATGGAGATTATTAATATCAGTATTTCATTCTCACATAAAAACAATCATGAGAATAGGTAAGAAGTTCTAAAATACCATACAGGACTATGACATTCAGACAGCGTCCCACTTAACTAGACTCTAGGCAGTGGTTACTCTCTACCCCTTGTAAAGAACCTAGAAAGATAAATGGATGAGCATGATATTTCTAGATAAAACTTCAGAAATTTACTGAACCAGTACTTCTATTGACAGAAGTAAAGCATGTCAAGGGTACCGGTGAAAGTGTCAGTGTACCCATCCTCAAGCTCGTGACATCCATGTGGTTTCATATGCTGAGGAATCCTTGCCATGCATTCTAACATTGTTACTCCTTCCTGAATCAGGATGATGGTGAGAGAATACATGGGTAATGCTTCAGATCAGTGGACGAAAGATTACAGAAAGGGAATGAGGAAATGAAGATATAAAGGAAGGTAGAGAGGATGAAAGGAATGACAAAATGAACGAATATTGGCCAGAGATAGTTATAAAAGAGAAGGACATCTGTCTTAGGAAAAAAGCCATGGTCTTTCCGCCCACCCCATTCCCCATGAGCATCATCATACTTAAATTAATAATGGCACTTCAAGTCCTAATGAGGTGACTCATTAAACGTGAATTAGGGAATGATTCTGACAGAAAGTGGGTGGTTGATATGAACTTATCTTGATTCGAGAAGACTGCATTGTTGTGTTGGCAATGGTAGGGTACCAGACTTGGAAGTGGGATTGGATTTATCATAGGGCCTACAAGGTGCCTTGTAATTGTTAGGATTACTGGATTTCCAATTTGTCTACTGAGGATAATAACCTTGCCGCATGCATTCAACCAGTTTTGAGCTAGGAATAACATTATAACAACTTTTGCTGATCAATAGACTCTTAACTACTAAAATGTGAATACCGTGCATGAAAAGTCTTAATTTCCCTATATATTTCAGTCTCCAGTATAAAAAGATGAAAAATAAAAAAAGCCCCCATGATATGTGGATCAACAAGGGAAAAGGGACCTCCGCGGGGGATTTTTAGTACCAACTTTGGTCACCAGGGGGCTCCATATAGCCAAAAAGGACCAAGATATAGCAAAAACTTATCTATATTACTTTTTTATGTAGAATATGATAGGCCACATTAGAAGATTCCATTTTTGGTGTAAACATTCCATATTTGGAATGGAAAAGAACGTTTTTGGGCCTAAATTGGTGTTTTTGTACATGTTGGTTGCCATGGAAACATGATTTTCATTCTAAATCTAAATCTTTTATAAATTGAATGAAAGAAGGCCCCAAAACGATTTCTATGCTGAAAACAGAATGTAAATATCATTTTTAGATCAAAAGTTGTGGCCAATTGTTTGAAAAAGTTTGGATATTTGGGAATTAGCATAATTATGCTAATTAGATAGGAATATCTCTAAAACAAAGGAAGATAGAGCTTATTGGCATTTAAGATTGGACAGTGACCACACGTATTCAGAGAGCCAGTACTCAAAAACTAGAAGTGGTACCTGCTTATAAAAGATATCACTGGAAAGCTGATGACATCAATTTTATTATTAAATTTTTACCTTGGAGGACCCTTTTCCCTCGACTGTCCACAATTATTTCTCACTGCTGGGTGATGAGAAACAACTTTTTTGAGTGGCATTAGCATTGGTCTGACTATAATTTAAATTCGAGATGTTGTTAGCAAATAATAATCACAAGTTGGTGAAAACTAGCCACTTAGACAAGTGTAGAATGAACCGTGAATCCTAACAGATGAGCTACACAGGTAGCCGCTGTAATCCTCAAGACTGGCTGCACCAGCCTCCCCCACTCCAGGTCTCCCCTCTGTAAACACAAAAATGCAAAAGTCCCCAACCGCTGCCAGAACACGCGACCCTTATTAAGCACATCTCATTGAACTCTAAATCATCCTTTCCTCGCCTCCCCCTATCCACGCACAATCTTCTACTGACGATAGACTAGTGGTACCCCTTTTATCTTTCTACACTTCTCTACACTTGCCTCCTACAATACTTTAATATGTAGATGTATTTATGTAAACCATACTGGGTCTCTACTCATTCGCCGTAACCTTGGAGCACATGTCAAAGGAATTAGTTTATGGAGAAATAAAGGGCTCTGCAGCCATATAAAATCATGAAAATGAGGTGGCCGACCTGGAACAAAAAAAAAGTAGTACAGCTATCTTCTATAAAGTATGGATGTATTCACATTGAGCAAAGCTGTGCAAAGGCAGACCTATCAAGGAGGCATTTGGAGCATGCTACCAACCTATCAAGGAGGGGGTGACCATGTCTCCATGCATCTATTTAACCATTTGCATGTCTGTTTTCACTTATTGGCTTTACCCGGTCACAATAATGTGTCTTATCGAGTTGGTTCTTGGTCGCATGGTTATAAACCTTATTTGCTAAACGCATTATGGGCAAATAAAGGAGAAAATAATTATGATATCCGTCTGGAATTGGCAATATGTGATTTTTATGTTTCTCTATTCCTGCTCTAAATAATGCTATCTTTAATGTTAAATTAAGCCATTACAGAATTGTAAATTAGTTCTTTTATGAGAAACATTATAATGCATGTATTGTTGTCACAAGGAAGCAGCAGGTAGAAAGTTCCCAGAGAACATAAAGCTGCAGTGATCAGGTAATAGCAACCAGACAATGTTTCCCTTTATTGTCATTTAACCCTTTAGGGCCGAGCATCGACTATAGTCGATACCATGGCTGGCCGAGCATCGACTATAGTCGACATGACTCTATGGGAATCAGCACAGGCTTGGCCCAGGGGAAGTTCCTGTGAAAATATCTCGCTCCCATCACCAGAAAAAAAAATTGGGGTCGGACTTAAAGGGTTAATACTCTAGCCTATAAAGAATTCTAACGCCTAACTTTACTTACCCCGAGGAGCTCTGCTGAGAATAGCCAGTACCTAGCAAGAGGACTTACCAAGATATATGGATCCATGGTAATAATTCAAATCAGTTTAATAGGTAGTGCACGAGTAGTGGTGGCACTCAGACAGTATTGACCTTTAGCATCCCATGTTATGTTCAAGACATTTGTTACTGTCTCCCTCATGAATGATTCTAATACAATAGCTTACTTGAGTCACCCTAAGTGTCCTTGTGAGAATGGTCCGCACTAAGGGAATGACCTAGTCACATTTAATGGATGGTCATAATTCAAACAACTTTACTACTCCACTGAAATTATACCTCAACCCAAGACTATTCCAATGACACTGCCCTATAAATGATCACTAAAGGCACCAGTAGTAGTGGCAGTGGGGCCATCATTCCTGGTTACATCCGTTGAAGAGTTCTGAGCATGTGTCCTAACCCTGTTGGGGTGCTCCTAAATGAGGATTGGTGGGTAGCATAATACAGTGGCATTGGCTGCAACCATTGGCAGGAAAATGAGAGGAAAAGAATGAAGAAATAAGAAAGGGGATATAGCCATGATCATCTCTACATCCGTTGTAGGCATATAAAAAGAATCCTTTACAATCATTAACCTGCTCCAAATGCCTTCTTTGAAAGCCCTTATCAAAACACCTATACTGATATTTGAAATTAAATCAGGGTTCTTCATAGGATGGTAATCATGTTGAACATAGTCCTGACTTTGAACAGACTGAGGCTTTGTCCGTTTATTTTACCTTTCTTGTAGTGAATATTGATTCAATCCCCTGGGATCATAAATATGCATGCATAGCTAATTAGAGACACTAAAATCGATACTGTAATGTATGAATTCTGTTGCTCAATATTGCAGAACCCAGAATAGGCATTAACCATTTTGGTGGCCCATAATCCATCAGTTTTGTCCCCCTTAGACAGAGAAGCCATAGCCTCTGTAGAGATGATTGTATTATCCTAGTGTTATGGATAAAGGTGTTGCCTTAGTATAGAAAGTCATCAGATGACTCAATGAAGCCCTTATGGTCTGCCTATACATATTACTCCATTAGTCTCAAATAGAGCGCAGATCTCATCCCTCTAATGGCGGTGAGTTCATCAGTGCATATGGGTAATCTACATAATATAGGGATCTTTGCATATGATATTTATAATCAAAATGTAAGGATGGTTCGTTATCGTTAACTTGCAGAACTGATGCCATGCAATATCATCTGCAAATATTTAGAAATTCATTAAAGACTAAACGTGTCATCGGACACAGTAGTACATAAGTTCAACTCTTTTATAGATATTATTGATTATTATACAAGAGCTGCTGGTAGGCTAAATCAGATAGTAGGGTTAAGTAGATATGGTCAGAGCATAGGAACATAAAATCAAAATTTTTCATCTCATGATTATGTCTAAATCATAAACGATATCAATTCACTAGCCCAATCAATCTATCAAAGATCCCTTTCTTCCATATCTAGCCATAGCCAATATAAATATCATAGCCTTATATAAATCCAGGCATGAACAATATCTGCTGGGGGACCAGGGTACCCTAGGTTGCATAAACGATGGGTCGGTCAGAGGGTCGCTATAAACCTAATCAGAATAGTATCATGACAAACGTGGGTGTGTGGTGTGAGTGGAATAGGGTACCAGGGAACCATGAGCAGGCGGAAAATTCTAAATTCTGGGGAGGGGGATATTCTAATCTAACTTTGTGCAGTCCAGAGTAGGTAGATATGGAGACTTAATTAATCATCACTGTGAACTTTCCCTGGGCCGAGCATTTGCTGAATCCCATAGAGTTAAGATGACTATAATCAATGCTCTGCTCGGCCCCCAGGGCATCAATTATAGCCGATGCTCGGCCCCCCATGGCATCAACTATAGTTGATGCTCGGCCCTAAAGGGTTAAACAGAATGTGCTAGTGTATGTTGTTAAAGTTTCAATGAGTCCCAACTGAAATTGCATTTGTCAGACAATGTGTCTTGTTATTATCAGAGTTGATGACATCTTCTCAAAGGTTAGCTTTATACTCTGCCATTAAAGTATTACCTTTCTGGCATGCATGCTAGCTGTTAGTTATCTGTATGTTTTGGAGAGGATTGACTTGAATTCTGTGACAATAATTCTGTGACAAGTCATAAGTTTCATTATTTTTATGGGGTCAGACTGCCCCGATCCCCCACCACAATTCATTCAGTAAAGAAAGCCTTGCAAGTGTACTACACATGGTAGAAGTAAGTAACTGTGCCCCTTTCAGTATCTCCAATACAAATCTATGTTTTGGCCCCTAGGATAGGTTAATATAATGAGCCATGCTGCCATTTCAAGACTTTCGTATTTTAGTTCTTTTTAGCTTTATTTTTCAACAGACCATTAGACCTGGGGATAACTTCACTGAAGATCAATTCTCATGGAAATGTAATCAGGAGCTTACTATGCTACTATTATCATAAGCTAAGTTCAATGTCTGCTCATCTTGCTAATGACTTCATGGGAAGAGGCTGTAAACACTGGTAAGACTGTTGTCCTGGCGGAAATATATACAAAATGTATCATCACAACACAAGAGCTCATAGATGATACGATTTTATTGCAATAATCATCACTGTGCCCTTCTACTTCTGTGCACTGTTCTTTCATACATCCATACTATGAATATAACTAAAGACAAACGCTATAGTTTCATCGCCAATGTCTCCTATGTTTTCCCTTTGGCATATTTTATATATTTAATGAAGGGAAACCATACTAAGGGAGTTTCAAAGCACTCTCCTTCATAGCTTCATGAATATTTAATACATTTCGTGCAGTCATATTTTTGTATGAGGACTGTTTTTCTCTGTCTCTCATGTTCTCCCGGGAATTGAAGGCTCTCTGTCACAGTTCTGTAATCATCACTTTTGCTTTATTCATCCTCTCATGTTCAGTCTTTTAGCAACACCTACATTCCCAAATGACCTGTGGCGCTTCGCAGTCTATGCAATATATAATTCTCTCAGGGCATATTGTATGGATTTAGTCTCATCAAAAATGAAAGGAGTAAACCTCAAAGCCTTCCATGCTACAACATAGAACTATATACCTAGGGACATAACACTTTTCATTTCATAGTAGTAACCTGGTAACGTCCACCTCTTTGTGAAACCTATGGGAGAGACGTTCCTAAGGTACCTGCGAACTGTTTTTTTCGGGGCAAAGCTGTGTTTTTGACACTGCAAATCTGTCAGAAGGGGATAGGCCGTTTCCTCATACATATTTCCTCTAACCATCTCTGGGTCTTTTGCTCTTATCGGAGCTTGCCCATGATGGGAGACACACAGAGCAGATGGAGCTAATTGATATATAGAAGCCATAATGGTCGCTTAAAAGTGGAGATGATAATTCTATCAGTCTGGAATCAACAAGGTCTCATCTCTCTACCATGTATTGGAAAATTCCTTTCCTGTGGCTGTGCTATTTTAAATCAGTTCAATGCAGAAGTGAAAATTAATTCTTACATAAAGAAACAAAAGAAAATATGTGTCTATTGCCACAAGTAGAATATTCTTTAAAAATATACAGGAGCAGTAACAGCTCCCAGAGAGTATAAATTTCCCTTTATTGCCATTAAGCTGTGCAGCCCATAAACATTAAAAATGTTGTAGTAGTTAGCTTTACCCTGAGCATTCTGTTAAGAATAACCAACACCTAAGGAAAGGCCTTGGTAAGATGTATTATATGGATGGTCATAATTCAAAGAAAGATTTACTGGATGGTCGTAACTCATACAACTTTATCACACCACTGAACTATTCCTCAAGCCAATACTAATCTAGTACTTACAATGACAGTGCCCCATAAATGATCTCAAAGGTGCCAGTGACGGTGCCAGTACCCATCTTCCTTTCCTATGGCTGTGCTATTTTAAATCAGTTCAATGCAGAAGTGAAAATTAATTCTTACATAAAGAAACAAAAGAAAATATGTGTCTATTGCCACAAGTAGAATATTCTTTAAAAATATACAGGAGCAGTAACAGCTCCCAGAGAGTATAAATTTCCCTTTATTGCCATTAAGCTGTGCAGCCCATAAACATTAAAAATGTTGTAGTAGTTAGCTTTACCCTGAGCGTTCTGTTAAGAATAACCAACACCTAAGGAAAGGCCTTGGTAAGATGTATTATATGGATGGTCATAATTCAAAGAAAGATTTACTGGATGGTCGTAACTCATACAACTTTATCACACCACTGAACTATTCCTCAAGCCAATACTAATCTAGTACTTACAATGACAGTGCCCCATAAATGATCTCAAAGGTGCCAGTGACGGTGCCAGTACCCATCTTCCTTTCCTATGGCTGTGCTATTTTAAATCAGTTCAATGCAGAAGTGAAAATTAATTCTTACATAAAGAAACAAAAGAAAATATGTGTCTATTGCCACAAGTAGAATATTCTTTAAAAATATACAGGAGCAGTAACAGCTCCCAGAGAGTATAAATTTCCCTTTATTGCCATTAAGCTGTGCAGCCCATAAACATTAAAAATGTTGTAGTAGTTAGCTTTACCCTGAGCGTTCTGTTAAGAATAACCAACACCTAAGGAAAGGCCTTGGTAAGATGTATTATATGGATGGTCATAATTCAAAGAAAGATTTACTGGATGGTCGTAACTCATACAACTTTATCACACCACTGAACTATTCTTCAAGCCAATACTAATCTAGTACTTACAATGACAGTGCCCCATAAATGATCTCAAAGGTGCCAGTGACGGTGCCAGTACCCATCATCCCTGGTTACATCCAGTGAAGAGTTCTGAGCATGCGTCTTAACCTTGTTAAGGGGCTTCCGAACCAGGGTGGGTGGGTGGAGTAATACAGTAGTGCTACATGGAATTATCAAGGGAAAGATAAGGAGAGGGGGATTATTTTGACTTATATTAATGTTGACAAAGTATTCAAAGAATCCCATACAGTCATTAATCTTCTCCACCTTATCAAAGCATTCATATTATACATACCACCCTGTTGATCAGGTTGCGTCTGAGGTGCTATTACCACTACAGCCTGTATTAAAACTCTGTGGTGTTTAAACAGGACGGCCTCTTACATCCCCACAGTGTTGTTTAACTGACTCTTTTGTTCATACAGTGTGTTTCAACAGGTCGTCCTGTTATAAGACCCCGCCGTGGTAAACACCCTGTGGTGTTTAAACAAGCCAAGACCACTCTCCCACCATTGTTGCAGTGATAAGCCTCATGAAATATAATCTGAACTTTAAATAACCCAAGAATGCAATGCACTATATTTATGTTGCAACCATAGTCTGATAAAGGAGATTTCGATCTATATGCTCAATATGCATTTACTTTTAGCAAATTTGACAGGGAAACTGCAAATGAATGTATATGAATTTCACACTGAACCCATGACCCTATTGCACTACAGGCAGTGTTATCTGACTAAAACCGTGGTGTTTAAACAGGCCGGGGTGTTTATACACTATGTGGTTAAACACAGTGTAGTCTGCAACCTGTTGATCAGGTCCTATACTAGTCTGTAGCCTCTGCAGAGATGATTGTATTATCCGAGTTATATAGATAATAGTATCGTCTTAGTAAACAATGTCATCAGAGGATTCAATTAGCCTTGCCCTAATGGTATATACCTATGAATATCATTATGCTATTAGTCTGATTAATAGTGCAGATCGCACAATGCCATTGGGTATATATGGGCTTAATAATGTATATGGATAATCTAACTATATAGGGACACATACATCACTATCACCATAATTCACTTACCATATAGCCATCAATTGCAACCATAGCCCGACATGAGGACAGGAGCCGCCAACTGATACTCCAAAATGCCTCCAGATTTCTTCCTATGAACAGTGATAATTCAAAATTCGGACACCACCTTGTCTGTGTCTGAGCTAATCCTAATGTTATCCATGCCATAGTGCCTGTATGTACCATATAAGTGTATGCACCATTCTAGTTTGTCATCCAATAGTGTCATTTCATTTTGTGCATAGGATACGGGCCCCCACAAACCCAGAAACCTGCCACTGCCGTTTATAGTGCTTTGAGGTATGGAGGTAAAAACAAAGGCGTCCAATCCCCATGAGTATAATGACATCCAAATGTATACATACCTTTCAGTTGTAAATATTATGCCATAATAGAGGGGTTGTTTTGACAGGATTCAGGATTTAGTCTGAGCTAATCCTGTTTTAAGCAGCATTCTAGGGTGTGCATTGCTACAGGTTTTCAGGTCCTGACTGAAATTGGATTTGTCAGACAACCTGTCTTGTTATTGCCAGGGTTGTTAAAGAGATAAGATTAACATGCTTTCTTATAAGTAACGTCTTTGCGGCTTCTCTTTGTGGCTGTTAGTTGGTTTTTTTCTAAATTCTGTGCAACACAAGATGTATAAAGTTAGGCTACTCCAAAAGAGTAGAGGACTCCCTACGCCGTACTATAATTAGACATGGTAGTCTAGACTCTGGCTTGATATCAGTACATACAAGGGGAGTATGTCTCCTACCACAATTTGTTCTGGAAAACAATGCACTGTGTTGTAATGAAGTTTCAGTCTCAGGAGGAAAAATGTAATTAATTTCCACCTAGGATAGGATGAGATAGGTCTTGTTCAGTTGCCATTTAAACCCTTCACTGTTTTTGGAAATGTGTTATCTTTTTAAGACGTGTATCATCATCTGGCGAAATGTGGAAGGGAGTGTGAGTAAAATAAGGGCCTACCTCCTATGAAAGCAAGTAAGATATGCAAGAGTGTTATTAACAAAGCAATCAAAATGAGGGAGGAGGGAGAATTCCAACCAAATGATATGCAAACCAGGTTATGAATGCCATATGTGATTTATTTCAAAGGGAATAATTAATGTGATTGGGTTTCGTGTGGGTGTGCAACCTTTAAGGGAATTCCGAAGCAGGCATAATGAAAGCTTTTAAGTTCTTCATTATCATGGCAAAAGAACCTCTACATAAAGGAGTGTTGATACATGTTAATCAAAAACAGTTATTTTCCAGATTCCAATGTTCTAACCTTTTCCCCTTTTGACATTAAAGAGAAAAAACACACCAATGAGTTTGAAATGCCATCCTTCGGTGCTTCATGAATATTGAGTACAAATTGTGCAGTCATGTTTAAGCCTGATGGCGCTTTTTCTGTCTCTCATTTTCTCAGGGGAAATGAAAGGTCTCTGGGGACTGTTCTGTAATAATCACTTTTGCTTTAAATGTGCATCCTTTAGCAACACCTCAGTAGCTACATGGTGTCTTCAAAATGTAACTCAATCAAGGCGTGTTTCCACGTTTTTCGAGGAGTATAGCAGCTTTAATTCATTGAGATATAGATAGAATGTGTCAGGTTGACTCATAAGAGCAGTTTGGTTCTAAAAGATACTCATTTCTGTGACGTTATGGTGTTTTATAGGTAGGATTCCTTATGAACTATCTTTAAGCTCCATCTGGAGAAACCATTACATGTACAGGTCACCTACCATAGTAATGGGGCTGTTGCTGGTCAGGGGTGTAGTAACACATTGGTTATGAGCACTGGGAATAACATGATGACAGTAAAGAACGATGGATGGATGGATGGATGGATGAGGGATGGGAGAACGGAGGATGGGATGGAATGACCGCAGGAAGGAACAAGGGAAGGATCGAACAAAGGAATGAAGGAACAAACGGACGAATAAATGGATAAATGAATAAACCATAGAATGAAAAATCCATAGAGCAAACGTTTGGATGTATTAGAGATACAGGAATAAATGAATTCTTCTAGACTCTTTCCAGTGATCCTGTTTGTTTGAATGGAAAATTGAATGGCTAGTTTAATGAGAACAGTACGATCAAACATCACATTTGTAGTGATCAGTTATTCCAGGTGTCTCCATAATAAAGCCTGGAGACATTTCATCCACAGAATAGGCGGAAGAGTACAATAACCATGGTTCATCTGGAATCCTGGTGTTGTGGATAAAAATATGAAGTAATGAAGCCTCTAGGTATTGGTTATAGTACCAGACCTTCTCACCAGGTGTCTCCATGTTACAGAGGGTTGCCATAACAATGGCTGCACAGTCTGCACACGTCATAGGTTCCTCCCCCTAGTGGTTTAGACGTTAGCCAGGTTTTGTGACCATGGAAGCTTTACTGGAATACTTGTATACAACTTACAAGGGAAATACTCATGAGATGAGAACAGCTTGGGGGGGGGGGGGTTACCAAGGAGGGGCATTACCAAGAAATGGCTCATCCAAGCCCAATAGTTACAAGTGTACACTATAACAAACGAATGAGAAGATCACAATAGGTTTGTTTTCCCCTACGTTCTCATGAGAAAAATGAATATATAACAGCTGATCAAGGGCAATGTACCGAAGCTGGGAAGGTATGGATCCCTATCATGTTAAACGGTGGTAGAAGATAACAACCAACCACTCCTTGAACTTCTTACGATTTATTTTACATTCGTATATGTATATTCAGAACAATACATCTGTATGGAAAGTTGGTGTTTCACAATTAGATGATAATCTTCAGACATAGACACGTCAACACCGATGTATGATCACAGAACACCCGTGATTATATAAATTTAGTGGCAAGAATATTTGCATGCAGGCTGCCCCTATCAGCCAGTGGACATAGAACATTGAATCAACATTGATTAAATTCTAATGATTTCAAATGTTGAGTTAATGTTGATTCAATGTTGAACTGAATTGTATGCCTACTGGGTAGCCCTCTTTCCAGCCTCTCTTGTCAACGTCATGAAGTAGAATAAGATATAATATTTCCTTTTTTCATTAAATAATGATCATTGTAAAGTTGACTTGTTTCATGCAATCACAGTACATGTTTGACTGATGTGCGGTCAGGACGAGAAATACTGCCGGATGATTATTTGTTAATAAACGAGTTCCTTGGGGGATCATTGAAACAAATGAAACACATGGTAGAATTATAGGACTGAATTTAAAGTGATACTTATGGATTAATGTCCTACCTTGTTCAACATTCAATCCGCCAATGAACACGTTATGGGCACTTTAAATTATATATACAACGTACAGGGTCGTGTTGAATATGATACTGATATAACTGGAATTTATCTCATAAGGGGCACAATCAAGTTGGTTTTGGTTTTCAAATGGCTTTCATTGGCCCATCTTTCATGAACAAGTCAGGTCTCTTTTGTTATACATTTTTTTAGAATAATGAATGTTCGAGCATCTTCACTGTGTAACAGTTAAAAAGGTGGTTATTTTTTAGACAACAGAAGTTGCTTATTTTGATGGTGGGAATCAGGGAGATAACAAACTGTTTTACCACGGGTAAAGCTTAACAGTAGATGCTACTGTTTTCCTGCAATGAATGGTAAAACCACCATGTCTATCTACATTATACCTACACATATGCAGCTATTTACTGCGTATAGCTTTCATTGATATAGATCTATATGTTACCAACCTTACAATACTGTGATGTGAAAACTATTTTAGATATAAAATAGACATGATACAATATAACTCTGATATACAATATCTAGCAGCATCTTATAAATACATATATAAATGTATTTGGATTTGGATTATTCTTTGTTCCTATTATATAATTGAATTGAGTCATGCATCAGATTTGTACACGCAATCTAGATTTAGAATAGCTTAGTATTATACTCTATGAAAATACTGTGCAAATACTGTATCTCGCTCGGGAAAACTAATAGTGTATAATCATTCTGCATAATTATCTGGCAAGCATCAGGTCATCGAATATCAAAATGCTATCTTATTATTGAAACTAGATGTCTATAATACTATGTAACAATAATACTAGCTCTCTAGGAAGTCGGTAGTTAACATGTTTACAACAAATTTGCTCTAGGCTTTTGCCATATAGGATACACCAACTAGACATTATTCATGAGTGAATTATGAAAACATATGAAAAGGGGACCATTTGTGAGCAGGCAAGCAGAAAGGATGGTCCCCGCGGGATTAGTTCCGATTTTAGCCACCAGGGGGCGCCACTATGGCCTAAAATGAAAGAATTAGGCTAATAATTGCTCTTGGGTACTTTTTTCTGGAGAATTCAATAGGATTACATAAAACATTCCATTTTTGGCAAAAAGCTTCTTTATTTGGCAGGTAAAAGGAACGTTTTAAAGCCTAAATGGGTGTGCTTGTTGATATGTGTTGCCATGGAAACATGATTTTTATTCCAAATAGAGGAAATGAAGACAGAAATTGATAGAATGAATTGTGAGGATTGCCATGGTGAAAACAGAACAAAATTATGATTACCAGATCGAATTTTATGACTTAAAGAATGAAAATGTATCATAAATTTCTAATATCATAGATAAAGCTGATTAAATAGGGACATCTTGGAAAATATGAGACATAGAGCTTATTCGGATTTTGGAAGGGGTGATGCCCACACATATTCGTGAAGCCATTTCTCAAAGACTAGTAATAGTATCTTCTGGTGTAATATATCACTGGAAAGCTTATGACATCAATTTCAAAGTTGGCTTTTTCCTCGGAGTACCCTCTTCCCTTGCCTGTACACATTTTCTCTCTCACATACAGACAGACACAATTGGGATTCTATCCATTTGGAACCCATTTACGTAGTTAAACCACACCTAGACCCCTGTACTTAGGATATTGCCGACAGTCTAGGCTGATCACGAGTCACAGATGATTGTGCTCAGTCCCGACTAAGCCAATATCCTCAGTACAGGGGTCTAGGTGTGGCTTAACCGACTTATGCCGCATCAGTGGTGAGTGCTTTCTCACCTTTTGTACGTCATATACAGACAGGCAGTTTATTCTGTTATCAGGGCCAAGTGTGGTATAAAACCTATTATGAGCCTTGATGCAGAACATTGATACAGGCCACATGGCCCTTGGAGGGTCCTCGACGAATCTCATGATTCTACATATTCGATAATTATGAACACATACATGGTATTTGGTTGTCCGCGAATTCAGGGGAATGTAGGCTTATTCGACCTTGATTGTTGTACGTTTTACTCTTGGTTTTATTTTCGCCTTTGTATACATAATACGTACATAAGAGCCACACACAACATTAGGCATGGCACCCTGTTTGTTTGAACTATGTTAGGGGACTTTGAGAGTGGAACGATTAGAGGTATAATATAGGTGTATAAAGTGTACTAATTATAGCCTAACACACTGCCCTTTCATTTACTTGCTAGTCTCTATACCCTTACTTGATTTGACTTGAACGGGGGGTCTAACTGACATTGAAATGTACTCAGTAGGACCTACTATAAATAATCATCAGTTTTCTTTTACAAGAAAATACCTTGAGGGTTGATCTAGCTACTAGCCAAGCTCTGGTAGCCAGACCATGTACCAGTTGACCTCTGATTGTCTAGCCATGTACCAGTTGACCTCTGATTGTCTAACCATGTACCAGTTGACCTCTGATTGTCTAACCATGTACCAGTTGACCTCTGATTGTCTAACCATGTACCAGTCGACCTCTGATTGTCTGACCATGTACCAGTCGATTTCTGATTGTCTGATCAAGTATCAGTTGACCTCTGATTGTCTAACCATGTACCAGTCGACCTCTGATTGTCTAACCATGTACCAGTTGACCTCTGATTGTCTAACCATGTACCGGTCGACCTCTGATTGTCTGACCATGTACCAGTCGATTTCTGATTGTCTGACCATGTACCAGTTGACCTCTGATTGTCTAACTACATACCAGTCGACCTCTGATTGTCTAACCATGTACCAGTCGACCTCTGATTGTCTGACCATGTACCAGTCGATTTCTGATTGTCTAACCATGTACCAGTTGACCTCTGGTTGTCTAACCATGTACCAGTCGACCTCTGATTATCTGACCATGTACCAGTTGACCTCTGATTGTCTAACCATGTACCAGTCGACCTCTGATTGTCTGACCATGTACCAGTCGACCTCTGATTGTCTGACCCTGTACCAGTTGACCTCTGATTGTCTGACCATGTACCAGTTGACCTCTGATTGTCTAACCATGTACCAGTCGACCTCTGATTGTCTGACCATGTACCAGTTGACCTCTGATTGTCTAACCATGTACCAGTTGACCTCTGATTGTCTAACCATGTACCAGTTGACCTCTGATTGTCTAACCATGTACCAGTTGACCTCTGGTTGTCTAACCATGTACCAGTCGACCTCTGATTGTCTGACCATGTACCAGTCGATTTCTGATTGTCTGACCATGTACCAGTTGACCTCTGATTGTCTGACCATGTACCAGTCGACCTCTGGTTGTCTGACCATGTACCAGTCGACCTCTGATTGTCTGACCTTGTACTGGTTGATCTATGATAGTCTGACCTTGTACCGACTAACCTCTGACTATCTTACTTTTCCCCAAGTGATGTATAGTAGCACAGTATACTAATACAAGTCAATACAATAAATCCTCCCGCTAACAGCACCTACACAGACACCCTACCCCACATGCCCGGTGCTCAGTTAGCACGGCTCGGCGTTGATGGTGGAGTAGTCGTTCTCTGCGGTCTTCCTGAGCGGTCTCCCCTCCTCCTGCCTCTCTGAGAGGTGCTCCATGGTGTGGTCCCCCGCCCGGAGCGACGCCTCCTGGCTGATCTCGTCCGAGGGTGTTGTGGAACAAATATACCTGTAGGAGAGGGGTGAGGAATGCAGCTTAGCATAGAGTGCGGGACAGATTGATCATCACTGCATGTAATGGTATGTATATTTATTTTAATGATTTTGATTCCATTGGTTCTTTGAAAATGTATTTGGAATGGCAGGTATAATGGTATACTACTAATATCCCATATTCATCATCATAATTATTTTTGAAGAAAGATCATTAAGGAATTATCATATAGGCAGTGAGTGGAGGAATTATTCGTGATATAACAACAATGATGGACATGGTAAAACCAGTTCACCACTTTAACCACAGGGCACACTACGGTAGTTCCAGAGTTTAATCTTTTAAAATGTTAAGACATACACTTAATACGACCGTATTGGAATATGATTAAGTTCTCTAGATAAATTGTGACATTGACTGCAGGTGAAATCCCCTTACCTGTGTCCACAGGTGAGACAGGTGACAAAGACTGCAGCAAAGAACACCAGCGCCACCACGTTCGGCCACAGTAGTAAGTGCATCACCCACCAGGGGTCACTCCGCTGCACCGTGATAACCCTGGCAGAATAAGGTACGGAAAGTGGGTAAGGAGTTTTAACAGGGGCATGGCAAGCAGTTTCAAAGTAGGGTATTTGACTCTTTTTGACCCCTTTCTACTTGACTTTTTTTGGTTTGACCTTTTTTGGGGTTGGTCAAAAGTGTGTGTGTGTGGGGGGGGGGGGGGGGGGGGGGTATGCCCCCCTCCCATCCCCCCGGTTGCCACGCCCCTTGCCGGGTTGGTCATTATTTAATGACATATAGAGGAATTGTTGTAGGGTTCGTCATATATAATTCGTTAGCATTAACTAGAAATCTAGATGATTTCCCTACATTATTATTATTATTATTAAGGTTGTGGTGGTGCGTTTTAATTTCCCTCACCGCAAAGCGACAAGAGCAGGCAAACAACGCCCTTCATAGACGGTGCCAAAATATTAAGCCATGTTAGATCCAAAAGGATATGACTTTATTAATATTGTTATCCATCTTAAAACGGAATGGTTACCTGGAAGAGTCATATGGGCTGTAGAGACAGAATATCTCATGTCCAGGAGTCCCTAGTCGCTTCCTATATTCCTCCACGGACTTCTGGTTGTCTTTCTGCTCCCTGGCACATTCTGGTTCTACAGTGCACTAGAAAAGAAGAAGAATCAATTAATTAAGCTAGGATAATTCTAATTATATTCTTTCGCCTACAAGATCACGAACACCAACAGTATCAAGATACCATAATTATAGGAACGTGGGTATAATTTTGAAGTTAATTCAATTGTGTCCTTGTCATTTAGATTATTTAAAAGGTATCTTAGATAGTAAATTGTTCAACTTGATTTGATTAACTTACAGGTCCATCCATATAAAGCTCACTGTCGTGTAGGAGTGCTACAAAGTTTGTATCCTCTTCATCTTCATCGGCGGTGGTGACGTTAACATAGAGCCTCAAACAGGGGTAGGAGGACTTGCACCACCAACCACAGCTACAGGGTCTTAAGGGCGGCTGGACGTCCAACACCGACTGGAGGAGAAGTATGATCATCATAATAGAATATGAATATGAGAAAATATAACAAAATTACAACCTCAACCAGGGGATTTTCATTGACATGATAGCCTTAACCAGAATGAAATGTAGGAACGAGGAGTGTTGACCACAACTACAAAAGTGCCCATAGAACCTGCTGGCATTTTCCAGCTGGACTTAGGGCCTAATTATGCATGGTTTGTCCCTCCCTTAGGTCTCATTGGTCACCCTGTGGTCAGCTGGTCACCTGCTGGCCAAGATGAGGCTCAGTCATACTGACTGAAATGTTATGTTATTTTGTAAAGCCTTAAAGCGACATTTTCACCAAGTGTCTGCCAGTCACATGTTTAGTACTGTTCCAGTTTAGTATGTGATAAAGCAGGGGTGGTGCTTTGTGGGGCTTTAAACAGGGATAGGAGTTGTTCTATAATTAGAAACAGATGTTTAGTCTAACCATTGTTGCCACGTGTATGTGCTTGCGTGTGGCTTCATGGAAACCAGACTAAATAAATGGGCATTGAGAAGCTAATTTAGACCTCAAGATCGTGATCACCTAAATCAGTTATTCCTCGCATGGCATACGTTTCATATCGGTTTAGTGATACATAGAAAGTCCCATAAATCATACGGGAAGTTATCCCCGAGTAAGATAATGGTATTAAAAGCTATATAACACTCAATCTTAATAATGATATTTACATGTGCTGTGACGCATGTGGCATTCTTGAACCCTAGTGATAGCCGATATGGGCGCACGAAGACATATCCAACGTAGATACCGAACCCGAAAACCACGAGTCCAAAGAAGCTGAAGCAGAGATAGAAGGCGAGGATGTTGGAGCGGCGATAGCACACCTCAGGGCAGTAGCAGTGTCTGCCTATAGGAAGGTGCCGCGAGTCCCTTTTTATCCACTCCTGTGCTACCTTCAGCTCCTCGTCCGTCCAGTTACGGGTACACAGCATGGTGTGGGGTGGCTCTGGAAGGAAGTGATACTTGATTGAGGACATGACTTGTGTTGAATAGGCCTATATTTGCTAAAAGGTTTGTGTAGCATGGTGGTATTTGGGTTAGAGAATCAAGAGTATATTCAGGTTAAATTCATATTTTGCTCGGTATTATGTAAGAATAATTTATAGTATACATACGAAAGTGAGTACCCAGTAATTAACAGTACAAATACATGCAGAAGGCACTGGTAGGATTATGTTCATAAGTTATGTACTCAGGATTTGAGCATGTAGCTATATGAAACTGTGCCCATTATTAGACACTGTGAGTTTAAACGAACTTGTGAGTTGAACCCAGTATTTGACATTGTGAGTAGTATATGAAATTGTGTTTTACCCAGTACATGACATGGTAAGTAGTATATGAAATTGTGTGTTTTGCCCAGTACATGACTTCGGTTTTTTTTAGTTCAAATAATCTTTATTCTGGTATAATGAACATACATATATACATATGTGTCTTGGGGTTCTATACCAGTCCGACTAGATGTTATTAGTCGCTTTGCATGATCAAAGTATACTATTTGTAGTGATCTAACTTTAACATATAGTAATATGGGTTAGCGTGACGTTTTGTCCCTAATCTGGCCTGATGTTAGTGAGATGGATGATGTGATGAGTTGCATGTCTTAATTCCTAGTTCTACTCATGTATATGAGTTGTTTAGCCTAGACATTGTGAGTAGTATATGAAGTTTTGAGTTTTCCCGTTATTCAAATTTGTGAGTACCGGTAGTATATGTCGAAGTGGTGAGTTTACCCAGGATTCAAAATTGTCAGTGGTATATGAAATTGTGAATTTTATCCAGTATATGACATTGTCAGTAATACATGAAATTGTGGGGTTTACCCAGTACATGATATTGTGAGTAGCATAATTATAGTTGTGAATTTTACCAGTATTCAAAATTGTGAGTAACATATGAAATTATGGAACTTGTACCTAGTATTTGATATTGTAAACAGGATATGAAGTTGTGAGTTTTACACAGTATTTCAAACTGTGAGTAGTATATGAAATTGCGAGTTGTATCCAGTATTTGACATTGTGAGTAGTACATGGAATAGTGGGGTTTACCCAGTATAATTATGACATTGTGAGTAGCATAATAAAAGTTGTGAGTTTTACACAGTGTTCAAAATTGTCAGTAGTATTTGAAATTGCGAGTTTTACTGAGTTGCGCCCAGTATTTGACATTGTAAATAGTGGATATGAATGCGAGTTGCGCCCAGTATTTGACATTGTAAATAGTGGATATGAATGCGAGTTGTGCCCAATATTTGATGACACTGTGAGGTGTACCTAGGGTTGGAGGAAAATAAGTAGTGTACAGATAACTTTGGTAAATGTCTTACAATGACCTTACCGGTAATATACATGCAGATTGTATAATAATAAAATAATGAGCAATCTAAGTATGGAATCTCGGGTATCTTATCACTGAAGTAGTGTGTGAAAATAAGAAATATAGAATTGATTATTGTAATTCCTACAATAAGTATATAATTATGATTTAACTTATGTATATATGATTATCAAAAAGCGCATTTATATCCCCCAACCAGAAATCAATGTAGTATATATGCGGAATTTCCTAGCACGCTACTCCCCCTGGCTATGTCCGTAACACACGCAAATCATTGTAGTACATAAATGCCAATTCAATAGTGAAGTCTAGTCATGCACAACCAATGTAATCACGGTTGTAGTAGCATTCACACAAAAAGGGCAACATTGACCAAGCCCCAGTGTGTAGTGTTTACCTTGCTGAATTCACCTGTTATCGCCCATACACATGCCACCGTCCATGACACATTAAACTCCAGCACCCTACTCCTAGGGGCTAAGGCATTGATCTCATATCGATTTATTTGCTCCTGCAAAGATCAATCCATGCCGTGCGTGCCCATTCAGTTTACCCATAGACAGCTGCAGCAATGCAGAATTCGGATTGTAATTCAAAAACAACTGGAAGAAACTGTTATGAGTTGCTCAGCATCTGCTCGTGTTGTGATGACAGTTGTGCATGATAAGTGTCTATCACTGCATCAGCGAGCAGCTCCCCTAGCTGCCAGCTGTTGTCCACCAACTCCCTGAGCTGCTCCCACCCTATAACATGCAGAAATAACCACCCCTCCCATGAGACCATGCAGGGTGATAGCTTTACAGCAACTAACAGTAAATGGTGTCAATCGGGGTCGGGCATTAGCCCTGCACTCACCTTTGCCTCTGGGAGGAGCAGCTGACAGCTGCTCAGCGTGACACAGATACCATGAGCAGCTCAGTAGTTCTGGTGTTTAACACAAGGTAGCAGCACCAGCGTTTTGGTCACTTCAGACAGTGGAGACATGCTGTAGGCAAACTGGGAATTATGTTATTGATACTGCATTCTCCTGCTCGCCGCTCCATTCATCCATAAGGCAAACAAGGCTCTGTTTGTCGTGTGACGCATTCAGAAAGGGATACTGGGCGGCGCATAACTCAATGTTCCAGGGGTGAATGGCTACACAGCTGCTACCAGTGCCTAGATATAGGCTTTGTAATCTGGTTATCCTTAATAGTAGGTAGGCTAAACACTTCTTTTACATCAAACTCCCATGAAGCATTCTGTTAACCCCTTTGAAGAGTGACAATATGCCCACAGCGACTCATCTACTTTTTCAAACTACATGTACATATCTTACACTGCACGAGAATGCGGGTTTAAGTGTAACTTAAAGCCCAATATATCTTATGTAAATATCTGGCTGCAACCAATATAATGGAGTTTAATGATCCCTGTCAACCTCGGGTTGGATGGGATTTAAGGGGAATTTATTTCTCTTGAAGGTACGCTTGCATGGGCTTTAAGTTACTTAAAACCCCAGGACAACCTCAGTGATATTTCACTTAAATCTTAATGTTCCCCAGGTCAACCTAGGATACTTTCCACTTAAATTTCAGTAAACCTCAGGATAACTAGGAATATTTCCACTTAAATCTCATTAAACCCCAGGGCAACCAGGAGTTTTTTTCACTTAAAATCTCATTAAACCCCAGGACAACCAGTGGTATTTTCCACTTAAATCTCATTAAACCCCGGGACAACCATGGGTATTTTCCACTTAAATTTCATTAAACCTCAGGACAACTACACTGAAAACCCAGAGCAAGGAGCCTAGTCATTATCACGACCTAGGTAGTCATAATGAATAATGGCAGATGGAGTGGAGAATGGTGTGTGAATATAGTCTCTAATTAGTTCACTTCTTAATGACAGACATCCTTTTCACATATTTGGTGTAGTCTTGATTGAACTAAGTAGCATTACTTGTTATAAATAAGTTGCCAATGGGTGAGAATGATGGCCCCAAAGGTATAGAGACCACTCTGCTCCCTGTCACCAGTGTATATCTCACGACAGATATAGTAAATGCAAATATTAAAACCAGGTGGCAGTAGTGTGCCATAAGTAGCAAGTGAGGAATAGAATTATGTACCATAGGGTAGTCATTGGGACAACCTAGGACTTGAGAGTTGTCAATACTGATGACTTTAGGTCTTCAAATAGACAATACCTAAATTAACAACCTTAAGGTAGTCATTCTGACTACCTAATTATTGTGACTACCTAAGGTCGTCATTATGACAACTTTGGTCTGAATGGCTCAGATGGGTAGTCACAATGACGACCTAAGGTGGTCACTTTGACTACCTAAAGTTGTCAGTTTTGGCATTGTCAGAATGACGACCCTGAGGTTTTCAGTGTAGGGATATTTCCACTTAAATCTCATTAAGCTCCAGGGCAACCAGGAGTATTTTTCACTTAAATGTCATTAAACCTCAGGACAACCAGGGGTATTCTCCACTTAAATCTCATTAAACCCCAGGACAACCAGGGGTATATTCCACTTAAATCTCATTAAAACCCGGGACAACCAGGGGTATTTTCCATTTAAATTCCATTGAACTCCAGCACAACCAGGGGTATTTTTCACTTAAATGTCATTAAACCACAGAACAACCAGAGGTATTTTCCACCCAAAGTTCATTAAACCCCAGTTTTTACTTAAACCCCACTAAACCCCATTGCAATTTGAGGTAATATTTTACTTAAATCTCAATAAATCCCATTCCAAAAAAAAACATATTAAAAAAATAATCAAAATTGTCTCTCAGTAGAGTAGGTAGAACTTGGGTGGCTTGTAGCCAGCTCTTGGGCATGTAGGACCGGATAGGAAGCACAGGGATGGCTTGTAGCCGGCCCTGGGGCTTGTAGGACCGGGTAGGAAGCACAGCGATGGCTTGAAGCCGGCCCTGGGGCTTGTAGGACCGGGTAGGAAGCACAGGGATGGCTTGAAGCCGGCCCTGGGGCTTGTAGGACCGGGTAGGAAGCACAGGGATGCCTTATAGCCGGCCCTGGAGCAGGTAGGTCCGGGTAGGAAGCACTGGGGGGAGTGCTTGTACCTGGCCCCAGGCCAGGGAATTATAATGCATCAGTTTTTTTTACAATGGAATTTCCTCCCTGCAATCACTATTTAAAATAAGTTAAAAAATCCCTGTTAGAAGGAGCAATTATAATGGAAAATCGTTTATAAGGAGCACTTTTTGACCACCAATTCGGTATTTCTCCTCTATAATTATCTGATCTGTCTCCCTCTATGCAGTACTTTTTTGGTACCTCCACCTTAGGCCAGGCACAGATGCACTAGGGCCGGGCACAAAGTAAGGGATATTTTCCTTAGAGTTCTTCACCTAGGGCCAAGTAGAGACGCCCTGCACCTCCCACAGGCATCCACCACCTCCCATAGCGGCCTGGGGGCGGGGTAGGTCGGGTAGAGAAGCCCTACACCTCCCACAGTCGCCCACCACCTCCCACAGCTTCCTGGGGGCGGGGTAGGTCGAGTAGAGAAGCCCAACACCTCCCACAGTCGCCCACCACCTCCCACAGCTTCCTGGGGGCGGGGTAGGTCGAGTAGAGAAGCCCTACACCTCCCACAGTCGCCCACCACCTCCCACAGCTTCCTGGGGGCGGGGTAGGTCGCGTAGAGAAGCCCTACACCTCCCACAGTCGCCCACCACCTCCAACAGCTTCCTGGGGGCGGTGTAGGTTGGGTAGAGAAGCCCTGCACCTCCCACAGGCATCCACCACCTCACACAGTGGCCTGGGCAGGGGTAGGTCGGGTAGAGAAGCCCTGCACCTCCTACAGGCATCCACCACCTCCCACAGTGGCCTGGGATGGGGTAGGTCGGGCAGAGAAGCCCTGCACCTCCCACAGTTGCCCACCACCTCCCACAGCTTTCTAGGGGCGGGGTAGGCCGGGTAGAGAAGCCCTGCACCTCCCACAGTCGCCCACCACCTCCCACAGCTTCCCCACTGTTCCGGGGGGCGGTGTAGGTTGGGTAGAGAAGCCCTGCACCTCCCACAGGCATCGACCACCTCACACAGCTACCTGGGGGCAGAGAGGTTGGGGTTTTTTTCGGATGAAATTCAAATGGGTTATTGGGATTTAGGAAAAGACATAACCCTTTAGAAACTGAGAGAATTTTGTGAATGTTCAAAGTAGAAGTACATCTATAACAAAAATGAACAATATTGAATAACCAGAAAGTAAGATACCCAAATCGCCCTATGTGTTCAGATAAGGGAGATAAAGCCCAATTCAAAATTATATATAACTTATTTCAGTGAATAATTATTATGTTGCCATTGCAAACTTATAATTATAGGCCATAGCATCAAAATAGACCTATAATTTTGGCACCATATTTTTCAGCATAAAAAAATGAACAAAACCATTTTTCACCCCCAAAACAATTATTTTTTGACATTTTTCATGATTTTTGCCTTAAATATGGCTGATATCATATTGAAAATAAGTCAAATATAATCCAAGTTGAGATGCCCAGCATTTCTGAAATACTGAATGCATGTACTAATGGATGAAGATATGCAGGGACAATATGCCATAGACCACTGTCAGAAAAAATCGTTGGGATTCTACTTTTAAGTAAATCATGGGTAGTCAAAAATCTTCCAAAATCGGCCGAAATTCGTGAGTAACTCACATAAATGTGTGCACGGTCCTGTACTGTATACTCGCAATAATGGGTGTACGGTAAAGGAAGAGTTAAACTCCAGTATATTCGATGGTAACTTCCCCACCTAAGTAGTCAAGGTATTAAACTCCAGAATATTCCATGACAACTTCCCTACCTAACTTGCAGAGATATTAAGCTCCAGTATATTCCATGACAACTTCCCTACCCAAGTTGCAGAGGTATTAAGCTCCAGTATATTCCATGACAAATTCCCCACCAAAGTTGCAGAGGAATTAAGCTCCAGTAGGGTAGGTTCACCCTGAGTCAAACTTATACCTTGAGTCAACCACGTTTGACATGAAATTACAAGTTCAATATGCATCTGGTGACACTAAACTCCCAATGATTTAAGAATTCAAGTGTTTTCCAAAGATATACTGCACATTGCATCCACATCATCACTCTTTTTCATACTGTAAAATCAGTCAGAAGTACTCCTGTTTGACCTGTTTTGTCAAACAGAGAATGAAAATCTCCCCACTGTTCATACTCTTTGGTAGTTGATCTGAAGTGTTTGTCCCTTTAATACACAGTGTCAATCAGTTTTGTGAGCTGCATATGTATCTAAATCACACAAATCATGTCTTTATTGAGCAAAATTAATTTCCTAAATTATATTTAGGACTGATTTCGTAAGGTATACCCATTTCACCCTAAGTCAGCCATGAATTCACCCTAAGTCAGCCACATCATACCTTAAGTCAACCATGCGGTTTTCTTCTCGGGAATCTCCCCTGGAATTCTCTCACCTTGAATTTCAGTCCAAGAACATTCCCCCTACCCTTGTGAATACCTCCTCCTTCCAGAATACCCTCTTCTACTACAGGGTTAAGGATAGCAGGCCTACTTGTGTATTGTATAGAGGGCAAGGGTGAAACGCAAAAAGAGGGGGGGAAAGGGGGTGAGAAGGCAGAGCTCCCGATATATTCAATAGAACTCCATACTGCATGTGTATAATGTTATATTTGGTCCTCATTGCTCATACAAGTAATATTTACTTGTATTGATAGCTCATAATGCAATTGTATTCACCTAAGGTACAGTACTGACTTTGTCTTGATTATTCCATATTCAAAAAATCTTTTTCTTCTCTATTGTTAGTTGTAACATATTGATATATGATGCATGCATTCATCCATTTATGAAAATCAGAAAATTACAGGTTTATTCCACATATTTCTTGTGGTTGAAATATGGCTGACTCAAGGTGCATTTTGGCTGACTTAGGGTGAAAAGGGGCAATTCTGAATACTCTGATAAATCATGGAATTAAATACTGTAAACTGATATATGGCATTGTAAGACATCATGAAAGTTACTCTCCAGAGCAATACCTAAAGTTTGGTTCAATTCTGAAGGATATGCACAAAAAACTCTAGGAGCAGTTAGACCTGAAAGGTAGCTCATGAAAAAACATGAATCAGACCGGTTGAAAGTGGTGAACCTACCCTATATTCCATGACAACTTCCCCACCCGAGTTGCAGAGGTATTAAGCTCCAGTAAATTTATGACAACCTGAATACCTAAGTTGTCATGGGATATACTGAGGTTGGATGGGGTTGTCATGAGAAATATGTAGCAAGTATATCTCTTAAACCTCTATTTCTGTGCAGTGTTAGGATATCGAAATTAATTGTGTTGCCATCAATTTGCATCGTATCTATCTCTATTTAGATGATATGATCCCTATTTAGGCTCTAAAGCTTTCCTTAAAAGTTCTAAATATAAAATAATTATATATGATAAATAGTATGTTATGCTCACTGGAAAGCTAATCTGCCAAGAAACAATGAATTCATAGTGAATAAGGTGGCTGCTTGACCATTAGATCTATAGATAAATCCTTTTATTCTCCAGGGTTATTCGGGGTTCGCCAATTCTGCTACCTATCATTGAATTCACATTGTCTTGGCCATGCTGTACAGTCTCTTACGATTTCATGAATATGACATGAGTTCAGTATACAGAGGTGGCTTTGAACTAATGTTAATGCAGCGTATGGCAATCAATATCATGCAGTGATACAAAAATGTAACCATTATCGATAGCAGCGATCAACTGCAAGTCTGAAGCGTAGCATGATTGGAAACAGTGTCATTTTCACCATGGGTTACTTGTAATCATATTAATTCTATATCATAGAATCCAAGCCGAGTCTCGAGGATTTTTTCCATGGTGGGATATATTTTCCATTGATGGTGGGCTAGACTAACTGTCGCCCTTAACCATGGTGTTACGTGTTTGTTACCATAGCTCATAGGTGCAGGGTTGGGATGTTGGCTAGAATTGAATTGACCTGCACTGACTACATACAATGCCTACTATTTATAGAGAGATATCTATCCAAGCCACACCCCTCATCATGAATAGATCAGTAAGTACCAATATTGCACATTTGTACTTTGTAAAATAGGGCCCATCTCTAAAATTGGATTATGAATAGAAGAGAGTAAGCATACTCTGTATAAGTGTATGATTGATGAAGTATTTATAACACAGAAAACCAAACACAAGGAATTTACTTTCTTGATCTTCTTTTATTTTAGTCGTTAATTAAAAGTTTGACATATTATTTGAAGTTGTTTGCTGGTGATCTTATACGGAACGCTTCTGGTAACTTGATTATCCTTCTTCTCTAACTTGATTATCATTACTCTTCTATCAGTGTATGATAATTATTGCATGACATCTAATACATCCAAACGACTCTGTTTTATAAGTATGCAATTTCAAGAAAGACGTGTTTGTCATGAACGCAAAATTGGAGAATTGTAATCAGGACTTCATAAAACCCTTAGAACCAATACCTTCATTGTTGACATGTACCTTGCACAGTATCCTACCATAGCCCTTGGTGAGAATTTTATAATAGCGTTGTCTTCTTCTGATGGGCTCTAATTCCTATGGCTAAGCCTGCTTTTCTGTGATTAAAGCAGACTGCTGCGTTTGAATGTTGTAGTGAGCAGATTTAGTGTCCTTTAGTGCCTTGTTTGAACCAAGAGCTACTAGTGCAAACCACACAAGCATACATCTGAGAGGGTTTTCTATAAGTAGTCACATACTTACCAACATAATTCTAGATTATTAAAACTCTTCATGCCCATGCTAACTGTCAGTAGGTATTGACATTATATTATAAATACAAATGGGTAGGCTAGAAGGACTGCTGATAGCATGATTCAGTATATCTGGTGCAACAGATCAAGAAGCAAGCTGGAAGTATTATAGCATAGTAACTGACCAATTAAAAATCACAAAACTCATACACTCCTTTCTGGATGTTGAAATATCAGCTTCAACACTGGCACATTATCACAATATCCAGGAAAACATTGTGAGGTCTGCCACAGCCTCTTCTGTCATGGTCCAAGTGCTGCCAGTAACTGACACCCAATTAGGGTGTAGCCCTGATCAGGGTGATTGAGCAGGTCGTTGTGTGAAAAACATGGCCGATAACTCAGCACAGCGAGCCAGACGCAGTTCACAGAGCTACTAACTGGTCTACTGAATAGGGTAGCCAACATACGAGGCGGACCACCTAGGTTACTGAGAGGCACAACTGTCTGTCAACAAGCCTATTAAGGCCAGCTGGCCTCCTGAGCAGGCCAACAAGCCTATTGAGCAGGCCAACTAGCCTTCTGAACTGGTCAACAAGCTTATTGAGCAAGCCAACTGGCCTTCTGAGCAGGCCAACAAGCCTATTGTGAAGGCGAGCTGGCCTTCTGAACTGGTCAACCGGCCTATTGACCAGGCAAACTGGCCCTCTGAACTGGGCAACAAACTATTGAGCAGACCGACTGGCATTCTCAGCTGGTCCACAAACTCACTGAGCAGGCAGAATTCTGAGTAGGCTAACTAACATACTGAGTGGACAAATTGGCCTTTTGTCAACAAGCCTAGGGACAATAATTATCAACTACACGTAGCATGTTGAGCAGGCCGACTGACCCGCTGCACAGATCAACTGGCCTCCTAAATAGCTCAGCTGGTCTACCAAGCAGGTCAATTAACTGACTTACTTTGCAGGTCTGATGGCCCATTGAGCAAGTCACCTCCCAGATGATGTTTGTTGATACATAAATCTTGTTCCACTGTTACCCACGTATCCAATCTTGGCGACCTTTCCTTCTGATTCTAAATCCCTTCTCTTTTTATTCTGCATCAGATTCTCCATCTTCCTGGATCTTGCACTTTTTCGTTTTTTCATTTTCTTGCTTGGTACCCATTATTAGTCACCGCCACACTGTCAATCACCCATTAGCGTCCTATATTTAGATCTGGGTTAACGGCAATAAATTAATTTTAAGTGGGAACGCCCACGTTGGTTGATCAGACGTAACAATGATCGATTTTCATTCCTAAATGGTATCTGGGTGTTTAATGTAAGGACAGCCAAGGCAATCAATTCTTTAATTACTCTTATCAGGGCAAGGCGTTATCATCAGTTGGCTCATTTGCATAATGGGGCACTTAAAGTGGTGTCCATTAATCTAGACAAATGAGTTTACCAATAATTGATCTATAAGTTCTTAGATTAGTACAAGTAATCCTACATGTGTTTCATCGGGTTGCAGGATGATCTTAGATCATTAATTCGTTTCCATTGGCCCACCTTAACATGCAAGTCTCGCATGATTACAATACATTAAGTTTGAATACATTTGTGTTGTAATTACTTTCTAAATGGTAAGACATAGTTGGTACATTAGGCCACGGAGCTGTCAGGCCGCCTGAACAAGGATCCTTAGAACTGGGATCCTCAGAACAAGTCCCTTAAAACTGGGACCCTCAGAACAGAATCCTTTGAACTGAGGAACTATGCACCAGAATCTGTAATAGTATCAGGATCCATGTGCACCCCGCAAATATTGTCTACACCGATTTTAGTAACCATCAGATCAAATTTAATGATGGGCGCTGACCGGTGCTGAATATGCCAGGAGGGCCCTTGATCTGAGGGCCCCATATTAGAGGGCCCAGTTTCAACTGAAGCTTGGTCAGAGGGCCCTGTTTCCGGACATTCCAGACAAGCCTTCATGCCTAGAGATAGATCCATTACATCCACCGACATATTTCTTTCTCGACGAGCAGCGATAAATCTCATGTTACTTAAAATAGACTAGGCGCATTCCTCATGTAACCTTTTTGTAGCATCAGTGCCCTGATACCTTATCGTATTACAATGCCAGGACGCACACACGTCTAATGCACCACAAAGTGCTGAGCAGCTCCTTCCCCCCACTGGGCCCCTACTCAGGGCTGACAGAGCAGCTCACAGAGCAGCTCTACCTGGACCCGCAGCCCCATAAATAGACCACAACCATCTTTAGTGTATACCCCGGCCCCCACGGGGGGGGGGGGGGGAGCCGCCAGCACTGCCGGTGTGTCATTAGAGTGAGCGATATTGAGAGCATTACTTAAGTCCTCCAGGGTAGGCCTGCCTCTGCTGCATGTCCTCCTGATGGCTTCAGGAGAAGGCCGGGTACAGCTGCACTTAGCGGCAGACCAACACCCAGACCTACTTTCATCCCCAGGAGAAATTCTGCTGAGTCAGCGGAAAATGGCTTTAACGCCATTTGCATTGACCCACTGCAACTAACCTTGTCTGGGGGCTCAACCGGTTACAACGGCACGTTAAAGCTGCTGCCCAGTCAATATGGGCGTATTACCATGTGGTACCGTGCATCTGGTGTTTCCTATTGGGGGAGGGGGTGGGTAGGGGGCTTCGAGGGAAAATTGGGGGAAGGGGGCTGGTAGTTAATGCATTCTTCTTTATCAATTACCATGGCAACCCAATGGTGCCCGGCTCAATGGGCATTTTGTTAGTCAGTTGCTGATTGGCTAAAAGGTTTTAGCCGCAAATGTTTATGCTGTATTTTATGAATGATCAATTTATTCTCACCCGCCCCCCGCCCCCTATCCCTCCCCCCATTCCTCCCTCCTTGTCGTCTCTGACGTCAAACCTACGTCATAGTCTGACACTTGACTGAAGAAGGAGGTCAACCAGGCCGATCTACAAACTGTCGTATAGGGGGAAGGCTGTCACAGAAATGAAAGCCTCGTCACAATATGTACATGAATGTCCCACCAGCTCCAACGGCTATTGGATACAGGAACAACACGTCATATATACATCTCTCATATCGCATCAGTCAACCAGCGTTTGCATTTTATATCAATATGATATATTATATGCTTAGGCCTAACCCTTTAAAGACGACATGTTGCTAAAAGGCAACATTTTGTCGTCATGATGCGCCAATGCAGTGGCGGTGAGTATATTAGTTCATCATTCACCCCACTACTGGGAGTCTCATAGGATCGGCATGATGCATTAATGCATGTCTGCTGCATGGGATGGCATTAATGCATCATGATGACAAAGGGCCGAACGCAATTAAGCAACATGCAGTCAATATAAGAATTGCATGTATTCTCACGCATATTATGTTATATGATAATACACACGTACATTTAAAGACTATTTCTGCCAAGTATTTGCACCTTTCCATAAAGCTCTCTGATAGCCATTAGATATTATAAGATTTACGTTTCTTGTCACATGTCATAGGGGTCAGTGGAATAGATCTGTGGGCATTCCCACAGAATACATTGTCAGTGCATAGGCCCTCACACCCTCCAAAATGCACTCCTTGTCTGTAGTCTGAGCAGCCAAACAGAATGGATGTCCCACACCCTGCCGCGCAGAGCATTCTTTCTAAACGCGCCTCGTTGCCCGCTACACTGCCGACAAATTGACAGACGAACGCTCATCAGTTGCTCATCGGTCAAAGTTTTAGCATAGGAAATTTTAACGGATGAGCAAGGGATGGATGGATGTCCGTCGATATGTCTGCAGTGATAATACACAGTTCTCCTTTATTGGGAGCGCCCCTCTCCAACCCCGATGAAATCATAAAGATTTTACTAACTATTATCATGTATGAGGTGTAGTGGCTTGCTTCTTATGTGGGAAAATACACTGGAGAATAAATCATACTCGTCTTGGATTGGGGCCGGACTGTCCCAAGGTCGATACCGAATTGCATTTTAGAGTCAACAGTTCTAGGAAACTGTACTAAATCAACTCTACAGAGGATTCAAGGAACCGATTGAGATTGTATCTGTTAAGCGGCCAAACAACTGTCACTTGGGCAAAACATTTAAAAGCGATAAGGCCAAATTGAAATAAAGGTGTTTGCAGGGTTGAGAAACCTAAGGCAGATAGTTTGTAATTTATTGTTTAAGCCGAGGATGAATCCATCGGGTAACCTGAACCATCAATTCCCTTGGCCTCAATGTAGATACTCACGAGCATCTTGGTAAATTGATAGAAATCTATTTAGATCTTATTTTCAAAGCGAGAAACCAATATTGCATATAAATGGGGTTCAATGCGTTTATCGGATCTATGATGTTGGGATGTTACGCGGGTATTGTAAATTTGCACGTTAATGCAGTTTATGAATTAAGCATTAACATTATGTTCATGACGGAAACCGACCCCTAAGATGTACAACTAACTCCATTACGATGGATATATCGATCATGGACCCGGTATCATGGATCACAAATTTTTAAATGTCCTCGAAACATTTTCCAAACATACCTTTTTTAATATCAAATTGTGACGCATCATGGGAGATGGTGATATTAGTGGAAATAGCCAATGATGCTCTAGACATGATGTTTCAGGAGATATTACAAGAAAAGTAAAATAGTTATGAGAAAATTACTTCAAGCCAACTTTTTCTGATGATTCCGATTACGCCATCATAAAGATTCATTTTTCATTTTTTTAAAAGGGTTTTATTTGGAACGTAAGAATGTTTTTACCCAAATTTAGCATGTTTGTTAACGCTTAGTTACAATGGAAACCAATTTTTTACTATTATAGAATATAAAAAAACTTCTTATCTATTCTCTCATTCCATAAGAATCGCATTGCTGAAAACAGAGTATATAATATAGGTATAAAGGGGGTTTATTTCCTAAGGGTAGTCTCTGGAGGAAAGAAAGATGACTACCCCACCCTTGATGGCTCTTGTCAACCCTCTTTACTGATTCTGCTAAGACTGCACTTTCAAATTGCTGCTGCATGGGTGGGTTTGAAGCTATATGGGGCTGGGGTAGCTGAATGGATGGGTTCATAGCATGCAGCTACAGGTTGTATTTGATAAGTAACTGATACGGCTAGATACTATTTATTACAGATACAGTTACCAGGGACCCCCACAGACAGGTTAGACCCCCGTAAAGTGGCCTACCTTGTGGTAATGGGGAGCAAACACGAAGCTTTAAAAGCACCCCACTCCAAATACCCGCCACCCATGCACCCCCCTCCTCCTAACACTGTAACAAGCCATTCACATGCTGAAGGGTCCAGGAACAAAAACGCTAGGTAGGCACTCTATATTATCAAGCTTCTGTCCTGTTATGATATATACCTCCTGCAATACCAGAATAGGCTATTGCTACAAAAGACAATTTAAACAAAGTTTTATCGGGCAAAGTAGGTGTGTTGACGGGGAAAATAAGCAGTACTGATTTATACATGCCACTTTCCTAAAATATATTCTGTATTGTTGTTTTAAAGTTCTGCCTACTCTTCAGGCTCGTTCCTTCTTAACTATTGGAGGGATTTATCAGTGGTATGTTGGTACCCTGGGTAAAGTAGTTGGTCGGCACTGGTTAATGCAGTGGCCAGCATGTGTGTGTGGCCAGCCCCCCCCCCCTCCCCCCCCCCCCACCCTGATGTGCATGCAAAGTGGTCATGGCCCCTGAGATGCCAGTGATGGAACGTGGTAGTGGCCTGGGCTTTTGTGATAAAAGTCTCTCATGTGTTTAGCGAGGTTTAGCAGATAATGGGATGGTACAACGAATTATTCCCATTGTTACGTTATTAATGCCGACACAGACATAGCAGCTTAGCAGGCCTAATGTGTGCATGCAACAAGTCTGCAGATCCGAGACGTAGTAGAATGACAAACATGGTACCTATCTTTGATGCTAATCCTGCTTTTCACATTATCATTTCATGAATGTATTTAAAATCAGATCGTTTGCATTGTGTCAATGAAATATTATAGTCAGAAGGTGTCTAGAATTTACTTAAATTGGATTAGTAGAAACAGGGAGTTCCGTCAAAAAGAATCACCCTTCACAACTGTGTATTTTATGATTGAAACTATTTGTTATTAGTGCAAGACACAGAGAAAAGAAACAGCGTCAAAATGGAGTCTAGGTTGCCTCCAGAATGACTCCCTCTCCAGGGGAGCCCATGTCGCCTATGGGAGCCAATTTAGATCTCTGGTTGACCCAGGGGAGTCACCTGGGGGATTCATATAGCTCTCTAGGTCATATGACTCCCCCAAGTTGACTCCCACAGGTCAGCCAGAGAGTCAGCTAGTCTCACTTAGGCGACCTGGGCTCCCCGAAAGAGGGGAGTCATTCTGGAGGCAACTTGGACTCCTTTTTGACGCTGTTTCTTCTCTCTGTGGATGGTATTGTAAAGAATGTGATGAAGTCTGTGACTTGTAGGACATATATATATATATATGTCTTTACTGTAATCTTAGATGATACAAATACAACATGTAGATACATCTTATCATGTCCTCAACGTCGCCCATGCGGTCCTCACACCAACTGATGACGTCACAGATGCGCGTACACAACATGTATTCCGTGGTGAATGGGTCCACGTCACTGAGGCCCACTACTTCCTGTCAGAAGTCGAAACAATTTGTGTCCCACATTTTGCGTTGTAACGGATCACTTCTATTGGATGTAGCCCTGGCTGATAGCTCGCTAGGAACTGCATTAATGCATCATGCAGATTCTATACGTGGTTGATACACGCTCCCTTGCATTCTATTGCAGTGCCGGCGATTCAAGCGCCACACCTGCATTGGTACACCATTCCCCAGTGGGCATAAAAGTCAGTTCAACGTTCAGTCAACATTAAATCAACATTGAATCAACATTGACAACCTGTTTCCAATGTTGATTCAATGTTCTGTGCCCTGGGTTTTATGCCCACTGGGTACCACCACACCATATACTGCTTTATTTAATACAACATGCTGTCTTTAAAGGGTTGGTATTCTGGTGCAGAGGGTGTGATGGAGCCTTGAGAAGGCAATAAGGCCAGCCTTGGTGCCTGTAGCATCCAGAAGGGTGTAATATTAGAAGCCATATCTGCCATAAAGGGAGGAGCTTGGGGTAAGAAGGGTGTAGAAGGGCAGACAGGTCAAGGTGGCACATCATACAATACCAAACACACCCATCACAGTATACATTAGGCCATCGACCGCTCTCTGCTTGGCATTTCTCTGCTTTTAGATACAGCATCTGCTGACCATCACGTGCAGTCATGAATACAGTATAGGATAAGAGGGTGGAATATTTCCTGAATATCTATCTTAAAAACTGTTATTTGTGAATGTACATTTGAGCTCATGTGCATGTGGGGATGAAGATGATCCATTTATTTACATCCTATGCATCAGTCACATCAGGACTGAGATAAAACCCGACCAATCATCCTACTTTTAAAGTTGCATTGTCATTATAGTTATACAACGGCACCATCCTATAGAACGTGTTTACTGTGAATGTGTACTGTACGATAATGATAATACTTGTGATATAGCAATTGTCAGATTTCTAGGTACCCCTAGTACTGGAGACAATATCATGTGCTAAACAGCGTCAATACCTGACGCTATAAGTCTATACTACAAATAGCCTCACATGATATTATATGAGCCCTAGCAATTGAGTGCAATAACAATGAAGCAATCTATGAAAACAGAACTCAATTGCACTGGTGAAAGTAGGCTATTAATACTCCTTAGCCTGAACCAGCAAACCACCGTCCGCCTCCCCAGGCCTTTCTTTGTCATAATCCCTTCTATATCTTCTATAGAGTGATCCCCCCCTACCCCACCCCACCCCGACCCCCCCCCCCCACCCTCCCATGTCCAGTACTTGACTGGGCCTGTGTGTCTCAGAGAGGGTCTGCTACAAGACAACTCCATCCACCTGGTACTGTGGGCTCCAACAGGCTCATGTTTGTGTTTTGTATACAGCTTAAGTGGGACACCCTCTGCAGGTCGCCATCTTGTCCCCATCCCCCACCGATGTGACTATACATGGGTAGCCAGAATTATCGGCGTGTCGCCGTGTCGATTTTTAGCTAAGGTGCCGTGTCACCGTGTCGATTTTTATCCTATACATTCTGGCCTATAATTTCATGTCCGTCGATTTTTAAACCCCCCGTGTCGCACGTGTCGATTTTAACAACCCCCCGTGTCGCCGTGTCACACGTGTCGATTTTTACCCATGTATAGTCACACCGATGGGGATTGAGGGAAAGGTGATAAAAAAATAACAGCATGTGATATCATTTGCGAGAGAACGAAAGGAAATGATGATATTCATTTTCAAATTGGAGGTGCTCTTATTTTGTTTTCATTTTCTTTTCAATATTATTTTCCCAATGAAATACTTTCTCAAAATGCTATGCATCGGAATAGTGATCCAGGCCTCCTTTCTGCGTAGCTGCTCATATAGTTTTGCCCCGATTTAGAGTCCCATAGAAGCTGCTGAGTAGGAAGGTGGGGGTGGTAGGAAGTGGGGACCGGAGTGGGAGTGGTGGAGGTGGGGGGGGGGGGGGGCTAGGAGAGCCTGTGACGTCACCATTGTACATCCATTATGGATATGATGGTCCCGATGAAAGGGGCCATGCGCCGACCCAGAGCATTCTGCTGGATATGAAATGGGTGGTTATGAATGGGGAGGACATGACAAGTCATGGTACAAGTTTAGGCACTAAGTTAGGCATACAATATATAGCCATAGCAGCTGACTTTTTCCCCAGGCACGTGTATGTTTTGTGCTATAAATAATTTTGCTATTTTGTTGAATGCAGAGATGCTTTTAGATTGTGACAAATAATATCTTCTAAGTATTTTCTCGTTGAGAACATTTCGGGATGATATTATTGTGAGAAATGAATCAAAAGCTACTGACTCCATTTAAAACTGATGTGGATATTTTACCTTAGAAATTTAGAATGAAAGAAAAGGGGCACAAACAGATATTGTGAAACACTTTATTTAACATACCAATACATAGTACAACGTTGTTATGCACTACTGCATGACTTTATGTATATCAGGGATGCTTTGTCATTCAGTATGACCAGTTGTTTTATCAAAGTTTTGTGTCGCGAGGTCTCATGCGATTATACAAGAGAACATATCAAACAAGAAACTGCCAACTACCCATAGTATTTCTTCACGGGCCCTGACACCCATTAGGTACAAGAAAAAACAAAGCCATTTTGCTTCAGTAGTGTATTTTGGTCTGATGCTTCTCATATATAAATATCAGAGTGATGTGTATGTCCTTACTTGAAAAACATTAGTAGCATTTTCTTTATAAACATTCGTCTTAGAAACATTTTAGCTAACATGGAAAATGTACATATGAAAATATTTTCCAAACTAGAATGGAGGGATAGAAAACATCTAAACTCAAAATATATCTGGTATTCAAAATTGTAATGCTTCATTGGAAACTGTATCAGTAGCAGCCTTAGGTTTAGTCAACTTAGAACTGTTAATCAGTTAGAGAAAATTCAAAAACCTGATCAAGGGGAAATAACATTTATAACATTATCCGCTTTCTATCCAGCAGGTACTCAACATCTTAGAGTCAATATGTGCAAGGATCCTCATACGAGGGGGAAATAGAGAAATAACTATCAGATCAGATCTGCATAACTCATGAATTTATTTTTTCTCATTTTATAAATATCTTTACCACTGCAAGAGATCAAAATATAACTTTAATCTAGATCTATATAAAAATTAGCAAAAGGCATAATCATCTCTTGTCAACGATGATGACAACATAAATCGTTTTAATTCTACTTTTAAAACTTTACTCCATGTTCGACATTTGTTCAACATTATGTTATCGCATGTCAATGAACAGAAGCCATGAGCAATGCATGATAAGCAGCCGTTAATGGTTTGAGCGATGCGTCCCAATGATATGTCACACACCGCAAAATGACAGATTATGGTTTATGACAGATGTCGCAAAGCTGACAGTTCTTTGACACTATTAACCAGAGTATGATATAAAGAGATTTCATGAGAGAATGTTTACTATTGCATTATGTTGTCAAACAGCCATGTTGAGATCTGGCAAATTCCAGTATCATCTGAAACAAGAGTTTGAACCTGTTTTCTTCTGATCGCAGGCTTTACAACCACTGTTCATTGTAGCCGAATGATTAAAGGCGGTTTGGTGATTAGTTTTTTAAGCGCCCACCAGATTCTCCCTATAAATTCTTAATTTCCATCACTATAGAACTTAACATGGTCAGTAGGCACAGAATCCCACAGTGAATGCTTCATTGATACCTCTTTATTTCACATGTGGAATTGATTCTCTTTACCTCCTAATTTGTAATGGAGATTCACAACACCATAATCTCGTCGTAAAATAAACATAGATTTTGGCATTTAGTCACTTATCAGGTTCAAGTACACATATACAATGTAGATGTCGTTAACGAGCGACACTGGGTGTCGTAATAGTACCGGCTAACACTACATGCTCAGATATATACAACACATATATTGATAAAGATAAAATACAACATTGTCTTTTACATCCGATCGCGAAAGGGCAGGAGTACAGAATGAAGTTTGCATTTTGTAAAGCTTGCCACCCAGTTACGGTGAAACCACTATGTATGTATACCACTGGTGGGTTATATGCCTGTATGCAACAAATGCTAAACAAATATCATATACCACTCACAGCTCAAAGTGCTGAATTGCACTGCATCTGTGTGCAACAACTGCAGATGTCAACTCTGTGAGTCAGTAGAAATGGTTATTACTATAGAAGGTGAGAGGTTCAGGAGCATCAGTATAAATTAAAGCCCTGAAGTACAATGATGAAGTAAGATACAATAGTCAAAAAGCACTGCAGCAACTCCTGTGAAGTCTTCAAGCTGCAGGGTGCTAGTCATACAGCCATTCAGGAGATGATTCAGTGGGTTATGGTTATCAACTTTGATCAGGGCTCTAGCTGAAAGCCCAAGCCTCAGTAGAGTTCACAGACCATACATCTCAAGCTTATACTGCCATGGATTGCATTAGACGGGGAGATATTGAGGACAATATATGATGTAAATGAAACATATATCACTCTGTTCCAATCAGGATAACTAAGCACCATAAAGGGACAATAATAATTGTGGGACGAATTAAAAACAGCGATTCAGACAAATTGAGATGGCAATCAAAGTGTAAGCCATTGGACGTAGAGGACTTCCAGCAATAGGTAAGGCGGTTTTACCAAAGTTAAACCATAGAAACAGCAGAAGTATACATGTATACGCTAGAAAACCGGTGAACATTTGAAAGGAGCAACTCTTTTGTATCACCGAACAAAATTGCACTTATTTGGCATGCGTTCATCGTATACGAATAGGAGATTCTATGTGTAATGCCTATAGCAAAGTGAATGTGCACTTGGCAACAAAAGACTGATCCAACTTTCAAAATGCATTTCGAACAATATTTATGAATTTAATGGTGCCATCACATCATTGGAAAAAAAGAAGTATGCGGGACAATTATAGAATTTGATTAGGAGAATTTTTTGGTTGAGAAGGAATGATAAGCAAATGCTGATTTTTCAATAGCATTGACAACATTAACCACAAGAATATTTATAATTTGAAATTATTTATTCGTTGAAAATATATAATATGAATAGAAAATTAAAATTGTGGATTTGAACATGTTTTTATCAAAATATGGTAGCTACTGTTAACTTGTGTCTTGATCCCAGAATACTTTTTTGTTAAATCCTGAGTCATGCTTTCTTATTTACTTGTTATAGTCAAGCCAGCAGGTTATATATTATCTATGGTAAAACACCAAATGCTGTTGTATTAGGTAGAATTATAGAAGGAATACCTTGGAGAATTCTGCCACCTTCCCAGTCGCGTGGCCACAGACCGCAATGTAAGAAGCAACATCAAATCATTTCGACTTTTAGTCGTACCCCCCCATGGTGATCATGAGGAAATGTATATTGCGTATACAATATATTGAATTGACGATTCAACATCATGTAGGAAAACTAGCTGGAAAAGAGTACCATTGAGTAAGATATATACCTCCCACATGTCGGTATGCATTGTTCATTATGAAGTTCTGAAGTCGCAGGTTGAAGATCAGGTATCAAAGCTGTCTTGGGTAAAATATGTAGGTTTACCATAGATGTATCTGATTCCATCTTTACTCACTTTAAGTCTTTTTTGGAGAGAGAGAGAGGGGTTGGTGATCCATGCATACAGAGCAAAGCCTTTCTGCAGGGCTTTAGGTTTATGTCACTATGTCATATCTGACCCTATATCCTCCAGATGAAGTGCTCAACCACAGAATGAGGCAAGGAATACATCAATGGTTGAGTGTGTAACTGCTTGTTTGCTTGATGAATTGGTGACATGAACAACAATGCAATCCCTCCAAAGACCCTAAGAATTCCAACTTTGATTTCGTTGATTATATCCGTTGGGCGTTGGTTTATTCAATCACAAGGTTTGTTCAGAGCCACTGACAGATTCACCGAACACACACTATACTTATGCTGGTTTGTGCCTCCATACCAGATAACACCAAAGGCCTGACACTCTCAACACTCCACAACATGCAATGTTATTCGCCTGCTGAGATCCCATGGAAGGAGAGTGCATCAATGGCAACAACCAGGTGGAGGGACATGCTACACAGAATATTTCAGTCTATCTATGTGTCCCTGCCACCATCTTTTCACATGTTTCTTTTCACAGAAGCATTTCAGCTATGCCACCCTCTGGTTTTAACCAGACTGTCCCAAAGTGTGCTTGAATCAGGATAGATGTGATGGTGAGGACCTCCAGTATCATAACACATTAAAGTCTTGGTACAGTACCCCGATCCGCAAAGAATCATCGACATAAAACAAAATCCATTCAAATGGTATAAGTACTCCAGAACTGACCGCAAAATCCATCGGCAGGTTTTTGTAAACACCATCCATCAGCTAAGCTGCATTCATGTGCAGGAGCTGGTATGCAGTCAGCTCCTCCAATACTCCATGGTCAGTTGGGGCTATGATATCCTATATGAAGAACAAGCCTATCTCCATGTGCCTAGGAGCCTGGTCCTCAAGCATGAGACACCATTGCCTGTGCTTGCGCCTTATCAGCCACTTCGATGCGTATGCTCTCTGGGGCATGCGAAGACCAGGTGTACTTACACCCACAGATGAGTACCTGCAGTAGTATCCCAAAGGCGCTTAGCACAATGAAGAAAACTAGGCTTGCCCAATTGCGTACATATCCACTAGGCAGTTTGCGGCTTCGTATGACGAGTTGTATATTGCGCGGGTTGTAGAGGCAGGGGTATTGTTGACCGCCAGCACCCCAGTCTTGTTGGTACTTCTCTATTTCGTGCTTCATTGCTGAGTGCTTCGAGTCGCAGCTATCTGGTTTATACGTACACTGTAAAGAAAAAGCTTAGAGTTATCTCATCTGCAAAATATAGTTTACAATCAGAAGGACCAGTAAAGTTGTATTATGGTGTTGGCTGAAATGGTTTTTATGATTCTTTTCTGTACAAAAGGGTGTGAATTTATTGTCTGAGCTATTTACCATCAGTTGAGGAAGATTTTCTTGAGTCACTTTAAAAAAAGAAAGATGATGGTGTAATGTATGCTCTGTTTTTTTTAAATCATTATTAAATACTAACATTGAATAATCAGGTGATGAACAGCCTTATCAAATAATCATCAGATTCAGAATACAGAGAAGCCTGTTCAATCTCTAACACAAGTATTGAAATAAGATAATATTTCCCATCATTAGCATCATTATTCACCCTCATATGCCCCCACAGCTCTATGCTACTTAACCCCCTCCCTTTTTATCAGAGTGACCTAAATCCACCTCATTCTGTGAGGGCACTTCCCTCTGTGCCCTCAGTGCCCTCAATGCCCTCAGGCACTCTCAGGGTGGTACAGCTTAAGTACTTAAAGACACCTTTGCATGTCTTCATCATGATTGGCTGTCTCATGTCATGTGGTGTCATCCAGGCGATGTATTTTAAGCGCAAAGCATTGGGACACCGTTTACTGTTTTTCAGCTACAATTTATTTTTTATATCAGCCCTGCTTTTACCACATCTGGGTTGCAGTGAAGAGGAGATAAGTGAAATGTTCTGTTTACTAGGAAATAACCCGGACATGCAATAAGCTATTTCTGTTTGGTGGTGTGTATTTTTATTTGCTGTTTTGAAGATGTAGTTGTTCTCAAGATCATCGACAATGATTATCTTGAGCCAATGCTCATTGTATAGATATAGTAAACGAATAAAGGCCTGCATATTCCCCTGAATGTAATTAGCATGTATGGCTTTTCTATAAATCCCCAATCTATGCGATTGGAGATGATTCAATCCCCACCTTTCGATATTCACCATTTCCCCACAGATTCCCTCTCTTATCTATCTAAATCTCCCTGTGGGTTACTATGGACTAAGCACTAATCCTAATGCACCCTGACCCTTGGGCTTTACCCTATCAGTCTCTTGTAATTCCCCTGTCAGGTCAAATGGGTCATTTGCATACCATTGACCTCTGGAGACCCTGCTTTGGGAGAAGTGTGCCCCAAGAGGAGGGGCCTCAGTTCCGAATGCTTCTTCCAGACATCCACTGGTGGGAGGTGTGTATTTTATAAAGGTGAACTGCGTAGTTAATGTATCGTCTTGCGCATTGTATTTACAGATACATTGGTGAGTATTGCTTCATTTGTACGAGTAGTGTTTAAGGAGTGAGTATTGCTTCATTTGTACATTTTGTAGTGTTTAAGGAGGTCAATGGAAGAGTTTGAATGCAAAACGACATCAACGCCATTTTCAAAAAGAAGACAAAGATCTGGTATAGATATGGGTTAGGGATGGTTGGATTAACCCTTAAACAATTTTCCCAAGATTAACTATTTTTCCTGTCATTAGGGCCTGCTACTTTACACTATGCTACAAGAACACTTTAAATGACCCCAGGGTAGCTTTACAAAAGTCACTATTTGCATTCACACTCTTCAATTCCACCGTTTGACATGGTTTGCCCCATGTTTAATGACAACGTCCCTAATTCTATGTCGAATTACAATATGCAGGTGTGACATTGTTCAGGGGTTTCTCCTGGCTTTTAAGGTTTCCCAAGTTTCTAAGACCTATAATTACTCTGTAAGTATTGGTTATAATCACTCCTGATCATGGAGATTCTGAATAACCGTGGCTCCACAATGCAATATGAGAAACCATTTAAGAGTCATATAGTGCTTTAATGTGATATAGTAGTCACGATGCATTAATTCGCCAGGGCTGCATTCATAGATCATGCCGACACTTCGGAAAGGTATTAACCCCATGCGGTCAGCATGATGCATGAAAGCGGCCCTTGCCCCATGACTGCATTCATGCACCATGACGACAAAGGGCATTGAATCACTATAGGGTTAACAGCCATGCTGATGATAATTGTAGCAAAGAGTAGAAAACATATCTACGAAATTTATATTTTCATACTGTTTGGTTCAACCATCACGAGGATGAAGTGTAACCGTATGCCAGATCGCACCACAGACCCGGGTGTAAAGCCATAAAAAGGCTGTTCACAGTGCTATTTCAAGTATGGGAAAAAAGTAAATGAAAGGCATCAATATTTGTGATCGAATTGTAATACTAGTCTTCAATCTGAATTCATGCACTCACAAAAAAAAGACATGGCAGTCCGGTCTCTTCAGACAATGTTGGTTAAATGTAGCGCGAATTAAAAGGTATTTTCGGTGCAAAATGTCATGGATGGTTTCATGTCACTGTAATTGAATTCCGCCATCATGTATGGATAATTGGGTGAGGCCCCCCCAGGGCTAGGAATGCCAGCATTGATAAAAAAGAGCTGCATAAATGAGGCAGTTAATCTTCTGGAAAATTGCTGATTAATATTGAAGGGTACTATCAATCACTTTGCACTAGAGGATCGGAAATACAGTACACTAGACTTTTCACTCTAAAGCAAAACAATAAAACCTGCATGGTTGGTAATCCCTATGTAACTCAAACAAATAATATTGTTATTTGTCACCGGCTATGAGCATGACATTGTAAAGTTGCCATTTATACTGGATGAATCTTTTCGTCTTAACTCTTCCTTTACCAGGCTTCACATAAAGACACCCATCCCAAGACCAGATTTTTTCAGATGTTTTTCAAATGGGATATTGGGATTTAGGGGATGGTCTAACCTTTTAGAAGCTGAAAGAATTTTGTAATTATTCAAACTAGAAGTACATCTATGACAAAATGAACAATGTTGAATAACCAGAAAGTAAGTTACCTAAATCGCCCTAAATGTTCCAGTTGGGAAGATAAAGCCATATTTGAAAAAAAATATAGCTTATTCTAGTGTATATGTCGCCATTGGAACTTACATTTAGGCCACAATGCATCAAAATAGACCTTAACTTTTGGTATCATCCTTTTCAGCATGAAAAATTGGACAAAACAATTTTTCACTAAAAAAACTATATTGTTTGACTTTTTTTCGATTTTTGCCTTAAATATTGCTCAAATCAGATTGAAAATGAGTTAAATATTATCCAAGTTGAGATGCCCAGCATTTCTGAAATATTAGATGTATGTCTAAATGGATTAAGGTATGCAGAGACAATATGCCATAGACTACTGTCAGAAAAAATTGTGGGATTCTACCAACTTTTAGACAAACCACAGGGGGTCAAAAATCGGCCAAAATCGGCCAAAAATCGGCGATTAACTCGCATTAATGCGTGTACGGTCCTGTGCAGTAAACTCGCAATAATGCGTGTACGGTAGAGGAAGGGTAAAACCCACTATTATTATAGTCAATGCTAACTAGGAACCATGACAGCACCGTAATAGCTATGATGTCATTCCCCATTATAAAAGTATGATTTATTGGTATAGAGTGCCATACAGCTCGGAAAGTATTCATATCCAGTATTCATCGTTTGACACCAGTCCCGTGTTATGCAATTAATTCATGTCATATACTGTTTTATAAATCCAGTCTCTCATATCCAGTCCCGTTAGTAAAACAACACAGAGAAATGTAAAGGTGTCAACTGTGTCTCCCACGTGGCTCTGGTTAAATAGAGAGTCAAACCGCTAATGACTCTGCTTATATGATGGGTTAAATTGGGTTGACTCTGTACTATCAGTGTCAACTCAATTTGACCCTTGGTATAAGCAGAGTCAACAGCTGTTTGACACTCCATTTTTGCCAGAGCCACGTGGGAGACACATTTGACTCCTTTACTTTTCTGTGTGAAATTTAGCTCAACTCTGCCTCTTAATCTAGGCATATAATAATTACAATAGTTGGCTTTTTTTAAGAACACAGAATTCTGAACCTACCTTAAGCATAACCTTTGCCTCTACCTCGGTTGCCCGTAGGAGCGCAGTAACGTTCTCATCCTCCAGTGTGGTAAACTGGACGATGACGCGCATACAGGGGAAGCTGGTCCAGCAGTGGGTGTCCTGCTGGTCACACCACTGACACTTCATCAGCTGGTCAGCCCCAGTCGCGTTCGCCTGGAGAGGCAGCAATGGGAAGATAAAAAGTGAAAAATAATTACTTAGGAAAGGAGGCGACGTAATTGTAGGTTGTATATTGCTTTAATGCATTATGCTCTTTATTATCTCATGATGCATGAAGGCATCCCTTCATGGCGAGTAACTCACCTGGGCTGCATTTGAGCTGCATACTGATCCGCAATACAGTTATTAATAAACCTACCTCTAAAATGGCCATAGGGTAGGTTCACCCTAAGTCAAACTCATACCTTGAGTCAACCACTTTTGACATGAAATTACAAGTTCAGCATTCATCCGGTGACTATAAACTCCCACTGATTTAAGAATTGAAGTGTTTTACAAATATATACTGCACATTGCATCTGCATCATCACCTTTTTTCATACTGTAGAATCAGTCAGAAGTACCCCTGTTTGACCTGTTTTGACAAACAGAGAATGAAAATCTCCCCACTGTTCATACTCTTTGGTAGTTGATTTGAACTATTTGTCCCTTTCATACAAAGTGTCGATTGGTTTTGTGAGCTGGATATGTATCTAAATTACACAAATCATGACTTTATTGAGCAAAATTAATTTCCTAAGTCATATTTAGGACTGATTTCGTAAGGTATACCCATTTCACCTTAAGTCAGCCATGAATTCACCCTAAGTCAGCCACCTCATACCCTAAGTCAACCATCGGATTTTCTTCTCTGGAGTCCCTCCTGGGATTCTCAAACCCTGAATTTTTGTCTAACATCTCTCCCCCTACCCTTGTGAATACCTCCTCCTCCCAGAATATCCTCTTCTACTAGAGGGTTAAGGATATCAGACCTACTTGTGTAGTGTATAGAGGGCAAGGCTGAAACGCAAAAAGAGGGGGGGAAAGGGGGCGAGCGGGCAGAGCCCCCGATATATTCAATAGAACTCCATACTGCATTTCTATAATGTTATATTTAGTCCTTATTGCTCATACAAGTAATATTTGCTTGTATTGATAAGTCATAATGCAGTTGTATTCACCTGAGGTACAGTACTGCTTTGTCTTGATTATTACATGTTCAATAAATTGTTTTATTCTCTATTGTTAGTTGTAACATATTGATATATGATGCATGTATTAATGTCAGCCAATCCATTGATGAAAATCAGGAAATTACTGGTATTTTCCACATATTTATGGTGGTTGTAATATGGCTGACTCAAGGTTCATTTTGGCTGACTTAGGGTGAAAAGGGGCAATTCTGAATGCTCTGATAAATCATGGAATTAAACACTCCAAACTGACATATGGCATTATAATACATCATGAATGTTATTCTCCAGAGCAATACCTAAAGTTTGGTTCAATTCTGAAGGATATGCACAAAAAACTCTAGGAGCAATCAGACCTGAAAGGTAGCTCATGAAAAAACATGCATCAGACCGGTTGAAAGTGGTGAACCTACCCTACCTTTTCTATGTAAATTGCATATAATTAAATGGTCTTATTCGGCCGATTTAAGCTCTATAGACGGTGGTCATCACCCTTTTGGGACTGAGAATGGGACAAAATCCCAAAGGCAATGTCAAAATTATGTACGGGGTATTTACATACAGCTTATATTTACACATACAAACCAGATTAAAGCAAATAAGTCACTCACATGCAGCTTAGACTCTATGACTTTGCAGTCTGCACGTTTGAACTCGTCAAAGGGATTGTTGGACGGGAAGATGAGGGGCTCAAAGGCATAGATGACGAGCCTGACGAGGACGATGACGACAAATATGATGTAGGAGAAACGGATGTAGCAGCGGCGGTAACAGAAGTAGGGGCAGCGGCAGTTGCGGCCACACACCCGGTGTCTGGAGTCCTCCCGCACCCAACGCTGGGCTACCTCCTCCTCCACCTAAAGGGGAGACGGAGGGATATTATTATGGAGATCGGCATAGGTAGTATAATAGGGTGATTAAAGACAGGTTAGCTTAGAAAGAATAGAAGCGTAGGGACAGGACGAGTGACTGACAGGTAGGCAGGCAGGCAGAGAGAGAGAGGCAAGCATGTGTGCTTAAGTAGAAGGGAAAGGCTGAAACCGGCTAATAGTGTTGGATATGGGGTAAGTGTGGGCTCCTGCAGACAGGAAATGATATAGGGGGTCAATACATGATTATACGTTCTAGACGGAGAATTTGCTAAAGGTGTTTTTGAGAGCAAGAATAAGTTATCGGGGCCTACATAGGTACACAATGTAGTTTAAATACCTTAAACCATAGCGGAGGGGTAATACAAAGGACTTGACCCCTTGGGTATATTGTATACCCTAACATAATCTTACTGCTGTGGTTTAAAATAGATAGACAATGGTTATGAAAAGGTAAGTGGGATTTCTGGTAGGGCGACTTGGGCTTCGCCCTCGTCTGGCCCCACCAGCAAGCTGTGGTTAATTCTACATACCTTTTCGTAACTATTGTCTATCTATTACATACCCTGCATATCAATCTGAAACCAGGTGTAAAGTCCCTGCACTACTTACACAACGTCCCCGTACTAATCACCAGGTCCCTGTTTTACTCACCAGGTCCCTATACTACTCAGGTGGGGCAGGTATCAGCAGGTTGGGGTGGTAGGCATTGTGGGAGGGGAGTGGTATTAGCAGATGATGGAGGTATCAGTAGGTGGACGAGGTATCAACAGGTGGAGGAGGTATCAGTAGGTGGGAGTGGTATCAGTAGGTGGGGGAGGTATCAGCAGGTGGGGCAGGTATCAGCAGGTGGGGCAGGTATCAGCAGTTGGGGCAGGTATCAGTAGGTGGGGGAGGTATCAGTAGGTAGGGGTGGTATCAGCAGGTGGGGCGGGTATCAGCAGTTGGGGGAGGTATCAGCAGGTAGGGAAGTATCGGCGGGTGGGGAAAGTATGAGCAGGTGGGAGTGGTATCAGCAGGTGGGCAGGTATCAACAGGTGGGCAGGTATCAACAGGTTGGGCAGGTATCAGCAGGTGGATGTGGTATCAGTAGGTGGGGCAGGTATCAGCAGGTGGATGTGGTATCAGTAGGTGGGGCAGGTATCAGCAGGTGGGAGTGGTATCAGTAGGTGGGGCAGGTATCAGCAGGTGGACGTGGTATCAGTAGGTGGGGCAGGTATCAGCAGGTGGGCGTGGTATCAGTAGGTGGGGCAGGTATCAGCAGGTGGACGTGGTATCAGTAGGTTGGGCAGGTATCAGCAGGTGGATGTGGTATCAGTAGGTGGGGCAGGTATCAGCAGGTGGACGTGGTATCAGTAGGTGGGGCAGGTATCAGTAGGTGGGGGTGGTATCAGTAGGTGGGGGAGGTATCAGTAGGTAGGGCAGGTATCAGCAGGTGGACGTGGTATCAGTAGGTTGGGCAGGTATCAGTAGGTGGATGTGGTATCAGTAGGTGGGGCAGGTATCAGCAGGTGGACGTGGTATCAGTAGGTGGGGCAGGTATCAGTAGGTGGGGGTGGTATCAGTAGTTATAGGGCAGGTATCAGCAGGCATAGCAGGTATCAGCAGATTGTGATATCCACCTCCCATCCCTCTCCCCCCCCCCCCGCACTGTGTTGACCTACCTTTGTCCAATGTCCACCACAAAACCCACAGCGCCCACACAGCCGCTTGTCGACATGCGCACGACGCTTCCCCTTCCGCTTCCGCTCCCCAACTTCCTGCTGAAAACAAAAAAGCGAATAAAAATAGAAATTAAAATTACCAACCGGATGGATTCAGCTTGATAGAGAAAAAATAAGAGACGAAAATGAACCCAGTTTTTTTGTGTTTTTTTCTAAAGAGGACTCCAAAGTTCATTACACGAAAGTATCTGTTGTGCATCATTTTTCTTATTCTTGTGATCATTTTCATAATTATTGATTTCTTGTTTCTCTGTTGATTCCAAGTTTCGTGATATTGGTTTGTTTCAAATACAAACACACGTATTGTTTGGACTAGTGTTCATTCTGTCGGCATTAACAAATTTAATTGTGAAAGCAATTCTTCTTCCGTCTTTGCTGCTATATTTATTAATACTGCAATACAGATGAATGTAATTATGCTGGATAGTGCCACAGTTGGGAGTCTGTCATATAGACAAAAACGTCACTTACATCACTTTGTTAAATATGTGTAGACAAGAATGAAAGGGGTTTACGCAATATGTCAACGGAGGATGAACAAGAGGTTAGCTATTGAGGTAATTAATTGACCTTTGTTTAATTAAATGATGCTCAATGGTGTGTCAGGTTACTCCCCCGCCTGTTCCATATATAATATTATAATTGAATCATGTTTCATGAGGTAAATCAGAATCATAAAAAAATCGTTTTTAAGACATTAGCTTGTTCCACCCACGCCAATGAAGGGATGATACCCTACAATAACACTCACCATTATAATAAGCAGCTATAGGCTGTGTCTCATGAGATCGGGCCAATGTGAACGTCTTTGACTGGGTGACATCTTTGACTGGGTGCCATCATTTACCGGGTGCCATCTTTGACCGGCCAACATAAATATAGATATTTAAGAAAATTTTCTTCTTTGATATGTAAGGGATAAAATAAAGAACACGGCAGTGGTTATATCTCCCTATATAACTTTACCTGCCCTAAATAAACCGTTTTCTGTCAGGAGGTCAAAGATGGCACCTGGTCAAAGATGACACCCAGTCAAAGATGTTCACATTGGCCCGACCTCATGAGACATTATAGCAGAAAGGGTCCTCTGGACGTGGGCCTCCACATAATCCTTTCAGCTTGGCTACTTACCATATTGAGGGGGGAAATCTTGTTTGTGTGAGTAGACAAGCAAAAAGGGTGATCTGTGTTAGCACATGTAAGACCCTTTTTGCATAGCTGCTCAGATGTTTATACAACGTACTTACATGTATTTCAGTCATGGTGACGCTGTACCGGAAACCTTGCCTCAATTCCAGTGACTCATAGCTGCAACAGAAATATAACATCATTAGTTTAGTTTTAGTCAAGTTCTATTTCTTTAAAACCCGGTTACACCTAAAGTGGCAGTTATTATCAGAGAGCACTGAAAATTGATAAGTGGACCCATTTATGGCCATGTATGCCCTCTTTAAAATTTCTAAGCTCTATCTTTAGCAGTTTCCGAGATAATTAGTGTTCTTTACCATCCTGCATGTAGGACAGTAGGGTTATGCCCTACTGTCCTGTGCCTAGCAACACATGTTAAGCTGGACTTTAGCCCATTTTTAATCTGCCTAGCCCCACTAAAACGATACAAGTCATTATCTAAGTGTGCATTTTATCTGTTAGTACAAGGTAGCAAACAAGTATGAACTACTATGTAAATTTAGATCTATGGATTTTTTCACGGTTGACCTTGAGTAGAATTCTACCCAGTTGCGAACCTTCAATTCCCAAGTTCTGATTGTGATAAGGATATGTTCACAATTCTTGGGAATATCTCGTGCCTTTCTTGTGTCATTGTGACCTACCCAGATTCTACCCTGTTACGAACGTTCAATTCCCATGCCTTTCTTGTGTCATTGTGACCTACACACCCACAATAATTATTTAGAGCTCTATGTAATTTTTCTTCTAAAATATACTCAATTCATTGAAATTTCATGCAACTAAAAATTAGGCGTGACCTTGACCTTTGACCTCTGATTACACAAAGATAGCTACCATGCCCAACTGCTACGCTGCAAAAATATTATCTTCAGGCATAAATTATACCTTTCTAAAAGATGCATGAACCTTGGTGCCTCACAATACAGGCTAGCAGTATTTGGCTTGCTGGCCCATGAGCTACTGTATATTAATGGAGCACTCCCTATGATTTGATTTTCTTGACCTTTGACCTCAGTTTTGACCTTTCCTGACACCTACATCATTCTACACACACCCGATTCAAAATCAGCATACCAAAATTAGGCTAAACCCATTTTCAAAGTAACTATAACATTCCAATCATACCTGAATTAAAATATTGTAAGGGAAGTGGTTACCACCCCCTTCCATGCACCGAACCGACCCAGTAATGTACGGCGCAGCCAGATTGTCAGACGGGGAAGTAGCTCAGTTGGTAGAGCAGCAGGTTATGTGATCTAATGGTCATGGGTTCGAGTCCCGCTTTCTCCGGATGATTTTTCCGCAACCATTACAATATTGAGCTTTTGACCAGTTGACCAAAAATTGCCAAACACTCAGAAGCCCATAGTCCTACTGTCCTTCTGTAAGGACGGCTGGGAATATGAACTAATTACGCCTTAATCGCTTAGTATCATGTTCAGTAAAAAAGACACACATCTTCAGACATATTATTTTCATATGACTTGTTATGACATTTTGATAAACTTGGCTTCGAAAATGTTCTAGATAACACAGGAATTAATTCCAGCTTTTTCCTTGTTATTATTTTCCAAGATATATGCATTTTGGGACCTCAACCTGACATCATAGTGGTAACCATAGCAACCATCAACAAAAATTGCTGGAAACTTGGAGACTTGAGCTTTATGAATCAAAAACACAGTTTAAAATCTATTGATTTGACTTTTAATAATCAATCTCTTTAAATATGTTCTATAGGTGTCCTATAGGTGTAATAATCAATATCTTTATAGGTGTCCTACATGTAGGACAGTAGGGTTATCTTGGTTAACTAAATTTCGGATAACAATGTCTCCCACGATGTGTAATATATACTGACAGTGGTGCATCCATGATTTAGTCTTTTTTTAAATGGGGGGGGGGGTCGATTTTTGAGAAAAAAACAACCTGAACAACGTTTATGTGAAAATTGACCGTTAACAAAACACTTCATTTTCCCAAAATCGCGCCCCCTCAATCCGCCACTGGCTGATTCACGTTTTACCCCCTACCCCTCCAGCCATCATATTTCTTGCTGGAGGCTGCGACTGTTTATCACCCATCATCTATGTATTTTGAGGTCTGGGTCCACTGCGGGGTATTGACTGCGATTAGATGCCCTTCTCATAAATGTTTAGCCAAATGAAGAAATTTCTAGCTGATGCAATGCCTTAACCATTCATGCGCATGCCACCTGAACACAGCCAATACCGCGCTACACGGACCCCCGACTATAAAGGCATACCAAGTCAAGTTGTGTTCTGCTGGGTGTAAGAAATAATACTTTATTGTCCCTGGAATATTGGGCACAGACAAAATACCTTGCCCACCCCCTCCAATTTTCATACAGGCCAATAGTTAGCAGGGCAGGATCTAGCATAATCCATTGCAGACGAGCGTATTGAGTCTAAAAGGAAAACTGAAGGTGGGTTTTGCCATATATTCTACATAAAACTGTATAGAATCATGCTCATACCGGATCAATACGATTTTTGGTAATATAATGCGTCTCTTTATTGTTATTGTATTGCGGATGAAGCAGATAGATTAGACAAATGGCATGAGAGGTATACGTTATGTGGACCTCCATTCGACGTAGTATAACCAGGTATATATATATATATATATATATATATATATATATATATATATATATATATATATATATATATATATATATATATATACATAATGTCTATGGGCGTGCTAACTTTTAGCCTATACGAAGCTTATTAATGATTAAAGCCTCACAAATAGGGGCAGACTCCTGGTCGTGGCGATCTGTTGAAAGCCGAAAATGTCATTACCTGTCATTTCCGTCATTTTACCTAACTGCCATCAATTTATGTGTATCAGAAGCGGGCTATCTGTATCCAGGGGAACTAACAATTCTAGCCATTGCCAGTGTTTGCTAAGTGTATCATAATTGTTCCTCTTTTCTTGAGGAATTTTATATTGAAGTTTTAACTGTAATGCATGAAAATATGACATGCATTTTCCATTTTAGGTCTAATATTTCAATTATTACAAAGACCAATTTCATTATCAAGCACTCCTATTGATAGGACATTGATTCTATAACCTCCTAAATTGCAATTCTGACTCAGTGAATTCATTCCCCGGCCAGAGAAACTTATTTCTCAGATACTACACGATATTCATTAAATGATACACAGCATTTATTGATAGCAGTTGGATGTCCCTATAATGGACATCCATGGCTTCCATAGATTATGTAGGCCTACGCACATTTTCTCTAGAAATTGACCCCCGCCGCCCTGAAGTTCGTGTACGCATTAAGATAAAGGGATCTTCAGAAAATATACCCCCACCCCTCCCCCCCTTTGTGCGTACATACTTTATGGAAGCCCCCCTACATTTAGCATGAGTTACTACACATAGCATTGGATACTTGACACACTTAGCAATATTTTGAAACAGTTAGCAGTTGGACAGTTCATTGCTAAGGGTAGTTACTACAGTTAGCAGGATTGATACACTTAGCAGTTGTACAACGTTAACCCCCCCCCCCCCAAAGAGCGGTCGAAACTAGTTTTTCACCGCCCAAACCAACCTCTCCTTGTTTGTGAACAAATGACCATTCCCGTTTACAATGCGCTATTCTGTTATGTGCAGGGTTAAGGAATGCAGGTGGTAAGACGAAAAATATTACTAAAGTGTATTTCTTCAACCACAGCATGCCTATCTGAACACTATCCCCAACATCCCGTGTTTCTTTCAACAGTAGGTGTCCAGCGTATTGCATTTACACAGAGATACGTCCTGATCGGACATGACGTCACCTAGACCATGCATGTAAATAGCATTATGACGTAGCCGTGACATAACTCCTTATATTAGTGCAGGATAGGCACAAGACCCATTTCCTGACCATTCCAAGGTGTTGTAACATATGCATTGTGCGATATCCTGAGTGATTTGTATGGAAATGACAGGACACAACCCTCACGGAAGGAGCCTGGTAGCCCCGCAGGAGTCACATTGTACATGACATTGTTGTAAGCATCCTTGACAGACAGTCATGAATTCTTGATCTAGACAACCACCAAAGGTTACATACTACTAGCTATGATAAACGAAAGGGTATTAAGTATTGCAGGCACCATGATAACATACCAGGGTATCTCTAATGGTTATATAGAGTCGTGGCAATCAAGAAAATGAAAATATGAAGCTTAAATAGAATAGCCCCCATTACCAGTCACTATTTCCACACCCATATGCTATATAGCCATAATACATCTTTACAACATTGGCATCAATATCATTCTCATTGAGTCGTCTATTCTTGACCGACAAAATTGACTGTACTTGTAAAACTTGAATGCATGTAACTCTCTTCAGTAAGCATCTTAATTCATTATCTCTATTTAGTTATTTAATACTTACTACTTGTACTACAACCCCTATATATACGCCGGGAAAACAACCAGTGGAACTTTACCACAAGCCCTTTCCCTGCGTAATTTGATGATGTATGTGTATTTTTTTAAGATGACCTTGTCAAATAAAATACACTTATAAACTTTAAAAAAAAGTACTCCTGACTGCATACATTTGATATGTTTGTTGTATTGTCGCAGACATTTACTTGATATGATTATGTTTGTTATATTTTCACATACATTGAATATACTTGATATCTTTGTTATATGCCATACCACTGCTGCTGATGACTTGTTTGTATAATTGTAACAGAATATTTAAATTATACTCATTGTTTACATGACGTTTTCAAATCATCATGTATTATATGCATCTTTCTTTATAAATACATGTTGGTTTGATTTTGTGGATACTGTCCAAATTAATTGGGAGAACCTGCTCATGGAGGGTCTTCTCATCGTTACAAGCCACTATGCCAGATATGAACTGGCTTATAGGAGATGAGAAGAGGGGGAGGAGAAGAGAGTGTTCTGAGAACAAACTTATTGACAGAAGGCATTAAGATTGACAGGAGGGCTTACACCTAAAGTGCATCATAACTTCAGGGGTATTAAGTAAAGTGAGAGCGGGTGGAGGGGTGGGCATGTTTATCAGTTTTGTTTAACATGACATTCACTAGGAGTATGACATTGTTTTATAAAACTGCCATGTTATTGAACGATCTGCATAGTGATGAATGTAAAATGGTAGTTAAATGTAACACTGTATTTAGGAATATGCAAGTTAGTATAGGCTCACCTGCCTAAGAGATTATTTAGATATATCTTTTGCGCCGATAGGCTGTTTATCATGCCTACTTCTATTCGCTTATAGCCAGTGTTATAGTTCCAATGGAAGATATTATTACAATGAAGTGTTTTCATAGAGTTTCTCGGCCTTGTCACTGTTTGATATTACCACTCCCTGTTTTGTGAACCCACCATCGATCCTATACTTCTTTAATTTCACAAGTGATTTTTACATGTATGTAACATCTAGTCAAATCTCTGACATTGCAGCATTTAATTAGTGAGTTTATAATGCCCTTTTACTGTGTACACCCTAAAACAGTCCACAACTCTCAGAGTGCGTCTGATAAGCCTACTACATTCCCACTGTGGTACACAACCCTCATAGACTCAGCCTAATGAGCCTACTTCATTCACATTGTGGTACATCACCCTCACAGAGTCAGACTAATAAGCCTACTACATTCACATTGTCATACACAACCCTCACAGAGTCAGCCTAATGAGCCTACTGCATTCAAATTATGGTACACAATCCTCACGGTGTCAGCCTAATAACCCTACTTCATTCACATTGTGGTACACAACCCTCACAGAGTCAGCCCAATAAGCTTACCGCATTCACATTGTGGTATACAACCCTCATAGAGTCAGCCTAATAAACATGCTTCATTCACATTCTAGTACACCTAATAAGCCTGGTGGTACAACATGCCTAATAGGTCTACTGCATTTACATTGTGGTACACAACACTCACAGTGCCTGATAAACATACTTCATTCACATCCTAGTACATCTAATAAGTCTATAGTGGTTTAACAAGCCTAATTCACCTAGTGCATTTACATTGTGATACACAACCCTTACAGGGTCAGCCTTTTAAGCGTACCTCATTCACATTGTGCTATACAACCTTTGCAGACTCAGCCTAATAATCCTACTGTATTCTTCACAGAGTCAGCCTAATACGCTTACCGTATTCACATTGTGGCACACAACCCTCATAGAGTCAGCATAATAAACATCCTTCATTCACATCGGAGTACACCTAAAAAACCTAGTGGTACAACAAGGCTTATAAGCCTACTGCATTCACATTGTGGTACACAACCCTCGCAGTCAGCGCAGTCAGCCTAATAAACATACTTCATTCACATCCTAGTATATCTAATAAGCCTAGGGGTATAACAAGCCTAATTGGCCTACTGCATTCATATTGTGGTACACAACCCTTGCAGATTCAGCCTAACAAGCCTACTGCATTCACATTGTGGTACACAACTCCCATAGAGTCAGCCTAATAAACATACTTCATTCACATACTAGTACATCTAATAAGCCTAGTGGTATAACAAGCCTAATAAGCCTACTGCATTCATATTGTGGTACACAACCCTTGCAGATTCAGCCTAACAAGCCTACTGCATTCACATTGTGGTACACAACTCCCATAGAGTCAGCCTAATAAACATACTTCATTCACATCCTAGTACATCTAATAAGCCTAGTGGTATAACAAGCCTAATTGGCCTACTGCATTCATATTGGGGTACACAACCCTTGCAGATTCAGCCTAATGAGCCTACTGTATTCACATTGTGGTACACTTATAACAGTACAAATAATGTACATACAGGGATACAGAAGTAGTAAAGGTGCAATGGATCCAGATCAGCTTCTGTTAGCTCCCACACCTGTTACCTATGGGCACAGGTTCATTCCCTTTATCTCTACTCCTGGGGTATATTGCAGATGTTGCCTACAATAACGATAGGTTTATCAATACTTGCTGGGGTGCGTTGCATCTGCATCAGCATTAACAACTGTAATTCTGTAGGTTACATAATGTAAAGGGAATGTTACATCATAACAATAGCTGTCCCTGTGGATGTCCTGATGTTATTTAATCTTTATTGAAATACATGGCATTCGATACTCATAAGAGATGATCTATCAACAGGCTTATTTTCCGCTGCTACTGTTGAGAAGTTACTAATCCTCTTTGGGACTGATGCAATGAAGGAAATGAACCCTACCAATCAGAATCTGCCAGGTGGACCAGAACCTAAATGCCACATTATACCATGATTTACAAATTCAACAATACAAGTCTGCAGAGCACGATATGCAACTGGTGGACTCCCAATATAACATGGCCTCCAGATGACCTCTTAATCAATCTGTATATTGGAGTGTGATGACAAGGTTGATACATATGATGTAAAATTGAAATTGTAAACATACACTGAGAAAATTAAGGGAGTCGCTATGGCTCTGTTAGTCAGGGTTACAGTTAGTCCCCCACACGACTCTGATGAAGGGGAGTCGTGTGAGTGTGACTCCTTTCACGGAGAGTCAACTGCAGTTGACCCATCAAAAGAGGTATCAAACTAGGGTTGCTTGCCCTATCTAGTGGTATGCCTTGAAACTATTATCAGAGTCAACACCCTTTTCATTTGACTCTTCTTGGAAATACGTATGTTTGAGTTATGCTAGATATTTTATAATGGATGGAAATCCCGCATCCCCTATGATTAGGCCACCTGTACTCTAAAACCATGCATATCTCGAGCAGACTTTAAAATGGGATGCTGTTTTGAAACTGGGTTTTGATAATAATTGTCTGTATCTATTTCCTCAACTTTAGAACTATGGGCCAAAGCCATAATATCTATTAGGCCATCTAGCAAGGCATTGAATTTTAAATATATATTATAGCGCCTTTATCCGACAGAAAGTTTGTAAGATAAAGGCGGTCAGGCCTTTATTCTACTAAATTGAAGCTATGAAGCTTCTGTCAGACTTTTATCCTACAAAATCGGGTTCCCTGTTGGTTTCATGAAAAGGCTATGCCAATTAATAATATCGATGTTCTATGGCGACTTTAAGAGAAGGTTGTCTCCCATGTCGATTTTACAAAAATCCTCATGTTACATGTCACTATAGGCCATGCACCATGTCGATTTAAAGCAAAGGTTATATGTCGCTATCCCAGATGTATTGGTCCAGACCAATAGTATAAGCAGCTACAGCCAAAATTACAAAGGACATTCCTACCAAAAGCAACAACAACAACATCAACTATCACGGCAACATAATGAACATCATCAGCACGAGAACATGTCAGCCTTTAGTAAACCTGCATAAGCCTATTTCTTTCTTGCTCGGCGCCCTCTAGATAGATACCTCAAGCAACAACAACAACAGCAACAACATCTGCAGCAGCAACAGCCCCATCAGCAAGACCCGACGCAATCGCAGCCATCAGCAGAACCAGAACATGACAGGCAACAGCTACCTCAGCCATTACTAAGCCTACATGTACTTCTAATACCCAGCCGTCCCCACCACCAGCAGCAGCAGCAGCACCAGCAGCAGCAGGTGGCTGGAGACACCCAGTGACGGCAGCAGCAGCAGCAGCCACACTGGGCTCCCCTGCCACAATCAATACCCCTATACTACCCAGGGCTGCTGGCCGCAGAGCAGCTCGCCCACAGGCGGCTGTATGGGAGCAGGGCGAGCAGCTCGGGTACAGCCTGCAAAGGAGTAGGAGGAGGCTGCATTATGATGGAGCAGCACAGGGCTGCTGCCGTCCTGTCACACACACGGCGCTGACGTGGCCAAATAAAGACAGGCTCTGACGGCCACCAGGGCTGCATGGGACTGCATGGGAGAGGTGCTTCTTGTGACTGGGTGCTGGTGGTGCATGGTGGTGGCGGCCAAACACTGCTGCTGATAACATGGAGCTGGTATTAGTAGCAGCAGAGAGAGAGACACACACACAGATAGACACAGACACAGACAAGACACAGATGCAGACAGATAGACAGACATGGAGAGCTAGTGGGACTGGGAGAGATACAGACACAGACTGACAGAGACATACATGTACAGAGGTGGAGAGAGGATAGGAGAGACATATAGACGGATACAGTTGAGAGGCATTTCTATAGGCAGACAGATGATAAACATATCAAAATACTATATTGGGTTAATAAAGTGAAATAAGGACTATGTGAAAAGATCGTAGTGAAATTACAACATGACATGTTGACACGTCCATATTCAGTGACCAGTGTGTACTCCTGCATGTATACATGTACATACATATACTAAAGTACCTGCATTTCATGGTATTAGTATTCATAGTACTCTGTGTAATGGGGTAAATAACCTCTGTCTCTCTGGACTATCTCTTTCCTCTCTCTGTCTTTCTGTCTCTCTGTTCTGTCCCCCCCCCCTCTCTCTCTCTCTCTCTCTCTCTCTCTCTCTCTCTCTCTCTCTCTCTCGCTGCCTGTCTCTATGTCTGTATGTCTCTCCCTCTGTCTCTGTGTCTCTATCTGAAACGTGTCTACTTCTTTTTCCCCTCCATTCCATTCCCATCTCTTGGTCAATCTCTGTCCTCTATTCTATCTCCAGCATCGGCCATTTAGCTCACACAATTAAATACATGGATAAATGCCTGCCTATTATTTATACCTCCCTCCTCCTTTACCTTCCTCCTCCTCCTCCTCCTCCTCCTCCTCCTGCTCCCATATCCCTCCTCCAGGGAGTGAGGTGTCACCTCAGGGACACCCAGAACGTGCCTGATGACAGGATTCCCTCCAGGCTCCCACAAATAACACTCAATAATTACCTCCGGCAGCAATTCTAGGATGCCCTGCATGCTCCAGGCTCCATAATGCGGCATGTCCCCGTCCTCCTCCTCCTGTGTCTATTAAAGCCGTGGTCACATAATATAGAGTGTGGAGAAACAGGCCTACAACACACAGTATAGGCTACTAGTATGTAGCTACTACTCCAGGAGGTAGACACTGACAGGAGCTAGGTCCTCCAGCAGGTCAGCTGGATGCTGAGGAAGCAGCAGCAGCGGAGACAGCAGCAGCAGCGGCCTCCTCCAGTGGCATACAGGAGGCAGTAATATGGAGGATGCAGGGGAGAGCTATAGAGCCACGCTGCACTGAATGCCTCCACTTGATGGTCAGCACTACTGCATCATATACAGTGCTGGCTCTATGTAAAGTAGCAATATCAGCAATGTTTATCCATTGCATTCATATCCATTGCCTTCCTCCTTGAGGCTACCTGGTCCTCCAGTCCTTCAGTCCTCTAGTGGCTGCTGTATACCACACCCAGCACTGTGCTGCTTCCTCCTGTGCCTCAGTGCTCCTCTCAGTCTCACAGACCACACTCTGTAGCTCCTCCCCACTGCCTGCCCTCCTCCTCCTTCTCCTCCTCCAGTGCAGTGCACGAGTCTGCCTGTACAGCCCGGCCTTTCTGCAGGCAGCTGCCGCCCAACGTGGCAGGCAGGAGGCGGGCGGGCAGGAGGAGGAGGAGGCTGGAGGGAGGCTCCTCTAGTAAGCTCCACACATACAGATGTACTTACCTGTGCTCGCGCCTCCAGTGTTATATCACGGCTCTATTCACTCCAGCACTGCATGCACCCGCTGCCGTTGTATTCCTCCAGCTCCTCGCCAAGTATTGCTGATCCCGGGCCCTTTCCTCTTGCTTATAATCCCCTTTCTTCTTCCTCCGGTGGGTGGTGGTGAGAGAGTCCCGGCAGCAGCTCCTATATGGCAGTAGTTGTGCCTCCAGTACTTAAGCAGGATTGCTGTTGCTGCATTAACCCAGCATCCTAATGTACCTCACTCCATATCTGCCCATTCTCTGAACCTTTCCTCTGGCCTTCTCTCTTTCTCCTTCGTTCAATATCAGCCTTCTCTCCGTCCCTCTCCTTCCTTCTCTCCCGGCTTCCTCTCTCTCCTCCCGTTGCTGATTCTGCTCGTTGTCGCAGTCTGGCTGGCCTTGACCCACGGATCGTTGGCCCGCCCGCCGATATGCTGCGTTCCATGGGGAGACATAGACTACGTTCGTGCCACCTTTAGTGATTTGTGAGAACTAACCATATGGAGCACCACCCAGGCTTGGTGATCTGATCATCAATGTGATGGGACTCATGGTGGCATCTGGAGGCAAGAATGGCTGTCTATAAACTCCTGTGTTATATATAGCATTGCCCAGATAACATTGGTCCGTGAGGCCCATTTGTGTTTTACTTGGGCCTGCTGGGTTTGCCCATATTTGGGTTTTCCTCATTTTTGTCCAGGGCTACCAGTAAGATTCCAGATGGGCCAAGCCCACCAACAATTTTTTCCTAAAATATGTTGTACATACTTTGAAACATACTCATCTTTGGTTGTTCTTATAAATTAAAAATTAAAGTACCACTTTCATGGCTTTGCATCAAAGCGGGTTTTGCACGGCTGGATCTAGTTAATGTGGGCTAGACTTCCTTGGGATTTCTATGGGAGTAAACCTAGGCTACTAGGTGGGCCCCAGCTGGGCTCAGCCCACAGACCAAACTTCAAATATAGACATTTAACTATATTTGGAACACTTTAATTTGTGTCTGTTAGAAGTAATTCTTTGAAATTAACATTTTAAAGTAAAGTCGCGATGTTGTTATCTCAGGATGGATTTCACTTGGGATGGACTTGGGCAAAGTGGGTTAAAGGAACAGTGGGCGTTATATGGGCTTTGAATGTACTGTAAGGTGGGTCCCATTTGGGTTAGCCCGCCATCTAATTTGCTGGGCTCAGGCCATCAACTTAACTTTCATGGCTACTTTTCAAATCCCATTCCCTCTCATGGATGGGATTCATCTGGGCTGGACCTGGGTCAAGTGGGCAAGTCATGTTCTTGAACAAACCACTAGATGTCCTAGTTGAAAGTGATCCCACATTAATGTTCCACAGAGCTTTTTATAATTGGATTACAAAAGTCTATGGTTTCTCAATAATTCCAGAATGGTTGGGAATATAACAGATTTCATAATAGATTTTTGGAATGCCATGCTTTATAACACCATTCTGAACATGAACATGGAAACAAGCAGCACCCTGATACAAACACCTGTTACCTGAATGTAATAAGAACATATAATCCTGTCACTGCAGGCCCGTAGCTAGGGGGGTGACTTGGGGTACTCGTCACCCCCCCCATGGACCCCCAGAGAGAAAAAGGTCCACATTTTGGACCCCCTAGACACTAGCTTTCTAGAGGTTTTTGCGGTTTGTAAATCGGACAATTATTAAGGATTTTACAGAGTCAAATGTTAAAATGGAATTTTTGAATACCTGCAAATGCTATTCACTAAACTCTAGAATAGATATTTCATTATATTGGACCTTAGAGGTTGAATCATTTGGATCTAGGGGCTGTCTAAGTAATGTCTTAGGAAAGGGGACTGGAGATTTCAGGGGGTGACTTTGGTGGGGAACTTTTAGGGAGCAGGGACTGTCAATGGTGTGGGACGTTGGGGGGGTGGGTGACCTAGGTGGGAAACTTCTAGGGAGGGAGGGCCATGGATGGTGTGAGACCTTGAAGGGGGAACTTCTAGGGAGTGAGAATCATGGATGTTGTGGGACCTTGGGGGGACCTTTGGGGTGACCCAGGTGGGGAACTTCTAGGGAGTGCATCACACAGGTTAAGAATTGTCCAGCCCAAAAGTAAGTCAGCTAAAGGATGCATTTCTCTACCTTCTAAATGGTAGAGGAAGAGATTCCTACCAGGAGGAACCAACTTAGTTGGAACATGAGCTATAACATCGGAATATCAAAAAATAGCAAAAAACTACAGTAGAGATTACAACCCTAGATTACCTCCCCTCCCCCCCCCCAAGAAAAAAAAGCCCACATTGGCCCCACCCTAAGCCCATGTGGATACGCTCAATTTAAATCTGGGCAAGCCCATCTTGGTCCCAGCAATTAGCCCAGGACAAAAATGTGGTGGGCCCCATATGGACTAAGGGACGTGGGTCCCGCCTAACGGCCCACCTTTAGACCCGTATGGGCCCCAGTAACCAATGCTGACTGGGTGGTGACTTGTTGCTGCCAACCCCTTCTTTGAAAATAAGGAATCTGAGGACTTCAAGGAGGTACATGTTTAAACCCATTAAAGAACACTTACCGATAATAGTGTTTAGTGTATTATGACCCTTAACTTAAACACTGAAAATTCCGGGGGTTAGTCAATGCTAATATATCTTAGTCAAAACCACTAACGTATCAGCATTATTAAATTGAACTAAGATTTAGCTAAACTACAACTAACTTTTTACTAACCAGCTACCCACAGGAACTCCACACCAGGTGACAGCACAAGCAAATCATGAGATATTTATCTATATAATAAGATTGTAATTGTACGTGTTATCATGCTTAGAGGTAACCTTTTCTAATTTTGAATATGACATGGGGTGTAACATAATGTATGTATGTATCTACTTAGCCAGATTTTTTTTTTCAAACGGATCAACCTATTCCAATGAGGTTTTCTGAATGGGACACCTTTTTTGTGTTTTTGAAAAATGCATATACCAAAGACAGCCTCAGGTCTCTATATGGCCACTTCTACGGGACAATAATTGTTATGTAGACAAACTGGCTTCAATGGATGGAGTTACCATTGCATAGGTAACTCACGCTGCGGTTGTTGCATATTAACCAGGGCCATGCCACTGACTGGTAATAGATGTACTAATCACTAATGAATGACTACCGTAAATTCCTGTTTGTAAACTGTGGGTTATACTAGAACCAAACCTCTAGTGCAGGTTATACAATATTCTCAGGTCTAGGGGCAGGTAATACAAGGGATTTTGAAAGTATAGTACAGTTCTAAAATCACAATTTTCAAGCCCTAAATAGAGGTTATAGGATTCTCTCAAAGTCTGGGTGTGGGTTATATGTCAGATGCGGGTGTACACAGGATTGTATGGTAGCCTCATAAGTTCAGGTTACCTGGGCAATGCTAACTTTTAGCTAAGGGTTAGCAGCAAAATGCTAAGATAGGATAGGAACTTTGGGCACATAATTTTCACTAATATGATTGTACAGAAGTGATTAAAACCTTAGTACAACCTACTAACTTTGGACTAACATTTGAGATTCATTAGTTTCAGTGAAGGTTTATAATGAAATGTTCTAATTCAACCTCAGACCAGCACATAGCCTACACTTATAGCATGATCCTATCCAATGTTACACAATTAATGCTTCTAAATGTATGTCTATTTTAGGACTGAAGTATCTAACAGAAAATTAAAACTGACAAAATAAAGCAAATAAAAGTTTCCCTGAGTTCTCCCCTGCTCCTCCACGATGCCAGTGACAACACGTAGCCAATAGGGACCTTTAGCAACCACGTAAAAGCTCATTAAACGCAGACGTATCCTATCCTTTCAGCACTGCTACGTCTGCGTTTTATAAGCTTTTACGTGGTTTGCTAAAGGTCCCTATTAGCCTGGCTACAGTGTGCTAATGACAGGGGACTTGTTTAGTGCTGCCAACCTCAGACAGGACAAACCCCCTGAGACAAGTACATGAGGGGAAACACTTTGTGTCAAGGGCACATCACCCAATGAAGGGGCTTGGGGCATGCCCCAAATTTATACAATTTTGATAAGTAGAATACAATTGGTGCCTTCTGGTGGGTTTTGAGAACTAATTTAAAGGGTTTTCGAGTGACATGCAGAAACCTTACTAAATGTCTAATTTAATACTTTAACCCTTTAGACCCCAAAACGGCCGCAAACGGCCGTGTCTCATTTCCCCAAAACGGCCGTAGCCGGCCGCAAAACGGCCGTTTTTAGACCCTGATAAAAATATATAAAAATGGTGGTAACATTCCCAAAAGTTTTTGATGTTATTTAGTATTGATAACACATCATATATTAGAAAAAAACTACTGTAATTTAGGCTATAGATGATATTCAGGAAGGGTTTAAAGCTAAGGGGGATATCAAAAGTGTACCTCAAGATGCTTCATTTCCTTTGGGCAAAGAATTATGAATTTAGTGAAAAATTCACAAAAAAGGTATAAATCGTGCATATTATAAAAGACAATTCTATTTAGACATTGCACCATAATTGATGCAAGTTATGTGTGATTTTAATTAGTAAATCATGCTGCTTTAACAAAGAATGATTTGATTCAAATTTCCTAACCAGAATTATTTTATTTCTCATGTGATTTGACCCATTATATGAAATGTAGCACCTTCTTCAGAAAAATTAAATTATGAGCCAATCAAGCTCTTTAGGCCCATATAAAAGTGACAAGGACCACACAACTTCTAAGATCTGCCATGAATTCAAAATTGAACATTTTAATTTATTTTTTGAAACACAGATTTAGAATTAATATAATCTTTGATGTGATTCATAGCTAAAGGAATAAAAAATGAACATTATGTTAAACAATAAAGGTGATCAATGACCGAATTTAGCTAAATTCTGAGGGATATCTTGGGGAAATGAAACACTATATTATGCAATTGGTTGGGGTCTAAAGGGAAAAAATAAAAATAAACAATTGAGGATTTGCTCATTTTAATGCAAGAAACCCTAATACATGTTTACACCCTAAAACATGAATATATGCGTAAAAGATGGAGGGTTGGAGGCATTGCAGCCTGGCCTATGATATCACACGGAAATGACGCTGGATAAGCTTTGATAACCTTCGATCATGATCTTACAGAAGATTACAGAAATTAAATACATGGCCAAGGCGTATTAAAGAGACACATTCATAGGCCAAATTTCTTTTGTAGCTAGAGCTGACCAGAATGGATCGTCTCTGTGGCGCAATCGGCTAGCGCGTTAGACTGTTAATCTAAAGGTTGGTGGTTCGAGCCCACCCAGGGACGTGCACTTTTAATGCTATAGGATTTGCGATCCCATGTATCAACTAGCCATTATAATATGATGTGCCATTCATGGAGTAATCTTCTCAAACCTAACTCAAGAATTCCAAACAAATTAAATGTACCACTAATTGCTTAGTTTAAAGGACTAACCCCAATTGTTGGAAAAGGACTTTCATGCACGCTACTCATTTGTTGACGTTAGGATAACCAGAATATCAACCCGCTACACTTTTTTAAGTGGGGATGAAGGTTATTCTTTCTTTGTTGCTTTTTACATACAGAATATACATGTAATAAAATATTCTCATCTCGTCATATGCATAACTCTGATGATTGGTACACCTCATGTGAAAGGAATACCGCTATGCAACCTGTTAAACTACCGGTAAACCGATATTGTATTGCTCGTCAGCGCAACTAAATTGGTATCGATACAACAAGCCTTTTATGCATATTTATACATGATGAAATCAGCAAGCAAAATGATGAGAAAAAACTGTAATCGTATGTTAAATTGCAATTAAAGATATTTAAAACAAAAATGCTCATGTTAGCTTCTCAACTGGAATCCATACTTTGAAGGGTTCTGAATAAGAGAGGATGACCACTCCAATTATGATACATTTAAATTGTTTCTAGGCAAATGAAACCATCGCAACCGATTAGGGGGGCTTTAGCATCACAGAAAATAAAGGTAACAAAATACTAAAGATACCTAGCTCAACCCCCATAGATTGAGTTCATGGAATCCAGTGGTATCAATCAGTAGGTACTGCTGACTAACCTGTCAGTACTGACTAACCTGGGTTGGGTTCATGAGCCAAAATAATTATGAAGTTATGTTGTAGCTACTATACAGATTATCAGTGTATTTCTGGATGTGATACCATAGCTGTGGGCCGATGAAGAGAAAGGGTCAACCCGGGTCAACCGAGGTTAAAGCTATTTTAACATTGAATTCATAAGCTTTCCAAGGATATGTAACAGCCAAAGATACCGCTTCTCGTTTTTTGAGAAATTGCTTCATAAATATGGGATAGTGCTGCTTTACTCCAATATAGTGGCGTAGGAAAAGGAGGACGCCCAGGTCCCATCAATTACGGGGGGGGGGGCTGAATATTTTGCCCCCCCCCCATGCAATTCCTATAATATTATGAGCATGTATACTAGTATGCAATATCATGCTTACCCAGTGAACAAAATCACGTTATTTCAACGTTAAAAAAACGTTATCAGAAGGTTCGAAAACGTTCCTTTTCTGAACGTTTATATTACGTAAAAACGTGAACTCAAAATAATGTTAAAATAACGTTTGTAAAGGACGTTTTATTGAGGTAGAAATAACGTTAAAATAACGTTTTAAACGTGTGTTTTTTAATGTTTTATTCAGGTGAAAATAAAGTTTTCCTCTCCCCTGTATACCATCGTCTAAGCACAATATATGTTGGAGGTTATGATTCCTAATTTTCCCTTATTATCCAATGTTTTTAATTTTTTTTTATTTGCCTACTAACGCATCGATTTGCCTACTCACACATCAGTTCATCATTTGTGGGTCTAGTCCTTGCGGAAGCAAGTCCTTTGGACCCTTTGATTATGTCATGATGAAGATAGAACTCTACCAGGCTATATATACATTCTGTAATTCTATAAACATGGTGTTTAATGTAGCTGTAACTACAATGAGCTACAATACAGTTGATTCAACATGTATTGCGTTCATAGTTGATCTAACATTGAATGCTGATACCAGTATCAATGTTTTAAATTAGTTTATAGCCCTAATTAGGCCCCCCTTGCATGGTTTGTACTAGATTTTTAACAGAATTGTGCAAGTAAAGTTGCATTACCAACTAAACTGCCACCTGGTGAGATAAACTTGAACAAGGAGAAACGTTTAAAAAACGTTTAAAAAACGTTTTTTAAATTGTTGATATAATATACACTTATATCATCAATTCTACTTATATTAGAAGTCTGGTCATATAACTGTACTATTTTACAAATGAAATTGTATTATATATGGCCCTCCACCTTATATTTTAATTAGCTAGGGGTAATTTGTAAACGTTATTTTGATGCTGAAATAACGTACAAAACAAACGTTCTATTCCTAACCTTATAGAAACGTTTCAGAACGTTAAAATAACGTGTCTTGTTCACTGGGTAACAGCCAATATTTAAGGCTGGTTGGGTTGGCCCCCCTGCCCAGCAAATTAGTTCCAGATTGTTTCACCCTGTTTTACTCCTGGAACTGTGTGCTCATTTTATGCATTTTGTGTGACATGTATACCATGTAACAGACTCACACACACTGACACAGTGTTCCATGGAACAGATTCACACAGTTCTGACAGATTTTTAAAAAGCTTATTCACACCAAATGACAAAATATATAATGCCCTAAGCCAAAATGTTTAGTCATGTATTTTTAGTTTCATTTTGAATTACTAAAAGATAGGAAATACTGTAATAGTTTTTACAACCAGCAGTGTTTGACATAGATAGTCATAGCATACTATTGGTGTGTGTGCTGCTGGTTTGTACAAACTCATTCGATCAGGTTCCTAGCATTTCAACATAGGGCTGATGAATATATGTACCATTATAACCATCAACGTTAGAGTTCACATGAGCAGCAGGCACGGGCCACCACTGAGCTAAACCTCGGAGGGGAGGTCAGGTGTTTCTGTTCACAGAAACAGGGTAGTCAACTCTATGTTCCCCCTCTGCTTTGAGCATAGCATTCTGGTGAAAAGGCATGCATTTGAATGCATTAAAATGCCATAATCTAATGGATTTGCATAATAAATAATATTACTGGAATGCAGAACACACAATTTTGCATTAAACTGGAGATATACCCACATTTAGCAAAGTCCCCCCTCTGCTTTGTGTCAACATTGCTGCGGTCCTCAAAGCACATGGCCTGCATACCTACAACACTGTAGGGAGCAAGGGAGGGACAGGGGTCTGTACACAAATAGCACAGGTAGCCAAGTGTAGCAGTCAGAGTGGCCCACACTATCCTACCTGACGGTAGGACTAGGACTCTGCTTGGAGACAAAGGTCAGTTGGTGCGCGTGGCAGCAGGAGATAGCCAGGCTCTTATCCAAACATGATGACCAGAGGAAAGGTGTCTAGCATCTGGACCTCTTAATGCTGCTTTCATTAAAATGATATGGCATCTATTTATATACATAATGAATGTTAATAGAAGGACAGGTGCATTGTCTGATTCACAATACATTGGGACCCTATTTAGATGCTTATAGCTAAAGAAAATCATTCTCTTTAATCAGGAAAAGGGGTACAATCAACGTTGATGACACCTGGTGTCACACATAACAGGTATTTGTGTGATGCAGTGTCACCTAGTTTCCCTTCTGGCACACACTCACACATCTTCAAACATAACCATTATCACTTTATCAGGTTGGAATAGTGCATGGTTTTGACACCAGGTGTCATCTTTGTTGTTCCTTGTTATTCTCATGGGTGAAATGGAATCATTTTCATTGTTTATAACCATAATACCATGTTGTCAATGCAACTTAGACCTAGCTATACACCTCTTATTCTATCAAGTTCCATTAGTTATTGAAAAACACACCATATGATTTGATTAAAGCGGCATTAAGAGGGACAGACCACAGACACCTTTCCTCTGGTAATCTTGTTTGGATAAAGGTCTGACCTTTTGTTACATGTGTATACAGCTGATAATTGGCATGAATTGTAGACAACTTCATCAGGCCTACACTATCATGGTAGGAATCTTGTTGAATGAGATAGTATGCCCATATACAGCAGGGAGTGCACTAACAGATTTCTGCCATGGTGCCCTATGCCAACTTCTAAATATAATGAGTATTACAAACTAAACAGACTTTCCTTTCTTTTTCAAAAAAAAATCAAAAAAGTGAAACAATATGGTTGGAAACATTTTTGTGCCATGGTACATGATGCTGTGTGAATATGTGTGAATTTGTGTGAATATGTGTGAGTATGTGCCACTTCTTGCCCTATGGGGTATGGTGTCATATTGTGCCAATTAGTTCCATAGGACAACAGTCACACAAAGTGCACGTTCCAGAAACTAAGTCAAACTAATTTGCTGGGTGGGCCCACTGGGCCCTCCAATGAGGGTTTGCTTCCTACGCCTCTGCAATAGCCGATTAGATCAATCTCTTAATGTTTTAATGATGACTGTTTATATCTAATTAGCATAATCATGTGCATTTAGAATTATAAACTGACCAACAAACTGTTTCAACTATTTGGCCATATATAGCTTTGGATGTTGAAATGATATTTATATTCTGTTTTCAGTAAGGAAAGCCTTCTCAGTCCTTCTATGGTGATCTCTTTTTTTCTATTTTAATAGAATAAAATTCAAGTTGTCATAGCAACAGCTTTTTAGAAGAAGACTTATTTAGACTTAATTTGAGATTTAAAACGATCGTTTTACATTCTAAATATAAAAGAATTTCACCAAAATTAACGTTTTACACTGACAATAATGAAAATAAGATAGTGGTCAAAAGTGAGTAGGTTTTTATAATACTAGCTTTTGTACCAACCATTAGAGAAAGAGCATGTATGTATATACTACACACCAGAGCTGTTACAATAAGTCCTATATAGTCACTGAGGTGTAACTGTCACCTCTTCACCCTGCACACTACTATACACAAAGTATTCTGGAGCACCCTGACCTTAACGTATAGCCACATGGTCTATAGAGCATAGCTGTGATGTTGGGATTTCTCTTCCTCAAACCTACAGTGTCTGCAGGAGCTGCGCCTGGACCCCACAGTTAGGCTGTATGATATCATAGGTATGCATATTACATGTACATATTTTGTTTTACCTGGTTATTTTTGTCAGTATGACTTATAAGAAGAGTTCTATACATCGCTAATTCTCAGGACCAATACGTGTGCAGTTCCAGTGGCTGAGCATGTTTGACTGGCTATTATATTATGCTACCTGGGACATGTAGGGTAGACTGACCTAAAGGTAACCACGTACCATGAGATGTCTACCTTAATTTTGTAGTCATTCCTGCATGATAAGTCCTGTTTTTGTGTATTACAGTACACTTAAAGTGATATACTTTCCAGCAAAGGAAAAATAAAGACAGTACCATACATAAATAACAATTAATTAAGGTGGACACCTCCTGGTACCTGGTTACCTTTGGGTCAGTCTACCCTACAGTAAAATTCCGCTACTACGAATTCGGTTATAACGAAATTTCGGATATAACAAACAAATTGCTGTGCCCAAATTCTTTCCCATACATTTCTATAGTAAAAGAATCCTGCTATAACGAATCTTCTTTCATTTAAATTCGGTTATAACGAATTATTTTTGGTCAGGTCTTGACTTTTGTCTTGAATTTGCCCTCACCTAGGGTGGGGTACAGATGCAGTAAGTGATGGTATAGAGCTAGGGGACTTCTCTTTGATATCCACTCACATATGGCGGAGTACAGAAGGACTAGGGCCAGGTACAGAGGCACTAGGGTCGGGTACAAATGCTTCCAGAGGTGGGTATAGAGCCAGTGGACTTCTCTTTGATTTCCCTCTCCCTGCCGCCTACCTACCCCCACACCCCGCCCATACAGGCGGGTGAGTGACTAGCCCCCTCCCCCCTGATAATACCAAGGTCTCTAAATGCGCTATTTGGATACTACGAAATTCGTTTATAACGAACATTTTTGCTGGCCCCAAGGACTTCGTTATAACCGAATTTTACTGTATTACCTAATATAATGCCCACTTCTTTTATGTAGGCACCTCGCCAATGTGATCACTTGTAATTGTATTCCTCTCTTGGTGCAGAGAGACTGAAAAGACGCATTTCTAACCATCTGACTTAAACTTAGGCCTAGCTTAAATCTATTCTGAATACTTAAATAAATGTGTAAGGCATCTATTGCAACACCTTTTGCGACTGAAATTTGATCAAAATACGGGGCAGGTGTGGCACCAGGTAATCCACCCTAAATAGACACACTATAATGTGTAAAGGAGGTGTTACACTTCATACTTTATACTTGAGACTACACTTTATACTTTACCACCCGTATACACACTATGGAGATCCTACTGGCACTGCAGCGGTGGCACAGTGGGTGGGGGGGGGGGCTCCCCCTCCCCCACACACACTTTAAATTGGGGGGCGGGTGTTTGGGCCCCCCGAACATTTTGGGGAACAATAACTTTTGAACCCAGAATACGCTAGAATACAACAAACTTAATGCAAAGTTCCTAAAACTTGCTTGAAAGATAACCGCAAACTCTCTCAGAACACATCAAATTAAAATTCCAAAATTTTCTATGGATAATAATTATGTACATGTTTCTATGGATCATATACATGTTTCAAACCACTCTGAATGCAGTAATTTAAAATTCATATCGTATAATTTTCTTAGGACCCCTATGTTACCTAGCAACAGCAATTTCAAACAGTATGTGCCTAGCAACCAGTACACTAGTAGGATATAGAAAGTATTTGGAAATACCTAACCCCAGTATAGAGTATCCGGGGGTTCTATTGGTACCATTGTCGTTTTTCTATGACCCTTCTGTTACACAGGTAGCATGAAGGTTTATATTTTATTATATAGAGGTCTACATTTTATTAAAGCCTCATACCACTTGCAGATGGTTGGCATAACGACAGAAAAGAAGTAGTCAACCATCGTATTTGTTGTTTTCGGTTGTACTTATAATATTGTATCTATTAACAAATGGTTGAGCGGAACTGATTCTATTATGTTTGACCGATGTATTTCGCATATCGCCAATGATGTACGATCTGTTCATCATGACGCGATACTTAGCTACTAAGATCAATTTTAAATTTGTGTTTTAGATGCAGACAATGAATTGGAGACGGGCTGCGTTGGCTATCACCGTGTGTATCGGTATGTTCCTGGTACTGAAGATGTCAATGCCAGTTCATCTCTGGCCAAACTATCAAGACTTCATCGGCATAAGCGGCTTGGGTGCAGAGCTACATCTTCAACCAATTCACCTTCCTTCGAAGACACCAATGCCCTATACTTCTAGCATCAGTATGAAACATGAACTGGGGCGTATAGATTATATACATGGAAATGGTAGTTCCAATGTATATTTTCTGAAACTACAGAAAACTGGCTCCACAACGATGTACAACATATTTTGCAGGTATGCCTGGAAGAATAATCTACGCGTAGCCACGTTCATGAACCGACCGTTCAGGTTGGATGAAAATGAGACATTGAATATTGTAAAGAGTTTAACTCCTGCATTCATAGAAGGAAAATCGGTGAGATATAATATGATGATTGAACATACTAGGTTTGAGCCAGAGGAAGTCATCAAAGTCCTACAACACCCCACAAAATACATCACCATGATTCGTCATCCACTCATATGGCTGGAGTCTTTTCTGCACCATGCTAAGATATACACCAAGAAATTCCAGCTAGACAAGGAGAACATAGTTGCATCTTTCCTGGATAAATTAGAAGATGAATCGTGGTATCAGACCAATAAGGTGAATGTCACAAAAATCCTTAAATGGCAGAGAGACATACTCCTATTCACTTCTAGACAGACTGATAGTAACACAGATATCCGAGAAATAGAGAAGGTGTTCTTTGTGGGTATAACCGAGCGCTTTGACGAGTCACTGGTACTGATGAAAAGGACTTTAGGATGGTCGTTTCGGGATATCCTCTATGTTACACTTCGCAAATCGAAACACCGCGTGAGTGGAATAGATGAAAGTCTGTACAAAAGGGTATGTAAGAGGATACCATTTAACTGTCTTGTGTATGAACATTTCGACTCTGCCCTTGCGCAGAAGATTCTTAGCGAGGGCAAACACTTTAAGGACGAAGTCAATCATCTAAAGTCAACATTGGAAAGAATTGAGGGGTTTTGCTCCCCATTTTATGACAGTATCAAGCATGGGAAAAAAATTGACACCAAAGTTCATCTAAGTTTTCGTTCTTCAGAATGGCATGCGTCCTTTGTATATAACTACACTGACTGCGCACTCGCGCGCTTCCAGGAATTTACTTACCGCGCTATGTTTTATTACAGACAAAATCCATATGATCCAAAAATACCTTGTCCTCTGATGCATGAGAGAGATGGTATATGTTATCGAGTTGGTCGACTTTCTAACCGTACAGACATGATTCATAAACTGGCACTGAACCCATGGTTATACATATGGAAGTGAACTGATCTGGGGTGAATATAGAGCTTGAGGTTTTTTTTCGAGACATGAGGTATTTATAAAGATAGTTATGATGCTTGTCCAGAATTTCTTAAGTACATACCGCTTATGGTGACATTTTTACTGCACTATAGGACTGTACTAAGAACATCCAATCAGTAGTTTATACTATTACTAGACAAATAAAAGACAATGCATTTTCTTCCATTTCACATATATTTATTATTATTCTGTAAATCCAGATGCAATGTAAATCAACTCATGACAATTGGTGCTTAAGTTGAGTACCCATGTACTCCTGTTTGAGAAGGAAAATGCCAAAAACTGTGGAGTAAGCAGTTGGATTGGTGCATTATTGTAACACTCTGGGATATTTTCCTACTCTTTGAACACAACAAAAATATATATTTTCGAAATGTGGTAGCTTCGACTTCGATACAGCCTCTAATCTTGCAGAAAGCATGATCTACAAAATCATAGAACAGCCTCTGTGCATTTGAATTTAGCTATTACTATAAATTAAGGTTATGAATTAAACGTACCAAAAACTTTAGTGGGTTATGTATTATCCAGTATAATACGGACGGCAATCTAGCATTAATTAAACGAAGCTACCAATTGTTCTAATAAAGCGCCAACAAATTGGAATGAATCATCAAAAACTGTAAAAAGAATACAAAAACTTGTAGTAGAAGGCAAAATAAAATGGTTTCACCATATATAATATTTCAGGGGAGAAGTGTATTCTGCTTCTAAGGAATACACGTTTTATAGAATCTTCAGGTAGTTACAGTTCATGCTACTGTATGTCCTTTATACATGAGATATCGAGAACATAAACGTTGGTGCTCAACAATCTGGAATGTGTTATCATACCATTATTACACAACAACTCTAGCGCATCATTCGCATCACAGCTCATAGCTACTTTTAGTCATTTATTCGAAAAACCGTTGGGATACATTCTAGATGGTATCCTCAATACACAAACAGCAAAAAATAGCGAAAAATAATTCTAATCAAGCTTCTTGGTGTGACTATCAGTAAGACAGTTTTGTTATTTCAAGAAGGAAATGGGAAGAGTAATCATTAATTGTGTGTCCATTCACATGGTCTGGGAGTCTACAATTCTTGTTACAGTAATCTAGTCTAGAAAACTAGTTATGACTAGCGACATGCCCTATTCTTAAACAGTTTCAAAGGTAAAGATGAATCACTTTAAAATCTCACATCAAAATTGACAATATTGATATGTATGAAAAAAAAGTTTGTTTTGAGAATACAGAACATCTGCATGTATATTTAGAAAATAAGAATAAAAAAAAATTAGAGAGCCTGATAATAAACATAGCACTTCAACAGTTGAATCTAGGATAAATACTTTCTGCAAGTTTCATTGGTCCCTGCGCTAGACATGGAAAATTCTAAGTATATACAGATTACTATCTGAATAAGTTAGAGGTAACAACATCAAAACCACAGACATCACTAACATATATTTGGTTCCTACGTGGGGAAGATTCTTGTGGTGTAATCACGGAGGTAAATACCACTAGAGACTGGGAAGAATCTCGATTATCGGCTCTGTGTTAAGAACCATTAAGGTATAGCATTATTTATATATTACTATTTTATAACACTAATTTCTTTTTCTATTTTTCATGTAGGAAACATCACCTACCTATAAATGGAAAATTATTTGGGGAAAATGAGTTTGATGAGGCTTACAGCCCCCAATGTGTGACAATAAATCTAATGAATGTACAAATAGGGTTGTGGATATATCTTGTAATGTTTGACATTGACTACTTGTAGTCTGTGTTATATTCCTGGGCTCGCCGCATCTTGTGGCTCCGTTTGATAACATTATCAACGGCGAGGACCTCCACCTCGGGGGAGGATGATCCGGAGGAGTGGTCGCCGGGTCCGGTAGCTGCTTTGTGCCTGTGTATAGCTTTGTGTTTAGCCATGAATGCCTGGCTGTTGACATGTTGCGGGGAGACTTTAATACCGGCGGTACCGGCCGCCATGGGTGTGGACTGCACCCTGTTGTGGTGGGTGATGGGTGGGAGTGGCACGCGGGTGGAGGCCGCAGCGTAGACTGCCCCGTTATCAGTATAGCTGTCTTCACGCTGTAGGAAGGGCGTCGGGTCGGGCATCACCGCCTCAGGCTCACTCGTGCGGCGTAGGGCACGCCCCGAGGGCGCACGCTGCGGCCGCACTTTGATCGAAAGCGAGGGCTCGCCTTCCGCCACTAGGGCACGCGGGGAGGTGCGCCGGCGCACCCGGTTGCCGCTGCCCTCACGAGGAGGGTGCGGTGCCATGGGCAGTTTCATTGGAGGCACCGGGCTGTTGGTAGGTTCACGAGGGCTACCGCCGTAACCGGTCGGGCTGGGTGCACTCGCTGACAAGTCTGGTTCCTGTGGGCCAGTCTTAGTGACCCGGAACATAGCCGCGCTCTCTTGTGATTGGCTGAGGCGCTTCAACATGAGCTCGGCATTAACTGCCGCTTTATCGGTAAGTTCCAGCTTCATTTGACGCAGCTGCTGATCTTTGTTTTTGATTTGATCCTGGTATTTCTTCTCTTGAGCTCGAAGCTGTTGCTCAAGACTATGAATGCGCTTGTCCTTTTTCTCACCAGCTGCTGTTGCCTCCTCCAACTCCTTGATTTTCCCATCTAGTTCCTTTTGTATTGTTTCAGATTTTTCTCGGTAGAAATCTATGGGAAAAAGAAGTGGAATTTGATGAAATGTTTGGGATTTTTGTTGAATCAGTTGAAATGACCCTTGCTCATACCCCTTTTCTAGTTCTCTTTATTATCAGTACACAGTTATTGAGTATACACCAACAAATAAATGACTAATATACAAATTACCTTAAATTCTCGTGTAGTACCTCCCCCTTTGCACATTACCCGTACCTAGACTTTGAAAATATTGTATAACCCACATCTAGAGTTATACGTGAACCAGACCCCAGTGCAAGTTAAAGATCGGGGTACAGGTAGCACCTGAGATTTGGGTAAGGGCTATACACAGGAATTGACGAGATTTTCATAATTTACATAGAAATCCATAAAATCAAATTGTTAAGTTTAACCTGGCATTTTTCCCATAGTAATAAGCGTGCTGCCTACCTTCCTGTGGTGAGGAGGTGGTGCCCATGGCCACACTGAAGGTGAGTTCTGAGCATCTTTTCTGGAGGCGCTGTATCTCGTCGTGTAGGGCCTGTAGCGTCTTAGCGTGCTCCTGCTGGATGAACATGATGGACTGGGTGTGTGACTTCTGCCGCTGCAGGGGCACCGCCCCGCCGAACTCTATCGGGGCAGCCATGGTTCTTTTATCTACTGGTCAGCAGGCACCTAGGAAGGGGTAAAGAGGTTTACAGAGTTAGTGGATATTCAAATTTGTAAAATTAAGGCTTGTACCGTAAATTCCTGCGTACAACCCACGGGTTGTACGCGAACCAGGCTCAGCTTTCATTTGATACCAAACATGCCTATATAGGGTGTGGGTTATACCAGGGTTTTTATCATTATAGAACAGAACCAAAATAGACATTTTCAGATCCAGAAACGGGTCATAGGATTTTCCAGAGTTAGGGGTGCGGGTTATACGCGAGATGCGGGTTATACACGGGAATTTACGGTAGTTTAGTTGTACCGGTGGAGGCAGATCTGTATTTCTTCGTTCAATAATGATCTCAATTATTGATAGATTAAATATATGATTTTAACCAGCACATATATCCAAAAGCAAGGTTAATATGACGAGAAAATCAAATTCACAGATACAAAAATCTAATTCCCAATATGTTATAAAGCGCTCGTTATAACACATCTTGTCGTCCATTTGCTGTCTTAAATACGCCCAGCCCGTGTTTAAAATAAATAGTACTAAAGGTGTCCCTGCAGAAAGAGAATAAAATATGCCCCTCCCCCCCACCCATGACTTTATTTGGCTCCTCATTAGTATTTCACACTCGTGTTGCTTAGTGACACACTGTGTTGATCAACAAGTACTCATTGTTACTTTGTAAAGGCAAGAATGAAGTTCCGGCGCAAGCATGTGCATGTGGCAATTGGTAGACCTGCTTGGACACTTGTCGTATGTATAAATGATGTAGCGTGTAAGCTCCAGTGTGGTAGCACACGATCCTTTATATTGAAATGTAGATACCTCACAGATTCATATTTTTTCTGCTCGTATTCTGGTACACACAATGTGAATGATCATTGACTTTCACACCAGAAAAATTGATATACAAAAAAAAGACGTGCAAAATATCTACACCCAGGATTCAGTACAATCGTGTAGTTACTGACTCACATTGAGTGTTAGTGTTTGTTGACACCTCAACCTGAGATTCACAAATTGGCAAGTCATCCTGACTGGCAGGTGTCCGACCCCCCCCCCCCCCCCCCCCCCATCTCGTACCTTGACGGTTTAACTCGAAGTTATGTAATGAGCCATTAGTGAAAAATAAATCTGAAGATGTCACAGAGAAAGGGCAAATATTGTAAAAGTTATATCATGGACTTCAGCCAATATCTATGATTGAAGAGGCATGACTCAGCACGCAGTTGATTGAAATGAACTCACATGTCTCTTTACGTATTGGTTTTATAATACATGTTTGCAGAATCAGGGCCCCCAGGGGTGCACATGTGAGCCAAAGTTTGTATGTGTTTGTTCATAATAAAGAAGTGGGGATTTCCTCGAGTAAACACCACCATGGCTACTTATGCAATGTATATTCCTTTTGTATCAGGCAGTCTAATATCATGACGAAGCAATGGTCTGAGCCAACAGTCACACATAAACCGCTTTGGTACTAATCTTGGCCTCTGTAATACGTACTGTGGTGTGTGGGGGTTCTGACTCAAAATGGTTTATACAGTGTGTACTACAAAAATCAATTACATTATGTAATACAGGGACGTTGCAGAGGCTGAGTTGAATAGAAGATAGTCTGGGCCGTACTACCCGGTACACCTTTAGGTGTAGAGAGTGGGTCAGGAGGATCAAAATCCTCCCAAAAATAAGTATTTGACCAGATGATGGCAGATTATATCCGGTCTGAGATGAAAAGGTTGTAGATCTATTGCAAAGCTTCCTGAATGATTTGCATAAAAAGAAGCCTTCTTTGCTTGGGCTTGGCATACAAAATGACGAGAAGAAAATACCAATCCACACCAGGGCCCATGACTTTCTAATCGAGAGAAACACGTGACATCCATCCCAGGTATGAAAGATTGGTCCAATACAGCAGACAGGATCACAAAGAAATTGAAACCTACACCCATCTGAAATTGCGAAAACCTTGCGAAAATAAATGGAATAATTCTCATTTCAACATAATTACATATGCCATTTAAATGGCATATATGGAAACGAGAAGAGGGATCTAGACTATATCTATATGACACCAAGTCCAAGCACACTACAGTACAGTACTATACACAACAGGACCCCCCTCCCCTCTCGAGTGCTAGCAAAATATAGCTAGGTTAGTACAAAAGTAGCTAACAAAAGTTTGTGAACACAAGCACAGGGTTCCCACAAAAAAATTCTGATTGGAATTCCATGACATTTCCATCATCATGATATTCAATGACAAAAATCTCAATTTCCCATGACATTTATTGATTCATAAGACATAACATTCTTGCGGGGGTCGGGGGGCTCGGCCCCGAGAAAATGTCTAAAATCAAGAAAGCAAATGGGAGATTTCTAGGAGATTTTGTGATATTAATTCCATTATTTTCATTTTCCATGACATTCCATCACACACGGTATACAAAATTCCAAGATGACTTTCCAGACAGCTTTTAAATTCCATGACATTCCATGACATGTGGGAACCCTGCAAGCATGTTTAAAACTTATTTATTGTTTATATGATTAAGGAACAGATCTTCATAATCTAGATCTAAGTCTCATAACACTAACTTGACTAAGCATCATATTAAACTTTAAAGGTTGGTAAACGTCAGGCCGGTTGTGATTCATCTAGGGATTTCTCAATCAGGATAAACAGAAAAAGGACTGCACATCATCACGGCAATCTGAGACAGACACTCTGTGAAAAAACAAAACAAAAAAGGCTAGACCACAGTCAGAACAGTGAGTGACTGAGTCTGAGTGATTGAAATGAGAAAAGGGAAAAGCCAAAACTTGGAAAGGGGAGGTGTGTCTGAAAAGTGATGCACTTCAGACTAGGCTAGAGATTTATTTGGCAAGAGAATACATGTAAATTGACAATACTCACTATTAGAATGCAGCTCCGGTAGTTATCTGCACATGCTGCGTATCAAACGTTTATATCCCATTGTGAATGCACGCTATATTCTATCAATCAAAGGAATTTCTGAACAGACAGCAAGCTTGGGCCGTCTCCTTCACAACCGCGACAAAAATAATGCATTGCATTCTGGGTAGGCAGTGGTAAAAGTCAAATCGAGGATTGAACTAAACGAAACAATGTCAAACGCTTATCCTGCAATATAGATTAAAATAACGAACACATATGCAAAATCATCCTAAGAAGATGATTTCAATTATGTATTTTACCTTTTAAACATTTGATAGTGTCACTGCAGTGAAGTGTTGACGGAATATGTATTTAGAATAGTTCCGTAAGACGTGTCTGCGATTAGCTCTTTACGCTGCGGGAAACTGCTTCCGGGTCAGCTGTGTTTTCTTAGTGGACGAGAATCTTCATCAAAATTGCTTAGATCTCAGTTATTTACAAAGGTAAGTTTCCTATATTCATGTATAATCCTCCTTTAATGTTCCTTTTCCGTGGGATCTAATTAAAAATAATGCTTCTCTTCGTAAATCTCGCGGATCACACCAAATTGCATCAAAATCATGTCACCCCATTTATTTTTGGACTGTTCTCTGACTTGTTGAACAAGTCAGAGAACAAGTTGTTCTGGCCCGAGGCTGACTTGACTTGAGTTCACCGGATAGCCCAGTTATTTCCCTCACCAGCTCACACACATGATACATGACATCGTTTTTATTGAGGTAGATAAACATACGTGGTAAGAGAAGGGTATACATTGCCTTGGTCAAACTCAAAGATAGACCCCTAAGGCTGTATCATGTGTATGACCTGACTGTCACTCACTTACTGTCACACTCACAGATAACTCTGTCTGCCAGTCGTCGGTAGGGTCTAGTCTGAGCTGGGCTAACTCACAGACACAGTGACGTGACTGACGTCGCTGTGACGAACCATTGTATTCTTGGGAGCAGCACCTACGACTACTAGTGTACCCCTTGCCGGACCATTTGTCTGGCTGATGATAGCACAGGAAAGTGACTAGATTAAACAGCCAATATACATGCATCTATATTGAGAAAATGTGTTAAAATCCTTACCGTAAAAGTACCTGGTATTTGATAATTGATAGTCACATAGTGGCACTGGTAGGTATCACTATTAGTTTAGGCCTACCTACATTTACGGGCTACCACAAAATGCATTGCAACATCTGAAAGATATTCAAAATATAGTTTAAAATTGAGATGCAATTATTTGAAGAGAAAATACAAAAAGGTGACTTAGTAATTGTCATTAGAGATGGGCATCCAAATTCTCAAAAGTCATAGCACATGAAAGCTTGAATCGTTGCCAACTGAATGTAGGTACTTTAAATAAATAAAACACAGTACCGGTAAGTAGAAGCAAAGCTATGAAATGTTTAATAAATGAATAGGACTTATTTTCTGTCGCCTTTTTCTGGCCCTTATCAGCAGAGTACAGATGAATGAGATCGAGGTCAATCCACAGCCCACTGATCACACATACTAAGTCTAAATGTGGCATTTTTCAGGATAGATTATAATACCTACAGAATGTTATCTAATCAGCTAATCCATATCTTTTTTCATTGAACAGATAAGCACCTCACACCACTGGGCAACATGCAGTTTTAGGAGCTACCTATCCAGACAGCAGGAGAGAGTTTCTCCTCTCTCATACACACACAGACACACTGTAATAGGGTATTCTGTGACACAGCAGCTACCTGTTAGTACTCGCACCGTACGTCCATTCAACACTCACCGCCGCGTGTCGCCATGACCGGGGTGTCGTCGGCCACCTCCATGGTGGCGGTGTGGGAGTGGTTTAATGAGTTTGGTAACTGGAGGCCGTATGAGCCACACGTGTGTCAGTACTTGGAGCAGAACGCCCACCAGAAGGGGCTGCTGTACATGGGCAACGCAGACCCCACCCTGTCCAACTACATTGTAGACCTCACCCAGATGACACAGATCCGACAAGTGACAGGTACTGATGAATAGCTTGTTCAGTTTTACGCACTGTACCACGTGTTTAGTATCTTTCACCAAACAGAGTATGCAATATGTGTCAGCTGTTGCGTCCAATTGAAAATGTCCAAAGCAGCAGGGCAGTAGTCATTTCGATTGTCATGTCCAATATTGATCTACTGTCCTAGAAGTACTTGAACTTTCTATCCGCTCAATCAAATTAAGATGATTTCATTATGCTAACTTACTGTTGAACCACCATCAGTTCACCATAGTGAGAAGAAATAAATAGACAAAGGTGCACGAGTAGAGTTCCGCACTGAGGGTTATTTCACGAGGCGAAGCCGAGTGAAATAACCTTCAGTGGGGAACTCTACAAGTGTTCCTTTGTGGTTATTTCATGTCCTTATTAACAATATTTGTTAAAAGTCCACTTAATTGCTCTAAAAAAGCTACCGGTATTTGATAGTGGTTAAATCAACAATTTTGATGATTTGACAGGCCGTAAAATGCGGGCAAGGGTCATTTCACGGGGGGTGTTAAATACGGCCTTCCTTGGTTAAGTCGATGGGAGTGCCGTATTCACCATGAAATAATCTACATGTAGTCCCAACCCTTCAACTTAAAGTGGCATAATTACTGAGCCTGTTCCATTCACCTTTCTAGTACTGTTCTAGTCTACTATGTAGTTAAGTGTGAATGGTGATATTGCCCCTTTAAACATCTGAAAATAAGGACTGATGGCTTTGCTCCAGGTACAGCGAGGCACCTGCAGCGTAAGCTCTACCCTGCGTCCAGCCCGGCGGGGTCGGGTGTGCTGTGGCAGTGGTCGGGTGACATCCCCGGCAGCTGGAACTCGTACAGTATGGAGGCTGCCGGGTACCTAGAGGACGCTTACAGTCAAGGTGTATCAGGGGTCGACCTTAGCCGCTCCCCATGTCAGGTAAAGTTTTGAGCCATGAAAAGAATAGATTTTGGACCTGTATTACTTGTGCTTCAAAAGAAAGTGAAATTTTCCTCTTCATAATGTTACATTTATGTACTAGTACTGTGATCTTGAACTAAATCAAATAACATTGTTTAATACTATTTAAAAAGTCATTATAACATTTCAGTTATAACCTCTTCATAAATGAGATTTAACATAGATGATTATAGTTAGTAATAGATCAAACAACTAAAGATAAAATTTTCAGGAGTTCACATAATGTGCCAATGCTCGTAACACATTTAGATTATGAAAACCTATTTCCTACCCCACCAGGTGCCGTACACAATAGACTTGCGAAACATGCGTCAGATCCGCAATGAGACCGGATTTGTGCGTCAGGTACAGCGTACCCAGACGGTGGTCCGCTACCCCCCAGCCAACCCCAACGCTGTCATCCCGGCGGCCAATGCTACACCGTCTGCTGCCACCTCACTCTTCTCCCCAGCGTCAACACCGGCGACAGGTGCTACTGCCGCCACTGCTGCCACTAATGGGAGTGTGTATGGAGCCACCGCTAATACGGCGAGCGGGGCAGGGCCCGTTGGGTTCGGACTGTTTCACGGCAGCAGGGCCCATAAGTCAGGTGCAGTGGTGAAAAAGAAGAACCACTATAGCCATGGATATAATGGGAGCCCAAAGGCAACGCGCCAACAAGTTCGCAGTTTGGCCACACACCACCAACAACATCAGCAACATACTCAACAACAGCAGCAGCAACAACATCAACAAACCCAACAACAACAGCAGATGCACCAACAAACTCAACAACCTCAATTAACTCTGCAACAGCAACTTCAGTTGCAACAACAAACTCAACAGCAACAACAACAACAACAACAGCAGCAGCAGCAACTTCAGCTGCAACAACAACAACAGTTGTTGTTACAGCAACAACAACAACAATATGGTGTGAACAGTTTTGGTGGCTACCCAAGTAGCTCACAGTTATCCCAGTTGATGGGTCACCGAGGAAGTTACAGTCGCTCCTCATGGGGCAGTATGTTCCCCGGACAACAGACTTACTCACAAGTACAGCCCACTGCAAGGTAGGAGATCACACATAGTGGTGCCCTTTTTAACTCTTTATAGAAAGGGCCACATGCTGCATTGAAGCAACATTTGTCGTTTGGGTAACATCGAGTGTAGGTTAATGAACAGGGCCAGAGGGTTCTTACAATCAGGCTGTACAATACAGAACATGTGATGGGCTGTGCTGAGACAGGGAAATTAGGAAATGCAGTTTGAGGGCATGGGAAGTAGGTTATAGTGTATATAATGTGCCTATAGGCCTCTAGCATATTTGCCCCAAAACAGTGAGCTGTTGT